>CM056609.1:9518604-9702425 GCA_029721355.1 Tegillarca granosa
GTGACCTTTCTTCCCACAATAGTAACAGGTAGGACAATTCCTTGGGACCTTTACCCCTTCTGTCTCTGAGTTTGCAACAATGCTTTCCTTTTATCCTTATTTGTCTGAATTTGACGATTTATATCTTGAAATTTATTTCCCAGCTCCCTCCTCAAGTTTGTATTTCTCTTTTCATTTCGGTAATCAGTGATTGTGTTGAATCTGTAAAGTTGTTACTCCTATTATCCCTGGGGTTACTTTGATTATTTCTATTTCCGTTATGATCAGCAACAGACCTAACAAATCGTTCTTGTCTCGCTTATATAAGATTCTAACTCTACTGCTTATTAACAGCTTCATTTAAATTTGTTGGAGATGATTGCCCATTTCATTTCATCATCTACAAGAGCATCTAGGAAATAATCTCTCGCCAACTTCTCTCTTACTTCAACAGGCACGGTAGTTTGTGGATAAACAAGATTAACTAATCTTCTTATTTCTTGACCCAATTCTGTTAATGGCTCGGTAGCTCTTCGTTTTCCTCTCTTTCAACTGTGTCCTATACAACTTTGTCTGGCTTGGGGGTTGGAATCTTTCCTCAAGCATTTGCATTAACTTACGATAGTTTCGTCTGTCTGCTGTTGGCATGTAACTTAACGCTCCTTACGCTTGTCCTCGCAGAGATATTGGAAGATACATGCCTTTCTCCTCTTCTGTCCAGTTATTAGCATCTGCGCAAGTCTCAAAATGAACCAAATGGTTATTCCATGGCACAAGACCATCGTACGTTGAAGGTTTTGCTTTGACTTCAAAACTTTGGCGTTTGGTTCTCCGTTTTCTCCACAGTTTGTTGATAAACTTTTGTTTCTGTTTCCGGCGTTGTAAACTCGAGCTTTTTAACTGGCGTGTCTATAACAGGTGTGCTAGTTTGATACAATTGCGGCCTACTTTGTTGATTATTTTCAGCATAGGGAGTTTCTTTCGCTTTAGGAGTTAATACAGCAGCAAGGGTACCTTGTGTTTTATTTAACTTAGATCGGAGATTTTCAACTTCCTCCTTCATAGTATTCAAAGACCCTGTTAATGGAACATCTTGTTATAATTCAGTCTTGTATTTTCCGAAAGTAAACTCAGCTTTGTCTTTTATTGTAGACTTATCCTGTGAGGGCAGTTTGCTTGGCGTGTTCACTATTGATAAGTTGGTTTTATCTTCAAATTCTTGTAATCTTCCTTTTGTCTCTTCTGAAACAGTATATACCACACGACGCAGTGCCATTGTTTCAGTTGAGTTCTTTTCTACTTGTTGTTTCATTTAATAGCTTTCACGTCTAAGATCGTCAATCTCACCTAAGAGACTAACCATCACTTTATTCATGCCCATCATTTCTTCTAGAATTTTCCTGTTTTCTTCAATAATTTGTTTGACTTGAGTATTTTCTGTATTTTCATCACTCAAGAAATCTTTAGAACATGGTCTCATAGCTTCAATAGGACTCGGTGTTGAAACAGATTTTTCATCTTGTGTTTGTGGAAGTATAGGTGAAAACCATCGTTTCTTTAAATGATCTTCAGCTATCGAGAATGCTTCGTCTGCTCTCTCAGTCTCTGAGGGTAACCACCGCCTACGAGTTATGTGTGAAGAATCTACACGATATGTCCAATCAAGTCTATTCAAGCCTTTGTCCATTATGTTTTAAATTTTTAAACACCAAATGTATAATAATAATAATAAAAAAAAACTTCAAGAGATAAACTGTAATTGCTAATGATATCCCGCAGCTGCCACCAAATTCTTTTGTAACGGACAAAAGTAGCAATAGGGGGTTACAGTGCAAAAGGAAGGCAACTTTAACAATTTAAGAGTAGCGTATTACAGCCACAGAAGTCCGTCACAATGATATTACTTTCTGGGTCAGATTTAGCTAGTTATATGTGTTACACTTTACTAACAGAAATAATGTTGTAAACATTCAAGTCTAACCCAAACCCAAAAACTAACAAAAATTGAGAAAAAACACCTTACGGTTTACTGTTGAAAAAAAGGTCAACAGTGCCCCACAAAGAGAATTATATCAGAGTTTGCTTACTGGTAAGCAACCACTGATATAACTTGCATGTTTTCAAACCTATATGTGTGTAGGTTCTCACGGAAATATACCGTAATTAAGCAATCAAAACAAACTCTTAATCTTCTCTATGGACAAATATAAACAGCAATTGGTTTTCTTAACCAGGCAATGTAATTCATTAAAACTTTAAATACAGTAGATAAACATACTCTAAAGGTAGGGGCATCAATCTTTAATAAGCTCTAGTTTCACTTTAAGACTCGGATCTAAATATGTGCCGTTCTGGGAGGTAAACTCAAACAGAGTGTAACCCCGTAATCAGCAACAATGTGTCTATCTCCGTTTGGTCTTAACAGTTGTGTTTACTACAATATCAGTTGTTGTGGCTATCTCCAGATGATGTAGCAGCATCACCTGTGTTTAACCCAGTGTCGTCTGCTACCGTGTATAAAGTGCGTGTTCACACACTTGGTTGTTTACACGTTTCCTATATTTAATATAAGCGATATATCTTCAATTATATCACTTTATTACCTTATGATTATTTCCTATAAAAGGCAGACTTCTTTAACAGACCATTACTTCAGAAACTTTCCAAGTAAAACTGCACAGCATCCATAAATTTCTGGCTTATATACTAGTATTTACCCGGAATCCTCATGCCTTTTCAGGACGTGTACTTCAAATCTCGAGAGGATCCAAACAGTAATACTGAACTTTGTAACTTTAAATCTGATTCGTCAATACTTCGGCGACTGGACCAATGAACAGTGACTTTAAATTTGACATTGGAAATACACCTCTTCAGTTACCCGTATGTCGTATCTAATTACGCTATCACAGCGCTAATTCATTGTAATGTCCGTACTTCGGAAACCTAATCAATCGGTTCTTCTGAAATCATCGTAACACTGTAAGTAATTAACTGTAATTATTTCAACTTCTTATCGTCATGGCTATTTAAAAAATCAATACTTAATAATTTTTCGTCACAACAGCATTCCTTAGCTGGGTTATGATTCATATAACTATGGGACCTAGGGTTCATTAATTTTCAAATGTTATGAAAATCCTTTTTATTTATCATCTCTTTTCGGCCCCTAGTGCCACTGATGATGGATGAATTTCCGATATGTGCACATATGACACCTCACATTGAACAGGAATTTTTATGAAATAAGCCAAGGCTTATTAAGGCTTACTCTTTCGAAGTATTCGGATGCAGTTCTCATGTTGATGCGTTTTACTTGGACATGGGCCGGTATGTTTTTGTTTGATATTTTATTTTTTTATCGAAATATATATAAATAAATATTTAGGGTCCTCCCACAAAGTTCAGACGTAATGACATTTCGAAAACAAATATAAAATACTTTGTGTACCTAAATTTCTAAAATTATAATCTTTTCATCTTTATATATCAAATTTAATTAGTAACGATTTGATGCTAAAATATTAATATTATTTCTAATGGAACCAAAGGAATAGTTTTTGTTGTATCAAACGACATGAATTTAAAAATTAAAAACTTTCACGGTGAACATTATGAATTATATTATATTCATTTTTATAATTTTTTTCACTCGTTTGTTTCTATTTCAACTGATAACTTAATTTTTGTTTTTTATATTTATTTAAATGTTTCTGCTTTATTCTATAGAATCCACGTGCCTTAACACATTATATGTGAGTAAATAATATATATATATATAATTACAAACTTCATGTTGTGACACGATATACAGCCATTTCATTGGTCGTTTTCTTATTAAATGACGTTGTTATTGTCCAGTAACAACGTTTTCTACCAGAACTACTTTCGACCAGTTTCAGGGAATAGCCATCTATTAATAGAAGTTATTTTTAAATTGTAAACAAATGAGAATGTCTTCGAAATATTCCACCTAAAACATTAAAATCAATGTTTTTAAAATTAAAATTTTGCAAAACATTTAACTTGACATGTTCTGATGTTCACCAAAATATTCAAGACTATTAAATATTTATTTATGAAATATTTTTATCTTTGTAATCCAGTCGGGAATAATCCCTTTTGTACACTCCTTAAAAATTGTTATTATCATATATATATATATATATATATATATATATATATATATATATATATATATATATATATATATATGATGTTACGTTTTACTTAATAATTATTATATTATATTACATAGAAATATAAACGATGTTTTATTATAAACGATGTTTTATTATAATTGATTGTTAGTATAAATAAACAAATATAAATTACAGTAACGTAACACACACACACACACACACACACACACACACTCTCTCTCTCTCTCTCTCTCTCTCTCTCTCTCTCTCTCTCTTCAAAAGTAATACTATAAATATATTATATCAAATGTGATTACATTTCTCATTATTTGTCACTACAGACTCTATTACACTTACCTTTGCAAGAATGAGTGCTTTCATGGGAATATACTTGGGTGCATTATGATTGTTATGTAAACTATAAGATGAACAGCTTCAATGCTAAATTTTAATTTTGGATATCAATCGTCAGTTGGAAATATAATGTGTGCAATTTAAACAGTCATAAGCAAAATGATTGCTTTTTGAGACAGTGTCGTTATGGTTTTAACAAATAACTGCTTGACTTCTTTAAAAAATTAACTATTAAATATTAACTATCAAGGAACTATCAAAATGTACATTTGGTTGCGTTAAGAAGTGATTTCAGCTGCAAAGCTAAAATTGAACAAAATTTAAAACATTAAACGAATTCTCAAATGATTTCGATTTAAATTTCTTTTATGCCGTTCGAAATAAAGCAAGATACATAAAATGTTGAGATTGAAAACAGACGAAAAAAACATATTCAGGTTGTCTGCATCAAATTACATTGACTTAAAGTAAAGCGGTTTTTTATATCTTTATTCAGACAAAACATGATACATGGATTTGGTTTTAGAAGTAAAAAAAATAAATAAGTTATATTGTTGAAAAATTTTTTTAATACAATAAAAAACTTTATTATATTGAAGAAACAAATTTATCTTCATAAAATTTGAACTATAAGTAATCTTTTTAAACGTCGTTTTAGGCTAAAACGGTAGATACTTGATCTAAAGATATATTAGATTTTAGCGAGACGTTTAACATAGAAGCAATGTTTAATCTCTGAAGTAAAATAACATACTTGTGATGTGTATCCACATACAGTATTAAGATGACTAACAATAATCAAACCATGGTTAGTAATCTCTTTCTGCATTTTAAAAAAACTGCCTATGTATCTTTGGGATAATTATAATCAACTCTTTATCCTTGTCTTTTTTTTTTTTTTTTTTTTTTTTTTTTTTTTTGATTTATTTTTTTTACATACCATGTGTTTTATTGTTTTTATTGGAGTATAGTTGACTATTACAAAGTAACATTAATGTAATTTTGCCATACGTTTTGTTTTATATAGCGTGTGGGTGTTCTGACTATTGTGAATACATGCATCTACAACGTAGGAAGTAATGTAATAACAAGTATCTGCAACATAGGTAGTGAAATGATTACATGCATCTACAACGTAGGAAATAATGTAATTACAAGAAACTACAACGTAGGTAGTGATGTGATTTCATGTATCTTATATATTGGTAGTGATGTGATTACATGCATCTACAACGTAGATAGTAATGTAATTACATGTATCTACAAAATAGGTAGTGATGTGATTACATGTATCTACAACGTAGTTGTGATGTGATTACATGTATCTACAACGTAGGTAGTGATGTGATTACATGTATCTTATATATTGGTAGTGATGTGATTAGATGCATCTACAACGTAGATTGTAATGTAATTACATGTATCTACAAAATAGGTAGTGATGTGCTTACATGTATCCACAACGTAGGAAGTTATGTGATTACATGTATCTATTGTACAATGTATGTACTGATGTAATTACATGTATCTACAACGTAGGTAGTAATGTAATTACATGTATCTACAACGTAGGTAGTGATGTGATTACATGAATCTACAGCGTGGATAGTGATGTAATCACACAAACTTCACGTTGTTACACGATTTGGAGCAATTTTATTGGTCGTTTTCCTGTCAAAGAAGTTGTTATCGGAAATCTTCCAATAACAATATTTTCTACTGGAACTACTTTCGACCAGTCAAAATTTTGGTTCACACCTAAACCGAATTCATGCAAAAAATTATAATTGTAGTCATGTATATACTGCACATCGCCCAAGAGCAACAGACATATCTTTGCTGAGTGATGATGAATTTCAGTTACGCCACATCATGCTTATGTCAGGCCACAAAAACGAGGCATTAGTTTAAAGCTTTTTCTGTTCACAAAAGAAACATATCAGTGATACCCCCTCGGGTAGTGCCCAGTTTAATGCACCCCTTACCGCTTGCTTTACCTCCACATGTCTCTGACCAGCCATTGTAGCTACCACCGGTGGTACAATTAAACAAAATCCCTTCGTCTCACTCCCAGCCCATAGTTGGCAAAGCATCGGTTTCATTAATTGTTTCACGGTTTTTTAACACGTTTTTAGTTTTCTTTTGTTGTGGGAAACCTGTAAGTTGAAACGCGTGTCTTACAAACGTATGAAAGTCGTACGTTGTTGTTGGTAAATATGTTGTCACGAAGAGACATCTCAAAGGATTTAATTGTAATATCATTTATATGTTGAAGAAAATTAATAAGAAGATATCATTTTCAGTTTTTGTAAGATTTTTTATCGTCTTTTAAAGGTGACATTTAATGTATTATTACGCCGCGACGTTGTAACATTGATGTTCGGAAAACTAGCTCATCAGTGCAGAAATGTAGGTCACCTTAAAAACTGTTAGATTTCGGGTTTTACCCAATTTGTGATAACTTTCACGTTGTTACACCACAAAAACAAAGTAAAAAATGAAATTCAATTCTTAAGTAGCTACAACGTAGGTAGTAATGTAATTACATGTATGTACAACGCGAATAGTAATGCGATTACATTGAGCTACGACGTAAAATACATGTAATATGATGATATTTATCATCCACATGGGTAGATAGTGGTGGAAAACTATGGTGTAATATGATAACAATTATCTACATTTTTGGTAGTTATTTGATTACATTTATCTTTAACGTGTTAAGTAATGTGTTCACATATATTTTTAATCTGAAACATGCAAGTTTACATTATGACTTTTGTGTTGTAGGCGTCATCCTTCAAGTCGTAAGGTATTATTATATTTACTTTTGCACCTTAAGAATCCTTTAAGCAAAACGTCTGTTCTGTTGCCCCTCCAATATATATATATATATATATATATATATATATATATATATATATATATATATATATATATATATATATATACTAAAAATTGGATTTATTTGAAAGTGTAATTTAAGTAAAAATGAAATTCTTTGATCTTATTTTTGGAAATGGTGATGACGTGAATTAATTAGACTTCACAATTATGACGTTGAAGTTTGTTAAATTTATTTGTTTCTATTTTTGTATATTTTCACAATATATTGTTTCTTTTTAAATATTTGTTTGTCATATGAAAAAACAATTATTTTTGTTGTGATTTATTTTGACAAGATACAAATATTTTTTAGATAAGCTTTATCAAAATTGGGATTTTGTGAGAATCTTATATTATGTTTAAATGACAAAAATGAGAATTTCTGTATAATTCGCATATTATACAACACTGTAATACAATTAGAAAAATGCTAAAGACTGTTATGTTATCAAATGTTTATTAACTTATCCGTGTTTTCATTTTTGTTCTATCATTAATTTATCATTGAATATGAAACAGGATTCGTATTAGTAGTGTATCATTAGTAGCGTACGGGCTAATAACATATATTCAGTAGATAGCAAACACTGAAGTGAATAGTAAGCTTTTCACCGATTCCACAGTTTACTATTTTAAAATGTATTCATGCGTCAATTTTTATACAACCCAAATTAAATACCCCCTAAAAATTGAAATGGAAAAAAAAGAACATACTGGAAATCAGTTCAATTAACATATATAATGTGCCCTATTCTTGGTTTTGTTTCTCACCAGGTTTTAGTCTTTACGTTCATTAAAATTAGATTGAGTTTGCTTTTCATATAATAAAACCTGGAAGACAGAAAGGCCTACCGTGTCAGAATGTTTCTGCAAGTTATGCATTTTGTTATATTGATATGAATTGTATTTCTTGTAAAAGCCGATATTTGTTAATGAAATATTATGCCAGACTGTAAAATCCTTGATGATTTTTTGGATGTAAATGAAATAATAGTTGAATTGAAGTTAATCAAACTAAATGATGC
The DNA here is from genome assembly GCA_029721355.1 of Tegillarca granosa. NCBI lineage: Eukaryota > Metazoa > Mollusca > Bivalvia > Arcoida > Arcidae > Tegillarca > Tegillarca granosa. Next base: position 9,526,991 of record CM056609.1, read on the forward strand.
ATGATGATAATAACAGCGACTTTTTTTTTTTTTTTTTTTTTATTAATTTTTTTTCCGTTTTACAATATATACAAAGACAAAAACAACGCAAGGACACATACAACCTTTCACTCCCTCATTACACGCACATATAAAAATTCTAAATAGGTCAACAACATTGAGCCTGTCCCTTTGACATTTTTTTTGAATCCACTTAGTAGTTGTGTAATACTTGGGTATATTACTTGTCCAGTATTAAAAATTTGCTTTTTAGTCGAAATAAAACTACTTGATTTCTAAGCGTGAATGCTCGTGTCTGCAATAAGTATAGAAATTTAAGGTCAATCGTACAGGTCTAAGTTGTTTATCTATGTACAAATAATCAAACCATTTAATTGATGTATATACAAACAATATTGTTGATTCTATATAATCCAACAGTCGGACAGAATAAAATACTGATTTATCAATGTAAAGTACCACTGTCCGGAATTGTAGTATATTTTATTCATTATTCATGGAAAGTTCTGTGAGAATTCCAGTTTTGTTTAAGTTGTGTTTGTTGTCATAGTTGATGAAATTTTTCTTTTTGATGATACAATATTTAACAATATATGTTTTCAATTCCGTAAAATGAGGTTGTTGCTTATTATATCGCTTTAAACTAATATATTGTTTTGTTAAGGATATAATGATGTTGGTATCATAGCTATTTTGACTCAGAATTCCGAATATTACAACTTTTATACCGACAGTTATAATTTTACCTGTAGTTTCAAAAATCCAAGTCTCAAGTTTATTCCAGATATCCCTTACTTGTTGGCAGTCAAAAAATAAGTGACATAGATTTTCTTCAAATTATTTACAAAATGTACAGTTAGAGTTATTCGTTATGTTCATCTTTTTTAATAATTTATTTGTTCCAAAAATTCTAAATAAAATTCGGAAATTAAGCCATTTTAATTTTGTGTCGTTTGTTTTTTAGTACATTATTGTATACTGTATTCCAATCGAAAGTGTCTGGCAAGTTAAATTCATTCTCCCATTTGTATCAACTTTTGGTTTTGTGTAAAAGGATTTGATGAAAATATTATAAATATGTTTTGTTCCTTTCGGTTGTCTACTTATGTACTCAAGATCACTAGTTAATTGCTCTATTTTATCAGTTAGATCATATGATTTACAGATAGCTCTTTTTAATCCTTTGTATGTTGTGAAGGGAATTTTTATTTGATTGGTGTTTTGTAACATCTCTAGTATTAAAAAGTTTCTCTCTGCACTAAGTAAGTCTTTTATTTGTTTTATTCCTTTATCATATAACTTCTTTATATAGACTGTGTTTTTGTTGATTTTTATATTGGAGTTATGCCAAATAGGCACTATTAAGAACGGAATGTGTTTTCTCATATTTTGAAAGTTTAATTTTGAACTCTGCAAGGTTCGTTAAAACCTCCGTCCAGAAACTATTGGTAACTATGGCAGCTGTGTCAAGACAAAACTTATCCCCGAACTCGTTAAAATATTTAATATTGTAGCTAGTTATTTCCTAAAATAAGCCATTTATCAAATAATTATTATTATAATATAGTCGACGTAACCATGTCAGTTTCAATGATTTAATAAAACTTTCTACATGTATCATGTTTAAACCACCAACTCTGTATTCTTGTATCATATGCTTCCTACTTATTTTATCACATTTGCCCTCCCAGATGTAATTGTAAAATTTTGTTTCTATCGTTTTAATAAACTTATCATCGGGTTTAGGTAGGACGGAAAACAAATGTGTTAATTTTGATAATAAGTAAAGATTTTATAACTATTATTTTTCCGAATGGAGTCAACAATCTTTTTTTCCATGACTTTAGTTCATTTTCTAATTTATTGAGATAACTATCATAATTTAATGAAGTAACATTCTTTAGATCGGGGGTATAAGTTATTCCTAGAACAGTGAAATTTGAGTTTGTCCATTCTAATTTTATGTCTGGACATAGAATTTCATTAGAAAATAAATTTGCACCTTATCCATTACTGCTTTTGTTTTTTCGATATTCGGTTTTAAGCCGGAATATTTCGAAAACTGAAATAGAAGATCCATCGAGCTTTTAAGACTTTTCTCAGTACCGTCCAGAAATATACAGGTATCATCTGCATATTGTAGTAAACAAACTGACATATTTCCTAATTTAATTCCTTTTATGTTTTTGTCATGACGCACCATAATTGCCATGATTTCAGCGCACAGAATGAATAAGTAGGGTGAAATAGGGTCTCCCTATCGACACCCCCTATATATATTGAAGAACTGGGAAAATATTCCATTTTGTATCACGCATAGCTGTGCATCTTTATTAATTATTTTCACCCATTTTAAGATGTCCGGTCCGAAATTAAAAAATAATTAAGTTTTATGAATAAAGTTCCACGAGACGGAATCAAACGCTTTTTCAAAGTCAATTAAAAGAAGCGCCCCGGGTATGCGTCTTTCCCTTGCTAATTGTAATGTGTCGTAAATAATTCTAATATTTTCTCCAATAAATCTCCATGGTATGAATCCCCGTTGATTTTCATGGATTAGGAAGTCTAGGACTGATTTTATTCTGTTTGCAATGCAACTAGAAAGCAGTTCATAGGTAACATTTAGAAGCGAGATCGGTCTCCAGTTTTTTAAGTAAGATCTATTTTTATCCCCTTTAGGTAGAATCGAAATTATTCCTTGTTTTTGAGTTATAGAAAGTTCTCCCTTCTCAAAGCTATAGTTAAAAGATCTTATTAAAGAATCTGATAAATCCTTCCAGAAAAATTTAAAGAATTCGGACGAAAATCCATCAGGGCCTGGTGATTTGTCATTCTTCATGATTTTAAGGGCGTTTAGGGTTTCATTATAAGTAATGTTACCTTCCAGCTTTTCTGATTGACTACGATCAAGTTTTTAAATATCATTTAAATTTAAGATAGGTTCAAGGGCTACATCCTCTCATTTATGATCGTTATTTGCATATAATGTCTTAAAAAATTTCTCAATTTCTTTTAAAATCTCTTTTTGGTTTGAAATAAATTTACCGTTATCATTAATTAGTCCAGATATATTTTTATTGATATAATTTCTTTTCTCGAGACTTAAGAAATATTTAGTAGGTTTTTCTAGCTCTTCAATCCACCTTGCTCTGGCTCTTACAGAGAGTCCTTTCATATAATTTTCCCTTTTTTTTCGAGTTTTTCACTTATATTTTGTTGCTCGCTTTCATTTGTTATCGAATCGTAAGAGTTTGGCTGCAATTTTTTAAGTATATTTAACCTTTTTTCTAAGTCGGCTTTTATATTTTCCCGTTCCCTCTTTTTTCTAGAACTGTATTTAATTGTAAAACGTCTAATGACTAGTAGAATCACATCTAATAACAAATTATCATTTATCGTATAACTCTGATTTATTTGATCACTACTATTTTCTTTACTGTATTCTTTTTTTTGTTTCTTCAATGATGTTTTTTATTTCCTTTACGTAATATATATATTCAGTCAAACTTCGGTTATTCGAACTTCTATTATTCTCCGTAGGTCCCGACCGCCCTGCACTATTACTTCTTATTAAAAAACTTCGCTAATTCAAACTTCGTAATTCGAATACCCACGATTATTTGAACCTAATTTGAGTCCCAAGTTAGACATTTCAGTGGAAAAATACCCCCCAAAATTCGAAGTTGACATGTTTATTCATTTCTAAAAGGAAACAACTCTCACCTATACAATTGAATACAAACGTGTATGGTTTCACCTTTACCCGTTTATGTTAACTAAGCGTAACTGACGGTCATTTTGTAGACATGTGTACACCTTGTATTGTCCATCGTAAGCCATGTTGATCATCAATCGCAAAAATTAATCGTAATTGTTTAATCAAACAGTAATTATAATCCCAGGTAAAAGAAAATGAGCTGCACGTGTATAGCGATACAAAAGTAAACGATAAAAAGAATTCTACCATCATAACATTGAAAAAACGGAATCTTAATATTAATTTGATATTTTATATAGCCTAGTCGGGGAATTTAAAAAAAAATTGTAATAAAGTTGACAAAGACAGTTTTCCGCCTTATTCACATATTCCATGTTTTAGCAATCAGAAATAAGTCTATCTCTTCAAATATTCAAATAGATTAGGTAGGATACAGCTGATGTTGTTGTAGAACCATTGACATCTAAATCATAATATATCAGTTTTTTCTTCTGTTTGCAAATCAAAGGTAAAAATTTTTTAAATTCCAGTATAAGAATTAAACTTATTAAGTTTTACCTCATTTAAACTTTTAAAAATCTGGCAACACATATGAGTTGGTTAGTGCTAATCATAATTCTATCTTCCATTATGTCAGATTCTATTTTTGTTACACTATCAATTATGATTTATTGGTATTAATATACTTTATTTATCATCGTTTTAAAATATAAATTCTGTAGTATATTAAATGCTAGCTTACTAAAGCGATATTGCAGGTTCTCCTGACAGTTTTATGTTAAAGTTGTCGTTGTATTGACTCGAGCAACACACTTGTTATTCACTGCATTGTCATTCTCTGTGCAATAAATTAAAAATCTTGCATGTTAAACAAACATAAAACAATCCTTTCATAAAATATTTAAAATCTTTATTTTAAATGTACATTATGTTTTCCCACGATCAGTTCTGAGCGGTTTTTAGTTGTTTATCTGACCTTTTACTTTTATATTATTAACAGTACAGTGCATTGCAAGTAACTAGACGTAACCCAGCGTTGACGTTAAGCATCAATAACTTGAAAATAAAATAATTATTGAGGCTAAATAAAAAAGTGCGCTGCCACCAACACTAGTTGTAGAAGACTTATTTGAAATAGAATGACTGGATCTTCTCATTCAATTGAAAATCATTGCAAATCTTTTGCAAACACCTTTAAATATATGAAATGTAGTCAGCAATGCTTACAAAATACACTTACACTTATTCTTGTATTGGAACAAATAAATTGTACAACTTGATATAACGAATAAAGTGTAACAACATAAGTTGGTAGTAACAGGTTATTGATAAAAGCAAAAACATTGTCGAAAATTTGAAAGTAGTTTGCAATACTAGTATTTAACTTCTGAAAGTAGCTCTACCCACTGGACGGTAATGACTTCTCAAACGTGCAGTCGTATTTGTATTTGTATATATATGACAACATGGTCTTACTTATTTTTCTATAGATTGCGATGAGTTTCGAATATTTACAGAACTCCAAAGATTTCATTTCGCAGTTTTTGAGGCAACTTTCGTTCGAAAGAGTAAACACTGGTTCTTTTTCCTTGTATGCAAACACAATTATTACCCTGTATTTGAATTAATATTCCAATTTTATCTCATCAACAAAAATATTTAAGTAAGGTTCAATAAACTGAACACATAAAAAGGTAGAATCTATTGAAAAAGTTACTTTATTGCGATAAATGGATGTATATAAGTACGCATATCATTAATTTATAAATTAACTTTGAATATCTACTTCAAACTAGGTTTTCAAAATAAGCAACAAAAATCATTCATGTTGCTATATAAAACAATTTATATAACAACATAAATTGGTCATATGAATATGATGTAATTATTAAGAACACACTCACGCAATCTATATATATGATGGTCCTGAGTCAAAGAGCCTGAGGTTTATTTTCCTATTCATTGGAGGAGAGGGTCAGCAATGGAACATCGAGATACAACCAGACGTCAAAGACTTATAAAAAATTTGAAATTTGAAAAAAAATTGTATAAAGAGAATGAAATGTGCAAATTGATAATACAAAACTCATGAAGTTAAATTATAAATGACTTTATACCCCTGAAAAAACGAGCAGGGATATTTGAGTTAACAAAGTTCGAGCTATCGATGTTTATTTAAATTTGACAAAATGAAAATTTGGTCGAGACCGACAGATGACTTCGGGTTATCGACGTTTGATCTATCCAGTTTTACTCTCTCTCTCTCTCTCTCTCTCTCTCTCTCTCTCTCTCTCTCTCTCTCTCTCTCTCTCTCTCTCTCAAGTTCAAATATTATTTTGAATGATCTTAGTGTGAGCTTTTTCATTCATTTGCTTTTGTCCGTAATTTTCTATGTTTAGTTATGATAAATATAATACAAACATATCAGTCCTTGTCGAAATCGCACTCCCCAAAAACAAAGTAAAAACTTTAAAAGCTGGCAAATTTAGTAATACACGTGAACTTCCATCAAAGATGTTAGGCCTGGTGCTCCGGAAGGATAAGCACCTCCTGTCTAGATTTGAGACACCCGTCACGTGCAAGTCAACATTGAGAATGAAAGGAACAAAGAATTATGGTAAGTCAAATATATTCAGTATACGCTTAGTCCAATTTCCTTGAAAATTTAGAACTAAGGCGAATATAAGCGAAATGATCATCACTTGTACCTAAAACGCATTTACTAAGCCCTATTTTACTTGATCTAGTATTTCATACCAATTATCTGGGACAAAAGTACTTGAGCTAATACTCCCGTCTGAAAACCATTGTATTTGTTCTAATATTCAGTAGATTACTTTAATTCTAGGGCTATTGTATTGTTTGACTGACTGAAGATATCAATCTCTCATTTCTCATATAACACACCAGGGGCCATTGCACTTGGTCCAGTACTTAAATCTGACCTACTGAGGTCATTCTTATCGGTAAAGTTATCTACTTTGACTATTGCACTTGGCCCAGTATTTAATCGGTCCAACTAAGTACGATTGTACTTGATCTAGTACAATAGTCTTACCTACTGAGAGCATTGTTATTGGTGTGGTAATCTGTTTTGAAACACTGGGGTATTCAACTAGGTCTAGTATTCTCACTTCCTAAGAGTCATTGTACTTAACCTGTCATACTGGGTGCTATTTCACTTTATCTAGGACTATAGTCTTACCTACTGAGGGCATTGGTATTGTTATCGGTATAGATATTTAGTTTGAATAACTGGTGTGGCTTAAACTTGGTCTACTATTTTTTTCCTTATGACCATTGCACTTGGCACAGTATTTTATCCGTCATACTGGGTTTTATTCCTCGATCTAGTACTATAGTCTGACTAACATTGTTATTGGTATAATTATCTAATTTAAAACCTGGCGGTAATTTAACTTAGTCAAGTATTCTCATTTTCCGAGGACTATTGCACTCAGTACTTTAACTGTCATACTGGGTGCCATTTTTCTTGGTTTAGTACTATAAGCTGACCTACTTAAGACGTTTTTATTGGTAAAGTTACACTGTGGGCATTAAACTCAGTCAATAATTCTCACATCCTGACAGCGATTATAATTATTATTCGAATGCGAATTATTGGTCCAATACTCTTACATGATGCCACAGTTGTCTTATCATTAAATCGATTGCGTTTTGACAAATGCATTTTGTTCACTCTATTCTGAAACATTGATTTTAATTGTACTTAAAGTTTAGAATATTCATAAGCACACGACAATGTTTTAAACATTGCAAGTAAATTGATGCAAAAATATTTATAAGTTATACACTTTTCAAAAAAACTATTCTGATGTTATGTAAAACAAAAACAACCAAAAACCTCCAATATGTCATATTTTATTACATATTTTTTAACACAACAAACACAACATAAATTGATATTTGAATGTTTAAAACTGTTATAAGGATAATGTTCTATATGAACCTTATTCAGCACAACAAAGTATGTTTAAAGAAACTATTGAAGATATGGAATTAAAAAAATAATACAATTTTTATGACTTGTGGTGCAAGCTTCTAAGAAGAATTTAATCAAAGTAAGTATATTCATTGCACTTGCTCCAAAGCCATGTCTACACTATATGACGCAACTTATTTTGTACCAGAAAACACACGCATGATGCAAATTACAAGGATTTTTTTAAAATTTCTTATCACTAAAGCGATAAGAATATTTTTTCTATTACATTATAAAGCACATATGTACGATCAAAACTGATTTTATCGATAAAGCCAATGGGGAAAGTCTAGTGTGTAGAATGTTTAGGACTTGAGGTTCAAAACAAAGATACTTTACATTTCTATTTTATTATGAGAGGTGAAACAATTAAAATACAACGCAGATTTGATGTAAAACTATTCCTATCATATCATATCACAAGGTGTTTTTGTTAAAATAAGATATTTTAAAGCTGCTTCAATACATTATAAGACATCTGGTCACATGAACTGGATACCATTCAAGATTTATGAGAGGTTACAGTAACTCAAACATGATCATTTAATTTACAATACTTACAGAATACAGAAATATTTGTGAAAAATATTGTAAAAAAAAGAAATGAATAAATATTTCAGTGTCGTAACGAACTTGCAAAAGAGTTTGTCTAAAAATCTTTAAAAAAAGAGCAAAGGGACAATAAGTGCTACCCATACACTGTCAGTGGTGTTTTATTCTTTTTATTTTTTTTGGCAGACACCAACATTTGAATAGATAGATTGTTTCAGGCTTTCTACAGTCTCATAATAGAAAAAAGGGTGTTTTAGTTCCACACTTCAAAAAATTAATATATGTATAAACCTTTTTTTTATTACAGCTAAGTACTGGTTAGCGTTTAAACATGATCTCTGGCATAAATGGTAAATGTCTAAAATGTTTTAATACCAATCAAAATTAGTATCACGCTTGGTTATATTTTACATTTACTACAAGATATACAGTATTACCGCCAGTCAAAGTTTTCTTTTGAAAGTGCGCTGCAATATAGAAATCATTAAATATCTTGAACAACTTTGTATTGAAATCTTTACAACGAAACAGAAACGCTTAGAAAACAATATACGAACGTTTTTTAGACATTGCAGAGGCTACAGTTACCCTGGAGTTACAAGATTGTATAGTCGAATTTCGTACATATCACAGGGTTGAAGCATAGTAGATGTCATTTGATGTGTCCATAGTATCAAAACTTGTAACTGGCATTGTTGGCGCATGATTATTGGTTGAAAGGAGCTCTGTGTTCATGCTTGGTGTGGAGGTCTGCGTGAATCAGAACAGACATGACTTTTAATATGTACTGTTTGTCTTTTGGCTATCTGAAACACAAAACATAAAAATTTAAGCGCCTATCAAAGTGATACATCAAAACTTTCTCAAATTGTCATAAATTTTCACTTTGTGTTGCAAATGTAAACAAAACAACTCCATGAAACGCATGTGTAGTACCGTATTATGTGTCTATTTATATTTTTTTAGTTTTGTCTTTTACTATTGAGATTATGGGTAAATTTGCTTAGAAGTGATAACGGCGATGTATGCCATTTTGGGAATTTTTAATTATGAGCTTATGCCTTAAATAGTCAATTTTTTTTTGTTTGCAATAAATGCTTGAGGGACTTCAACAACTATCTGTTCTTGTATAATAAAAGTTAACCTTAGGATTATACGAAAAATCCTATATACAAGAATGATGTTTTATATTATTAAGCAATCATTGAATATTTTATTTTGTTTTCAAAATTGATTATATGTTTTTCATACCTCAAAGCATATCTAGGAGCATTTCAATTATAACAGTTAAATATTTTTTTTGCTGCGTTTCTTCTTCAATCCTTGTCCGCTGTGTTTCTCAGAGATGGCTTTTCCTATGCTTTAAAAACTTCACAAGAGTAATAAGGAGTTGGTGTAATGGTGTCTTTTGCTATTTATGATTTTAAAATTGCAACAATTGATACATTATCGAAATTAAATACCCCTTTCTAAAATATTATTTTTTGAACAGTTATTTTCCCTTAATACTTAACCAATAATGTTGAAACTTGTAAGGTACATAATCGACAGTCCTTTTTAAATAATATGGTGTTTTAAATAAACAAAAGCTATAATTATCAGAGTTATTTGCCCCTCTCAGTAAGTTTAATATTACACCAAAAACATATAAATCGAAAAACAATTTCTAGTTTGCAATGACGGTCAAAGGTCGTAATGTTACGTTTGATTGACGTTTTGGTATCGCATTGCAATTTACACTTGTCTTCTACTATTTTTTCAGCGACTTAATTGAATCATTCGATGATTTATTTCTAAAAAGTGATCCATTTGAAATACATGGTCGGCGAATTTGTATTGCTACATTACATTATATAAAACTTGTGTAAAATTCTGGCTTTCCGTTATCTGTTTTGTTTTTGTAGCGAATCCGTACAATTTCGTTCCCTTAAGAAAGTATATTTTTCACTCACTTTCAATGACTTGCAAATCGTCATCTTCAATGTCCACTGATTAGTGTTCAATTAATCTATTTAAAAAGAATATTGTCGTGTTTGTTTAATTAATTATTCTATGCTTTTCATTTTCATATCTAGTATAAGAGTATATATATATATATATATATATATATATATATATATATATATATATATATATATATATATATATATATATTGATAGGTAAAAACAGTCAAAGAGTTGAAAATTAATGAATCTAAAGTTCCAAAATAATATATATGTAAGGAATAATTGTGATCGCAAAGCGGCTTATGCATACGCGTGTTCCAAAAATTTGATCCATTACGCAATAGAAAGAATAAAATTACAATTGTTCCTTATATTAATTAAATTCGAAAAAATCAATACAATATTTATAACATTAACGTTATATTTTATACAACTCTTTACAGATGAAAGAAAGTACAGATTTGCACTTTAATCCCAATGCAATGCAGCTAGATGTCCATGACAACCGACCGCCGGTACCATTGCATGCTAGTTTTAATGCCAATTTTAAATAGTTCGGTGTGCAGTTGTGCAGTACGTACATGTAAATGACGATGGCTTCAAGCTGAGGCAAGTTTGTGACAAAAATGAGGCAGCGGAACTGTTAACACGTACAAAAATATTAATCAATAACACGTTGTTATGACTATCAATATTACATCAACTTAACGAAGCAAAATATAGTGGTTCCAGCTGGTAGCCATCCGTTGGTGTTCCTGTACCTGAGCGGGGACATTTCCATGTCATCAGCGTAACATCCGCAAGTGATATGATGCAGTTCACAAAACTGAAATTCTTTGCTGTCATCAGGGTCATCATTTAGATTACAGATCATTAATCAAATCCTACTTTCAACAATTTTCACTTTTTTAATAAAGAAAACAAATGACACCGTTCACGTCAAGTTTGACAAATATAGTGGCAGACTGAATATTTGGCCTTACTGTCGGGAAACCGACGTCAGCGGTTGCTAAGGAGTAATAATATTTAACGTATGCGGTAAAACAATTTGTCTATGACAATGCTGGGCTGTTTAAAAATTTAATTATTATCTATGCATTTATCATGTTGACCATTTTTAAATAAGCTGTTTTAATAGTTAAAGGAATTTTTTTTATAATTTGATCATAAAAATAGATATTTATTTTTGAAAATAACAATCAGAGTTATACCGAAACTTGATTCTTAGTGATATCAAACGAATATCTCATATTTTTACTTTTCAACAAAAATGCTCCTGTTTAAATCTACATTTTTCTTATATTTTATTAAATTTACTAACTTTTAATTTTGTCTGATGTCAGGAAGAAATCTGGTTTCCAGGATAACTCAGAAATATTGGTTGTTTCATTGCCATGGTTTAAATCTTTTCCACAGTCTTCTATGGCTTTCAAAAATGTTCCGTTATTAATTTTTCCTTCTATCCAAAAAGATTATATACACATAAAAATCATGCTTATAAGATTTATGCCTTTGAAATACCACCAAAACATTTACAAATAAATTAATTAATTTTAAGGTGAAAATATTAAGATACATTTGAAGCAATGAATACTTGTTTTTAGAAAAATTATATTAAATTAATATTTAAATATACATTATATAATATTGTTTATTGTTATATGACTATAACTGCTCTAAAATCAGATCATTTACCAACAAGTAAGACTGAAAGGCATCTAAATAATTATATACGACTTTTTTGCACGTCATCGAAAATTGTTGTTGAAATTCCATAAGATGGCATAAACAACCTAATTTAGACGTTGTAACTTTATAATATCTGCCACACAAAGTTGGTTGGCATAATGCTAAACATTACAGTATCTTCAAGTATGTCAGGTTTTACTTGTGTTAAACTATGAGTTATGGTTCAGGTAATAAGTATACTGGATTTATAAAATTTTCATTATATAATATAGAAAATGTTAGCTTACTACACTGATAATGTAGATTCTTCTGGCAGTTTTCTGTTGAATCAGCAGTTCTATTGACTTGTACTTCACACTTGCTATGTCTTACAAAAATGTCTTTCAAAAGGATCGTTCTGTCATTTCCTGTGCAATAAAAACATATATAACCTTTTGCATTACACAAAGTCTCCTTTTTCTTCTTTTTTATACTAGATGTATAAAAGCGTCTCAGATTTGCAATGCAAAACAAAACAAGTATCTTTTCCGAACTCCTTGTATGAAATATTTATAGAAGACATGGTATGTTAATTCTGTATGTACTTAGCCAATTAAAATCTATAACCAGATGTGTGAATAGCTTTTGTTTGAAAGCAGATAAAATATATTGTTAAGGTATTGTATTAATGCATCTGAAGCGAATTGTTAATATTTGCACAAAATTGAAGAGATTCCAAAAATATCGAATTTGTTGAATATATATATATATATATATATATATATATATATATATATATATATATATATATATATATATATATATATATTTGTACAATTTCAAAATTCTGCACATGAAAGCAATTTTATTATTTATTGTCTTGTGTAGAAACCGTGACGCACACTGCGCACGGAGCCGTTATAACTTTTCAAACGCATACAGAATAACTATATACCCCTAATTATATTTAAAAATCTTACTTATCTTTTGGTAGAGTGCGATGACTTTCGAATCTTTACAGAACTCCAAAGACTTATCACTACAGTTTTTGAAGCAACTTTGATTCCAAGGAGTTAAATGTAGCTTTTTCGGATATATGCAAACGCATACATTACCCTGTAATGTTTTTTTGCAATCAGCAAATTTACTCTCATTTACAAATGTATATAACAAGAAACTTCGTATAAAACTGAACATACAAAAAATAGAAACAATTTTAAAGATAACTTTACTGTAATAAATTCGCTTATAATAGCACTTAACCGATTCATTTATAAAATGAGACATTAACAATTTATTAGCAAATGACAACGTTCAAGTAATTTTCTATTTTTTTAAATACTTTACTGCCTTGTGTATGAAAATAATTTTTCCAGATAAAACTCAGATCATTAGTCTTCAGGTGATATCCTTACGTTGTATAAATGTATCTGAATATCTAAGATATTTTTATTCATTTAACATTATTTAGCAGTCACAAAATACATTTTGGTATAAAGTATAATTAACTTACATGCAAACCATAGAATGGATTGATGTTGTTACTGCTGTTATATGTCCTTTGACAATCAACTAAATTTATTCCTCCCATTGCTGGAATTAGATTATTTTGAGATGACGATGTTGAATAAACATAACATCCTACCAAATAAATGATACAACAGAGTAAATTAACGTGCTGGGCAAATGCCGTCCAGTTGAACTGACTAATCTGAAGAAAAATGTAAACATTGCATGTTGCATCATATTTCGTAAACTTCCGCGAACAATTCGTTAATTGGTTTTATTCCTGGTTTGAATAACGAGATGTCACAATATCTACATGACTTCAGACCAAGATCATCGAAAGTAGATATTACGAATAAATTTAAAAAGTTTTCGTTCACTTTATAAAATGCATATGTATATAATATAAGTATAACCGCTAAATATTTTGTGCGAGGCGATTATTGCCTCATTCCAACCCCAAGTTAATTTTTGTCGGCAACATACCAATTTTAATTATGTACAAAAATATGTTTATGACAAATTTAGGAATATTACGCAAGAAAATGTTAGAGTGAAGCTAGGGAAAATGGAGATGAAAACAATACTGACAATAGAATTCAATACTCTATTCCTCATTAGACAGATTCCTTCAGTTACAAATAAACATTTAATTTCATAATAAAACGGCTAAAGAATAAAACGACAAATTTTCAGTAAAAAAAAATATAATTGATTTATATTGATTATAACATATACCTAAGGTTATATAAATGAGTCGTAATTGATGGCAAAAAAAAAATTTAACGACGATATAATGTTTAATATTATAACAAACCTTTATATTCAACATCATGAGCTACTTCAATCACATAAGAGGTCCAAAATTCTGTTACATTTGTTTCAATTAACTTCGATAGATCAACTTCGTTAAAGTTGTCAGCAGTCAAAAGTGTACCTTTTGTATTATTACAGTGTTTTATAGCATGTTCCCAAGTTACTCCCGTCGGGTTACAAAGGTAATATCAATAACCTTAAAGAGACAGTAAAAAAATTTAGGTTAGAAATATTATGATATTGACGAATAAGTCTGCAGTTACAATACTCACGCTCAAACTAAACCATATTTTTTTTCTAAAAACTTTTTACATCGTGTGTAACGACAGATTTTGTTTTGAATACCATAAACATTTGGTTCTATCTTGTGAAAAAAAATGAAGACGAATCTTAATATTCGGTAAAGTCTTAAAAAAGCCACTATGGTACACTGATGGTTTAACAGTATAACTCATATCCGTATATAGAAACAAAACCACTGATGACCAGTTGGTTCAAAGCTGGTGATAAATGGATTGCAGATTTGTGTATCAAAACTGGAGAAGTTAGTCATTTGTTTGCTGAATATTTGTAATACTCTAGCTACCCCTGTCTGTCTCCACCATTACTTTCCACCTGACACTTTTGACTTACATTAAATGAGCTTGGTTGGCGATTGCAACAGACAGAGAGAGAGAGAGAGAGAGAGAGAGAGAGAGAGAGAGAGAGAGAGAGAGAGAGAGAGAGAGAGAGAGAGAGAGAGAGAGAGAGAGTTTTCAATTCAGAACAACAAAATATCAAAAATATATATACACTATATTGTATATATCAAGTATATTTTTAGCTAAAGTAATTTATTTATTTTATATTGATCCCGAGAGACCGGTGCCTAAGTGGGGTAAAAAACTTGCTTTTAGATTGTAGCGAGCATACAATCCAAGTTTAAATACTTTTAAGAAGATCGAAGTGGAGCTGTTATTCATTTTCTTGATGTCTGTAATGTTTTTTGTGTAGTCCAATTTTCTAAACAATTAAGAGCTAAGGCGAAAATGATCGAAAGTATCTTTACCGGTACATAAAAAGCAATTACTCCGCCCTATTTTATTTGATCTACTATATCATTTTCGGTCAAAAGCACTTGAGATAATACTCTGGTCTGAATTATCTGAACCATTGTATTTGTCCTGGTATGAAGATGATTAATTTAATTCCAAGGCCATTATACTATCTGACTTACTAAGGGCATTTAAGTTGGTTTTGATTTTTCATCTAACACATGAGGGCCAATTGCACTTGGTCCAGTACTTTAATCTGACAAACTTTGGGCTATTATACTTTGTCTTATTATACTGTAATCTTTCATACTGAGAACCATTTTCTTGGTCCAGTACTATACTCTGACTTACTCAGACCATAATAATTGGTATAGTTTCCTGATTTGAATCACTGAGGTCATTCAATTTTGTATAGATATTTTGGGGCATTTTGCTTGGTTAAATAATAAACTCTGATACTATAAGAACATTCCAAATGGTATAATTAGCCGCATTTGGCACACACGAATCCATAAAACTTTGTCTAGTTTCACAAATTCTCAGAGCCATTACATTTGCTCAAGTACTGATATCTTTTATATGGAGGGCCTTAGAACGTGGTCCAGTGCTATAATCTGATTTATTCATCCCATAGTATTAACGGGTCTTTTATATTTAATCTAGTACTTTAAAAAAACAATATTAGTACAAAATTGCAGTTGGTATAGTTTTATTCATTGGCAAACTGGTGTCATTGCATTTCGTGTACACTATTTTGAATCTCTGGTTTTTATCGACTGTTTGTTTAAATCTTCATAAGCACAGAATTTTGCAAATGAATTTTATAACATCACACCTAATGAATTGTGTAAAAATCTTTGAAAGTTATAAAACTTTCAAAAAAAAAAAAAAAAGAAATATTCTGATGTGATGTTTAACAAAAATTCTCAACCAAAAATCTCAATAGAAAAGTAAAAAACGAAGTATGGCTGGGTGCTCTGGCAGATAAAGTACGTCCTGTTTACTATCTACACCCGTCATGTGCAAAATCATATTTGAGAGAGAAAGGAACATTTAACTATGGGAAGTCAAATATATGCAGTAAGGGTTTGGATACAGTGGCTTCATAGTAAAGAGAATTAATGTTATGGCGGCTATAAAACTTTTAAGAGCCCAGATTAGCTTAGGCTTGCAATATGACTTAGCCAACAATCTATTTGTAAGCAGCTTGCTTTGTTATAGAATGAAGCTCTACCATACCATATAAACTGTGAAACATATACACCATACGCAGAAGAAGCAGAAATATTACTGCAAGAAACGGTAAGTCGACAATAAAAACATTGAAGTCTTCACGTTTGTCAGAGAGCTTCATTTCTAACGTTTCGCGGGTGTCATTGTTAAGTTTTATGTCCATATATGAAGCAGAGCATGGAAAATCAATCGTTTCATTTATTTCAAGCTCACTGGGATAGATGGAATTTACATATTCTCCAAATCTGAAAAAATTAAGAGACGAAACGTCATCTATATATCTGCATGCGGAGTTGAATGATTTAGGCTGTCTTCTCTCCAGATTAGACAAGGTTTTACAAAAATTTTGGTTAATATGAATAAGACACAAATCAGGAAGCTGAGGTGCAATATTAAAGCCAATTGGTAAACCGAGTATTTGCTGGAAAAAGTATATATTGTCTTTCAAAAGCTATAACATTTGTTGAACGTATGTATCATCGGTGTATTGTTGTTTGCATTCTCTAAGGTGTTTTACAATTATCCGAAATTTCTGTTAAGCACTAGTTTTATATTTTCTTTATCGTTTTTGTAACATAAAAAGTTAATTATTTGTTTCATACGTTCTTTGAATTTGAAATAAGGAAAGTGGTGTAAAGTGTAAAAATTATAAGTTTTTATACTATATAAGATAAAGTCTTATAAAACAAGATGTTCAAGTAGTTCTTTAGAATTTTTGAGAATCCATATTTGGTTAATGCCGTCTTCGACTACTGTAAAAAATTGTGTTAGAATCACTGATAATGATTAAGTTCTACATTTACAGGAACCTGCTATACATCTTTCCTTGTATGGATTTTTGCGAAGTTGTGAAATATATTGTGCAAATTAAAAGATTTTCAACTACTTGTCATTAAAACAATTGTAAAATGACAGTACTTTTTGCATATTTAACAAATAAAGTTATAATATTTCCCTGCTCCTGCACACAAATTTATTCTCTATTCTCTTTTAATTTTCTCATTTGCACTTATACCTGTTGAACATGAAAACTTCTTCGGACTTCAAAAGCAGGTATATATAAATCATTAAAGGTTTACCCTAAATCATGCCTTTTCATTTGGTATGACAACAAAAATTGATGCTAAGTAACTCTTGCATTTCTATGTTGTATTATTAGTTTTATTTTTTGTTGTGTGCAAATACAAAACACTGCAGTCTCTAGATTGTCACAAATGATATGATTGTTGATACCAGTAGTTTATGAACAACTATAAAACTGAGGTCCAATTTAACATTCACAGTCAGGTTTCAAATAAGGTAGTTCACCAGAGCCAAAAAGTTTTCCCGAATTGGGATTTTATGAAAATTTGCACACGAATTCATTAGAATTTGCTTTGTTGATTAAAATAATAAAATACATATGTTTCGATTTTCGTTTTTATAGTAGAGTGCAATAAATCTACCCCACTTTTAACCAATCATTTCTCATTTCTAAATTCCAGAGTATGTTCATTTCTCGTTTATTATAAATGCAATAATGATTAGATGTAATGAAAAAAACAATTTTTGGTTTTAATCAATATTTCAATAAAAGAAAAAGACGTGCAATGAAGTGATATAAAGATCATTTTAATAATAAAAGCTTTAGTTTTTATGACAGAGTGTACCAAATATCTTCATTTTCGTCGACAGTTTAACACAGAAATCCACATTTAATGAAATCTGTGTATTAAATTTTGTGTATTAAAGTTTGTTAAACTTTAGAAATACTAGTTTTGTATACATAAAAAACCTAATATTTTATTGATGTGTGATAATTTACTTTTTAGTATGGATTTACTCCTTAAATACGATTTCCGGATTTTGCCTCAACCGTTTTCCGTTGATGAAATCCTTTAATTTGACAATCTTCCTGAAAGACCAGTATTTCAATTCATTGCAAGATTTGTTATGAAAAAAATCGATCTATTTTATATGTTCTACATTTTACAAGTTTATTCTGTATTCTTATACACCTTTTATCATCGAAATTTGTCGCTATCCCCTGTCAGTTAAACAAGGTAACCGTGTGTGCATCTAGTACTGGCCAGTGGGATCAGAGGTAAACAATGTTCCATTTTTTTTAATTTTTGCACAAAAGCAAATATTGAGAAATAGATTGTGTAGCATTACCAGTCTATTTGCTAAACTTAACGATAAATTAAGAATATTGTCACGTTTTTAATTGATTAAAATAAATAAAATAACACTCAGTAATAATTAAAAACAGAAAAATATAAATAATGGTATATCTACTGTAGACTTGACGGGAATTCGTTTGTGTCGGTACTTACCTTGAATGACATAATATCACTATTACATTTTTGGTGTAGTAGAAAAACGTTTCGCCTCAGATGAATTTTAAATTTTAAACATGGTTTGTGTACTTCTTACATTACAGACCCATGCTAATCAGATCAAGCCTAAATGACAGTTCTCACTATTCTCGGGAAACAGGAACCACGTATCTTACATCACCGCATTACCCCATTCAATAAAAAAGGTATCACGGGTTGGATCTTGTCATGATTTTAAAACAAAATATGGTTCAATTTAAAAACATTGTTGTCTTACTAACCAGATTGTTGGAGTTAATGGAAGCTTAATCATGGAATTGTTGACGAAGGGCACTTAATGCCATATCTACTATCTCATCATTACTTACTAAATAAATAATTCCAATCATCCCAGATATGAAAACCGTTTTGATCTATTAATTTTTGGTACAATGTGTTAAACTAGTTTTTTAATCATTTGTTTTTTTTAAGTTAAAAAGAAGTGAGAAGGTTAAGACACTACCGACCAATATGATACTCTTTGGACTGTTGTATACCAAACAACAAGTGTTTGAGTTTTATTGATTTATTTTGCATCTATATCCAAAAATGCTCGTTGCTGCTCCGGGTATTGCTGAGAGTTTCTTTGTCATGTATGAATTTCTTTATTCACTGTGTCATTTTTACCTTTTTCTTTATTTTTTTGATTTTTGAAACTACTTACAATCAAATTATACAATTTTAAAGGTCTTTTTTCTCATTTCAAATAAAATCTAGAAAAATGAAACGTTGAACTTTATAATAAATATTTAAAATAACAATTAAAAAACTTTTCAAAGCTTCTAAAATGATAAGGGTCCCAGCAGACAAAGAAAAAGTGACGCCATTTCCTTGTTTCCTTTCAGATTAAACAGATGCAGTATAATCATTATAACCGATATGCATATTTTAGTTATAAACTATTTTAGATTTTAGCAATATTGATGTAATTTCCTGCATTAGTTTCTACTTTTTTTATTTTTTATTCAACACTGTATAAATGTGGCCATCTCTTTTTTTGTAATCTGTTTGGTTAGCTTTATTTGCATCTTCATAGACATTATTCCTTTGATTTGGCTCGAACGACGCATTGACATAAACTGCTTGTGAATCCGACGCTTTAATTTTATGGCTCGAACTATCTAGTTCCTTCATATTTTCATAGATTGCTTCTAAATGAACTGTATGTAAACAATTTTCATTCTGCTTTTATGTTCTCGTAAGCCTGCAACATAAATAAAGTATTTGGATTTGAGTTTATCTCAGGTCTGAATCTGATATTTTAGGAATAATAGTCATATTTACTTAAATAAACATAAACCATTCTGACGGACTGTTTCTTCACTGTGTAATTCGTCTAATTTTCCAAAGAACCAGTTACCCTCTCTTTATAATAATAAAAATAAAACAAATATACCAGTCCTGGTCCATATCACAATCTCAAAAACAAAATAAAAACTGTGCAAACTGGCAAAATATGTTATACACGTGAACTCCCATCAACGAAGTGAGGCCGGGGGCTCCGAAAGGCTAAGTACCTCCTGTCTAGCTAGCTACACCCGTCACATGCAAGTCAATTTTGAGAATGAAGGTACAAAGAACTAAGGTAAGTCATATATATCCAGTATAAGTTTGAATACAGGAACTACATACTTATCAACAATATTGTGATGACGGCCATAAAACATTTAAGGCTCTTGATTAGCCTAGGCTTGCAATATCCTTGTGTCAACAATTTAATTGTAATTAATTTGCTTCGTTACAGAAAGTCCCCATAGTGGGACGAGCTCTACCGTACCGTTTTGTATGTGAAACATATACACCATACGCAGGAGAAGCAGGGATATTACGTTTGTTGTATAGCTTCAGATGTAACCTGTCATAATTGAGGTATAAGTCCAAATATAAAGCAGAACATGAAGAATCTGCCGTGTCTTTTATTTCAAGCTCAATTGGATAGATGACATTCACATATTCTCCAAATTTGTGATTATTTAGAAATAGAACGTAATCTATATATTTGTATGTGTAGTTGAATCATTCAGCGACAGTCTTTTCTCCAGATTTGACAATGTTCTGTAAAAATTCTGATTCATATGAATAAAGAAACAAATGAGAAAGCAAAGGTGCACAGTTTGTGCCCATTGGATAATTCAGATTGTTTCTTCAATGTATAATTCGTCTTATTTTCCAGGGAACCCGGTCTCTCTCTCTCTCTCTCTCTCTCTCTCTCTCTCTCTCTCTCTCTCTCTCTCTCTCTCTCTCTCTCTCTCTTCTTCTTCTTCTTCTTCTTCTTCTTCTACGTGAGTAATTGAATAAGCCATTAATTCAACAATTTTACTTTACTTTCAAAAATAACTAATTCAGATAAAGACGTGCATTTTAACCAGAGAAGTGGAGTAGTCTGCTATCGAAGGGCAAGCAACATCTGTTGAGATACCTATATCCACTAGTGCAAAAACAGGTGTGAGTATGAAAGGTACATATAACTATGGAATGTTACATATCCAACGATTCAGCGATTCCATACTTATGAAAAACATTGTAATGACAACCGTAAAGTTTTAAGGGCCTTGATAGCCTAGGCTTGCAATATCCCTAAGTCAACAATATATTTGTAAGAAGTTTGCTTTGTTGTAGAAATTTTACATGCTCCTTTTACCGTTTTAAGTGACAAAATAGTCATACATAGGGCAAGCGGGACTATTAATAAATAGAAACAGAAAGTTGCCAACAAAATTTTAAGGTCATCACGTTTGTCATGGCATTCACAAATTGAGTTCAGCACGCGATGCTTTACAAATGTTTTTAGATAAACATTAATGAAAAATTTTATAGGACTAAAACACAAAAGGACAACAAAATTATCATCTCTAGCTAGAGATGCGTGATAACCTTGTTTTACTCATGTACATATTCATCTTATAAAGCAATTATACACATGGTTTAATTGACAGATTGACAAGGAAGAAAAAACAACAATTATAATGTTTTTATGTTTTTTCTACATATTAATTTACCTTTTTCTGAGAATAAATATTATTATTACTGTTAGAATTAACGCCGAGGATCCGCTTACTATTCCTATAATTAATGCTACAACATAGAAAATTTAAATTTGGTTAATACACTTTATAGACAAGCCCGAAAATTCTCCCCTTTAAGGGGATGTCAATCAAATTGAACACACAATACTGGGATGACCATCCACTTGTAGATTTCAATAGAATGACATTAGAGTCTGATCACCACTTAAGAGTCGGACATTTATTCTAATTTATTGCTTAAATGTGACATTACACTCAAGAGTTTAATTCAATTCTTACATCCATTAGGTTTTCATTCAGAAACTTTGTGCAGTGAGCTTTAAAACTGAAACATTTTTCTATTTATTAAGTTTGTACATTTGATTTCTGCATTACATTTATGCTTATAATAGAGTTTCATTCAAATCTTACATTCATTAAACAAGGTCTATTTAAATAAAACTTTTGTTTATTCCTTTTTAAATACTCCCAAATTTGTCTCATGAGTTTTAAACTGATTGTTTATTTATTTTTAGTTACTTTTTACCTTTGGTTTCCAATGTACAGTCTCTTTCTATAGCCACTGCGGCAACTCAGTTGGTAGAGTGCTCGCTCCGGAAGTGGAAGGTCGTGGGTTCGAACCCCGGCCGGTCTGACCCAAGACTTGAAAGTGGGTAGTGACTGTTCTTTTGCCAAGCACTCGTCATTGCGAAATGAAAGTCACGGTTCTTTCGGATGGGAACTTAAAATAAACGATGTCCCGTGTCTTGGCAGGCATGGCACGATGAAGAACTCTGCTGTATAATGCCATCAGCGCAACACAGGCAAAATTTCTGCACTTTCGCCTATAGTTGACGACGTTTCGATATAAGTGAAATATTCTTGACTGGGACGTTAAACACCATTACTCAACTCAACTCTCTTTCTATATATTTATTTATACTAAAGAGCAAGGGTCTTATTGTGACAGGACTAGAAATAATCCCTGACAATTTGAAAAGAATCATTTCCATTGCTACATTAGAATTTGCAGGAGTAAAATTTAAAAGCAGAGCCGCTTCTGGCAGGGAATATGTATCACATATTAATACAATTAATAACTCCCTCCCTCATACATTCTAAATTCCCTTCTATAAGAAGACTTGTAATAAGTGAAGAAAAATCCCCCCCCCCGATGACTTGAAGTCATCAACCAGAACTAAGAGACAGAAAGAAAAAATAATCCATAATACACTCCAAACATGGCAATGAGATAGTGAGTGAAGAAAAATGTTCAAAGTCTGCAGTAATTGAAACTACAGAAGGCAAATGTCTTATAAGCAACTACCTTGCTCGCAATGTCAGCCAACTAGACATACAACATGACGTCATTCTGGACATAGATAGTGAGCTTGTCATATCAGAAGCCAAAGATCAAAGATTTCTGCGCACCTGTTTGTGCAAAATTTTCATCTGAACATGGTTTTGTTGAACAAGTTCTTTTAGATACCATGAAACAATCTAAAGGTGAAGCTGAAATGGCTCAAGTTGACTGGCTGATTAACTGTCACTCATATCTACAGCAACATGAGGCAGCATTAAAGTATTGTTACCTCTGGAGATATAGATAGTATATATGTTCATATGTTTGCATTATCATTGCATTGGCCAAGGGGAGATGATGGCAAGTTTCTAAATAAAGTATACATTTTACTACAAAAGCAAGTTCCAGACCTATATGATATAACTGCAGTAATTGAACAACTTGAAGACCAATATTGATCTGTCACCATCATCATCTGTGTATCCTTGGCAATATGTCTATGCATGGGAGGCAATGATTTTATACCTAAACTTAGCCACATTACACATGAAAAATGGGTGTCATTATTGATGCTAGAAGAACCTATCTTGCTGCAAAATCTTATTATTTTGGTATGGATTAAGTTCGTCCTGGAGTAACTAAATGTGGATCTATCAATACAGAAATATTTGTAGAGGTGGTAAAACGACTTTATTGTCCAGATTCTCTATTCAGCCTATTGCAGTTAATGCAAAAATAAAACACCCAACTTATTGGATGCCTCCAAAATCTGCTTTAGAACAGTTTGTAAAATTAATAAATTGTCAAATAACATACTTATTTATGTTAGGCAAACCAGATGCCAAACTGCCAGACTTTTCATCACTTGGGCCATTCCAAAAAGACAGTGGTGGCAATATTGCTTATGATCTTGGCCCTGAAGTTGGGATAAATAATTTGAATGAGGTACTTTCAGATTCGTATGAAAACTTAAAACATGCTATAAATCAAGCAAAGAAGGTTAGGAAAAGAAAATCTTTACCTACCCATTGTACCCCGAAGAAGAAGAAGAAACCTATGACAACACCAATGGTTTCAACCCTAAAATAACATAACCAATTTGCTTTGCATGGCTGTGCAAATTATGTATACATGTATATCACCAATATTAACAACTCTTTTATAAAACTTTTATATGGATCAATAGCACCAACACCTCATCAAATCTTAGTTTAAATCAATTGATAAAATTATTCACTGAATGACCAGAGCACCGTGTGATATGTGCACCTTAAAATTTGTGCATAATAAAATGTAATAGCACTATTCCTGTAAAATCATATATTATTCCAGGAATATGCAATGGAAACATATTATAAAACTTATGAAACATTTCCTGCACAAAATTGGATTGTTTCCCTGTGATACACTTTCAAACTCCTACAGTTTTAGTCAATAATGTTGGTGGCATTTGTTATATATTATCAGAGTTCAGATTGTCTGAATAAAGATGTTCCTATTTTGTGTGTTGCAGCAAATCATTTTAAGTGAAAAAAATATGTGAATTAATTATGTCACAAGCCAAACACTTTCTTTATACTAGATATAAAATCTTTGTATTCTTAGGTCTTTATGAATTGTGGTTCTGGCTAATAATAATATTTATAATGCACATCTATGAATTCAGTGATATCAGGTACTCTGTTGTCTAGGCATTGCTATATATACATATTACCAATAAATATGCATTGAGCCATATAAGATGGTCAGGATCATGCAACTTAATATTATTATTATTATTATTATTGTTATAAGAAAGACTGAGTTGAGGTATAATACATGCATTTAAACACTTTCTATTTATGAAAATAGTAAAGTTTTTAATGCAGATCTAAATGTTGATACCGTATACATGTATTTTAAAATTTGGATCAGAATAAACTTACATTTATTTCAGTTTAAAACTTGTCAGTGTTTATATTCATGTATTACTTGCGCAACTAGAGCCCTGAGATATTGAACTAAAATTTTGTATATGAATCATACATCATGTAGAATATGAAATTGCAACTCAACTTGTGTACCAGCATGAGTGCCTATTGGTTTTAAGGAGTTCAACTAAGACTTTTAATGGCCATGATAGAACATGTTGTAGCTATGTTACTTTGATAGGTTTTAAAAAACCAATGTAGTTTGTTCCCTCCAACAACAAGAAGCAAAATTCTGGAAATATAGACTGATTTTTAATGTTTATTATGACTTCAATCAACAGTCTGAAATGAATCAAGATTGATGAAAATTTTTATTAAATTTATATGTAAGAGAAAATACCCCTTGTATTGGTTAAGACTTAATTTCAGGGGTTTCTGTCACTCTCTTTGATGTATACTCAAAACCTTGGTTTAGGTATCGCATGAAAACATTAGGGTAAAGACAATTTCAATTTACATGTTTACTTTGTCCTATTAACATTTTAAAGCCATTTTTCAACATATATACCATTTAACTATGGTATATATATTCACTTTACAGAACTTCGTTATGGGGCGACTTAGTAAACGATAACCAATTCATTTAGTAGAATCAATGGATGGACATTAGTTATACTTTTATTGTGCAAAAGACAACATCCTATCAGCGCTTCAGTACTTTGATTTTCTGTTAGGAAAAATGAATTTAAAATTTTAAAATTGTATGATTTTGTCACAGGTAAATGTACCGTTATTGAGGTTTAAAACTGGTCCTTTCTGTGTGAATTTTCCGTGATGTTACACTGGTCAGTTTTAATGTTGACTTGCACCACAGGAGATGGCCCAATGGTTTTTTAATTATCCTGAAGGTTGGTTAAAAGGATCAATTTAATGAAGCATGAAATGACCATTTCTCCGCCCCTTTTTGAGAATCCGGGCTTGTCTATAAAGTGAATATACAATGTACATGTATAGTTACATATTGTTATAATACCACTTAGGTAGCTTTGTTATTTCACATTTGTCACACTATTTTGAAATCCAAATCTATTTCTACTATATCTGTCTTGAGATACTCCTTTGATTCATTGCCAAACACCGACATTTGAATAAATAGACTGTTTCAGGCTTTCTTTGGTCTCAAAATAGAAAAAAAGAGTGTTTTAGTTCCACACTTCTAAAAATTAATATATGTACAAACCATTTTTATTACAGCTAAGCACTGGTTTGTGTTTTAACATGATCTCTGACATTAATTGTAAATGTCTCAAGTGTCCTAATACAAGTAAAGATTAGTATCGCGCCTGGTTATATTTTTCATCTACTGCAAGATATACAGTATCACCGCCAGTCAAAGTTTTATTGAAAGTATGCTGCAATATAGAAATCTTTAAATATCTTGAAGACCTTTGAAATCTTCACAACGAGACAGAAACGTTTAGAAAACAATATACGAACGGTTTCTAGACATTGCGGATGCTACAGATTCCGTGGAGTTACAAGATTGTACAGTCGAATTCTGTACATATGACAGGGTTGAAGCATAGTGGATGTCACTTGATGTGTCTAACGTATCAACACTTGTAACTGGCATTGTTGACGCATGGTTACTGGTTGAAAATAGTTGTGTTTTAAAGCTAGGTTCGGACGTCCTATCTGAATCGGAACAGACATGACTTTAAATATGTACTGTTTGTCTTTTGGCTATCTGAAACATGAAATATGAACATTTAAGCACCTATCAAAGTTATACATTAAAACTTTCTCCATTTGTCATATATTTTCACTTTGTGTTGCAATTGTAAACAAAACAACTCCATTTACCGCTTGTATATTGCAGGATTATGTGTCTGGTTATCATTTTTTTCAGTTTTGTCTTTTACTCTTGAGGTTTTTGAAAAATTTGCCAAGAAGTGATTACGGTGATGTAATCCATTTTGTCAGTTTTTAATTATAAGCTTATGCCTTAAATAGTCAATTCGTTTTGTTTGCAATTAATGCGTGAGGGACTTCAACAACTAACTGTTCTTCTATAATGAAAGTTTACCTTTGGATTGTACCGAAAATCCTATAAACAAAAATAGAATGATGTTTTATATTATTAAGCAATCATGGAAGATAATTTTTTTTCAAAATTGATTATACTTTTTTTAACCCTAAAACATATCTAGGAGCATTTCAATTCATAACAGTTAAATATATAATGCTAATCTTGTCCATTAAATAAAATGAAAATATATTTTACACACACGTATTTAGTGTTGTCATTCAATGAAATATATTTAGTAGAAAAAAATTAGTGGCATTGAAAACCAAGCCAAAATATATATACTTTTAAAACCAAAAAATGTTGAAACTTGTCTACTTCTATTTTTTCAGCGACATAATGGAATCATTCGATGATTTATTTCTAAAAAGAGATCCGTTTGAAAAACATGGTCAGCAAATTTGTATTAATTGCTACATTTCATTATATAAAACTTATGTAAAATTCTTGCTTTCTATTACCTGTTTTGCACACATATGGTAGCGAATCTGTACTATTTCGTTCCCTTAAGAAAGTATATTTTTCACCCACTTCCAATGACTTGCAAAACTTTATGTTTAAAGACTTCTGATTAGTGTTCAATCGATCTACGAAAAAGCGATCTTGTCGTGTTTATTATATTATTATGTTTTTTCTATGGTTTTCATTTTCATACCTCGTTAAATAGTATATATATATATACAAATTCATAAAACATAAATTTTACTATATATATATATCTGTTAAATTGAGGTTTGCTAGATGTGCACAATTTTGAAAATCATTCCTCATCAGTGAAAATAGGAGCCAAATTGTTTGATGGATTAAAAACAGTTGAACAGTCAAGGAGTTGAAAATAAATAAATGTAATGTTCCAAAATAATATATATTCAAGGAATAATTGTGATCGAAAAGCGGCTTATGCATATGTGTGTTCCAAAACTTTTGCGGTTAAACAATTTGTCTATGACAATGCTGGGCTACATAAAAATTTGAGTATTTTCTATGCATATATCTTGTTAGCCATTTTCAAATAAGCAGTTTTAATAGTTAATGGAATATTTTTATTATTTGATCATAAAAATAGATATTCATTTTTGAAAATAACATATAACAGAGTTATACTTGAACATGATTCTTGAAAAACAACTGGATATCTCACATTTTTATCATTAAACCCTTTTTGAAAAAAAAAACATCTGCATTGTTCTAATATTTTATTAAATTTACTTACTTTTAATTCTGTCTAACGTCGGGAAGAACACTGGTTTCCAGGATAACCCCGAAATATTGATTGTTTGATTGCCATGATTTAAATCTTTTCCACAGTCTTCTATGGCTTTCAAAAATGTTCCGTTATTAATTTTTCCTTCTATCCAAAAAGATTATATACACATAAAATTCATGCCTTTGAAATATCAACGAAAACTTTTATTAATAAAATAATTTGAAGATAAAAAAAATATTTAGATACTCAGTTTGCGACTGACCTCCTCGTCTACTTGAACATGTTCCATTTTAAGCAATGGATACTTGTTATAGAAAAAATATTTTAAATTAATATTTAAATATTTAATATTATTGATTGTTATATGACTATAACTGCTCTAAAATCAGATCATTTTCCAACAAGTTGGAATCAAAGGCATCTAAATCATAATATATCATTTTTTCTCGTCATCGGGAAAAAGTTGTTTTAATCCCATAAGAAAGCATAAACTACCTCATTTAGATGTTTTAACTTTCATTATGCTAAACATTAAACAATCTTAAAGAATGCCAAATTCTATTGCTCAGTAAAGGTTCAGGTACACATGTACTGGATTTATCAATTTTTATTAAATTATCACCTGTGCAACAGAATCATAAACTTTTGCATTACATAAACCCCGTTTTTCTTTTAATGTTGAATAATTTGTGTAGCATTTTTTGGAAGCAACTAACAAACTTAAATAATTGTGTTGGAAAAACAATTAACTGCGTTGTCACAAACATCTAAAAATGATTAAAATTCTTTCGTAAGACAATGTATGCAGTGTTTATAAAAGAAATAGTATGTTAATACCAGTTGTAGAAGTCAATTGAAATGTATAATCCGATGTATAAATAGTTTTTGTTGATTAATAACAGATAACTGTGTATTGTTAAGATATTTCAAAAATGTATGTCGTGAAAAATATCCCTTTTTGTTCACAGAATCATTGTCTGTCCGAAAATTAAAGTAATCCCCAAAGTAATGTTTAAATTTTTTGAATTTTTAATAAAAAAAATCATCAAATATATTTTGAACATTCCATATGGTAAAAATTCAACATTCTACACATGACAGCAATTCTAGTACTTAATCTCTAACGTAGAAACTAATCTTTATATTGCTCACTGATTTTTCATGCGTTCAAACGGATATAGAAATGTAATTGACCCGATAATATTATTTTAAATAAATAAATAAATTTATTAATTAATTAATTAATTAATAACTAAATAAAAATTTTAAAAAGACTCACTTATCGTTTTATAGAGTGCGATGAGTTTACAATCTTTACAGAACTCCAATGAATTAATACTGCAGTTTTTAAAGAAACTTTGGTTCGAAGGTTCAAATTTTACCTGGACCCTATTTAATATGCAAACACATTTGTTACCCTGTAAATAATTTTTTCAATCAACAAGCTAAGCACAATTTGTAATAACTGTAATAAATGCACGCATATCATTCAACACGTAACCCATCAATTTATAACGCTAAACGTTTTATGTAATACATTCTTTTAATAACTCTTTGTCTTTATAAAACGAGAGATTAACAATTAGCAAATGACGATGTAGAAAAAATATTTACTATAATATTTCTTCAATAATTTACTGTCTTGTGTACGAAATAATTCTATATATTTTAAACACTGTTTAAATTCTTACGTTGTATAAAAAACATGAATAAAGTAAAAAAAAAATAGACCGGTGTCTTTATTTAAAATTATTTAGCAGTAACAGATATGATTTTGTTATCTTGTATAATTTCCTTACATGTAAACCATACAATAGATTGATGTCGTATTTGTGGGTACACGCACTTTGGCAATCAACTAAATTTATTCTTCCGGTTATATACGGATTATTTTGAGATGGTATTGTTGAATATACATAAGATCCTAAAAATAAATTATTCGACTATGTTAATTAATTAAATCAATTTGTTTACTGCATAGAAGGCAAAGACAATAATTTATAAGAATAATTACGAGGCGTTTTCCAAAACAACAAGATATTGCCATCTACTAGGCACAGAGCTGACAGAGAGCTGAAGAAAAATGTATATGTGAAGTCATATTTCGTAACACTCAGACAATGAAGGTAATTGGTATACATTCTTGGTTGAAATAATGAAATGTCAAATAACTACACGGCTTGAAACCGACATTGTTGAAAACTTCCGGTATAGCTACTGGTCAGTGAGGTGGTGGAAGACACCTTGTCAATATTAATCTGCACTGTATGCTTTTTTCAATATATGTGTAGGTTTAGGGTATTGACGATTAATAAATACCAAACAGGGAATACATAATGATCTTAATGATGACTTTTAACCCAATATAAGGGGTATTTTAATGTTGTTTTCAAAGTTTACGTGTCACGGGTTAATGCCCTTGTAAACAAAGCCTTCGAAAGCTTCGAAAGTATTATAAAAGAATATAAAAAGGACACGATAGATTGTTTTGCAAGTTAAGAAATGTAATTCTATTCTAAGATAAATCAAATAAAAGCTGAATTGAAAGCCGCAAATAACAAAGTAGAGTCTGGAAACATTCATGACCTACATTGATGAAAGTGTGAAAGTGTGAAAGAAGTACATGAGAAGACAATTCCAAATCTAGAAGGTAAACTTGTTGGTGAGCATATAAAAAGATTAAAGCTAGAATAATGGGGAAGGAAATGGAACATAATTACCAGAGTAATAAAGGGTCAGGGAAGGAAAGAGGAAGGGGAACAGAACCAAACCTCAGGGATTTCTTGTTTAAGAGTTAAGATGTCAGAGAATTCTACAAATTAATGTACCACTTCAAGCAGTGCATTGGCTTCTTGGAGGTAATGAAGACAAGAAAAGCATCATTTACAGTTTCATGAGTCTTTAGGAAAGGAATGATGTCTTTGAAGTTGCTAAGAAAATAGGAAAAGGTGGTGGTTATAGTATTGTCCCTGATCTTCCACCTGAGGGAAGCAAGGAGAAGTCTTTGCTGCTACAGGGTTGAGACCGATGCCAGAGTCTGAAAGGATAAAAATACAGACTGGTGTATGTTGAAGAATATCCCTTTGTCATATTTCAAAGAAAAACAGACTGAATTATAAAACATACATGATACGTTCACAACATTAACCTAACTTTATATAACAAACACTTAAGTTCAATCTAAATACATAAATACGAAGTATTCCCATTACACATTAAAGCAGCACATGGTACTGTTTACATATAAATATATAAACATAAATTAATTTCCTTTTCTGAGGTCTCGATGTAGTGTTGTAAAGATCCTACGCTTCTTGCAGAAGCGAAATCACAAAATGCATGTTGTTAAGCTCGCGTATATAGATGATGTCTTGGAGTAACTTACGGTGGATATCTTACTTTCGAAATTCCGAATGTTAAGTTGAAATATTTTTTAAAAATACATTATAATTTCCGGATCCGAAAGGCTTCTTACTGAAATAATTTTTTTCCACTTTTTTTTTATATTTTTCTCCGCTTTATTTAAAAGGGCCATTCTGTAAATTATAATTTTTACCTGTGTATTTCAACTTACGAAAACACAAATTTTGAAAACACGGAACATATTTATTAGTGGAAGAAGGCACTTTTTCATAAACAAGAGAGCTTAACAACATGCATTTTGCGATTTCGCTTCTGCAAGAAGCGTAGAATCTTTACAACACTACATCGAGACATCAGAAATATTTTATGAATGAGAGAATAAAAAAAATATATCACTTTATGCATAAAATTGTGACATTAAAATTTAAACAAATCCTGAGTTTCAATTGGGCTTGCTTAGTACAGGAAATGCAAAAATTATTAAAAAAGTAAAACATAAATTTTTGGGCACCGGGAAACAAGGGCATGGAATGAATCAATTTGGAGATAATGTCAGTTCGCACAAAAGTTATTAGTTAGTTATTATAATAATAAAAGTATGCATGTATACCCTTAGGAAAAAGAAACGCAGGGTAAAATAATATGGAATTACTTTTAAACGGCTTTAAAATCTGATTATTTCGTCAACACATATCATTCGATACTTTTTCAATGTACACAATGTTTTCAATAGTTAAAATACTTTTATTTTCCTACGGTAATTGCACGGCTTAGGTAAATTCAGAGAGATCAGGCCATTGCGTTACCAATGTATGGTCAAAATCAACGACAGGCTGCTATACAGTTTGGCGTAAACGTTTCTACCATGGAGTGAATTGTTCGTCATCTTATAGAAATTTGAAGGCTTGTCGTCTTGCGTAATTGGTACGTTACTGCCACTGGAACTGCTAACAATACAATATGCAATCACAACCCTAAAAGAACCGATTAATTGGAGGTCGGCAATGTAGATGTTTTATGTGTTGGTCTGTCTCACACTCGTCCGCGTAGTGCGCGTCGATTGGCTTGGTTAGCATCACATGCCCCCAAAAAATTTCCAATAAGGCAATGGAGAGTGGTCTTTTTCACCGACGAGTCTTAATTCATCTTTTTTTCGTCTGGATGGTTGAAGTCGTATATATCGACGTCATAGGGAATGTTTCGTCGACGCATGCGTTAATGAGGTGTATAGGTTTGGTGGTGGTCAGTTATGGTCAGGGGTGGAATATCTCACGGGGTTAAGTCACAGTTGGTTGTTTTGGATGGGAATTTTACCACCGTCAGGTATCGGGATGCAATCCTTCGCCCTTGCTTTTCCTTTAGTCAAACAACATAATTTTATTTTCCAACAAGACAATGCCCAACCTCATGTTGCGAGAGTTTGTAGACAGTTTCTGACTAATCATAACATTCAATCGCTTGACTGACAAGCTTATATCCCAGATTTATCTCCAATAAAACATCTTTAGGACCAACTGGACTGGATGGGTAATGCGGCGTCAGAACCCCCCCCCCCCCCTTTACGCGCTCGACCAACTGAGAAATACCTTGTTGGAAAAGTGAAACCATATCCCCATGAGAAATAAAAAAACTCTAATGAATTCAATACACAACAGAATAGGGCTATGACAGCTGCGGGAGGTGTACATACCCGGTAGTGAGAACTGTACCCCGATTAGAAATTACGTTTTTGTGTGTTTTTGCCCAATTGGTTCAAATAACTCTAAAATTCAGTGAAATGTTCAGAAATAATTCATGTAAGATAGCTCTTGATAGTGTAATTCACTAAATTTGATACCATTCATATAATTTACCATAAAGCACCTCTAAATTTCACCCTACGTTTTTCTTCCTTTGGATACATTAAATAAAACGTGTTTATAGTAAATTTTACAAGCTATAATATTTAGCTGATGATACAAGTTATATAAGTTATAAATTTTTCTATTGAACTAGGGAAATAATATGATATTGCTGCTTTCTATATATACAAGACATTTTGAAATCTTTTGATTAATATTTTTTTTCAAACTTCAAAATGCAATGTTTAATTATTCTCGAATTAATATGAAGTTCCATAGCCAAAATAGGATCTTGTTCGATTCACATTCTGACTGTTGTTTTTAGCGTCATTATAGTCATGCCTTATAATTATTTTTCCGTAACATATTTGCATCTACCAAGACCCGATTCTGAGTTGGTCACGTGATATTAACCTGTACCATTATTATGATAATAATTATTATTATTATTAGTATTATTATACTTAGTCGGTTTTATGAGGATGACATTATGTACTATGCTGGAAGTACAAGCATACATTTTTAAACTTATACTGCACATCCATACATACATCATTAACACACGTACTACAGACTCTGTCAGCATTTTTTACTCTTGTACGTATAACTGCTTATAGTTATTGACGTACTCTTGATTTCATATTATTCCTGTAAACATTGCATTGCTATCTCAGTATGTTTTGAGTATGCTACTTCTTTGTATATGATCTTACATTTTAGCCCATTTATATGTATTAAATTTTACACATTAAGTATAATAACCGCATGGTTGTCATGAAGTATTGATGTCTTTATTCTTTTCTTTATTGTTATATTATACATTTGTATCTTGCAAATTATATAGATGACACCACAAAATGCATTCTTCATAATCACTGCCAACTGTACAGGTTTATTTGACTTTAATAAGCGGAGGGACGTGTTTAAATACTTCAGGGAAAAAGTGGCAAAATATATATTGTTATCAAGAGAGTCATATTATCGATGAATTATACCCAGTCATAAGATCAGAGTGGGGCGGTGAAGTGATTCTTTATTCATTGTCCAAAGTTCGAGGTATTTTGTATTCTATTTAGCAACAATTTTAATTATAAAACCCATAAAGTAACAAAGATACAATTGGAAAGTCTTTGATTGATTTAATCTGTTTTAAATTTTATTTTTAAAAGTATTCATTATGTTATAGATATAAAAAGAGAAAGTGCTATTTTTGGAATTGATGGTAACTTGAAAAAAACTTTATGCCTCTAAATTATATACTTTTAGATACTAGATGCTATATTTTACAATTATAGTATGCAAAACAAAATGCCAGTGCTAGGTACATTGAAAATTCTTATAAAAAATCAAAGAAAAAATTATAACAATAAAAAAAAGACATATTGACACAAATGAAAACTGAAAATTGAAAAAAATGGCTCGTTGCATTTTTGATAACTAATGCAAATACCTCATTTGAAATACAGCGTCATCTCTATAATCGAACATCGATCTCTACGTTAATGTTTAATAATTGAATATTATTAATTTTATGGTCAATAGAGCTAACTGAGTAAACACACACACACACACACACACACACATACACACACCTTAAGAAAAAATCAGACAAAATTATTTTAATGAATGCTGTTAATATGCTTGTACATAGTTATTTTTTGTTATAATATACCGAAGATATAAAAGAATTATTCATATGTATTTGCCTGGAAATAAAATTTGAGTTACAAAAAACATTATTGAACAAAAAATTAAAAAAGTAAAAATGTTTTCATGCATCGGATAAGTTTGATTTGATCTTACAATAGTTTTTTATGATATAAAATACCTTTATATTCAACAGCAGGAGCCACTTCAATAATATTAGAAGTCCAAAATTCTGTTACATTTGCACTGATTATCTCGGATAGATCAATTTCTCTAATATTTTCTGCCGTCAAAAGTGTTCCAAACGCAGAATTACAGTGGTACATAGCACGATCCCAAGATTCACCATTCCAATTACAAAGGTAATATGAATGACCTCAAATAATCAATAAACAAGCTGATTTGTAAGGATACAATGACATTGACGAATAAAACTGAAGTTAGAATTATATTAAACCATGTTCCAAGAATTAAAAAGCGATAACATTTTTAACAAGAAGCATAACTTATCACAACACGATGTTTTGTAAATAAAGGTATAAAAATTAAGTTAAACTCACTAATCTGGAGCTTTCGTACGAGTAACCTCGTGGTACTTATGACGGTATGAAAATCTTATGAAAAGATTTATTGCATTGCTTTGTAATTTTATTATTATATTATCTGTTCGTATTTTCTAACGAATGTAATAAATATGTATTGCAGGTTAACATGTACATATTCCAAGACCGTTGTTCGTACACATCGTGATTTAAAAATGAGTATTCTTTTGCCGTCGATATCAATTCTTTAATGCATTATTTATTATTTGTTTCGAAAGTATCTATTATTATTTATCGTTTTTATCTTCTGCCTTACATTCAAGTACCGGTAACTGTCTACAACATCAAACATTTTGTAGTGAAAGGCATATATTAAGGTGACTTCATCTTTAAACTTTGATACCTCGAACAGCCCGATAACTCGAAGTCACCACGGAAGTCCAGTGTACTTTGAGTTAACGAATTTCTACTGTATTCTGTAAAAAATCTTAAATAAGCCACTAGGTACACGTCATACGTGGACGCCTAGGATCTTGTTGGCATCCATGTAATAACACAATTGGTCCAGAACGTCAGGTAAATGGATTGCACATTCGCATATATAATTGATAAAATTATATACGTTTGTTGATGGGAATTCTCTAGATACTGTGTTCTTTCTTAATCAAAAAATATATCGACGATACCAACTTATGGTAAAAATCAAGAAAAATCACGAGAGAGAGAGAGAGAGAGAGAGAGAGAGAGAGAGAGAGAGAGAGAGAGAGAGAGAGTGTGTGTGTGTGTGTATGTGTGTAAGTGTGTTTTAATTTCAGAATCACAATGGAGGCAAGAGAAAAACATTTACCAAGTGAAAACAGCAATGTATAACCCAGGATACGCTTCATAAAAACACTCATGTCTTGTTGATTAAATATCTGTATATATTATATTGAAGAAGGAAGTATTTGTTGTTATCTTTTGCTTTTACCCACCAGGAGTAATATGTTATCGATAAAACGGTGATTTATATCTACCGTTTAAAACATTCTTTATCCGTGCAGTAAAATTGGATTTGTATTGTCACACATTAACTAATAATAACATAATAAAATGATATAAGTGATAAAGGTATGTCTCACTATGAACAAATTTAGGTACAAAGAACTGAATTATTTTAACGTCGCATCAATATTTTAAAGGGCGTTATTAGTACAAAGAAAAAGAAAATAACGTATTCAATTTTATATCTAATTTTTGCTTTAATGTCAGGTTCAGTGGATATTTTTTTGCTTAATGACATTGCTCTTGGATAGTGTTAAAAAACTACTTTACTCTGCTACTCGTTTTTAAAGAGTTGATATGATTAGTCACCGTTATGAAGTTTATTTTGTCATTTTAAAGCGATAATTTTAATCTTATCAGTAGTATAAATATATTGAGTTCCTCTTTTTTTACTCACGAGCATGATGCGTGTTTAATCAGTGTTTTTCTTCCTGTATTCTTAAATTATTTATTTATTTATTCATTTATTATTGGTATTTTCTAGTTTATAAACGCCTGTACTACATTTTCATTTGGTAGTAATTTTTTTTCATATTGACCCACAGAGACCAAGGGCTAAAGGGATATCTTAAACGTTCTTTTAGTTGGCAGGAAGCTAAACAATCTCAGTTTAAATACTACTTTAACTATCGTTGTAGGAGTTTTTTTCGCTTCATATGCTTAAGTTTTGCTTTTTTAGTTTCAATTGCTTTTTTCTAGGTGAAGCCCGATTTCCTAGACAATCCAGATGACCGTTAGGATCTTGACTCGTACATATAACCCAATTACTCTGCTCTATTTTACTTGATCTAGAATTTTATCTAAACATGCTTGGACAAAAGTAATTAAGAAATACTATTAACTGAAACCCCTGTGGCATTTAATTTGGTCTACTTTTAAGATTATCATTCAGTACCATGGCCGATGTACTTGATCTTGTTCTATAGTCTTACTTACTGAGGGCCGTGTACTTGGTCTTGGTTTCTCATCTTACAAAAGTATGGTCATTGCGCTTGGTTCACTCGGCATACTGGGGACCACCGTACTTGGTCCATTACTATAGTCTTACTTACTGAGGACATTTACTTGGTCTAGTTTTCTAATTTGACACAATGGGGGCATTGTACATGGTCTAATACCATAATCAGATACATGTTCTATGAAGACATTGTACTTGATCTATTTATTTGATTTAACACACTAGGGGCATTGTATTTCGTCTAGTATTCGGAAACTCTCAGAGACATTGCTCTTCTTTTAATACTATAATCTGATACTATGAAAACATTTCACATGGTCTTTTTATCGTTTTTGAAATAATGGAGGCATTATTCTTGGTCTAGTATTCTGAGTACCTCAAGACCATTGTTCTTTTCCTTATACTGTAATCTGATACCATAAAGACAATTAAAATTGTCTAATGAACCATATTTGACACACTGATGTCAATTAAACTTGGTCTAGTATTCTCAATTTCTCAGTGCCATTACACTTGCTCCAGTACTGCAATCTTTAATACTATTGTGCTTGATCCAGTTTAATATTCTGACATTGTATCACAGGGTCCAATTTATTTAATTTAGTACTTTAAATAAACACTATAAGTGCAATTACACTTGTTATAGTTTTGCATATTGGCAAACTGGTGTCATTGCATTTCGCGCACACTTTTTTAATCACTGGTTTTCATTGACTCTTTTGTCAGACATTTTCTGATGTGATTGTGATGTTAAACAAAAAATCTCAACCAAATATCCAAATAGAAAAGAAAAAAACGTCAATTAAGTACGACCGGGTTCTCCGGCAGATTAAGCACCTCCTGTCTACTGTCTACACCCGTTACGTGTAATATCAAATTTGAGATGGATAGAAAAATTTAACTATGGGAAGTCAAATATATTCAGTATGAGTTTGGATACAGTGACTTTATACTTATCAAAAATATTGTTTTGACGGCCATTGAACTTTTAAGAGCCTAGATTAGCCTAGGCTTGCAATATGACTGAGTCAACAGTCTATCTTGAAGAAGCTTTCTTTGTTTTAGAAAGTCTCTGTAGTGGGAATCAGCTCTTCCATACCATATAAACTGTGAAATATATAGACCATACGCAAGAGAACCAGAAATATTACTGCAAGAAAGTCGACAGTAGAAACATTGAAGTCATCACATTTGTCGTATAGCTTCAGATGTAACCTTTCCTGTGTGTCATAATTTAGGTTTATGTCCATATATGAAGCAGAGCATGCAAAATCAATCATATCATTTATTTAAAGTTCATTGGGATGGATTGCATTTACATATTCTCTAAATTTGAGATTATTAAGAGACGAAACGTCATTATATATCTGCATGCGGAGTTGAATGGATTTAGGCTGTCTTCTTTCCAGATTTGACAAGGTTCTACAAAAAGTTTGATTAATATGAATAACGACACAAATCACGAAGCTGAGGTGCAAAATTTAAGCCAATTGGTAAAGCGAGCATTTGCTGGAAAAAGTTTTTTGCAAAAAAAAAAAGATATATTGTCTTTCAAAAACTATAACATAACGGTAATATTGTTTTTTGCATTCTCTAAGGTGTTTAACAATTATCCGAAATTTCTGTTAAGCACTATTTTTTATATCTTTTTTTATCGTTTTTGGAACATAATAAGTGAATTATTTGTTTCAGACGTTCTTTGCATTTGAAATAAGGAAAGTGGTGTAAAGTGTAAAAATTATACGATTTTATACTATATAAGATAAAGTATAATAAAACAAGATGTTCAAGTAGTTCTTAAGAATTTTTGAGAATCCATATTTGGTTAATGCCGTCTTCGACTACTGTAAAAAATTGTGTTAGAATCACTGATAATGATTAAGTTCTACATTTATAGGAACCTGCTTTACATCTTCCATTGTATGGTTTTTTGTGAAATTTTGAAATGTATTATGCAAATTACAAGGATTTCCAACTACTTGTCACTACAACAATTGTAAAATGAAAGCACTGTTTGCATATTTAATAAAGAAAGTTATGAGATTTCCCTGCTCCTGCACACAAATTTATTCTCTTTAAGTTTCGAAATAGCACTTATACATGTTAAACATGAAAACTTCTTTAGGACTTCAAAAGCAGGTATATATAAATCAATAAATGTTAACCCTTAATTATGCCTTTTTAATTGGCTTGACATAAAAGAGACATTTATTGGTAAATTTAGATCTCAAACGTACAGGATGCTAAGTAACTCTTGTATATAATTGTTGTATTATTAGTTTTATGTATTGTTGTGTGCAAATACAAAACACTGCAGTTTCTAAAAAGTCAGAAATGATATGATTGTTAATACCACTAGTCTATGAACAATAAAAAAAAACTGAGGTCCAATTTAACATTCATAGTAGCGTATCAATTCAATGACATTTTATCACTATTATATTTTTGTGTAGCAGAAAAACGTTTCACCTCAGATGAATTTTAAATTTTTAACATGGTTTATGTACTTCTAAACCGAGCATTTGCTGGAAAAAGTTTATTGCAAAAAAAAAAAAAAGATATATTGTCTTTCAAAAACTATAACATAACGGTAATATTGTTTTTTGCATTCTCTAAGGTGTTTAACAATTATCCGAAATTTTTGTTAAGCACTATTTTTTATATCTTTTTTTATCGTTTTTGGAACATAATAAGTGAATTATTTGTTTCAGACGTTCTTTGCATTTGAAATAAGGAAAGTGGTGTAAAGTGTAAAAATTATACGATTTTATACTATATAAGATAAAGTATAATAAAACAAGATGTTCAAGTAGTTCTTAAGAATTTTTGAGAATCCATATTTGGTTAATGCCGTCTTCGACTACTGTAAAAAATTGTGTTAGAATCACTGATAATGATTAAGTTCTACGTTTATAGGAACCTGCTTTACATCTTCCATTGTATGGTTTTTTGTGAAGTTTTGAAATGTATTATACAAATTACAAGGATTTCCAACTACTTGTCACTACAACAATTGTAAAATGAAAGCACTGTTTGCATATTTAATAAAGAAAGTTATGAGATTTCCCTGCTCCTGCACACAAATTTATTCTCTTTAAGTTTCGAAATAGCACTTATACATGTTAAACATGAAAACTTCTTTAGGACTTCAAAAGCAGGTATATATAAATCAATAAATGTTAACCCTTAATTATGCCTTTTTAATTGGCTTGACATAAAAGAGACATTTATTGGTAAATTTAGATCTCAAACGTACAGGATGCTAAGTAACTCTTGTATATAATTGTTGTATTATTAGTTTTATGTATTGTTGTGTGCAAATACAAAACACTGCAGTTTCTAAAAAGTCAGAAATGATATGATTGTTAATACCACTAGTCTATGAACAATAAAAAAAACTGAGGTCCAATTTATCATTCATAGTAGCGTATCAATTCAATGACATTTTATCACTATTATATTTTTGTGTAGCAGAAAAACGTTTCACCTCAGATGAATTTTAAATTTTTAACATGGTTTATGTACTTCTTGCAATGCAGGCCATTGCTAATCTGATCAAGCTTATATGGTCATTCTAGGGAAATCAAGAATCGTGTATCTTTTATCACCGCATTACTCAATCCAATAAGAAAAGTGTCCCGGGTTTGATCTTGCCATGATTTTAAAACAAAATATGGTTAATTAAAAAAAAAATATTGTCTTACTAACCAGATTGTTGGAGTTTTAGGATGGACATCAATTAACAATAATACACTTTTGTCTTGTCTCGACTAAGTTTTGGACATGTTTCGTCAATGCTGTAATGAATGAGCTTAA
Source organism: Tegillarca granosa (assembly GCA_029721355.1). Taxonomy (NCBI): domain Eukaryota; kingdom Metazoa; phylum Mollusca; class Bivalvia; order Arcoida; family Arcidae; genus Tegillarca; species Tegillarca granosa. The sequence goes on from CM056609.1 coordinate 9,568,547, forward strand.
TGGAAGTTGAATCATGGCGTGGCTGATGAAGGGCACTTAATGTCATTTTAATATCTCATCATTACTTAATAAATAATTCCAATCAAACCAGATATGAAAACCGTTCGATCTATTATTCTTTGGCACAATGTGTTAAACTAGTTTTTTTTAACCATTTGTTTTTTAAGTTAAAAAGAAGTAAGAAGGTTAAGTAACTAGCGACCAATATTTTATTCCTATCACTGTGAACTGTTGTATACCAAACTGATACAAGTAATTTACATTTTTGATTTTTTTTTAATTTATTTTGCATCTACATCCCAAAAGCTCGTCATTGCTGTGTATTTCTTAGTCATGTATGAATTTCTTTATTTACTGTGTCATTTGTACCTTTTTCGTTTTTTTTTTATTTTTGAAACTACTTACAATCAAATTATACAATTTTTAAAGTTCTTTTTTCTCATAACAAATAAACTTTGGTAAATTGAAAAGTTGAATAATAAATAAAGTTGAACTTTAGAATAAATATTAAAATAACATTAAAAACTTTTCAAAGATTCTAAAATGATTAGGGTTCCAGCAGACAAAGAAGAAGTGACGCCATTTCCTGGTTTCCTTTCAGATTATACAGACACAGTATTATCATTATAACCGAACTGCATATTTTCATTATAAACTATTAAGATTTTAGCAAAATTGATGAAATGTCCGGCATTAGTTTCTACTTCTTCTTTATGTTTATTCAACACTGTATAAATGTGGCCATCTCCTTTTTGGTAATTTGTTTGTTTAGCTTTATTTGCCTCTTCATAGACATTATTCCTTTGATTTGGCTCGAACGACATATTGACATAAACTGCTTGTGAATCCGACGCTTCAATTTTATGGCTCGAACTATCTAATTCCTTCATATTTTCACAGACTGCTTCTGAATGACTTGTATGTAAGCAATGTTCATTCTTATTTTTTGTTGTCGTAAGTCTGCTACATAAAGTATTTGAGTTAAGTCAGGTGTGAATCTGATATTTAAGGAATAATAGTCATATTTGCTAATATAAACATTAACCTGACGGATTATTTCTTCACTGTTCAATTTGTCTAATTTTCCAGAGAACTCTCTCTCTCTCTCTCTCTCTCTCTCTCTCTCTCTCTCTCTCTCTTCTGGTGGAACTTCACGTGTGCAATTAAATAAGCTATTTCCAATCGTTAACGGAATTTAATTTAAATAAACGCGTTGTTTCTTCACTATTAAAATCGTCTAATTCTCCAGAGAATCTGGTCACACACACACACACACACACACACACACACACACACACACACACTCTCTCTCTCTCTCTCTCTCTCTCTCTCTCTCACTCTCTCTCTCTCTCTCTCTCTTTCTCACTCTCTCTCTTTCCCTCTCTCTCTCTCTCTCTCTCTCTCTCTCTCTCTCTCTCTCTCTCTCTCTCTCTCTCTCTCTCTCTCTCTCTCTCTCTCTCTCTCTCTCTCTATCTCACTCTCTCTTGGTGGAACTTCATGCGTGCAATTGAATTAGCCATTTTTCAAAAATTTACTGTTCTTTCAAAACTAGCTTATTCAGATAAACACGTGAATTTCAACCAGAGATGTTGGGCAGTCTGCTCTGGAAGGCCAATCATTATCTGTCGAGATAACTACATCCGTCAGTGCAAACACAAGTCTGAGGATGAAAGTCACATAGAACTATGGAATGTTATATATCTAGCGATACAGCGATTCAGCGATTCCATACTGATCAAAATCTTTGTAACTACGACCATTAAGTTTTGAGGGCCTTGATAGCCAAGCTTGCAATATCCCAAAATCAAAAGTATATTTGTAAGCAGTGTGCTTTGTTGTAGAAAGTTTTCATGGAAGTTACATTTTCTTATTGCCGTTTCAACATTTAAACAAATGCGTAGGAAAAGCAGGAGTATTACTACAGAGAAACAGAAAACTTAAAGTCATCATGTTTGCCAAGACATTCACAAATTAGATAAAACCTGCGATCTAATGCAATTGTTTAAAAAAAAAATTCAATTCTTTGAAGGACTAAAAAACCACACTAATTGTCACAAGGACAAAGAATTGCCTCTTGTTAGAGATACATACTCATCTCATCTAGTTCTAACAATGAACGTATACATTTCATAGTGAGCAATTATACACATTCACCTGTTTTAGTTGAAAGTTATTCAAGGAGGAAAAACAACAATTATAATGTTTTCCCTACATATGAATTTACCTTTTTCTGAGGATAATTATTATTATTATGATTGTAAGAACCGACATCGAAACTCCGGTTGCTGTTCCTATAATCAATGCTACAACAGAGAAAATTTATAAGTTTTAAATATGTATTCACACTGTATATGTTCAGTAACTTATTGTTATAAGACAGGAACGTAACTTTGTTTTTTTTGTCTGACTATTTTAAAATCCTCACAAAATGTCCAAACGCAAGTCAAAATTAATATCACACCTGGTAATTTTTTTTCATCTATTGCAAGATACTCAGTATTAACGCCGTTCAAAGTTTTATTGTAAGTGCATTGATATAGACCTTTGTATTGAAATATTTACAACATCAGAGAAAACGCTTAAAGTAATACGAACGTTGTTTAGACATGTCGGAGGCTACAGATTTCGTCCAGTTACTTGATTGTACAGTCGAATCTCCTGTATATGAAAGCGGTGAAGTATAGCTGATGCCACTTGTTTTTTCTAGAGCAATCCCCCTTGTATATGGAATTGTTGACGCATAGTTATCCCTTCTGGTTGAAATTGGCTGAGTTTTCATGGTAGGTGAGGACGTCTGTCTAATTCGGAACGGAAATGTCTTTAGGTATGCAGTATTTGTCGTTTGGCCTTCTAAACATAAACATTTAGGCACCTTTTGAGAAAGATACATTACAACAAATTCAATTGTTAAATATATTTCGTAACAAAAATCATTTACCGCATGTGTAATGCCGCATTATGTGTCTGTTAATCAGTTATTGAGTTTCGCCCTTTACTCTTTAAATTATGACTAAATTTTCAAAAAAGTGATCACGGCCGGCGATATGTGCCATTTTTCAATTCCTTATATATATATTTTATTATTTATTAATTATTTATTCTTTAAAAAGGTTATTTTTTTATTATCCATCTATCTTTTTATTTATTTATAAGCTGATACAAAAATGATCATTTTTATTATTTGCAATGAATGCGTAACAATTTACTGTTTTTCTTTGCGGAACGTCTGCCTTAAGATTTAAACGTAAATTCTATGAACAACTGTAACAATATTAATTAAATGAATGGACTTCGACTTCATGGTGAAGGTTTCAATTCTTTTTATTCCATATAATAAGGGTGCTGGTATCTGCCTGTGGTGTGTGATGTGGTGGTTGTATGGAGGGGAGCATGCTGCGTCACCGCAGTTTCTTGGAAGGCTTCTACATACTTCCGAGCTTCTCTCTTGTTCGCTCTCCCTTCCCTTTCTGAATTGATTGTCCTGAGTATTTATGTATGTTTTTTATGCATGTGAAGGCATATCAGTTGTACGTATCTATATGCATTTTATGTACATTACACAAGCGATAATAGAGTTTCGAAGAAATCATCTATTGGTCAAGTTATTCTATTTATCAACTAATGTAATTAAGATCAACTCAAATCATACACTGACCGGCTATATGTATTATCCCAGATTATCTAATCAAAACTGCTGTACGTTAAACACAATACAGTAAATGGTTGTTAAAGCAGCATGAGGTAATTAACCAAACTACTCCAAACTTGATGTGCAATAATTGATAAATTACAAGATAACTAATGAGGTTTGTCCGAATTATCCAGTACTAAACATTTATAAAACTTTCCAAATTTTTGAAATTTCTATAACGACATGTATATTGTTACACAAGAATGATGTTTTAGATTATTTAAGCAATAATTGAAGAAAATATTTCATTTTTTCGAAATCTGATTACACGTTTTTCTATCAGAAAAATACATATAGGAGCATTTAAATTCCTATCAGTTTAATATATGACAATAACGTTGTTTGTTAAATAAAATGAAAAAAGTGTGTAAAATTTACATACATATGTAAATTATATATTTTAAGCTGTTAAAGATAAGAAACATAACATAATCTATGCCAAAGTAGGTTTTTAAAACGAGCAAAATAAACTATGACAAGGAAAATTGTGTGTTTAGAAAAATGGGAGGGTTGTGATATACGATTATCAATACTTTTTAATTTTCAACTTATTTGCAATTACAAAATTGAGTCAGAGGTTGAAATTTCTTTTTACAAAGTGCTAAGACATGGTTGGCGAATTTATATTCATTGCTTCTTATCATTACATAAAAACTTCTGTAAATTTTTTATTTTTTCTTACCTGTTTTACATATATATGGTAACGAATCTGTACAATTTCGTTCTTTTAAGTAAGTATGATTTCCATCAACTTTCAAAGACTTGCAAATCGTCATCTTTAAAGACTTCTGTTTAGTTTCAAAGGCATCTATGGAAAAAGTTTATTGTCATGTTTATCAAGATAATGTCTTTTGTCTCTGCTTTCTTTTTTATTATCACTATATTTGATTACTATATTATTATTATATAATAATAATTATAATAATTACAATAATTTTAATGATAATAATAATAATTAATAATAATAATAATAATAATAATAATAATAATAATAATAATAATAATAATATTTCAGTTTGTACAGACAAAATGACATTGGGAATTAATCTAGCCAATATAATGTCATCTTATTTTTTTGTTTAAAAGTATGAAATTCGAGTTTAAATTAGGAAATACAAGAATCACTGAACTCTGGATTTTTTTTAGTAAAAGTTTAATTAGAAATAATTTGAAAAGAAATATATTCTATGTATATATCATATGAGCCATTTGGATATATGCGATTTTTTCTTTTAAATGGACTTTTTAAATCTAAACACAAAAAGACATTTATATTTGAAAATGATAATTAACATAGTTATAATGAAACCAGGTTATGAATAGATTTAAAGGAATATCTAATAATATTATTATTAATCACTTTTATAAGCTTACACTTTTTCTTATATTTAATTAACTTTACTAACTTTTAATTCTGTCTAATGTCGGGAATAACACGGGTTTCCAAGATAACGCCAAAATATTAGTGGGTCCATTGCCAAGACTTAAGTCTTTTCCACAGTCTTCTATGGCTTTCAAAAATGTTCCGTTTTTAATTGTCCCTTCTATTCAAAATGGAAAAGAGTACATACACATAAAATCATGCATATTCGATTCATGTCTATAAAATACCAAAGAAAACTTTTTGCAAATTAATAAAATAATATGAAGTTGAAAATATTAAGATACGTGGTTTACTACAGACCTCCTCGCCTACTTAAAAATGTTACAAGGTTAAGCAATCCGATACTTATTTGTAGAAAAAAATTCAAATTAATAAATATTTAATAAATTACTTATTGTTATATGATTATAACTACTCTAAAATCATAGAATTTTCCATCAAATTCAAACTATTGGCTTATAAATCATAATATATCAGTTTTCATTTGTTTTTTATCTATGAAACTTTTCGGTCTTAGTGTCATTGATGAGGAATGAATTTCCGAAATGTGCACATCTGGCACATCAAAATTTAACTGGTATTTGTTTTATATTTACTACACCTGAGCGGGTACCGCTGCTGGTGGAGTAAAACTCCCCGAGGGTATCCATAACTCAGTAGGCAGTACTTCGTGCTGTCAGAAAATGTACCATTTAGCAAAATTTCCAGCCGTCTAAATTTGAAATTTATTTAAAACTAAGGTTTGTTCCTTCATGCAAAGCATTCCTTAGCTGGATTTGGATTTATATAATTTTGGAACTTTAGATTAATTTTTTCAATTGTTTTGCTAATTTTTTTTATCTATGAAACTTTTCGGTCTTAGTGTCACTGATGAGGAATGAATTTCCGAAATGTGCACATCTGGCACATAAAAATTTAACTGGTATTTGTTTTATATTTTCCACACAATCGATAAATTGTTGTTTAAATTCCAGACATAAACTACCTCATTTAGATGTTTTAACTTTTAATATTTGCCAACACGTAAAAAGTTGGTTATCATAATGCTAAACATTAAGCAATCTTCAAGTATGTCAGGTTCTATTTGTTTTACACTATAAGTTATGGTTCAGGTATAAATATACTGGATTTATAAAATTTTAGTAAATAATAAATTATGCAATGTAGAAAATGTAAGCATACTACACTGATTTTTTAGGTTCTTCTGACAGTTTTCTGTTGAATTAGTAGTTGTATTGACTCGTGTTACAGACTTGTTATGTACAAAATTGTCTTTCAAAAGTATCGTTCTGTCATTTCCTGCGCAATAAGACCATAAAATTTAACATTAAAAAGACGTCTTCTTTTTTGTCTTATTATTAACATAAAATTATTTGTTTTGCATCAAATGCAAGCAACTCACTTAAAATTTAAATAATTGTGTTGGCAAAACAGGATATAGCCGCTGTCACTTACACTAGAAAATACATACAAATGCTTTCGGACACCTTTTATAGTGACAGTTATAGGAGATATTATATGTGCGCATGTGGCACATGAAAATTTAGCAGGTATTTGACAAATATTTAAACAAGTTATACAATTTAAACAAGCCTAAAAAATTATAACCCGGTGTGTAAAAACGTTATGTTGATTAATAGCAGATATCTGTATAAGGTTAAAATAGTGTGAAAATTCATGTGAAAAAATTGATAATACTTTTGCAAAATTTGAGTGATTTGCAATGTCATGTGCAGAATTTTTACAAAAATATAAAATTTATTGAATATTTCTTTTTATAAAAAATTCAAAATTCGGCACTTGAAACAAATACTAGTATTTAATATCGTATGTAGAAACTATTGTTTGACACTGTGCATGGCTTCTCTTATGTACAAACGGATATAAAAACTTATATACCCCAATATTTAAAAGAAAAAACAAAAAAATCTTACTTATCCTTTGGTAAAGTGCGATGACTTTCGAATCTTTACAGAACTCCAAAGATTGAATACTGCAGTTTTCAAAACAACTTTGGTTTAAAGCTGCTGGCTGAAACTGTTCGTTCTTATATATGCAAACGCATGCATTATCCTATAAATATTTTTTCAATCAAGAAAGTTACTCTTGATTGCAAAGTCATAAAATGTTATTTAAAACTGAACATATAAAAATAGGGCCGATTCGTAAAACCTGTAATAAATACACGTGTATCAATTAGCATGTAACCGATTAATTTATAAAGCTACATAGATGATATAAATACATTTAATATCATAAGTAAAATATTACATATGTTTCTCTATTTTATATTATTTAGCAGTTAAAAAAATACGGTTTTGATATGAAGTATAATTAACTTACATATAAGCCATAGAATGGATAGATATCGTAATTTTCGTTACATGCACTTTGACAATCAACTAAATTTATTCCTCCCTCTGCTGGAGTTAGAAGACTTTGAGTTGGTTGTGATGAATAAAAATAACACCCTACAAATAATATTATGAAACTATTTATTAATTAAGTAAATCGATCAAATTACTGAATTGAATAGTAAGAAATTGATAAAAAAAATAATTATGAGGCGTTTCCGCAAACGACAAGGAGCTAAAATTAAGTATATGTGACGTCAGATTTCTTAAACGCCGGGGACAATGGGGTTAATTGTATACATTTCTGGTTGAAATTATCAGATGTCAAAATCACTACCCCTAAAGAACAAGGATATCTAAAGATGACATTTTCATTGAATGAAAAAAAAAATCAAAATGTATTGAAACAATGAAATGAGTAAAATAATAAAATGTCAAAATGACTACAGAACTACAGGACATAAATAATAAAAGCTGACATTTCGAACAAATAAAACATCAAAATGAATAAAAACTTCCTGTTACATTAATACTATCTACGAATTGTTCTCATTAATACCAAATACCTTTATATTCAACAGCATGAGCTACTTCAATTATATTAGATGTCCAGAATTCTGTAAAATTTGTTCTGATTAACTCCAATGCATTGACTTCTTTTAAATTGTCTGTTGTCAAAAGTGTACCATACGCAAAACTACAGTGTTCCATTGCACGATTCCAAGATTCATCTTTTCAATTGCAAAGGTAATATGAATGACCTTAAAGAGTCAATGAACAAAATAAGATTAAAAGATACAATGACATTGACGAATAAAACTGAAGTTAGGATTCTTACATCTTATAATAAACCATAGTTAAAAAAATTAAAGTATTATAATATTTTCAACAGCTAGCATAGCGTGGTTCCATCGTTTATAACAAGAGATTTTGTTAATTCGGGTATAAACATTTAGTTAACCACACGAAAGAAGAATTATCTTACGGTGAAAAGGACGTAATAAGATTAAAAGATACAATGACATTGACGAATAAAACTGAAGTTAGGATTCTTACATCTTATAATAAACCATAGTTTAAAAAAATTAGGTTATTATAATATTTTCAACAGCTAGCAGAGCGTGGTTCCATCGTTTATAACAAGAGATTTTGTTAATATGGGTATAAACATTTAGTTATCCACACGAAAGAAGAATTATCTTACGGTGAAAAGGGACGAAAAGTTTAAGTGGTTTGAACAAGACTTAAATAAGCCACTAGGTACATGTAATACGTGGTCACTGATGGTCTTGTAGTATAAATCGTATCCGTATAAGGCAAAAAATGGTCAAGAACATCAGGTAAATGAATCACATTCATTTTAGCATATATAATTGTTTATATACGTTTGCTGTTGAAATCCACCAAATACTGTGTTCTTTCTCCATCTAAGATTTTTGATGATTTTCACTAATGGCAAAAGCAAAAACATCACAAGAAAAAAAAACACACACACAGAGCGAGAGAGAGAGCGAGAGAGAGAGAGAGAGAGAAGGAGAGAGAGAGAGAGAGAGAGAGAGAGAGAGAGAGAGAGAGAGAGAGAGTGTGTGTGTGTGTGTGTGTGTGTGTGTGTGTGTTTGTGTGTGTTTCAATTTCAGAAACATGAAATAAGCAAGACTAATTTACCAAGTGAAAACAGCAATGTAAAACCCGAAATTCGCGTCATAATACACAAAATGTCTTCCTTATAAAATATATGTGTATATAATATTGAAGAAGGAAGTAATTTTTGTAGTAATTTTTGTTATCTTCTTACGGAGTGTTTTGCCCACCAGGAGTAACGTGTTATCGATAAAACGGTGATTTATATTTACCGTTTATAAAGCGTTTGTAAACGTGCAGTAAAATTGGATTTGTTTTGTCACACATTAATATGTCGTATGATAAATGAAATAAGTGATAAGGTACATGGTGTCGCAAAACATGTGTTACACTTTTGAACTGTTGTAAAATTTTAATACCTTCAGTTATATTTATGAAATTTACAAAATATAACAAAAACGTTTTAAATGTTTTGTTAAGCATACATTTGTCACAGTTTTCTTATTAATCACCAAAAACTTTCTTTGGAAAAAAATACAAGAAATGTATGTCATTTTATAATAAATGTTGCAAATGACGTCCTTTTGCCTTCAACATTGTTTTAACACGATTTCTGAAGTTTTTTATCACAGCTCTACATGTATCGATCTAATTTCTCGTGTAATTGCTGTTTTTAAGTCCTCTGTTGTTTGTTTGGAAGGATAGTACACTTTGTCTTTCGGGTTAACCCACAAAAAGAAATCAAGGGGGAGTGCGGTGGCCAAACATTCGGGTACGATAAGAAATGTATTGATCACCAAACGTTTTCTCAAGCCACTAAAGAACACAACCTGCAGTGTGTGGCGTAGCACCGTCCTGTTGATACCACACAATATTCAAATTTACAACTTTCCGTCTAACGGCTGGCAGAAATTAAGACTTCATTAACCTTAAATATCGTTCAGAATTTACGGTCACTGCATGACCTTCAGAGTCTTTGAAGAAAAAAGGGCCAATTATTCCGCTTGAACTTTAAGCAGCTCGTATATTAACTTTCTCACAGTTTAGAGGTTTTTCCACATAAAAATTAGGTTTCTCAGAACCCCAGAATCTAAAATTCTATTAATTGACAACATTATTAAGACGGAAGTGGGCTTCATCGAAAAACGATATGGAATCTGTAAAATTCCCGAGTCGGGTCAACTTAAATTACAATAGCCAAAGTCTAAACGACTTCTAATGTCCGTCTCTTTTAAATGCTGCTTCACATTCATCCTGTAAGGAACCAGTTTAAAATCAAATTTGAGCATTCTATGAACACTAGATTTGCTTGCAGTGATATTTAGTTCATGCAATACCCGTCTAACTGATTTTTGTGGAGTTTCAGTAATAACTCTGCCATTGGTATCAATGTTCTCTTTGGTACGGGCACTCTTTGGTCTGCCAATGCCAGAATTGTGCCTTTTGTCATTTACCGTGCCGTTAACTTCAAACTTCCTCACAAGTCTGTAATTAGCATTCCTTTGAGCACTTTCATTCCTTGATGTCATTTTCTCATAGTTTTGATGAATAAAGCAGCAGATTTATACTCAAAGTAAAGTTTGACAGTTTCAGCCAGCTGATCACTGGAAGGTTCCATCTTAAAAATGTGATGAAGTCATTATGACGCCATAACAACCGGATTTTTAAAGAGATTTTCCCAAAATTTTGTGAAAAAAATTTATACTGATCTACTTGATGTTTGTAAGATACATTTGTAATTGCTTTTGATTTGACAAAGTTATAGATGATTAAAAGTGTAACACAAGCTTTGGGACAACCTTTATGTCTAACGATGAACACTTTTAGGTATAAAGAACTAAATAAATAGCATGAGCAACTTCAATTATATTAGAGATCCAAATTTCTCTAACTTTTCCTCTGAATAACTTCAATAGATCAATTTTTTTTAAGTTGTCTCCAGTCAAAACTGAACCGTGTACAATAGCAGAATCCTAAGATTCACCCATCCAATAACAAAGGTAATATGAATGACCTTAAAGAATTAAAATGAGACTCAAAGATATAAAGACAATGACAAATAAAACTGTAATTAGGATTCTCTTATTCTATAATAAACCATATCCAAAATTTAAAGTATTATCATATTTTGATCTTTAGCATAGCGATTTTTCACCGTGTATAACAAAAGATTTTGTAAATATAGGTAATAAACATTCAGTTAACCACACAAATGTAGAGGTATCTTAGACGAGAGAAAGAGAGGGAGAGAGAGAGAGAGAGAGAGAGTTAGAGAGAGAATTTCAATTTCAGAATCATAAAATAGGCAAGAATAATTAATCAAGTGAAAACAGCACTGTAAAACCCAAAATACGCTTCATAAAACACACATGTCTTGTTGATGAAATATCTGTGTATATAATATTCAAGAAAGAAGAAGTTTCTGTTATTTCTTTCGAAGTGAATGGCCCACCAGGAATAATGTGTTAACGATGACACATTGAATAATATTTACCATATAAGACAGTTTTTAAACACGCATAAATTGGATTTGTGTCACAAATAAAGTAATATCGGATGATAAATGTTATAAGTGAACAAGATATTTCTAAATTTGAACAATTTTAAGATCAAACAACCGATTTGTTTCTACGATGCTTCACCATTTTAAAGAATGTATGTGAGAAAAAAAATGGAAAGTATGACTGTTTTTTAAATTTTGTAGCTGATTTTTACCACAGGACAGGGTTAGTGGGATATTTCTTTATTTTTGCTTTGTTTTGTGCAGTTGCTTGAGGTTAGATTAAAGGTAAAAATATAAACACAAACATGTATATATATATATATATATATATATATATATATATATATATATATATATATATATATATATATATATATATATATATATATATATATATATATATATATATATATACAGTCAAACTTCGGTTATTCGAACTTCTATTATTCGAATACCTTAGGTTATTCGAAGTTCTCCTAGGTCCCGACCGCCCTGCACTATAACTTCTTATTAAAAAACTTCCCTTATTCGAACTTTGTAATTCGAATACCCACGATTATTCGAACCTTATTTGAGTCCTGCGTCAGACTTTTCAGTGGAAATATACCCCAAAAATTCGAAGTTGACATTTTTATTCATTTCTAAAACGAAACTGCTCTCACATGTACAATTTAATACAAACGAGTATGGTTTCACCTTTACTCGTTTATGTTACCCAAGCGTAAATGACGGTCATTTTGTAGACATGCATACGCCATGGATTGTCCATCACAAGCCATGTTAATCACTTATCACAAAAAATAATCGTAATTGTTCAATTAAACAGTAATTATAATCCCAGGTGTAACAGAAAATGAGCTGCACGTGTGTAGCACGTGTTTTCTCAAGTAAACGATAAAAAGAATTCTGTTGACCACGATTTGCATCATCAAAATTTTTAAAAAAAAACGGCAACTGAATATCTATTTGATATTTTATATAGTCTAGGAGAAATTAAATAAAATCATTATTTGTAACAAAGTTGACAGAGACAGTTTTCCGCCTAATTCACATTTCAGTTCTAGAAATTATGTAAAACTGTTCCGTTTCGTTTCGTTTAAAATTCTGTAAAATCATAAAAACGTGTATATTGCGTGCATAAACAAGCATGGTGTACTGGATGGCTGTACATACTGTGTCGTATGTATTACCATGCGTATTTGAGTTTGTACAAGATGGTATTAAATTTTTATTTTTATTGAAAAAAAATTAATGTTTCTGTTTTTATGAAATTAATCATGATAGGTCATGACATTATTCATTATAAACTGACACAGATAAAACACTTTCAATGTGCAATAGAATACTGTTGTGTCTTAGATAACGTACGGTGGATCGATGTTTCAAATTAACTTATTCGATTATTCGAACCCCCCGATTATTCGAACCTAAAATGAAGACCCTTCAACTTCGAATAATCGAAGTTTCACTGTATATATATATAGGGAGAGAAAGAGAGAGAGAGAGAGAGAGAGAGAGAGAGAGAGAGAGAGAGAGAGAGAGAGAGAGAGAGAGAGAGAGAGAGAGAGAGAGAGTAATTTAAGTCTTATTTTAGGGGCGAGTAGTTTCTTATTTTATATTAATCACAAGAGACCATAGCCAACGTGGTACCAAAAAAAAAAAAAAAAAACATGCCTACCTTTAGATAGAAGCGCGCAAAGGAATCCAAGTTTAAATACTTCTTTGAAGGATCCTAGAATGAGCTGTTTTGAATCATTTGCTTATAATTTTCTATGCGTAGTCCGATTGTCTAGACAATTAAGAACCAATGTATTTGGTCTAATATGAAGATGAATGTTCAAATTCCAGTGTCATTGTACTGCCTGACTTACTGAAGGCATTTTACTTGGTCCTAATTTCTTGTGCAACACCGGGGCCGTTGCACTCGGTTTAGTACTTTAACTGACAAACTGGGGGCTAACGTACTTGCTCCAGTGCTATAGTCTGACAAGTCCAGTTTACTAATTTAACACCTTAATAACAATTGTTCTTGTTGAAATAATAAAATCTGATACTATGAGAACATTTTAAACGGTCGAATATACCATATGTGCCACGCAGGAATCAATTAAACGTTTTCTGGTATTTTTGAATTACATTAGCTCCACTGCTGTAATTATTCATACTGAGGACCATTGTTCTCGTTCCATAACTCTTACCGTTTCTCTAACTCTTACTTACTAAGACTATTCTATTTGGTATATTTCCTTAATTAATACACTGGGGAAATTGTATTTTATATAGTTTTTTTTTTCGCTGCAATTTTCTCGGGATATTGCTGTTATCGGATACTATTTGGTCATTTCAAATTGCCTAATTAACAATATTTATCAACACTGCGGCAATTAAACTTGGTCTAGTATTCTTGAATTCTCATGGCCAATACACTTGCTCCAGTTCGCCATTACATTTGACCTAGTTTTGCACATTGAAAACTCGTGTCATTGCATTTGGGGCACACATTTTTTGAAACACTGGTTTCCATCGACTTATGTTTAAAATCTTTATTAACACACAACTGCGTTCACTATGTGAAAATATTTTTGAATATTATAAAGCTTTAACAAAATCAAAATCTTAAGTGATGTTAAACAAAAATACAAAACCAAAAACCTCAGATTTGATATTTATTACATATCAACAGAACACGACAAGAATATGGAACTATGTAAAGTCAAATATATCCAGTATTGGTTTGGATACAGTGACTTCACACTTCAACAATATTGTGATGACGACCATCAAACATTTAAGAATATGGTAGACTTGTAATATCCTTGAGTCAAAAATTCAACTATAAGCAGCTCTGTTATAGAAAGTCCCTGTTGTCGGAACAAGATCTACCATAACGTTTTAACTGTGAAACATGTACACCATACCCAGAAGCAGGGATATTACTGCAAAAAAGATAAGTTGACAATAGAAAATTGAAGTAATCACGTTTGTCATGTAACCTTCCTTGGGTGTCATTATTGCGGTATAGTCCAAATGCAAAGTAGAACATGGAGAATCAGCCGTATTATTTATTTCAAGCACACTAGGATCAATGGTATTCACATATTCTCCAAACTTTGGATTATTAAAAAACAGATCTATATATAACTGTATATGGAATTGACTGATTAAGCGACTGTCTTATCTCTAGATTTGCATGATGCAATTTAAAAGGATTTTCATGTTCTTGCTATTCAAACAATTGTAAATTAAGAGCAATATTTGCATTTCTTTTATAAACCTATAAGGTAAATATTTCTATTACATTATCAAGCACCTATACAAAATTTAATATGACTTTCAAGACATGTCAGAAATGGACTTTTTATGTGACTCTACCACAATTCCAATACAAAATAAGTAAGTAATAAAGCATCAAACGTAAAAAATGATTTTTTGATGAGCTCTCCCTGCTCCCACACACAAATTTATTCTCTTTTACTTTCTAAATTGCATTTATAGCTTTTGAGCTTGAAAATATTTAGGATTTTAAAAGCAGACATATATAAATCACTAACAACAAAAATTGCGACGTATATTGGTACATGTTGGTCTCAAACACACTCAAACATAACAATGCTTAATAACACTAATATCTCTATGCCGTCGTATATATGTTTTTATTAAGGCCACGCGAATTGCATTTCATGGAACTAGTTACTTTTTAAATTTATATTTTGTTATGTTCAAATACAAAACTCTTTAATTTCTTAATTGTAAGATACAATATGACTGTTGATACCACTGGTTTATGAATAGCAAAAAAACCTGAGGTCCAAAGGCAGGTGTCAATTATATGTCAGAATATCATCATTATTTTTGTGTAGCAGAAAAAAACATTGTTTGAGTTATAAGTTTTACCATGGTTTATGTACTTCTTGCATTGCAGAACCATGCTTATCTGATCAAGTTTAAGTGACATTATCTAACAATTATACCCCATCCAAAGAAAAAGGTGTCCCGGCTTATGAATAGTGTCATGACTTTTTTGGCTAAATAGAATAAATGTAAGTCTTACTAGTCAGATAATTTGGGTTCTACCGTGGGCATCATTTAACAGACAGAAGCTCTTGTCTTGTTTGCACTAAGATTTGGACATGTTTTCGTAGGCATAACAGTCCACCAATGTACAAAATCAGCTGTAGGGAAGCTTAATCATGTAATGTTGACAAAGGACACTTGATGGCATTTTAAGACCTCTTCATTACTTACTGAATGATTATTTCCAATCAAACCCTATATTACAACGGTTTTAATCTCTAGTTCTCTAGTTGTTTTTTTTTGGCACAGAATAGTTTTTAGAACCATTACTTAGGAACATTTGTTATTTTAAGTTTCAAAAGGAGTCAGGCGGTTGAGGCACCACAGAACAATATTTATCTACATCACAGAGTACTGTTGGCCTATTATATAAAACCCAATGCAAAAGTTTATAATTGACTGTGCTACAATATAATTTATTTTGCATTTAAATTTATAAGTGCTTGAACGATTATAAAGACATTACTAGATCTATTTTGTCATTTATGGATTCTTTTTTCACTTTTCATCTGTATATTTCATTTTCTCGTTAATTATAACGTTTTAAAGTTTTTCCTTCTATTTACAAATTTAGGTTTAGTGAAATGAAACATTGAACTTAACAATTAAATTTCCTAAAATAACATTGAAATAACTTTCAAAAGCTTCTAAAATGAAAAAGACGTAGTCTGTCCCAGCAAACACAAAACGAGTGGTGTCATTACCTTGTTTTCTTTCCAATTAAACAAATACACATTTACTATTATAGCCTATAATAAACTTGTTTTAGATCCATCAATACTGATGTAATTCACGGTTTTATTTTCTTCTTCTTCATATTTTGTTTCTTTTCTATTAATATTCAGCACTGTGTAACTGTCGTCATCTTCTTTTTGGTTATCCGTTTGTTCAGCTTTATTCATCACACCATACACATTATTCCTTCGATTTGGCTCAGGCGTCGCACTGGAAGAAACTGCTTGTAAATACAACGCTTCAATTTGATTATTCGAAATACTTTGTTTTTTCATAATTTCATAAACTGCCTCTACCTGAACTGTGTGTAAACAATTCTCTTTATTTTGGTTTTGTTCCTGTAAGCCTGAAACACAAAAAGTATGTAGTTGTAAGTTTATCCCAGGTGTTAATATGATATTTTCGAGAAAAATAGTCATATTTAATAACATAAACCGCCATGACGGATTGTCTGTTAATTAATTAATTTGTCTACCTTTTCGAAACACCAGGTCTCTCTCTCTCTCTTTCTTCGTGTAACTTCAAGTGTTTAATTAAATAAGCAATTCTTTCAAAAAAATTTTGCTTTCAAAAATAGCTTATTCAGTTAAACGCTTAAGGCAGGTAAGTGAGACAGACTGTTCAAGAAGGGGAAATAAACTGCTGTCTAGATACATACATCCGCCAGTGCAAAAACAAATTTGAGAATGAACGAAAAGTATATGAAAATACTGAATGTCATATATCCAGCGCTACAGCAATTTCATACTTAGCAAGATCGTTGTAATGACAACTGTAACTTTTGAAGGCCTTTATAGCCTAGGCTTGCAATGTCCATGAATTAAAAATTCATTTGTAAGCAGTTTGCTTTGTTGTAGAAAGTTTCCATTATGATAACACCCTCTTATTACCGTTTAAACACTGAATCAACCATACGTAGGAAAAGCAGTAGTATTCTACAAATAAACAGAAAGATGACAACAGAACATTTGAAGTCATCATGTTTGTCATGGCATTTACATATTAAGTTAAACTTGTAATGTTATATAAATGTTTTGGACTAAAACCATACCTTTTTGTCAAAAGGCCAACAAAATTGTCATCTCCAGCTAGAGATTCTTGCCCATCTAGTTCTAAAAATGAAAATATACATTACATAGGAAGTAATTATACACGTGTTTTAATTGACAGTTTGACAAGAAGAAAAAACAACAATTATTACAATATTTTTAATGTTTTTCCTATTGATGTATTTATCCTTTTTTTGAGAATAAGTATTAATATTACTGTTGGAACTAGCACCGACGTTCGGCTCGATAATCCTATAATCAATGCTACAACATAAAAACTTTAAAATTCGTTAACTCAGTAGACCGTACTTCGTGCTGTCAGACAATGTACAATTTGTCAAAATTTCATCTTAATTTTTGACATCCATTTAGGATTAAGGTTTGTTACATCATATAAAGCATTCCTTAGCTGGCATTAGACTCGTATAATTTTCAAACTAAGATTTCTTTAATTTTAATTTTTTGGCTTATGTTTTTTTTTATATCAAACTTTTCGGTCCCTATTGTCACAGAAGAGGAATGATTTTCCACAATGTGCACATATGGAACATCAAAATCTAACAGGTTTTTGTGTTATAAAGATAAACATACGTTGTTTATGTATAATAACATGTTATCATAATACACCTTAGGTAACTTTTTATTTCACTTTTGTCAGACTATTTTAAAATCCAAAATATATTTCTACTATTTCTGTCTTAAAACACAATTTGATTCATAGCCATACAGCAAAATTTGAATAATCGGATTGTTTAAGGATTTCTACAGTCTCACAACTGAAAGTTTTTAGTTTGACACTTCTGAATATTAATATATGTAAAACCAAAATTATGTTACAGCTAAGTACAGGGTTTTGTTTTATCATGATCTCTGGCATAAATTGTTAATATCTAACAACTTTTTTCAAAACGTTCTAATGCAAGTTAAAATTTGTATCGCACCTGGTTAAATGTTTTTATTTATTGCAAGATATACAGTATTAACGCTGTTCAAGGTATTTGTGTAAGTGCGCTAATATATGTATACTTTAACGTCGAAAAGACCTTTGTATTGAAATCTTTACAACGATACAAAACGTACAATAAAATATACGAACGTTTTGTAGCCATTTCGGAAGCAACATATTTTATGAGTTACTAAATGGTACAGTCGAATTTCCTATAAATGTCAGCGTTGAAGCATAGTTGATGTCAATGGATTTTTCAAGAGTAACCCCCCCTTGTATCTTGCCTTGTTGACGCATGATTATCGCTTCTGGTTGAAAATAGCTGAGATTTCATGGTGGGTGAAGACGTCTGCCTAATTCGGAACGGACAAGTCTTTAAGTATTAGTATACGTCTCTTGGCTTTCTGAAACGTTAACATTAAAGTACTTTTCAGAATGATACATTACAACAAAGTCAATTGTTTCATATATTTCGAAAAAAAATTTACCTCGTACGTAATGCTGCATTATGTGTCTGTTTATCAGTAATTGGGTTTTGCCCTTAAATCATTAAATTATTGCTAAATTTGCAAGAATTAATCACATCACTCTGATGTGTGCTATTTTCAATTCTTTTTTTTTTTTCATAATTATATATATCCAAATCCAGCTAATCCGCTTATCCAGCTAAGGAATGCTTTGCATGAGGGACCAAACCTTAGTTTTGAATGACTTTAAAAATTGAAAACGGCACAATGGTACATTTTCTAACAGCACAAAGTACTGCCTACTGCGTCATGGATACCCTGGGGAGTTTAACTCCACCAGCAGCAGAACCCGCTTAGGGTTAGTAAAAATTTAACACAAATACCAGTTAAATGTTAATGTGCCAGATGCGCACATTTCGGAAATTCTTTCCTCATCAGTGACAATAAAACCGAAAAGTGTATTAAATAAAAATCATAAGCCAATCAGTTGAAAAATAATGAATCTAAAGTTCCAAAATTATATAAATCCAAATCCAGCTAGGTAATGATTTGCATGAGAGACCAAACCTAAGTTTTAAATAAATTTCAAAATTTAAGACGGCTGACAATTTTTCATAGATGGTACCTTTTCTGACAACACAAAGTACTGCCTACTGAGTTATGGATACCCTCATAGTGTAACTAATTTGCAGTTACAAAATAGAAACAGAGGGGCATTTCTTGGTACAAAGTGCTAAAACATTGTTGACGACTTTGTATTCATTGCTCTTTATTATTATAAAAAACCTTAGTTAAAATCTGAATTTTGTTTCCTGCAGTTTTGCATATATATGGTAGCAATCTGAACAATTCCGTTCATTTAAGTGCCTATGTTTTTCATCCACTTTCAAAGACTTGCATCTCTTCATCTTTAATTTTTTCTCTTTACTTTCCCATTAATCTACAGAAAAAGTATGCTGTTATATTTGTTAAATTAAAGTGCTTTTTAAATTATTATTTAATCTGCTTTTTATATTTTGAAAGTAGTTTTAGAGTCAAAATAAACATATAAAATAGTTTAGCTTATCCAGACTACATGGCTATGCTAATTCAACCTTGCCTATTTAAATTTCTTCTATTTTTTAGTTAAAATTATAAAATGCAAGCTTAAATGAAGAAATACAATAATCAATAAACTTTGAAATAATTTGAAAAGAAATATACTCTATGCTAATAGGCTATTTTAACATTAAATTGATTTTTTTTAATATGAACCCAAAAATATAATTTCATTTTTATACTGAAAGTAGGTTCTTAGTAAAATTAAGGAATATCTCACAATTTTACCATTAAACTTTGTTTGAGAAAAAAAATGGAGTTTAAATGTTTAAAGCTACACTTTTGTCTTAAATTCTATAAGTTAACTGACTTTGAAATCTGTCTTATGTCGGGAAGAACACTGGTTTCTAGGATAACCCAGAAATAATGTCAGGTCCATTTCCATGAACAATCTTCTATGGCTTTAAAAAATATTCCGATATAAATTCGTTCTTCTATCCAAAATGTAAAAGAGATTACATTATGCATATTTTACATACACATTCAAATCATGCCTATACGATTTATCTCTTAAAATTCAAACAAAAACTTTAACAAATTAATAAAATAATTTAAATGTAAACATTTTATGATACGTAGTTTGCGACTGACCTCCTTGCCTACTTAGATATAATTTTAAGTAATCAGATACTTAATTGTGGAAAAATTCTCAAAACTTTACAATTTTTTAAAATTGATAAATATATGATAACATAACTTGTTGATTCAATTCAAATTCAATATTAGAACAAAATAAACCGTTAGCTTTACAAGATAGTATTATTTTTTTTCAATGGTAAAATACTTTTAACGATCCTTGTTAACTTTCCAGAAAAAAATAACAAACTCACGATTCAACTTACATTTTTTATTTAAATGTCTTTATCATGTCCCTATATCTGATGCATCTACAAAAAGTTTTAACTATTTATAAATTTTTAAAACGCTTTTTGTCATTGTTTTGATCAATAAATATTTTTTTCTTTTTTAAAGTAGATAGGATAATGGATAGGTTTTCGAAAATTTGTGACAAAATTTACTTTTAAAAATTCCGTAATAGCTAGGCAATCGGGCTTTGGTTTCTGTAACAAAAATGACTTTTGGAAAATATGTTATATGCAATTAGGCTTTAGTATGCAAGGTAGCTTAAATGACTATAACTGCTTTAAAATTACACCCATTTTCGATAAGTAATGAGCTTATCTCTAAAATGTTCTAATAGCTTTGATACGACAGGGCTGATGTGAAATTGTTGTACAACCATTGACATCTAAATCATAATACATCTATATCAGTTTTCTTTTGTTTGTAGATCATCAGGAAATAGCGATTTAAATTCCATTATAAGACCTAAACTCACTGAGAGCTACCTCATTTAAATGTTGTAACTTTTAAAAAGCTTACTACACTGATACCGTAGGTTCTTTTGGCAATTTTCTGTTGCACTTGCTGTTGTATTGATTCGTACTACACACTTCTTATGTAAAAATTATCTTTTAAATGTATCGTTCTGTCATTTCCTGTGCAATAAGATTATATATAACGTTTTGCATTACACAAACGTCTCCTTTTTTACTAGACTTATACAAGCGTGTAAGAATCGCACTGCTAACTAAAAATTCAAATAACTGTGTTGTCAAAACAGAAAAAGTATTTTTGGAACACCTTGTATGCTATGCTTATAGAGGACTAGTAGGTTAACATTGCTTGAACAAAACCAAGAAACTGATCAACCCGATGAATAAATAGATACTGCTGATTACTATTGTAAACCATGAAAATTTAGTGGCAGTTTTATTAGCTCAATTGGCGGAAGAATTTAACCGCTAAAATAAAACTGTCGCTAAAATTTTACAAAACTTAAAGGGCAATACTAAGGGTCCTCCGAAACAGCAGTCTTTGATGCTGTTAAATGCTATAATTGTTGAATATTATACCCGTCATATAATTATAATAATGCTCAAAGAACAAAACGTTTTTTTAAAAAAGATTTAATCAATGAGAAGCTATATCAATCTACACATTCATAAAAATCAACAAATAAGTTTTATGAACAAGTCCAAAAATCCATTTCCGTTTCAGCTGAGGGAACGATATCATACGCACACAAAATTAAAATGGAATAAAATCCGAATTAAATTACGATAAAACAGTTGAAAAAGCACTAAAAATCCAAAAAATTTAAAACAAAATCAACGTTTAAAACTTGTAAACAACGGGGACTCTGGAGTGTTCTCTCGACAAATTGCAATTTTATGAATATGTTTACATGTATCAAATGACAAAGAGTAAATGTATGGCTTCAATTACTTTATTAATACTATTAATCAGCCGTTTACAGGTGACTGCTCAGGTATATAAAATGGTATTTGTATTATCTATATAAACAGTTGGCTGAATTAAGATTATTATATAGTCGGGTACAGTTGTAACTTTGGGGTCCGAAACAGGGTAATAACTGGCGCTAAAATAAAACTGCGCTAATACGACTGGCACCTTAAAATCGCTAAAATTTCTATGCGCTAATATAAAGCGGTTTACAGTCACAAATAACTGTTAATTGGTAAGATGCTGCAAAAATGTAAAAAAGTGACTCTCAATGCCATGTAAAGAATTTTGAATTTTTACACAAAAATATCGAATATATTGAATATTTGTTCTGTAAAAATTCAAAACTCTACACAGGAAAGCAATGCTATTACTTAGTATCTTATGAAGAAAATACTCTTAATACTAGTTATGGCTTGTCATATTTACAAACCGATATAGAAAAATTATATGCCCCTAATCATATTTAAAAAGTCTTACTTAGCCTTTGGTAGACTGCGATGATTTTCGAATCTTTACTAGTTGGGCGACACCTTAAGGGGTTTCGCGGGAAAGAATGGACCAATCTAGAGGATTTCCACTTCTGGGGCCTCAGCGGCCTAGCGATCACGGCTCCTCTCACTTCCTGGGTTCGATTCCAACACGGGACAGATCCTAGTGTGAAAAGGTTTGTCAGTTTGCTTGCCGAAGGTCGTTGGTTTGCTCCGGGCACTCCGGTTTCATCCAACATCCCAGAACTGACCGCCTCGAAATAAGTGAAAGAATCTTGACTGGGGCATAAAACAACATTACTCTACTCCAATTCCACTTCCAGTTTTGCAGACGTTTTGTAGAACCCATTTATTGTATATAAACTGTTCATACCACAGTCAAGAAAAATAGGTGTACAGGTTTCAACGGGCAAGATCAGGCCTCTAACTGCAGATGTTTATTTCGCCTATAGCGTCACGCCAATTTCGTGGATTTTTTAAAAGTCACACACCGGGTCGATTTTGGGCATTTAATGTGGATTTTCTGAACAACATATCAAAAGTATAAAAATACCATTTTTTCCGTAATATCTAAAAATATTTTTAACCAAAGTTCAAATTCATAGCCATAGGGGTCATTCAAAACGGGTGAATTAAACATGCATCAAGCTGTTAAGATTGTTGATACCTTTTACTATGCCACGTGTTCATTTGACCTTTGACCTGAAAGAAACATCATCATTGTTGACTGGAAGAGTGCATGCACACAGACCGGGTCGACTTTGGGCATTTAATGTGGATTTTCTGTACAACATATCAAAAATATTAAAATACCGTTTTATACGTAATATCTCAAAATATTTTTAACGAAAGTTCAAGTACATAGCCATAGTGGTCATTTAAAACGGGTGAATAAAACAGGCCTCCAGGTGTTAAGATTTTTGATCCGTTTTACAATGCCACGTGTTCATTTGACCTTTGACCTGAAAGAAACACCATCATTGTTGATCAGAAGATTGCATGCACACAGACCGGGGGGACTTTGGGCATTTAATGTGGATTTGCTGTACAACATATCAAAAATATAAAAATACCGTTTTTTTCCGTAATATCTCAAAATATTTTTTAACCAAAGTTCAAGGTCATAGCCATAATGGGCATTGAAAATGGGTGCATTAATCAGGCATCCAACTGTCAAGATTATTGAGCTGTTTTACAATGCCAGGTGTTCATTTGACCTTTAACCTGAAAGAAAGTACTTTTGCATTGTAAATGATAGGATCCACTTAAAACACTTACTGTGGATTTTGTGTATAACATAGTAAAAATCTAAAAATACCGTTTTCCCGTAACATCTTAAAGAATTATTTGTCTGTTGACATAAATTTAATAGCTAGAACGGTTATCGAACTAGAGTGGTTTAAACAGAACTTTGGTTTGACAAATTTGTCAAAAGTGCGATTTTAGCATCTTTGGCCCAAAAATTTAGTATGATCCAGATTTTTCACGAAAATTTAACCTAGCTAGAAAGGTAGATCGCATTTGACTCCATTGACTCTGAAAGTTTAAAAAAAATTATAATATGCTTCATGTCTTCCTCAAGATCGCGGTTCCCCGCGGCAGATAAGGTAATTTTAGTCGCCTTTTTCATTTCACTCTCAGAGAGAGTTCCGAATTCAAATTCGTAACTCCTCTAGATCGTTCCATTCTTTACAGAACTCCAAAGATTGATTACTGCAGTTTTTAGAGCAACTTTGATTTGAAGGAATTAAATGTTGCCTCAGATTAGGATACACGCAAAAGCATTTATTACCCTGTAAATATTTTTTTCAATCAACAAATTTACTCCCATTTACAAATGTATTTTAAAAAATGTTATGAAAAAATGAACATATAAAAATTAGGACCATTTTGTGATAACTGTAATAAATACACATATATCAATTAGCTCATAACGATTAATTTATTATAACAAAGTGTATAGTCCATTCTTTATATAAGTCTTTAAAAGTCTTTATAAAACGAGATATTAAGTAAACGACAATTTACTAAAAATTATTTTTCTATTTGCATTTTTAAATATATCAATGTCTTGTGTACTTTATGGCAAAAACATTGATTTTTAAGCTTGAAGTGAAAATGTACCTGAATATCATAAATAGAAATTAAACATGTTTCTCTATTTACATTATTTAGACCCTACAAAATATATTATATATAACTTTGTTAACTAATTAAGTAAATCATCAAAGAATAATCTTGAGGCGTTTCCGCTAACGACAAAGAGCATAATTGATAAAGAAGAAGAGTTCTCTTAGAAGAGTTCTAAATAAAATTAATAGATTTATATTCAACATGAGCCACTTCAGTTATATAAGAGGTCCAAAATTCTGTAACATTTGCTCTGATTAAGTCCGATAGATCAATTTCTTTCAAGTCTTCTGCCGTCAAAAGTGTACCATACACAAGATTACAGTGTTTCATAGCATGTTCCCAAAATTCCCCCGTCCAATTACAAAGGTAATATGAATAACCTTAAATAATCAATGAACAAAATGAGATTATAAGATAGAAAGAGCGAAAGATATTGACGAATAAAATTGAAGTTAGAATTCTCACATCTTAAACTTAAAAATTTTCAATTATTAAAAGAATCATAATATTTTTAACAGCAAGCATAGCGTTATCTCAGCTTGGTGTATAACAAGGGATTTTGTAAATGTGGGTATAAACATTAAGACAATCATACAAATGTTGAGTTATCTCACGGGTAAACAAGCCTCGATGTCCTTAAAACGACTTAAATAACTATTGTTCATGTAAATGAAAAAATTTGTCCAAAACGTCAGCAATATTGCAGATTCGCACAGATAAACTTGAGAAAACAGTGGTTTGTACGATAACACAGCTATAAAGTACAATACCACAACTAAAACACACAATAACACAGCTAAAACATACAATAATCAGCTAAAACGTACAATAACACAGCTAAAACGTACAATAATCAGCTAAACAGTACGATAACACAGCTGAAACATACAATAATCCGCTAAAACGGATATCAAGCAGCAATGTAAAACCCAAAATACGCTTCATAAAAACACACATATCTTGTTTATAAAATATCTGTGTTATTGTATTATCTTCATTTGCAGAGTTTTACACACAAGGAGTAATGAATTATCTATAACCCCGTGATTTATATACAGTAGAACTGAAACTTCGATATATCGAATACCACGGATAACTCGAAGTCTTTATTTTGTTCCGACCAGTTTACTATATAAATTATATTAGGACAACTTCGATAACTCAAACTTCTATAATTCGAATTTATTCTAATAATTTGTGACCAATGGCCCGTTAATTAAAACAATCAGAGAAATCTACGATGGCCGATAGCGGCCAGGCAACAATGAAGCATTTTATGTATGATTGTGTACCATGGTACACTTTTTTATGGTACACAAACACGACTCTTTTTATGTGTTTGTGTACCATGGTACACTTTTTCATGGTACACAAAAACGACTCTTTTGGTATGTTTGTGTACCATAGTACACTTTTTCATGGTACACATAAACCGACCGTTTAACATAAACGAGTCAAATCTTATCTATGTTTTTGTCCTTTATTTTCAGCCCATAACGGCCATCTGGCAAAAACAACGTGTTTTATTTTCTCTATAAGGTATAATTTAATGTTAAACAAGGGGTAATAGGGTTTATCAATTTCACACTCGTTATCTTCTTTGTGATGAAAGGCTTGTACAGTAATACCGCAGTATTACTTATAATACACAGCATCAAGTAAAATAAACAATATTGTAAAAAAGGCGATATATAAATCTTATTCATAACCATCTTTTTGTCCACATTACATGTTCCGCAAGATGAAAACTTATATTCTTTATTTAAAAAAAAATTAATTTAAAACATATTTAGACCCCATACGCGTAAAGTCGTGATATAATTATGAAATTTGAAAAGTTATAAAACTCTCAGATAAATCTTTAAGTAAATAAAGGCTCTCACTAACTAATAATATTGGTTGAAATTAACAAAACCTTACAAAATATTAAATATGCCTTTATTTACTACAGTGATTACTTATGATGTTCTGCATTTTTGAAAATTTTAATGGTTTTTTTCTGTTGTTGTTTTTGTTGTAAAGGCTACGTTTTAAAATTAAGTCGGCGGGGTTTGAACAATAGATTGATATGAAGTAAATAATGTTGTTAAATCATTTGTTATAGGGATCAAATGCTATTAAGTTTTTCATCGTTTAAATGAAAAATACATTTTACAGTTATAGCTACATAGATGATTTCTATTTTTAATCAGCTTTACAAACATACAATATGATTTTTTAATAATAAAGTGCATTTTTTATTGAAGTACAAGTAATATAATATTAAGGCTATTTGAGACTTATCGTAATTGAACTAACAAATTTGTCTCTCACCTCTGAATACTATAATTTTATAGAGCGTCAGGACCTCTGAACTTTAGTTTTATTAAAAACATGAAATTCACAAAAAAAAAAATCGAATTATGGTCAAATGTTGTATGTTTAAATGTGTAGAATGCACTTAATAAAAACCATAATGAAATTAATTATTATTATTATTATTTTTTTTTTTTTTTTTTTAATTTTTATTTTTTTTTTTTTTTTTACTGATTTTGAATTTTTTAATCACTTAAATAACTCAATTGGAAAGAAATTTTAAGTCTGTGAACTTAAAGAAGATAGGGATTAAATATAGTATGGTTAAATACACGACATCATAATTTGTTTCGTAAGACAAAACTTTATAAACACTTAACAATTGTAGCTTAATTTTTTAAAAATAAATTTTAAATCTAATTTATGGCAGTGTTTTTAGTAAATCTGAAATTCTTAAACTTAGACTATTTGGTTTCTGACGCCGACAGATTGTGTTAGCCACAATCAGCAATAAATATGAAACTCGGCATTAAATATGATAGATTCACCTTTAAAATTACCATTTCAAATATTCAAATATTTTTAAAAATGTTTAAAACGGTTATTTTTTATGTTCATGCAACCACGTTAAATAGGTAATGCATAATCCAGCTTTTGACATACATGTAGGTAATGCCGTTTAATGATAACTTATCATACGGAATATATATGAATCTTGAATTATATCAATTAAAATTAAAAGACATGTATAATTATAATAGCAAATGAAAATCAGGATGGCAGATTCGGAGAGAGAGAGAGAGAGAGAGAGAGAGAGAGAGAGAGAGAGAGAGAGAGAGAGAGAGAGCATCTCGTTAGCTGTTGTGTTCTCTCGGAAGTAATTTTTTTGTCTAAACACAAAGAAATTGCATTGCAACTCAGTTTATGTTTGATATAAACTACTAAACATTCTTTTCTGGTTAATTGAAAGGTTGACCAAGGTTATCAATGGTTAAGTATATAGTGTGGGTGATAAAGTAATATACGATAAACTCAAATCTTCTGTAGGTAACTCATTTTATTCGTGTTTATGTACCATAGGTTTGTGTACCGTGGTACACAAACATACCAAAAGAGTCGTATTTGTGTACCATGGAAAAGTGTACCATGGTACACAAACAGAGCAAAAAGGGTGTGTTTGTGTACCGTACGTTTGTGTACCATGGCACACAAACAGTAAAAATGATACGTTTATACCTGGCCGTTATCGGCTAAAGGAGCAAAAACAAGCAGAAACATACATTTTGGTGTAACATGATAAAGTGTAGCATGGTACACAAACATACCAAAAAAGTCACGTTTGTGTACCATGAAAAAGTGTACCATGGTACACAAACATACCAAAAGAGTCGTATTTGTGTACCATGAAAAAGTGTACCATGGTGCACAAACAAATAAAAAGAGTCGTCTTTGTGTACCATAAAAAAAGTGTACCATGGTACAAAAACATACATAAATGCTTCATAGTTGCCTGGCCCCTATCGGCCATCGTAGAAATCATATATCGGTAACTATTCGAGAAGTCTTTATTTTGTCCCGACAGTTTACTATATAAATAATATTAGGACAACTTCGATAACTCAAACTTCTATAATTCGAATTTATTCTAACGATTTGTAACCAATGGCCCGTTAATTAAAACAATCAGAGAAATCACATATCGGTAACTATTCGAGAAGTGAACCGAGCACTTCTAGTTCTTATTCTTTATTCTTATTCTTTATTCTCTCTAAACCACCAGAGGTGGTACATGAGGTACTTTACAATAATTTTTAAAATTGGTGGAATACATTTTCACATTACTATACATCAAGTATGTATGCATATATACATTTAAACTTACATAAACAGCAAATGCATTATCCAGATTAGATACAAATATACATATAACTATATACCCATTCCATGTACAATTATACTTTACAAAGAAAAGATATACACGCCTTAACATATACATATAACTATATACTTTTTAAAGATTTTGATGCAGAATGTCAGACCTATGTTTGTTGAAGGCTTTTTTAGCTTGATAAAATTGTTTTCTTTTAAGTCTGCATTCATTTGTAAACCAAGGACAAGTATTTTTCTTATTAGATAATTTAATTTGTTTTGTACCAAAGCTTTGTTTAGAAACAGAGTGAAAATATTACATAGTTCATTCACTGATTCGTCTATAAGACACTGAGCCGTTTCTTTTCCTATACTTCTAAATTCCGTACATTTCAACAATTTTTGCATAATTTGATTAGTATTTGTACACATGATATTTTGTTCAAAACATTCTTTTTTTATTTTCTATCCATCTTGTAGGTAATTCCTTAACTACTTTTTGTACACTACATTTAAGGGTCATTGTAACAGGGCAGTGTCTTTCCGAGTATATATCACAAAAATCTAATATTTCTAACTGGTCTATAATGGAAAATAAATTTGAGGAACATACAGCATAATCGATTAAACTTACATTGCTATTAACAAAGTCTATAAAATCTGTAAAAAGTTATTTTGACCTTGAACCGTATACGTTTATTGAGCATATACGTAAGTTTTTTAGTTGTAATCGTTTTTGTGTTGTAGAAACTGAAACTGCTCCACCGTTTTGTCTTCTTCCGTTGTCATCATTCTCAGTTCTTTTCTTGTTCTGTAGTTGCTCCTTGTTCTTCCCGTATGTACTGTTCAACATTCAGGTCTGTATAAAATTATACACAGGTCTACAGCACGTAAGTCTATCACCAATCGACAATTACAGGTAACATATACAGGTGAGAAAGGTAGCACATAATTTATATAAACCTTATTTCCAGTGAGCAGATTTTACAGTTCTTGCATTGTTTAGGAGAAAATTACAAAATTCTAAACTTTAGTAAATACAAACCAAATTTAAACTAATTCGTCAGATGCCACGTACACTTATGATATAATATTCCAAACTAATAATCCTCGGTCAAGTTGAACTATTAAAACTTTACATTTTTTACAGACCTATCGAACATGACCACTAGCATGACCGCCATCTTTAGTTCTTTTTCCCAGTTATCTACCGTATTAATAAGTATCAATGAACGGATTAATATTCAGTACCGTCACGTACAATAAATTTTGATAGGTACGCTTATCCCTTACTCTTATTTCTACAGAAGCTGAGTAATATGCCGCCGACGATAACTGTTCAACTTGCAACTTAATTACTTCAAGCTTAATTTAAACGACTAAACCTTTGGTACTCACGACTGCATTAAAACATTAAAGACTTATTGCAATGCTTTGTAATTTTATTAACTATGTGTTCGTATTTTCTTAAAAATGTAATAAATAAGTATTGCTGATAAATATGTACACATATCTGATTTCCGATTCCGTTGTTCGTATACATCATGATTTTAAAATAAAAGAACACGTTTTGTATACGTATTATAATTATTATTATTATGTTTCATGAGTATCTATTAGTATTGTTTTTCTCTATTGCGTCTAATTCGAGTTCCGATAACTGTTTACAACACCAAAGATTTCTGTAGTGGAAAACTTATACCAGTATTAAGGTGACGTCATTCTTTAACTTCGATAAATCGAACACCCCGATAGCTCGAAGTCACCACCGAAGTCCCCTGGACTTCGAGTTATTGAAATTCTACCGTATTAGTTAAAAAAAATTAATCGTATAGCAAACAGGATTTGTATTGCCAAAAGTAAACTAATATCGGTTGATTTATGTTGTTAGTGAAAAGGAAATGTCTTACAATTGACAATTTTTAATATTTTTAATAGCAGAGGACATTCACATGTTTTAATTACGCATTTAATATGAAAAGTATGAGATGTCTCGCGGGAAGTCTTGTGACAGAGGACATATGTTTATTTGTTTGTTTTTATTTTTAATAAAAATATTTTGCTAACCAAAATAGAAAATTAAATTACATTTAGACGTTGATTAATAAATACGTTATTCTGAATAAAAGTACAAATACTTTTTATAACTATATTAATCATTTTAGTATATAGAAAATATCAAATTTTATGTTGTTTATTATGAATTGTACAAATTTCGGGGCAAAGTTCGAATTTTGAAGGTAAATTTATACTTTTCTGTTGATTTAAATGCTGTATTATATAGACATATACTTAAGATTATGAAGAAAAATGACCATATATTTGCCTTATCTAAATTTATGTCTTGCTATTAGGTTTAATAATATTAACAGTCCGAATTTGAACAGTTGTGTTAAATTTTTGTTTGTTGCGACTTTTTGTGAATCTTTATAAAAAATGCTAATCAATATACCTCAATTATGGCACTAAAGGTCACATTTTAAGCCTTTTACAACGTGATGGCTTCAAATGTCCTTGAGTTAACTTTCTGATTCTATTCAGGAATATTGCTTATCAATATTTTCGGTCCCTTGTGTCAATGAGGAGGAATGATGATCCTCAATATTTACGTTGGAAATTCCACATAAAGGTAACCATGGGTAGTTTTTTTTTAAATTATCCATGTTACAAATGAAAATTAGGATTAGTTAGGATTACTTATTTGCTAGATGTTACAAAAACAATTGGTACCATATGGTACACAAAAAGATGTCATAATGTATTGATCAGGACCAGTACAATAAATCCACATAATTATGATCTTTTTATAACATTTAAACGTTAAAAATAAATTCCACAGAAAAATCTAGATAATATTTGATCACTATTTTGCCTATGTAACACCAATTTCGAAGAAAATGTTTTTAATTAAAGACTTTAACGATATGCAAACCACACTGGTTAATAGTTTTTATAATAAAAGTAATAAAATTAAAATAAAAATTAAAAATAAAAAGAATACCTGAATTAATTTGATTGTTTCATTTCTGAACCAGGTTTTATTTTTATTGAACACCTTTTGATTCGTAAGGGTACCTTTTATCTTGCTGCTGAAGAACTAAAACTTTATTATTTATAACTTCCTAATCTTAAAAAAGTCTATCCATAGACGCCATTTTGAAATATTTTATACCACCCTACTATTGATTATGTACATGAACTCCTGAAAATCTCTTATGGCCGTTATCACAATATTAAAGATAAGTATGAAGTCACTTAATTCAAACTTAACCTGAATATATTTGACATCCAAAAGTTTTGTGCTACTTTCATTCTCCAATTCGTTTAATTACGTGACAGTCGTAGCTAGTTAGACAGGTACTTACTTTTCCGGGGCACTTGGCATCACATCCCTTATTTTATTTCACGTTTTTACCTGAATTAACTAGTCTTTACTTTGCTTTTGGGAAAGTAATTTGGACATAGACCGATATATTCGTGTTTGATTTTGTTTTATATGATTATTAATCTTTATTTTTAAAACATTTATTTATCAATCTAAAATGTAGAATCATATCTG
Organism: Tegillarca granosa; assembly: GCA_029721355.1. Taxonomy (NCBI): domain Eukaryota; kingdom Metazoa; phylum Mollusca; class Bivalvia; order Arcoida; family Arcidae; genus Tegillarca; species Tegillarca granosa. Next base: position 9,601,083 of record CM056609.1, read on the forward strand.
ATAAAAATTATTGCTTTTTTGTTATTTTAGATGAAAAATGGTATTTTTGTGTTTTTAGATAATTTATCTTATTGTCTGAGGAATCTTGTCATAATTTAAAAAGTTTTATGGTCGTCATCACAATATTATTGGATAAGTATGTAGTTACTGCATCTAACTTGATACTGGATATATTAGCCTTACCATAGATCCATAATCCGTCCATTCTCAAATTTGACTTTGCACATAACTGGTTTAGCTAGCAAGACAGAAGGTGACCGGGGCACCCGGCTTCACTTCCCTGTTGAAAATCCACGTGTTTAAGTAAATTGGATATTTTTCAAGGTTTCAATTTTTTATTTAAGAGTTAAATTTCACTTTTTACGTTGTTTTCGGGGTGTAACAACGTGAAAACTATTACAAATTGTGTAAAACTGCGTAGCGTAGTGAAATTCAATACTTATAATTACAATTCCGGAGTTAAACAGTTTTTTTAAGCTGACATACATTTCTGAACTGATGAGCTGATTTTACGAAAATCATTGTTACAACGTCTCAGCGTAATTATACATTAAATGTCACCTTTAAAAGACGAAAAAATGTCTTGTAAAATACTGAAAAAGGTTTTAAATTGATATCTTTTTATTCATTTTCTTGTTAATTTCAGTCAACATATAAATGATAATCCTTGAGAAAAAGGGTACTATAATATGTCTCGTGACAACACATTTGTCAACAACAACGTACGACTATCATATGTTTGTAGGACACGCGTGTCAACTTATAGGTTAACGTTTCCCATAACAAAAGAAAACTGAATGAACAGTGTTTAAAAAACCTTTGAACCAACTAATGACATGGAATTAATGTTTTCTTGGTTGAAACCGATTTTTTGCCAGCTATGGGCTGGGAGTGAGACAAAAGGATCTCGTTTAATGATGACACCAGTGGTGATGTAATGGCTGATCAGAGACATGTGGAGGTAAAACAAGCGGTAGGGGGTGCATTAGACTGGACGTTACCCGAAAAGGTATCGCTGATATATTTCTTCTGTGAACAAAACAGTCCCTACTGTAGCTGTAAACTGAGGCCTCGTTTCTGTGGCTTGACATAAGCATGATGTGGCGTAACTGGAATTCAGCATCACTCGGCATAAATATGGCTGAGGCTTTCGAGCGATGTGCAGTGTATACCTGACTTCAATTATAATTTTTTGATTTTTTTCTAGGTGAAATATTTGCCGATGTCGAAGACATTCCCATTTGTTTACAATTTAAGAATAACTTCTATTAATAGAACTGAAAGATGGGTAATCCTCGAAACTGGTCGAAAGTAGTTCTGGTAGAAAACGTTGTTATTGGAAAATAACAACGTCATTTGACAGGAAAACGACCAATGAAATTGCTCTAAATCGTGTAACAAATTAAGGTTGTAATTATTTGTTCATATATTTATTTTATTGTAATATGGACATGGACTGTTTTTTGTATTTTATTATATCATCGTTCACATTTTACATTATTTTCATGTCATATAAAAATATAATATATTTTTGATGTGCAATTTTTATTCATCACTATTGTGAGAGAACTGGGGTAATGCAGATAAAAAAACCATAAAATTATGTGATCATCAATTATTATACCCAGGTATTAATATACATCTGGCTTTAAATCTGACGAATCACTAAATTTGATTTCTTGTTTTATTATTTTTTTTATTTTAATATTTTGGCGCGCGCGCGAGAGAGAGAGAGAGAGAATATAACCACATAACTGATTTTAACTATAATTATTTATTTGGTAAATAATATTGCTTGGTGTTGTAGAACTGACCTCATGTTTGAAACGACAGGTCAAATTATTGCTCTGAATTATCCAGTTTGAGTGGTATTAGTTATCTAGCTGTAAATTGAATGAGAAAGGCAAAAAACAGTGGTTGTTAATTCTGCAAAAAAAAATTACAGATCTTAAGGTTGATCTATGCATATATATTAGTAGCAGTTGAGTGCAGTAGTCCAGTCAACATTCTTTCACTTATTCAAGACCGCCAGTTCTAGAATGGTGGAGGAAACCGGAATTGCCTGAGAAAACCACGACCTTAGACAAGCGAACTAACAAACTTTCTCACACAAAGGAGTTGTTCTGCGTTGGTATCAAACCAAGGCGCTGAGAGGTGCTGTGATCCGTAAGCTCGCGCTTTAGACCACTCGGCCACTGAGGCCACCATATTTTTAGAAGGAAAATTATATATTACTTTCAATTAAAAAATTCTTTTGGTATGTTTAAATTTCTGGTTTTTGTGACTTTGTTCTAGCAATTTGTCAAATTGTTATGACGTTAATGTTATTCTATTTTAACCTTTTAATATTTCATTTGAAATTTTCAATGGTTGAAGTTATGTTTTGCAAATCCCAGACGCTCTTTATAATACTGCATTAAAAAATCTCATTTATTTTGTCATAGCATGTTAACATGATTTCCTTTAGGTGACATTTGTGAATTAGATGGGACATTGCTTATCATTATACATCATGGAAATTCTTAAACTATCATTGGTTAATTTCTAATAACGTGGTATGCAACAATTCACAATATTTGAAGCATCAGGTCAACATTGCCATGGGATATTGCAATGTTCACCGCTAGGCACGGAATATCCCGAATGCCCATCGCAAAAGCTACCGAGTAATCCTATTTAAGATTACGTAAGCTATAGAGCAACTTCTACAGTTCTTTATCAGATGGAATTTTACGCTATTTAAACAGGTTTTGTCGGGATGAAAAGAAAAAGTAATCGTTTTTGTTTGGTATAATAAAGTTAGAAGTGCCCTTGGTTGAGGGAAATATGAAGGATTGTCTCCCCTTGGCAACTTTATCTCCTTCGCCTGTCGGTTCGGGTGATAATGTTCCCTCGGGGAGACAATCTTCCATATTTCCCTCAACCAGGGGGACCATTTTTATAATATCAATAATTCATTTCCAAATATCATTCAAAAAAATTAGAAAGTCGGCAAAAGAATGTGTTAATGCAGATTTAGAAATGAGAAAGAATACAGAACAAAGATTTAATACACAACTTTAATACGGTCTCTTCATATTGTACTTGTAAGTATGAATGCTAATATAAAAGTTTTTGTAATCTGGGTTTGCATTTTGCTAAGTTTCTCTATTTGTAACGCTGGTTATAACTTTACCTTACAAAGAGTAACTTCAGTTATGTTTAAGAAATTAGATTCTCTTGTTTTTCTAGCAGTTTTTATACACTACTTTAATTTTATTTTTGATTGCAAATTCGCTTGTCTGAAACACTTAAAGGTAATTTTCGTAAACACAGCGTTTGAAATACCGAAACAAGACTCAAATACATTATATACTTCAAACACTTTCGAAACGATATCACAAACGTAAGGACTTAATTAAGTGAAGTCTTATCCTGTCTCTAATTTCCTTAAAGGCATCTGTAAAAATGTGAATTACATTTACGTTATTACACATTTCAAATATAAAATAAGCATTATAAACACGTTTAAAAGTTTTCATAAACGAAATTTTGTAATTTTTACCCGTTATTACGTAAGTATTTCAAATTATTAAAGCGTATTTAAAACTTGTTATAAGGTTTCAGAATGTAAGCAATGACACATTTTAAAAGTCTTTAATGCATTTTATAACTATTTATAACTAAACTGTCGAATGATACAGAGAACTGCTAGATTTTGTTTGAAAACACTGAGCTGATATCAAGAAGTTAAGCTTCAAATCGTACTAGAATTTTGTTGGACTGTGTGATAATATTTGAATATCTACTTGACTGCTTAATCATATTGGACATCTGCTAGATATTATGTAGATAGTCGGCTCTTAGACAGAATACATCTGGCACCTGGTATTATTATTATTATTATTATTATTTCAAAAAAGAAACAAAATGTTAAATAATAAATAAATAAATAAAACAGAAACATATCAGTACATGTCCAAAGCCCAATCCCTGCTAAAAAAAACCAAAGAAGAAACTTTGAAAACTTGCAAATTTAGATATCCAAGTAATAGATAGTAAGGCCGGTACTCCAGAAAGATAAAGATCGTACATATTTCATTTAATCATACAATAATATTTTTGAAATCCGTGCAAAGTTTAGTAATCATTTATTATATTTCACTGCATTTCATTAGACCTTTTCGGGTTTCAAACCGAATGGTCCCTCCCACGTGGTTATAAACTTCGTTGTTTCCGAGGTTTAAGTCCTACTTGGGCAGATCTAAGTATGAGAAAATTTGTACAGTGGAAAATTGAACGTCTGTCAATTTCTACTGATACTCCAGGTTTCTTCTAACATTGCCGTGATATATGTGCAAATTTTTAACCTTGGAGTAAACTCAACTAACTCCTCTCAACTCTATGTTTTATTTTTCATTAATTAGAATTACAACCTCGATCCTTTTTGTGTATACACTTCTATTATAGATATTAATTCTTATCTACTTACGTTAAAAGTTTAAGAAAACTTATACAGACCTTTGTATAGACATCTACATGAAATGGATACAAACAAAACCAGCGAACTAAATGAGCCAGAAGAAAAAATCACAAGTGGACTTGATCAGGATAATGTTGAAAGTGAACAGTCTTTTAAAACTAAACTACGACAGAATAAAAAGTACAGAATTCAGTTTCTCTACACTGTTTTGATATGGTCCATCTTCTTAGTGTTTGTAAGTATGCAGAAGTATTTTACTTTAATTCTTTCGGGTTTTATTTACTTTCTCACTATAACCAAATTTTGACCATGTCTCTATACTTAAAAAATCAAGCGCTATTTTAAGTTTGAAATTATATTTAGCAAAAAAAGTTTTTTCTCTATTGGTTGAATTTGTTTAATAACAGTGTAATGATTTCACGTATCAACTCATTAAAGAATCGAGTATGGGCAATTTTTTCACATTTTATTTTTCTTGAAAAATTTATACATTTATATGCAATTGAGAATCTCTGAATACGCAAAAAATGACTTACTAAAGTAAATGATAGCAACAAACACACGAATTCACGTTGGTATTGCTATTGCATATGTATTTAAAAATTTATAAATATAACGACATCACCACTAATTGAAATTAATAAATGGTTATTGTAGCACTTAAATGACTCACAAAAAAGTATATATTATACGCAGTTATGACACAATGTTGTTGTAATAATGTTAAATGTTAAAATTCAATGAAAACTGAATTTACGCCAAGAGTAATAATATTAAATGATACCGACCATACTATCTATAAGTTTCAAATTTAAAAATAAAATCCTTAGTTGACAGTTCGAGTCTTCTTCAGAGAGGCAAAACATGACTTCAAAATTTTACGTTAATAACTGAAGTCAAAGTAATTGCGTAGCGACAAAAAGATAAAATGCTTAAAATGACATAAAACTGGCGCCAAAACTTGCCGCCTTTTAACTGGATTTGCATAGCTCAAACAAACATACCAGTCCTTGTCCATATCACAATCCCGAAAACAAAGTAAAAACTTTGCAGACTGGCAAAATATGTTATACATGTGAACTTCCATAAAGGAAGTGAGGTTGGGTGCTCCAGAAGGGATAAGCACCTCCTGTCTAGCTAGCTACACCCGTCAAGCGCAAGTCAATTTTGAGAATGAAAGGAACAAAGAACTATGGTAAGTCAAATAGATCAAATATAAGTTTGGATACAGTGACTACTACTTATCAACAAATTGTGACGACGGCCATAAAACTTTTAAGGGACATGATTAGCCTAGGCTTGCATTTAATCTTTTTTGTTTTAAAATATACAACAAATAATGTTATAACAGTTCTCAAAAACAGTATGATAATATATTCAATTGAAAATCATGACGAAATGAACTATTTGTAAATGTCATATTTTGGATGTTTTGGAAGTTTATATTTAAATATACCTGCTTGTTACTGCTTTTAAAAGTATTGGACTTTTTAGAAAAGAAAAAAAGACCAAGTTATGTTTATTCATAACACTCTCAGTGATAATCTATATAAGGTTGCGGTCTATGTTAGTATGTTAGGAAATGTCATGTACAAGTATCGAAAATACATATACATGAAAGGTATACTTAAAAAAGTCATATTCTTTTTAAAAAATTAACGAATTTTGAAAATGAAAAAATGAATGCATAACTGAAGAGAGTTGTTACTTAAACTGATACAACTGATATTGATACAGATATAATTTTATAATTTTATTAGGGATGGAAGGTTGCACAAATAGGACCGTCGTTGTTAGATCTTCAAATTATAGCGAACACAACACTGGACAAGATCTCTGGTATATATACATCTGATGCAATAGGTTTTCTTGGTGGAACATTTCTGAGTGGATTTCTTTTTCGTAGATTTAACAGCGCCATCTTGCTTTTTACATCAACAGTTGGTTCCGCTTTAATGATTGCAACAATTCCATGGTGCTCTGTTTTTGAAGCTATGGTAGCCGTTTTTGCTATAAAGGGGGTGTTCGATGCCCTTTTAGAAACAGGTAAGGGAATGGCGAAATAAATTGCATCCTTGGTTGATTGTGAATATCGATTTACGTCACATTAGATCAGCATTGTTCAACTATTTGTAAATAGACGTTTTTAATCTCAATTTAATCTTCACATAAGTTCATCAGGTATATCAATGTGCAAGTTTGTGTAAACTGCATTGAACGCACAAGCAATTCCGCCGCTGACATTTACATTGTACGTACCTGTACCTGTTTGTTGTACAGAACATTAAGGCTATTACTTCTGTGAACGTAAGAAAAGAAACCCCTTTTTAACTTGAGATCAACTATGCATGGGTTTTCTAAGTCTGAAGGCTATCACCACGATCACTTGGCCATTGCTACCCTAGTAGAAAAAGAGAATGCTGGTTTGGGCAAATGAAAAATATGTTGAAAACAAGTATCATTTACTTTTAAAGTCAAAATTAACAGCAACACTAAATACTTTTCACTACCAATACCTAAAATCAGTCACCGTTCATAATAACAAAATAAACCACGTGCCCTGATGTTCAAAACAAAAATAGAAATACAATCATTCAAACTAGCAATTTTGTGTACTTTAAAATCAAAATGTTTATAAAGGTAATGATTTTGAGTCTCTTAGCTTGTGTAGAATACTTCCTTGTTTATTTCTATGTAAGAAGAGAGTTTATACCGTGACATCACTTTACGATCAATTAAATTGCTCGTAAAGCCATTTAAATCAAAGATATCATAAAGAAACACTTGAATTTTAAATTTATACGTACCATAGTATAATAGAAAATTCATATTTTACTCAGAATCTCAGCTACCCTGACCTAAAGATCAAAAGGGGCGAGAGTGAAGCCATAGGAATGAGACATATAAGAAAGAAACACTTTCAATTTTAGATCTACACGTGCCATAGTATAACAGAACTCTCTTTTTAACGAAATAGTATGTATACCGCTTGATCAAAGTTTTTTTTAAATTTCATAACTTTTTATATAAAAAACTGATACATATCATTGACGCATTTTTGTATGCAGTGTTTAGCTGACTATTACATTTTTGTTGCTTTGCTTTTACAGTGGCTAATACAGAATTATTTAGAATATGGAAAACTGAAAACGCCCCAATGGTTCAGGCTTTACATTTCTTCTTTACGATAGGAGCAGTATTGTCACCAACAGTTACGGCGCCGTTTTTAATGCCGCCATCAAGGGATCATCTTAACAATACAAACGACCTTCCTTTTGCAACGTATAATGACACCAATGTTTTTTCGAATTTTTCAAAGAAGATGGACAATTGCAGTTTCCTTTTGGTCAATAAAGATAAGCCGTCCTATCAACTCAAATTTGACAATGAATCAAGGTTATACATTGCATATTTAATCACAGCTTCTATGTATGTGGTTCCGGGATTCTTCCTGCTCTTTTCTTACTTCAAAATTGAAAAACATTTCTTCCAACGTGCCCAGAATAAGAAAAAGGACAATGATCTAACTGAACATCCTTCCTTCAGAGAAAAACTACCCATGTTGATATTAATAGCTAGTTTAACAATTACATATGTCGTGGTACAGGCTAGTATTTTTAAATTTTTATCAGCTTTCTTTGTTGAACAGCTAAATTGGGCAAAGACATCTGCATCATATCTTACCTCCGTATTTTGGGCGACATTTGCTTTAGGAAGATTCGTTTCGATATTTATACTTAAATATATAAACTCTTCGCAGCTGTTAGGTATAACAAGTGCTTTTTTGATCATTGCAAGTTTAGGAATTTTTATAAGCTCGTTATATATTTTTAATCCTGGATTATGGATAAGTGTAGGATTATGTGGATTATCTATGTCACCCATGTTTCCAACGATATTTACATGGACTAATAGTGAGCTAATACCAGTAAACGCGTCTATAAATTCGTTAATATTTGCAACCGGGTCATCGACTGCCATTATAAACCCGATAATTCTTGGCTATCTTATGGACAATGTTGATAAGATGGCGTTTTGTTATTTTATGGTAGGCGGGGCAATATCTTTTGTAATTGTATTCATAGTAGGTTTTATCATTGCCAGAAAGATAGGGTTGAAATTCAAGAAAATATAACCCAGAGCAGGAGGAATCTTTCAATACCAAAGGAATAGAATCCACGTAGTATCAATAAACTTAAATATTAACGAGACAGAAACCAATAAGAATCGGAATGTATAAAAAATATAAAAAGACTTTGTAAATAAGTATTATTCTGATGTATTTGGTCCTTAAAATGTAAAATTTAAATTAAAAACGTTGATGTATGCATGCATGTGAATTTTTAAAAAAAATGTAACTATTGTAACTTTTTTTACTGGTTGGACGGTATTAATGCCTATTTTTATTTTGCTTTAATTTCGTTTATTTTGTAAGATAAAGGGTGTCTTTGTATTTTAATAACGTCAGTTGAGTTTTTTAATGATTTTGTAGTGACCGACTGGAAAAGCATTTTCAGCCGAACTGAAAAGATGATAAGCTTTTTTATCCAAAATATCTAATAACTGTATTAATCAGAATTATTAAAATATGCAATAGTTGTTTCAATGTACCAAATATGTTTTTACAATGTATATAGATTTGATTTTAACTGTTCCCTCACTAAAATGTTTAATAGAAAAGTCTAAAACTGACGCAAACAATCATTTATTGTTTATTATTTATTTATTTATTTATATATTTATTTATTTATTATTTTTATTTATTTATTTTCTATTTTTTGTAATTGGACATGGAATGTTTGTATTTTAATATTATCCTTCACACTTTGAAATACCATTATGTGATATGATAGAAATGGTTTATTTTTGTCGTCCAATTAGATTTTATTAACAGACATATGGCTTTTAATCTGACGAACTATTATATTTGATATTTTTTATTTTAATATTTTGGCAGAGAGAGAGAGAGAGAGAGAGAGAGAGAGAGAGAGAGAGAGAGAGAGAGAGAGAGAGAGAGAGAGAGAATATAACCATATAAATGATCGTATTTTAACATTTTTTGATTTGGTAAATTATTTTGCGTGGTGTTGATGGACGTTCGACCTCAAGTTTGATATGAAAGGTCAAATCATTATTCTTAATTATCCGGTTTGCGTTTTGTTAGTTTACTAGCTGTAAATTAAACGAATAAAGCTTAGAACTGTTGTTATTAATTCTGCAAAAAATTAAAAATACAAAAGTAGATCTTTAAATATATATTTTAATTAGGAGTGTAGGGGATTAATGGTGTTAAAATTCTTTCACTTTTTTGAGGCGGTCAAAATTTTGGATGGTGGAGGAAACCGGAGTGGCCGCAGAATACCACAGACCTTCGGTAAGTTAACTGACAAACTCTCTCAAAGCAGGATTGTCTGGCGTTTGATACGAACAAAAGGTCGGATGTTCTGTGATCCGTAAGTAAGCGCTTTTGACCACTCGGCCTACCGATGCCTAATATTTTTTGAGAAGGAAACTTGAAAATAACTTTCAATGTTTAAAAAATTTCGTTTGGTATATTGTAAAATTCTTGTTTTATGATTTGTCCTAGCCATTTGTCACATTGTTTTGACAGTAAATGTTATTCTATTTTAAGCTTTAATATTTCATTTTAATTTTTTTTAAAGTTATGTTTCCTGGGGGTGTTTATGTACTCCTCAAAAATTGTCTCATTTATTTTCCTATCTCATGTTAACCACATGATTTTCATTAAATGACATTTGTGAATTAGACTGGACATTGCTAAACATAAACAATTTATTATCAAATATCATTCAAAAAACTGAAAAAGGCGACAAAAGAAGTTGTAAATGCAGGTTTAGAAAACACAAAGAATACAGAGGACAGATCCAATACACAACTTTATTTTGGTCTCTTCATATTGTACTTGTAAGTATGAATGCTAGTATAAAAGTTTTTGTAATCTGATTTTTGCATTTTGCTGTTTCTATATTTTGTTACACTAGTTATAGCTTTACCCTATAAAGGATAACTTCAGTTATGTTTAAGAGATTTAATTCTCTTTTTATTACAGTTTTTATACAATGATTTGATTTTATTTTTGATTCAAAATTCGCTGGTCTGATACACTTATAGGTCTTTTCCTTGCAAACTTAAATTCAGACATACACTGTTTAAAGGTCATCTAGGATTAAAAATTTAAAAGTAGTATAATGTGTTTAAAATTCCGAATTGAGCCTCAAATTCACAAACGTACTTCAAACACTTTCGAAACCATGCCATAATTATAAGCCGTAATTATATGTTCAACCTTTTCATTTCATTAAGGTCGTTAAAAGCATATCGAAAATGTAATAACGCTTTTGAATAACATTTACGTTACGTTATTATTATTATTATTGCACTGATTGATCCTTAATACATTTTATAACATTTGTAATCAAATACAATTCTTTTGAAAAATTGATTTCAAACAAAACAAAACTTTTATTTCATAAAACGTCATAAATTCATCTGTATGTAATTCGAACAAACAAATACTTGTATTCAAGATCATTTTCGTTTATTTTTCTTTTATTATTTATTGATGAATTTTTTTGATGTGCCATATGTGCACATTTCAGAAAATCCTTCCTTATCAGTGACACTATGGGTCTAGAGTTTGATAGATAAAAACATAAGCCAAACAGTTGAAAAAAATCTTAAGTTCCAAAATTATATAAATCCAAATCCAGCTAAGGAGTGCTTTGCATGTGGGAACAGACCTTAGTTTTAAAAAAATTTCAAAAATTAAGAAGGCTGAAAATTTTACTTAAAGGTATATTTTCTGACAGCACGAAATACTTCCTGACTTAGAATTACAACCTTGATCATTTTTGTGTATACATTTCTATATTTATTTGAAAAAATCAACCCTATAAAAATACCATCATAAAAGATATTGCATCAGCAAGAATGATTTACCAAAATACAATTTTGGTAGTCAATGCGGCTCCGACGGCAAATATCAAAGATGTTAATATATATATATAACATGTGATATAAATCCTTGCAAATTTATTTAAAATTATTTATAGACGACAATCTGTAATCCACTTTCACGCTATATTTAAAGGGATTTCACATTGGACCTGTACATAAAAGACATCGATTTGCTCTACCTATGTTAAAAGTTGAAGTCGAGCTATAAACAATCAATTTTATATATAACTACAGGAAATGGGTCCAAACAAAACCAACCAACTAAACGAACCAGAAGGAAAAACCACAAGTGAACTTGATAAGTATAATGATGATAGCAATCAGTCTTTTAAAACTAAACTACGACATAATAAAGAGTACAGAATTAAGTTTCTCTACACTGTTTTAATATGGTTCATCTTCTTAGTTTTTGTAAGTATGCAGTAGTTTTTTAAAATTTTATTTTAAGGTTTTATTTACAATTCTCATTAAATACCTGCTAAATTTCGATGTGCCAGATGTGTATATTTCAGAAAATCATTCCTCATCAGTGACACTAGGGGCCGAAAAGTTTGATAGAGTAAAAAAAAATACACCAAACAGTTGAAAATTAATTAATCTAAAGTTCCAAAAATATGTGAATACAAATCCAGCTAAGGAATGTTTTGCATGAGGGAACAGGCCTTAGTTTTAAATAAATTTCAAAAATTAAGACGACTGCAAATTTTGCTAAATGGTATATTTTCCTACAGCACAAAGTACTGCCTACTGAGTTATGTATACCCTCGGGGTATTCAACTTGGCAATATATTTTAATCTTATTGCACTATTCTTAGTTTGGCAAAAAAGAGTTTTTTCTATTGGTTGGATTTTTTTATATAACAGTGTAATGGTTTCACGTATCAAACCAATAAGGAATCGAGTATGCGCAATTTGTTTCTCATTTTATTCGTCTTGAAAATTTCATATATTTATAAGTGATAGCGATTCTCTGAAATACACAAAAATGGACTAACTAGAGTAAATAATAGCAACAAATACACAAATTCACATTGTTATTGCTATTGCAAATGTATTTAAACAATTAATAAATATTTTGACGGTACCACTGATTGAAATGTAAAATTAGTGAACATGGTTTTTGTATCAATTAAATGACACACAAAAAATATAATCTACGCAATTACGACACAATGTGGATGTAATAATGTTACGCTAATAGTAATACTTATAAATCATACCGATTCTGCTATCTATAAGATTAAAATATGAAAATGAAGTCCTTAGTTGACTGTTTGAGTTTTTTCAAAGGCAAAACATTATTTCATTTTACAATTTAACGTTAAAAACTGACGCCAAAGTAATTGCGTAGTGAGGTAAAGGTAAAATGCGTTAAGTAACACATAAACTGGGCCAAAAGTTGCCGCCTTTTAAATGGTTTTGCATAGCTCATTTTGTTAATTGATTTTTTTTAAACAAATACAACTTAGAATGTTCTCACAAACAGTATACTAATATATAATTGTAAATCATGAATAAATAAACAAAAGCAATATCATATAAATCGATATTTTCATGGACCTTTATATCTTAATTATACTCGCTTACTACTGATAATCTATTTAGGTAAAGAAACTGTTTGAGGTTTATCTCTATGCCATTATTGTAGAAAATGTCATGTTCTAGCAATAAAATCATCAACAGGAGAAGTATACTTAACGCTATAATTGTGGTCACTTTAACTGATACTAAATATATATTTATTTCATTTATAAGGGATGGAAGGTTGCACAAATAGGGCCGTCGTTGTTAGATCTTCAAATAATAGCAAACACAACATTGGACAAGATCTCTGGTATATATACATCTGATGCAATAGGATATCTTGGTGGAACAATTCTGGGTGGATTTCTTTTCAGTAAATTTAACAGCGCCATCTTGCTTTTTACATCAGCGGTTTGTTCCGCTTTCACGATTGCAATTATTCCATGGTGCTCAGTTTTTGAAGCTATGGTAGCCATTTTTGCGTTAGAGGGGGTGTTCAATGCCCTTTTAGAAACAGGTAAGGGAATGACGAACAAAATCGGAATGTTGGTTAAATGTTGTTTTACGTCACATCAGATTAGCATTGTTCAACTATTTGTAAATAGTTAAATGTCAATTTGATCTCAACTTGTGTTGCATAGGTGTGAAAGTGTCTCTGATCTGCATTGTACTTGCAAGCCCTTTCAGCGGCATTTGGAGTATAAGTAACTCGCAGACCATTCAGTCCATTACTTCTGTGGACGTACGACAAAAAACCCTTTTTAACTTGAGATCAACGGGGCTGGGATATTCTAGGTACCTTGCATACCCCTCAACCTATTACTCCAAGGAAACTTATTTTTAACTTGCGATCAACCGAGATGAGGTAACGCCCTAGCCATTCGGTCATTGCGACCCTTGTTTTCAGTGTTTTAGGCTAATGAAAAGTCTGTTTGTTGAAACCAATCACCATTTACATTCCTTTAAAACAGTCAAAATTTACAGCAACACTCAAGTATCAATTCTTAAAATCAGTTAACGTTCATGATATCAAATAACCCACGTGTTCTGTCGTTTCAAACAAAAATAGAAAATTACAATTATTAAAACGAGCAATTATGTGAGCTTTGAGATTAAAATGCTTGTGTAGAATACTCCCTTGTATATTTCTTTGTAAGAAGAGCGTTTATACCGTGACTTCATAGAAGAACAGACAAATTGTTCGTAAAGCCATTTAAATCAATCATATAATAAAACACTCAATTTTAGATCTATACGTACCATATACCGTATATTAGGAACTTCTTATTTTTTTACCGAAATCTCAGTTACCCTGAGGGCATCATCAGTTTGGCGAGAGTGAAGCCAAAGAAATTAAATATGCAGTGTATATCTGATTATTACATATTTTGTTGAGGTTTTTTTTCTTTCACAGTAGGCAATGCAGAAGTATTTAGAATATGGAAAACTGACAACGCCCCAATAGTTCAGGCTTTGCATTTCTTCTATGCGATTGGAGGAGCATTTTCGCCAACAATTACTGCGCCGTTTTTAATGCCGCCATCAAGGGATCATTCGAACAATACAAAAGATCTTCCTTGTGCAACGTATAATGAAACCAATGGTTTTTCAAATGTTTCGAAGAAGATGGACAATTGCAGTTTCATTTTAGTCAATGAAGATAAGCCGTCCCATCAACACAAATTTGACAATGAATCAAAGTTATACATTGCATATTTAATCACAGCTTCTATGTATGTGGTATCGGGATTCTTCCTCCTGTTTTCTTACTTCAAAATTGACAAGGATTTCTTCCAACGTGCCCAGAATAAGAAAAAGGACAATGATCTAACTGAACATCCTTCCTTCAGAGAAAAACTACCCATGTTGATATTAGTAGCCAGTTTAACAATTACGTATGTTGTCGTACAGGCTAGTATTTCAGAATTTCTATCAGCTTTCTTTGTTGAACAGCTAAATTGGACAAAGACATCTGCATCATATCTTACCTCCGTATTTTGGGCGACATTTGCATTAGGAAGATCCGTTTCAATATTTTTACTTAAATATATAAAATCTTCGCATCTATTAGGTATAACCAGTGCAATTTTGAACATTGGAAGTTTTGGAATTTTTATTAGCTCGTTATATATTTTCACTCCAGGATTATGGATTAGTGTAGGGTTATGTGGATTATCTATGTCACCCATGTTTCCAACATTATTTACATGGACCAATAGTGAGCTAATACCAGTAAACGCTTCTATAAATTCGCTAATATTTGCAGCCGGGGCATCGACTGCCATTATAAACCCGATTATCCTTGGTTATCTCATGGACAATGTTGACAAGATGGCGTTTTGTTATTTTATTGTAGGCGGAACAGTATCTTTTGTATTTGTATTCATAATAGGTTTAATCATTTTCAGAAATTAGGGATGAAATTTAAAAAAGATATCTTCGAAGCAGGAGGAAACTCAATACCAAAGGGATAGAATCCACGTAGTAAAGAGAAACTTTAAATATCAACGAAACAGAAATCGCAAAGTAGCGAAATGTATAAAGAATATAAGACTTGTGTAAATAATAATCATTCTGATTTATTAAAAAAAAAAAAACAAATATAGAAATGTAAAATTTAAATTATAAACGTTGATATATTCATGTATGTGAATCTGTTAGAAAGTCATGTTATGTATATAACTATTGTAACTATTTTCCGGGTTGTATTGGAAGGTAAGAATGTCTTATTTTATTTAGCTTTAATTTCGTTTATTTTGTAAAATAAAGGTCGCCTTTGTATTTTATTATGACATGCAGTTGTGTTTATTAATGATTTTGTGGTGACCGACTGGAAAAGCATCTTCAACCGAACAATAAAGATGGTAAGCTTTCTTGACCAAAATATCTCATAACTATATTAATTATATAACACAAAATACCACTTAAATTTTGATGTACCAGATGTGCACATTTCGGAAATTCATTCCTCATCATTGACACTAAAACAGAAAAGCTTGATAGATAAAAAACATATGCCAAACAGTTGCAAATTAATGAATATAAAGTTCCAAAATTATATCAACCCAAATCCAGCTAAAGAATGCTTTTGCATGAGGGAACAAACCTTAGTTTTAAATCTGATTTGTTACAAATATGATATGTTTAAGTACAAAACATGTTATCGGCCCATTAACAGCCATTAACGGCCTATAAAATTTCGACTTTATAAACAATAAAAAGTAGCGTTGATTTGGACTCGTCATTTTTTAAGAAAGGATTTTCAACCGTTGGATTAATGTTTTTTTTTTTTTAAAAAAAAAGTCCAAAATTAAGTTGATTTATTTATTTATTTATTTTGGAAAAAAAGGTTTTTCTTTAAAGTTGCATTAAGTTTTTCAATTTTCTGATTTTTTTTTTATTTTCTAAAAATATATATTTTTAAAAATAGATATCTTCTAACCACGATCCGTGAGATTCATTTTCTGAAATTTCATATCTTTTAGCTGTAAATAAACGGAATCCTCTGACCGGTTGGTCAGTGTTTTATGATGGTAATTATGAACTTGGGGCATGCGCATAGATGTTCGGAAAAACCCTAGAATCGAAGGTGAAATATGACAGATTGCATTAATTGTCCTTCATTAATATCCAGATGTATTTGAAATGGTGTTATCCCTTACTAAGTCACAAATGACTAATTCAACGAAGTTCTGTGTTTAATTTATCGTATTTCACCGTTTTGAAAGTTGTGTTTAAATGACCCGGGTTTTGGTGACGTAACCATGTTCTAATATTAGATCCCAAATGCTGCATCTCGCTGAGTAAATACTGTAATTTCTGTATTTATTCGAGCTTTTATCGTTGAACCAAATGTAACATTGTTCATTAGGAACATCATTAATAAGATTAGCATCGTTTTAATTTTTTCTTTAGGAAACTTAATGCAGCTTTAAATTTAACATAGAAGTTATAGATAAAGGGATCTACCTGAACATGAAAAATAAAAATAGTTAAAAAAGGCACTTTGTCAATTACAGGTTATAAGCACGCGCATCAAAATATTAAACATTCTACTTTTGAGACCATAGCTAAAGATGGGACGGGATGGAACGTCTGATATGACAGTTGTTTTAGTGATCCAGTATTTTGTCCTTTGCTATAATGATTAAATGTCGAAATTACTGTGCGAATTATATATATATATATATATAATATATATATATATATATATATATATATATATATATATATATATATATATATATATGAAATAAATAAATAAATAAATATATATATATATATTATATATATATATATATATATATATATATATATATATATATATATATATATATATATATATATATATATATATATATATCGTGTTATCTTTATATATACTTGTGCGAATTTTGATCAAAACCTATTCTTAGAAGCGGAAGTTATGGAGATCGCATGCTTTTTCAGCAGACATGGGTATCTCTATATGTCCCTTAACCTCGTGTATGGGTGTATAAATATCGTATTACGCTTAGAAAATAAACATTTTATTGTAGAATTTCCACTGCAAAATATCTAAAAAAAAAAAATTTGAATCTTTTTTATTGTATTCATTTTTTTTTTTTTGAGTAACTAAAGGAAGTACGTTATATTACCCCTACAGATATATATTAACCACATCATTTTCATTGTTAATTCAGATGCTGTTTGCATGTCCTTTCAGTGAGAATTACGCGCGCGCGTGTGTGTGTGTGTTATATACCGTATTTATCTCATATATTACTTATCTTATTGTGACATCTTCTGCTGGTGGCATTATGATATAAATTAAAGTTGTTTTAGACATCGTATTCAAAAAAGATAAGCCTATATAATTACTGTAGAAATACACATATCCGTTGAATTAAAATTTTCGTGGTTTTGCCATTTAAAAAAAATATCTGTTGGGAGATGGAATGGCATTGATCGAGATAGGACCGGAGGTTCAGGTTCCCATGCTTACCTACAGTTAAGGACTCCTTATTATGTTTTAATAGCTACGAAGAAATTGTACTTGATCTACTATTATAGTCCGACCTACTAGGGACATTGGTATAGTTATTTAATTTGGAACACTTGGGGGAGTTATATAATTTGGAACACTTGGGGAAGTTATATAATTTGAAACACTGGGGCGGGGAGGGGGGAATTTAACTAAGTCAAGTATTCTCATTTTCCGAGGACCATTGCATTTGGCTCAGTACTTTAACTGTCATACTGGGTGCCATTGTACTCGGTGTAGTACTATAGTCTGACCTACTGGGGACGTTGTTATCAGTATAGTTACACTGGGGACATGAAACTTGTTCTATAATTCTCACATCCTGAGAGGGATTAATCCAATATTCCAACATGATGATATTGCAGTAGTGATTATACTTAACCTATCATGTAATCAGATAATATTTGTGCTATTGTTCTTGGTCTAATTATAAATCTGACGCACTGGGACAAATGCATTTTGCTTACTCTATTCTAAAACATTGATTTCCATTGTTTGAAATATCCATAAACACACAACAGTATAAATAAACATAACACAGAATGAATTTGTGTAAAAATATTTAAAAGATATACAGCTTTCATGAAAAGCTGAACATACCCTGATGTGAGGTTAAACAAAAGACAACCAAAAACATGATATATTTAAAGTTTTTATTACATATCAACACAACAAATACAACATATCTTGATATTTAAGGATAATATTCTATAAGAACTTAATTTGGCACAACAAAGTGTGTTTAATGAAACTGTATAGAAAATATGAAATCAAAGAATAATAGAATGTTTTACGACTTTTGGTGCTTTTACAACTTCTAAGGAGAATTAAATCAAAGTATGTATTGTTCAAGAGCCATGCTTACAGTATAAGATGCAACTGATTTTGTACCAAAAAATACATGCATAATGCAAATTACATGGATTTTTTTTACTTCTTAACATTAGAAGATTTGCAAAATAAGAGCAATTTTTGCATCTTCTATAAGATTAATTTTTATATTATATGATAACGCATCTGTACAGAAACAAATCTGATTTTATCAATAAATCCAGGGAGGGGGGAATTCCATGTGTAGAATATCTAGCACTGGGGGTTCAAAATAAAGATATACAAGATTGCTATTTTATTATTAAAATAAAAACAAATTTGATGCAATACTATTCAGATTATATAGTTACCATCACAGAGTATTTGTTTAAAGCCTTATACATTATATCTCCATCAAAACATTGTACATGTATCTACATCAAAACATTATACAGATAATCATTAAATGAGGTCACTATTTTGATAAGCTTTTTCTGCTTCTGAAGCACATCAGGAGTGGGTTTAGAATTCATACTCTTTCTGGTTAATAAATTGCACTTATCCCTATTGACCTTGAGAATTTCTAAGAACTTCAAAAGCAGAATATTTTTATATATAATACACCAAAGATTTCACTCTGTAGTATTTTGGTTGAAAAATAATTGTTGTTTAGTTTTGACATAAACTATGCTAAAAACTCTTACATTCCTTGTCTTAAAACATTTGTAAACATCTAAAATCTATTAAATTTTCAAATTGGTACATATCTCTTCTTTTGACTGCACACATTTCACTCCCTAAATCAACAGGTTGCAGTCTACAGAACTATTCAAAATTCTAGCAAATTTATTTTTTGTTGTGTGTAAAATTTATACGTCTACAATAGTTTTTTTAATGGTCAGATATGACATAGTGTTGATACCACTAGTTCCTAAACAGCAAGAAAAACTGTGATTCAATTTTAACATTCAGAGTCAGCTACCAATTAACAATAATCTGTCATAATACCATTATACCAGTGTTTATGTAGCATAAAAACATGTCTGATACCATGTCTAAGATGAATTATACATTTTGAACTTGGTTTACTTTTTTTCTTACATAGTAGAACTGTGCTCAACTCATCATGCTAAAAGTAAATTCTTTAAAATTCCACTGTAAAAAACAAGATACACATATCTTGCATCACATAATACCCTCCATTTGGAAAAGTGCCATTATTTTTTGACGACATTTTAGAAACAATGTTCTACCAGTCAGAGATTATTAAAGTTTTAACAATGGCATCAAATAAAGAGCAAACACTTTTGTCTTGTCTTCACAAAGGTAACAGCCTTGTTTTCTTTGCCATGGCAACCCAGTCGTGTAATGATTCAGCTGAAGGTAATCTCCTTTAAGCTTCTACATAAAGAATCAACAAACATGTACTGACTGCTATATCACTATTACCACTAATAAATAACTACTTTTTTCATTTAAAAAAACAACTATTGCACAATGGTACAAAGGTATAAAACTGATATTTTTGGTCCCTTGAAAAAACAACACAATTCAGTCTGTCATCTTCTACATCTTCGTGAAGCAATCCTTGGCACTGGTCCAAATAGCTATACCCTATAAAAATAGAACAAAATGTACCCTGAATACTTCGCCAAGTAAACATAACTAAAAATACAAAACACTATAAAGTAAAAAAAAAATATTAACAAAATAATACAAAACAAAAGGCAAACACTTAGTGGGGCTACTGATTATAAACTTCCTGAATTTGGACAGGCACTAGAGTAACTGCTTAGCAGTGTGGCTAAAAATTTCTAAATAAAACACTGGTCTAATGGTGTCTACCAGAAAATATTATCATGATAATGTAATCCTTATTTAAATTTCTTCTTAAAAATATAATTCTTCTGATTATGGAAAACATCAACTTTGTATACCGGTATTTCTGAATCATCCTTTAAGTGAAGTTAGCAAAAAATTGGATTTTCAATCAAATCAAAAAATATTGGACACAACTGTTGTATAGTACAATTAATTGGGCAGATGAACATGATCCAACCTGGGACATCAGTCACTGATTAAGTCTTAAGAATCACAGCATTTTTCAGCCCTAGGTCCCAAACACAATTATAACAGTCTTCCTATAAATTACTGATATACATGTATGTATGTTTTCAATAACTTCGTAAAACATCGACGTTTTAGACTAGGTCTACAAGTAGTTAATAACTTATCCTGATTTTGGACTCTGACTCTTATCAAACATCCCAACTGTTTCTGACCAAGACTTTAAAACTGGTAGTGACTGTTCTTTCACAAAGTACTTGGCATTTAGAAATAAAATTCATGAAAAGTTAAAGTCTGAGAAGACCTTAAAAACCAATACCAGGGTTGACATGGCACATTAAAAAACTTCCCTTGGTGCACTACAAAGGTAAAAATTTCTGCCACTTCACCCTAAAGCTGGTGACATATCAATATAAGCGAAACATTCTTGACTGGGATATAAAACCCCATTGAATCAATCAAACTTTTATCAAACAATGAACCCACAATGTTGATATTAAAGAAAATGAGCAGATACCTTTTTACACTGTTTTATCTGCATTATGGCATAATTAGTAAATATTTCTTTAAGATCCTTCACTTTCTGTCGTTTAAATCTATCTATATCTCTAAGAGCAGCTTCTACAAACTTCCTACAAATAAATAAAATAACTCTTGATTTACTACTATTCAAACAATTCATTTTCTGATTATAACAAGAGACCCATGGGCCTTAACACTCACCTTAGGATATGTCCAAAACTGTTTGCAAAGCACAATCGACAATTTATTAAGTACAGAAACTTTACAAGTTTTCTCAAGTTAAGAACTGCCACAAAACTTAATCAGAAATATATACAGTCACATTTCATTCATAAGAAGCTTATATAATATGCATGTAGTAACTGTAGTGCAATGAATAATCTCTACATCATTAACAAATTTCAGTATACTTAGGCAGCTATGTCTTTGACCTTTAAAAATATATGACCATGAACCATATATGCTCATCATGTCAATACTACAATATTGTAATATACATGCCTATACAAAGAGTAAACAGTTTTCAAGATAATAAGCAATATAAGTCTTCAAGATAATAAGCAATATAAGTCTTCTTTTGCAGCTGTGGCCTTTGAACATATTACCTTGAACTGTATCAAATGATTGTTGTCGCAATATCTACAATATTCTAATATACATGCCTAAACAAAAAGTTAACAGTTTTCAAGATAATTAGCAATTTAAGTCTTCTTTTTTGTTGCTGTGACCTTGACCTTTGAACATATGACCATTAACATATATCAAAATGATTGTTGATGCAATATCTACAATATTCTAATATACATGCCTATACAAAAAGTTAATAGTTTTCAAGATAATAAGCAATTTAAGTCTTCTTTTTTGTTGCTGTGACCTTGACCCTTGAACATATGACCTTGAACATATATCAAAATGATTGTTGTTGCAATATCTACAATATTCTAATATACATGCCTATACAAAAAGTTAATAGTTTTCAAGATAATTAGCAATTAATGTCTTCTTTTGCATCTGTGAGCTTAACCTTTGATCATATGACATTGAACATATATCAAAATGATTGTTGTCACAATGCCTACAATATTTTAATATACATGCCCTATACAAAAAGATTATAGTTTTCAAGCTAATGCACAATTTTAGTATTTATAAGCCAAAAATAATATTTCAGGGGCAACAACTCCTACATGGATAATCAAATAGTTACAAAGCTTTGTACCTTTTTAAATTTTGTCATGCTGAACATTTTAACAACGTTTTGAATTCATATATCTCTTGAAATTTGCAAGAAAATTGCCTAAAACTGCATAAATCAAAAATTAGGTCACGACCTTGATTTTTGACCTTGACCCTTATTTAAAGGTCATTTCAAGAAAAAGTGAAAACTGAAAACCTCATTTATTATTTGTTCAAAAAGTCAAGTTATAACAATTTGAAGCCATTTTACAAATTTTTTGAAATTAAATGCAAAAACGCATAACCCATTTTTTGACCAAATTTCACAATATGAACAAAATATAGGCTTAAGACCCTAAAGAAGCTAAATATCACATCAGATTTTTTCTCCTATCATCAGTTTTGGAGAAGACTTTTTAAGATTTTTGGACCCCTAGGTCACCTTGACCTAGTTTTGGTAGCCATGGCAACACCATGAACAAATCTGAATTGCACCGGCTTATATATGCTTCTGACTAAGGATCATTGAAATCTGTCAAGCAGTTTTGGAAAAGTAGTCAAAAATAGGTGTTAACACACACACACACTCACATTTATCAGGTCTAAATGGCTCAATATCTGATTAGCATGAATTTTCAAATAAAAAGCAGTAGCAAGAGGGCAATTGAGTGAGTGATTACTTGTTTAAAGCCGCATCAGCATTATTGCAGCTACAGAATGTTAGAAATATAAAAGTATATATTATTATTAAAAATTAAATCTATGTTAAACTAAATACAATAGATTTTAAAACAACCACTTAAGCAGTAGCAAGACAAACCTCTCAAATGTCACATAACAGCTTTTCTTTTGATGACAATGTTTGTGGTCTTATAATAGAGTAAAAACCGTTAAATCTGATCTGAAACTTGTTTTTCTAGTCTTGTTTTCATACATGTATCTTTACTTACTGTGTTTCTTCGTTAGCTTGTTTTAGTTCTAGCTCTGCCTGTTGTATTTGTTCTTCTAGTTGTTTTATTTTCTGTTCTTTCTGCTCTGCAGTATCTGCTCCAAATAATTTTGATTTCATTCCACTCAATGAAAATCCCCCACTTCCTTTTCCTTGGCTCTGCAACAAAAAGGACAAGCATCAACAAATGAGTAGGGAAATGCTTGTGACAGGGTGGTAGCTGTAAAAGGCTGTAGCAGACTCATTCAAGATCTGCAAAGGGGAAGGGACTCAACAGGTGAGTTTGGAAACATGTGACAGCATGGTTGATTTTAAAGACTCGCTGATCAAGGACTGCAAAGGGTAGGGGCAGAGAAAATGGTGTTTTATAGCCATTTCAAGATTCTTTTTTCTTATATTAGTCAGTTCTAGGATGGTGGAGGATACCTTTAAGTTCAAGCATAGATTTAATCACAAACATTCTGCAAATAATATGATAAGCAACAAGGACTATGAAGTGCCCCAAATGGGATTTGATTGCATGTATGTATGAGCTAGGGCTTGGTGTGTAAGAACACAAATGATTTTTTTCTATCTTTGTTTTAATTGAAAAAAACATAAAAAAATTAAATAAGAAAAAAATACAAACACCATCTTGATTGAAGGTGTATATTTCTTAAATAGAATAAATCAGAAAGAGTTCATTGAGTTTATTCCTTATGAGGAAAAATAGCATGGCTATGGGGATTTCTCCGAAATTACGTTGGGTAAAAAAGTTAAAATCAGACAGAGATATTTACTACTGAATAAACATTGACAAGGGAAAGACAGGTACAATTCCTAGTAAAAATGATAAAAAAAAAAACTGATGAGGTCGGAAGCCAAGCAAAAACTAATATCTGAATAGAAATAACTTAAGTTTATAAAAACTAACATGGCTACAGTGAACTAAAGCCAAAATAACTAGGTCACAAAAAAGAAACAAGTTCAAAAAGTTCAAAGCAAATTTTGTAAATGTAGCCATACAGTAATTGACCCTGATATTTGACTATGGCTTTGTTGTCACAAAAATAGTTTTACAAAACATCAAAAATGAAAATTTGCAATAAAATATTCTTAAAAAAGCTAAGACAGAAGCAATATTTTCTGAAAAGCTGAAATAATAGCAACAGTTCAACGTTAAAAAAAACTTCATAACTTTTGTCTGCAATCATAAGATTAAGAAAGGAATTTTTTCTAATCTGAGACAAAGATTCAAAGACATACTATTGGACCTTTTGGTCACTACTGTAACACAACAGACAAATTTCAATTTCACCAAGTTGAACCTAATTCTGTTTGAGACCAAGTTTTATTAAAATCTGTTCATTAGTTTTAGAGAATAGGTGTTCATGACACATCAATGCACACATGCAGACACACACACATGCTGTGCTATAGCACAAACTCATATGGTCTTTTTGACCAGGTGAGCTAAAAATGAGAAACAAAACTTTTTCCATATCTGATTCAATAACAGATAAGATTAGGTACAATTTTTAAAACATGTACTAATTACAAAAATAACATGCACATTATTTCAATGAATTATGTAAGCTGCAGTTTTTCTACATGAGTTTGAATCACCCAACAGTAACATTTGACCTTTGGAACTTGATTTTATTTAGTGGTTAAACTAATTTCTTTAATTCCATAAAATAAAAGCATACAAGTATATGGACAAGTAAAATTCTTCATCTTCACAATTACTGAAAACTGAAAGTAATGGACAAAATGTACATGTAGGTCAAAAGAGAGCTGTTTTGCAATTTGGCCATAAACTTTCAGTTGTGTCTTAATTTGTTTTTTTTAATACATTTTGAAAGAAAACTTTTTAAAAAATTTTAAAACTGCTGAAAACCAAATTAATGTGCATATACCAGCCATTCAATACATGTAATACAATATAACTACAAAAAATACTGCAGACACATGTACATGCATGTCATGCAAATTGCACATGCATTTCATAACACAAACATTTTCTGCTTTCTAGAGAGAATGGTTTATGTTAATTCAAAGAAATGTATGAGAGGACTTTTAAACATTATGCAGACACTTTTAAAAAAAATGGGTGCCCATATAAAACTACCTATAACAAAATCTGAAAAAAGAAAAGCATAACTCGTATGATTTTTCAAATCTGTACACAATTTACGAAAACATATTGAGATGTTGCTGAAGCTGACACGAAAATTCTTGGTTATGAATAAAGACATACAACCCTCTGTTCTGAATAAAGGTGAACTAAAACTAAACATGTATTTACATCACAATATTAAAAAAGACCATACAATATCCATCAGATGCATTCTTACCTCCGGGGATTCCGGTGCAGTCAATAAAAATATTATGATGGAAATTAAAAAAAAACAAACCATTCTACATTACTTGAGTAACCCCAAAAAATTACTTATATATGGTATTCAAAACTGATCAAAAAAGCTGCCAGAAGAATATTTTACATGCACAATGTACATATAACATCAGGACCTTTCCTATCATAGAAAGATGTTAAAACCATCCAATCAGTTGAGCTAAATATGTACTCCATTTTTATCATGACAACATTTCAACCTTATATGATAACAGATTTCCACCAAAAGCTTGCAGGTCACTAATTAAAAAAAATGTCACTTCATGAAAGAATTAATGGAATCTTTGTGCCATACTGCACTATTAACATTTGATGTTTTGATGTTGGATCACTATTGTATCTTGTTATTGTATCTTGTGACAAAATATTATTGTGACACTTTAAAGCACCATTGTATCTGGGTGACGGAATGCAAGAAAACCAACTGTATCTTGGTAATACATTGCTACAGCACCACTGTATCTGGTAAAACAAGCTGCAAAAGACACAACTGTTTTTGGTGACACATTGCAATAGCACCACTTTATCTGGGTGAATCATTACCAGGCACAACACTGTTTCTTGTAACATATTACCAGAAGCATTACTATATGTGGTTGAAACATTTCCAAAAACACCACTGTGTCTGGGGCACATATTTCTTTATTCAATGATGTGTCTTGAAGGCATATTACCAGCAACACCAATGTATCTTCAAGTTGAAAGCATTACTATATCTGGTTGAAACATTTCAAGAAGCACCACTTCATCTTGTTAACACATTACCAGAGGCACCACTATATCTTATTAACACATTACCAGAGGCACCACTATATCTTGATGACACAATGCAAGAATCACCACTATATCTTATTAACACATTACCAGAGGCACCACTATATCTTGATGACACAATGCAAGAATCACCACTGTATCTTGTTGGCACATTACCAGAAGCACCACTATATCTTGATGACACAATGCAAGAATCACCACTGTATCTTGTTGGCACATTACCAGAAGCACCATTGTATCTTTGTGACACATTACTAAAAGTACCACTTTATCTTGTTGACACATTACCAGAAGCACCACTGTATTTGATTGACACATTAACAAAAGCATCAGTATATCTTGTTTACACATTACCAAAGGCACCAATGTATTTGGTTTACATGTTAACAGAAACACCACAATATCCTGTTGACACATCACAAGAAGCACCACAATACCAGAAGCACATTATGTCAGTGACAAATTTACAGAAACACCACTTTAAATGGAAGACACATTACCTGAAGCATCACTATATCTTGTTGACACATAATCAGAAGCACCACTATATCTTGTTGACACATTATCAGAAACACCATCTTGTTGACACATTACCAAAAGCACCAGTGTATTTGATTGATACATTACCAGAAGCACCAATAAAACTTGTTGACACAATACCAGAAGCACCAATGTATTTGGTTGACACATCAGAAGCACCACAATATATGATTGACAAATAAACAGAAGCACCACTTTAAATTGACGACACATTACCAGAAACACCACTATTACTAGGTGACATGTTACAAAAAGTACCACTGTATTTGGGTGACAAATTGACAGAAGCAACATTTTATATGGATAACACATTACAAAACTCCTTAGAAATAAAAAAAAACTTTGACACAATAAAGGAGTTTTCATAATATGGGCCTTATTTTGCCTCATAATGCAATGTGATTTGTAAAAAATTGAAATTGCGATGACATTTGTGGTCATAATAAAAGTAACATAATGTAAATTTAATGAAGACATGCTATGAATTTGAATAAAAAAGAGACAATATCATCATAGTATAATTATGAAAAATAAAATGTCAAAAAATCTTTAATCAATTTTTTTGGCACTTGTAGAGTATTTTGGGAAGTTAATCATTGCAGAAGTTATAAGTGCACTCTGCAGAAAGATTTATTTTCGCCAAACACGTAAGTGTTGTTAATAAAAAATTAGCTGTTAAATGCACTAACTTTCAAATCTCATAATATATGTCAAAAATACGCTAATTCATGTATGTTAGAAATTTCAAATGGGCATCATTAAGACAAATTTATTCAGTAAAAAAAAACTGATGAGTACAATTAATTTTGCTTAAATATGTTTAAAATGTGAGTCATTATGACAATTTTAACTGCATTATTAGTTAATTCTACAATTCATTATTGAGACCAAATATGACCATTCTATATTGCATCTACACGTATGCTGTGATATTTACCAATATCTCTTTCTGGCTGGATTTTGAAGATAAATTATCTTCTGCTCTCTCTAAATCATACTGCAGACATTCATATTTTCTACACACTGATCTGAAACACGGCAATAAAAACTTAAATATGAACAGACCTTAAACCGAGATTGCTCTGTCGTTGAATAAATTTTAATATTTGGATATTGTCATTTTGACGGCAGACCTGAACCAAGGAAATACATGTAAATATCATTTTAAATGTACAATACAAGTAAATTTTTATTTTAATACATGTAGTACTATTACCTGAAAATAAAAACTTAGAATACTGTAGCTCACCTGAATGAAATTCATCAAAAAAAAAAAAATTTAGACAGAAAACTTTAACTTGTGACAACAAACACAAACAAAATTTTGAAAGTAGACATCATCCTTTGACAGTAGACATCAACCTTTGATGGTAGTAGTATGGCATATTAAGAAATTCTGTACTTGGTAAAGCAGATAAATTGTCTTTATTCATTTTGTTATTGCAATATAAAACATGATTTAGCTACAGAATCCATTGTTCTACTCCTGCTACTGGCATTGTATATCAAGTCCTGCTTTCACAATCATTCCTTAACTAAGATTTTCCTTAACTTAAATCTGGCAAATTTGAAATCTTAGTAATTTTGGTAATTGTTGAGATATTTAGTAATTAACGGTGTTATTTTGAATCAAGTCAAGCTTGCAACATCTGCATTTAGTTTTATCACAAATATTTATTTGTAACTCAGATAGATATTGCTAAAATTTGCCAAATTTAAGTTGAGGAAAATCTTAGTTAAGGAGTGATTGTGAAATTGGGGCCTAAAGCTCCAGTGGTTAAATAGTCTACAGAAATGGCTGATGGATCTCAGTTCTTCTCAACATCTAAATTCAGATACCACTTGAGCAGATTCTAGTGTGAAAAATGTTGTCAGTTTCACTGCGAAAGGTTAATGTTTTTCATGCATTTCATTTTCCTCAACCATCCATAAACCAACTGCTTCAATATCAGTGATATGCTTTTAATTGAGGTATATAACATCATTAGTCCCCTAAATTCCATATATAATCAACACTTTAAATACAAAAGTTGCAATTTGTAGATATCTTTGATCGGGGTATACATGCATAACACGATTACTCCACTAAACTCCATATTTAATACAGCACTTTAAATACAAAAGTTGCAATCTGTAAATATCTTATAATTTATATACACATTACCTTAACGATTCACCAAAAGCCAAATACTCCTTTAACTGGTCAGCAAATTGTTCTTCCTCATCTAAAGCAGGATCTATACACTGAGCAAATCTAAAACATAATATTAATTCTCACACATTAGGCACGAGTCCTTTGCTATGTTTATGAAAACATACATGTATTTACTTTCAAGAAAATCCATACTAGATTTGCCAGTAACATCCTTCTTCCCAGATAGCATTCCTAGAAGCCTGTACCAAATATGTAGGTTCCTCCATCCCCCCCCCCCCCCCCCCCCCCCCCATGCAAGAGAGCATTCTATGTATTCCAGAATTTTGCCCAATCAGAGTAAGGTTGATCCGGTAAATTTCTCAGACTGTTTAGGACCAAAAATAAACCAAATGAAAGGGTAAAAACATTTTAATTTTCTAATATTTGATATATATGACTTGTATAGTAAATATTTTTTATGTGGTATATAAGCTGCAATGTGTTGTAAATTCTCTTGATCATAAACATTTAAGTCAATTAGATTTTGCAGCAAAACTGATAATAATAAATACTGAAGTTGAGACTGATTACTGATTCTGCAGCAAACGGATGAGAAGAGTGATCATTTTCAGGTTACTGGGGTAAAAGTATTTCAAATTTTTATTGCATACCCACTGAATTTTACTATAGCAATACATTACATTTTCAAGCTACGTGATACAATGGTTCGTATCCCACATGTGCGATTCAACATTCCGTATCACCATAGTAGCCAGGAACTACTTTTAGGGGAATTCCCTCTTCCGACAACAATATTAATAACATTAAGTCATGAATATGTGAGAACTTTTCCTATGTGACGTCATCATTCGGTTGGGAGAATTTTGTCAAGTTGGGAAAATCCCAAACAATGTTAATAAATTTTGATAAATCAATGTTTGTTTTTTAACTTTTTTCTAGTGTTTACGATAATAGTAGTAAAATGTTAACAAATGATGTTTAAACGAACAATTATCTGTTGTATTCAATTACTTTTTAGCAGTTTTTTTTAATGTTTTTTCAGTCATATATTTGTTTTTTCCAATCAGATTAAAAATCAATATAAAAAGTTAATTGTGAATTAAGTGGCCGACTTAGTTAGAAAGAAAGCTTTGCATTCAGTTTGGTAGGGTATGTGATAAATACAAAACCACACATGTGGTTTTGTATGTGTACCAAATGTTTCATATATGTCCAATTATGTGTGCCAAAAACACAGTATCAGCATTTGTAACCGCTACTATAGAATGGTTACAAACGGTTACATGGTTACAAAATATTTCTTTTCATTCAAAACCTGCTTCATTTTCTGAATAGGTTACGGGGTTACAAAGGTAACACTATGGTTACATAGAGTTACACTAAGTTACAGATATTATTTTTTCAATTTTTTTTTACAAAATATTTCTTTTTATTCAAAACCCGCTTTATTTTCTGGATAGGTTACGGGGTTACAAAGGTAACACTATGGTTACATAGAGTTACACTAAGTTACAGATTTATTTTTTCAATTTTTTTAAATCTTCCAGGTTACAAGGTTACAACGGTTACAAAGGTAACATTGAAGAAAGTGACTCTTTTTCAAAACCCGCTTCATTTTCTGGATAGGTTACTGGGTTACAAAGGTAACATTATGGTTACATAGAGTTACATTAAGTTACAGATATTATTTTTCAATTTCTGAAAATCTCCCAGGTTACAAGGTTACAACGGTTACAAAGGTAACATTGAAGAAAGTGACTCTTTTTCAAAACCCGCTTCATTTTCTGGATTGGTTACTGGGTTACAAAGGTAACATTATGGTTACATAGAGTTACATTAAGTTACAGATATTATTTTTTAATTTCTGAAAATCTCCCAGGTTACAAGGTTACAGCGGTTACAAAGGTAACATTGAAGAAAGTGACTCTTTTTCAAAACCCGCTTCATTTTCTGGATTGGTTACTGGGTTACAAAGGTAACATTATGGTTACATAGAGTTACACTAAGTTACAGATATTATTTTTGAATTTCTGAAAATCTCCCAGGTTACAAGGTTACAACGGTTACAAAGGTAACATTGAAGAAAAATGGCTCTTTTGCAAAACCTGCTTCATTTTCTGGATAGGTTACAGGGTTACAAAGGTAACATTGAAGAAAAATGGCTCTTTTGCAAAACCCGCTTAATTTTCTGGATAGGTTACTGGGTTACAAAGGTAACATTATGGTTACATAAAGTTACACTAAGTTACAGATATTATTTTTTAATTTCTGAAAATCTCCCAGGTTACAAGGTTACAGCGGTTACAAAGGTAACATTGAAGAAAGTGACTCTTTTTCAAAACCCGCTTCATTTTCTTGATTGGTTACTGGGTTACAAAGGTACCATTATGGTTACATAGAGTTACATTAAGTTACAGATATTATTTTTTAATTTCTGAAAATCTCCCAGGTTACAAGGTTACAACGGTTACAAAGGTAACATTGAAGAAAAATGGCTCTTTTGCAAAACCCGCTTCATTTTCTGGATAGGTTACAGGGTTACAAAGGTAACATTATGGTTACATAGAGTTACACTAAGTTACAGATATCATTTTTGAATTTTTGAAAATCTCCCAGGTTACAAGGTTACAAAGGTAACATTGAAGAAAATGACTCTTTTTCAAAACCCGCTTCATTTTCTGGATAGGTTACTGGGTTACAAAGGTAACATTATGGTTACATAGAGTTACATTAAGTTACAGATATTATTTTTGAATTTCTGAAAATCTCCCAGGTTACAAGGTTACAACGGTTACAAAGGTAACATTGAAGAAAGTGACTCTTTTTCAAAACCCGCTTCATTTTCTGGATAGGTTACTGGGTTACAAAGGTAACATTATGGTTACATAGAGTTACACTAAGTTACAGATATTATTTTTCAATTTCTGAAAATCTCCCAGGTTACAAGGTTACAACGGTTACAAAGGTAACATTGAAGAAAGTGACTCTTTTTCAAAACCCGCTTCATTTTCTGGATAGGTTACGGGGTTACAAAGGTAACATTATGGTTACATAGAGTTACACTAAGTTACAGATATTTTTTTCGATTTCTGAAAATCTCCCAGGTTACAATGGTTACAGCGGTTACAAAGGTAACATTGAAGAAAAATGGCTCTTTTTCAAAACCCGCTTCATTTTCTGGATAGGTTACTGGGTTACAAAGGTAACATTATGGTTACATAGAGTTACACTAAGTTACAGATATTTTTTTCGATTTCTGAAAATCTTCCAGGTTACAATGGTTACAACGGTTACAAAGGTAACATTGAAGAAAAATGGCTCTTTTTCAAAACCCGCTTCATTTTCTGGATAGGTTACTGGGTTACAAAGGTAACATTATGGTTACATAGAGTTACATTAAGTTACAGATATTATTTTTTAATTTCTGAAAATCTCCCAGGTTACAAGGTTACAGCGGTTACAAAAGTAACATTGAAGAAAGTGACTTTTTTTCAAAACCCGCTTCATTTTCTGGATAGGTTACAGGGTTACAAAAGTAACGCTGTAGTTACGATGAGTTTCACTGAGTTACAGATATTATTTTTCAATTTCTGAATTGTAGAATGTTGTGGGTTTGAAGTTCAGTTGGGCCTGACTAGGATGTGATAATAAGTAGTCTTTCTTCGTTTAAGTTTTGACTGCTTTAAGAATTTATGCCACTGCTTGTTCATATTAAATGGCCATACAACTGACAGCAACTAATGAAAGAAACAGACATCATGATTTTTTTTTAATTGAAAGATCTGCCAAACTAAACCTTCTTTTCATCATTTCTTCTGTTAGTTTTATTTATTTTTAGCAGATTAACTGTTTAATAAATTAATAATAAAGTCAGTTTATTATTATTATTATTATTTGATTCCATTAGTTGTTGAACAAGTAATGGTGAGCTGTTTACTTTTATTTATTTATTTATTTTTTTTTTTTATTTTTTTTTTGGTCGTAGCGTGTTAATGGTTAAATTCCACACATGCGCTAATTATCGGCACTTATAGCACTAGAATCTTTAGGCTATTGTACAAACCCATTAAAGGCATTTAATTTTTTATTTTAGGCAAATAACACTTTAAGAATTATTTATCAAGAATTGATTTACTTTTTAATATTCTTCAGTTTTCACCTTAATAGTCCCGTCCGGGCTAGGTCTAAATATTGCCCACAGATTTATCCAGGAACAATCTGTAAGTCGGTTTTTAACTCTTGATAATGAGAACAAATGATAAATAACTGTATTAGATAATTTATACGTAATAAAGAAATATATATATATATATATATATATATATATATATATATATATATATATATATGTCATTTTTACAGTAAAAATGTTCTGTGGCCCAGTAAAATTTTAGTTAAAATAAAGAATTCAATCTACAATTGGGAAAATGAGTGTGATTGTCGGTTATAAAACAAGAAAGTGATAGTAATTTTGGCTGTAGTCCTAAAATTATATGCAACCCCCCCCCCCCCAAGTTGACTTGATTACAAGTCATATAATGAGAGAGGGAAAGACGTACCTGTTACAGGTGAATCAATAGTCTACTAACGATATATAGATTGAACGAGTTTATAGTCTACGTGGGGCCTTGCGGCCATTGTGCAGACTGTTTGATTTTGTACTTTTAAGTGAATTTCCTAATAGTTAGTCATATTCTGTCATAAACGAAGATACCAGCACCGCGTGAGAGCAGGAAAATGCATAGGGAGAGGGTGTGCCCAGCTGTAACTGAAGTACCCCGTGGTAAGAATAAGGTATCCCTAACCAGGCGCAAGAGCACGCCAAGAGAAAAATTTAGTAATTATGAAGAAGATTTGGTGGGTGGGGTTATTTGAAGCCTGTTCCAGAATAGGGGTCTTTAATAAAGGGGAGTCGAAAGCATGGATGACTTAATTTTGAAGATATAAGTGAAGGGGCCCTATGCCGGCGTAAACGCCTTTTCTTATTTCGATAAACATAGGGGATCTTTATCGTGCCCCGTTAGGCTGTCGAGTACACGAGACCTCCGGTAGTCCTAAAATTATATGCACCCCCCCCCCCAGTTGACTTGATTACAAGTCATATAATGAGAGAGGGAGAGACGTACCTGTTACAGGTGAATCAATAGTCTACTAACGATAATATGCACGGGTTTATGTACCCAGCGTGAACAATAGTGCAATGAACTGACCAATGAGTTTAATGTTTACATAATAAGGTTTGGAACGACTTATTACAAGGACCCATATGTACTCATGGTGGATATAAGAAATTAAACTCCAATGCGCCGAAATCGAAATCGTGAGTATCAAAGAATTTAAATAAAAATGTTACATGTATGTTAATTAGGATTTTAAATAATGGTGTAAAATATAATGACGACCGTCACACATTATTGACCAATCAACCTACTTGTTACATTTACAATGTAACAGATTTTGGAATTTTGCCAATGAAATGAATAGCATGATGTTGTGGAAGTAAGATCATTGTAACTCCTATTTTAAGAGAGGTTTAAATGTGTTTCGAGATAATTGTATACATCTAGTGTAACTTATACTTAAGATACAGATATAATCTACTTAAGTGTAGGATTTATGAGAGCTTCAAAATACTCACCCCTGAACTGCAACAGGCTGGAAATCATGCTCAAGAAAAAAAAAATGGAAGATTTGAGATGGGGGGAACAGTTCAAATGTTAGTTTGAAATGAGGTCAAAAACAAAATTTAAAAAACAAATTTAAAAATGGATGATTTTGATCGATGTGCAATAAGACAGTCTGTACATTCGAAATTCTCTTTAAGGAAATCAGAAAATTTCACCCTAAGAAGTATTTAAAAAGAAATAAAAGATACTGTAAGTATTTTGAAAACCTTATTTTTTCAATAACTTTAATTACAACTCTGAATGAAATTGGTTTTAAAATAGAAAAAAGACAATACAAATTAAATATCTTTGAAAACAGTTTGTTTCTCATTGGTGTCAATATTTGAGATGTTCTAAACTTGTACAGAGCTTTGTATTTTGATGTATTGTACATGGACGAAACTTTGTTTAACCAAAATCATAAAAGTAAATATAATTGGCTTCATGATCAACCACATAACTTAAATCCATTTCTTCCATCTGGAAAATGTCAGTGTTTTCATTGTTAAATACTGGTATTGAAAGGCATGGGTTAATTACTGATAATGATTTGGGTTTCAAGGCAAATCATTGGATGGAGATTATCATCAGGAAATGAACAGAGATTGCTATCTGAAATGGTTTGAACATCAGTTTTTGCTGGCTTTAAATAATCCAACCATTATTGTACAAGATAGCGCTCCATACCACAATATCCAAACACCTAGCAGCATAGCACCAAATTCAAATACAGCATGTTACATGATAAATTAGTTAATTAGAACAAAATCTCTTACCATACAAATGCACTGTACCCCGGAAATCTATAATATTATAAAACTTTTAAAAAAAAAAAAAAAAAAAAAAAAAAAAAAAAAAAAAAAACCCTATATAATACAGGTGTTTTAGCTGAAGCACAAGGTCGTTACCAGTCTGTCATTGTGAACTCAATCCCATAGAACTGTGTTGGACTTACTGTAAAGATGATATAGCAAAAAAAAAAAAAAAAAAACAAATTCAGCATATTAGTTGACGTTAAAAAACATATACAACTCTTTCCCTTGTTACTGCAGACTTATGGAAATGTTTTGAAACTCGTGTTAGAAATGCTGAAAAGATTACTGGACCTCAGATGGGCTCAATCAGTTATATTGATAGTTTAATACTTCAGTATGACACTGACAGTGACAATAAGACTGATGAATCTGACTGAGGTAAGGTTTTTTTTCCTTATTTTGATTTTTCCGTTTATTCTATTGCCATCTCTGTATGATATCTGTCTCTTCTTTGATTATTTTTATATATATAATAAATTTTATCAAAATCATAATTACCTTGATTTTACACAAGAGTACAATATAAGTTTCTCAATCATTTGATAAGGGTCCAACAATACCCTTTTTTCTTTTGCATGTCTTCTTCAAACTTAATTCTTTTGCATGTTTTCTTTCAAACTTGATTTTAGTAATAAGTTTGTAGTCCAGCTATATATCTTTTTGCAAGAAAATGTTTATAAACTTCAGCATTAAATTAGGTTTTAAGGCTGCTTGTATCAAAAGTATCATTGATAGTACCATGTTAATGTAAACCTAGAATTATATCTAATATGTTACCCAAGCTGTTAGATAGAAGCTTATTCTCTACAGTATATTAACTTACTTTCATAGATTCTTTCATTCAAACTGTAATTTCTTTTTCTGGCAAAAAATATTTTTATTATTAAAATCAACAATCATAACCCTTAAGGTACCTCAGCTGTGATCAGTTCAGGTCACAAATTAATTAATTATTGTATGCAAATTTGAGGCTGTAATCCTGACATTAGTCTTGATTAGGTATTAACCTGTTCACTCAGGCATGAAGAATTATATGTGAATTTTCTGAAGGACCTGAATCATTGCAATATGTTGTGTGATTTATGTTAAAAATTATTTCTTGTAAAATACTGTTGCAGATTATAATTATTTAAATTAATAAATTAATTAAAGAAATATTGTTTATTTAAGATGAAATCCCTATTTAAAATATTAAGAAACTGATAAATATATAAAAAATAAATTAACAAATAAATAAATAAATTAAAACATAAACAAATAATCAAAATAAATAATTTGTTTATTTTTTTCATATTTATTTATTTATTTATCTATTTAAAATACCTGTCCATCCGCTACTGCCACACTTTCATTTTTTACAGTTCATTTATTTCATAATTATTTTGAGTGTTATTTTAAACTTACTGTTCTACATAATAATGACTTGTCACCATAAATGTAAAAATGTATAATTATTGCATTATCATAAAGAATGTTGGTTACAATTTTATTCTTTTATAAAAGAATTTTGTAAATATATAACAAGATTTGGGTGTTTTAACATCTGATATTTAAAGCCATTGTCCAAACAACATCAATTTTCACTGACTTAACCATTTAACCATGAGCTGAAATCAGTTACTACAGAGCTTGTACATGTGGCATAGTGTGTGTGGGGGGGGGGGGGGGGGGGGTTCTATTATTATAATTCATTAATGTCAATAATAAAGCAATAATTATTTTATCATTGTAAACACTTCGAATAACTTTATACAAAGTTCATTAAAATTTTAACTAACAATTACTTAATAGATTTCACAACAGTCTTCTTTTTGTAAACCAATTTTAATAGTATTTAAAAACTAACTTCAAAAATTTGTCATCACATTATTTATTTTTTAAAATTGAGATACTATAGTGATAGAGCTGACAGGTAATTTTTGTTAAAAGTTAATAGATGAGTTTCATTGTATTTTAGAGTATCCTCTATCATGCTTACAGAAAAGTGTTTATTATGCAGTACTTTTCAAAAAAAAAAAACTGTGTGTCATCAAACTGGTTCACCTTCTTAGTACAAAAGATATTACCATATACGTGCTTTCAAACTAAATATAAGTAGGTATTTCATTTAGAATGTACTTATAGTAATACACTATGGTTGTGTATAAATATTGATGTTGATAAAAGAAATAGTTAACATCTTTCTAAATGTTTATTAACTCTTCTCATTAACTATCATCTAAATTAACTATACCAATATATATTTCAAAATCTTTGATTTCTATATACATACACTGGACCAAAAGAAACTAAATACATTTGATTCACTTACATTTCACATTTCTCAATATATTAATAAATTCATCTTATCAAAATCTCCTGCAATGGAATGCCTTTGATGTTCACCTAAAATTTATATAAAGGTGGGTCATCTAATTTTAATATTCAGTATCACTTGTAGCCAGCATCAAGTATTGTAAGTACAACATAAGTTTTAACCTATAATTCATTTATTGTAAAGAATATACATATACATGTATATGTGTTTTCTGGTGGCTGCATCAGTCAAAATGTGAAAGTTGAATGTTAAAGTAAATTTCTGTAATACTGTTAATTCAGAAAAAATTGCAACACAGTTTAATCATGCAGTTAAACTATGATTGCATGAGTATATAAATTTATCTTTCAACAATTTTTGGGATAAAAATTTGTATTCTTTCAGAATAAGGGAATTTTGAGAAAATGCTTCTACAACCCCAACCCAATTTTTATAAGCCAGTCCATGACGGGACATATTATGGTATGGTGCAGCCTGTCCGTCCGTCTGTATGTCCACACGTCATACGCTAATCAAGAATGCTTTGGAATCTTGATCACACTCTGATTGTCAGTGTCTATCAAAATTGTATCAACATTAGCGATATATACAATGCGTATCTCCTCCTAGTTCTTTTTAAATTTTTGACAATTTTGTTCTTCTAAGCCCATATTTCAACATGAATAGATATAAAACTTCTGAATTCTTCTATTTTAGTTACATTGCCAGTTGTAAAAGAGAAACAAAAAGATTCTTGTGGAATTTGTTTTAAGTATGGATCAAAGAATTGGAATTGGATAAAATGCCAAAGATGCAACATTAAGTTTCATAGGAAATGTTCAGGAATGTCTGCAAATCAGTTTAAGAAATTTGATTCTGAAAAAGACTCTTGGAGTTGTAATACCTGCATTGAAGAAATTTAAAGCTGCATTAAGTTTTTCTATTTTCTGATATTTTTATTTGATTATCCAAAAAGATATTTATTTTTTAAAATAGATAATTTCTAATCAGGATCCTTGAGATTCATTTTCTAAAATTTCATTCCTATTAGTTGTAAATAAATGAAATCCTCTAACAAGTTAGTCACTTGCTTAATGATGATTATTATAAGCTTGGATCATGCACACTGCATGGATGTACAGAGACTCGAATGAATCAAGGTTGAAATTCAAAAAAGTGCATTAATTTAAAAGTCATTAATATCCATATATAATTTAACGTATTTAACAGTTTTTTTAAGTTGCGTTTAAATGTTTCTGTTCAAACATGTTCTAAAATTAGATCCCACACGCTACATCTCCTCGAGAAATTACTGCTTTTTCAATATTGAGCTTTATTATTGAACCAAATGTAACATTGTTCATTAGGATCATTATTAGGTAGATCAAAACCATTTCAATTTTTCCAAGGAAAACTTAATGCAGCTTTAAATGATGTAAATTGTAATGTATTATGTTATGTCTTCTGTCATATGTTCTTCATTGTGCTTTTTAACCTCTCCTCTAAAAGCTTCTAAACTAAGAGTAATAAAACTTGGTGAAGATCATGCCATGGTCTAAAAACCAAATAGGTTTGTTATTTAGAATAGTGTTGATATTGGTATAATAATCATTTTTTTATATTGTTTAAGGGCATGTTTTGAAATGACATTTAAAATGTGATCAAAATATTTATTTGTTCTTGTATATGCTTTAATTATATGTAGTGTGTGTGATTATTTAAAGTAACAGATTACGATCATAATATGAGTTAACACAATGTTTTTCATCAAAACCTAGAGAGAATATCGGCTAAGATATCTAAAATCTTTATTATAATTATTTAAGCATTACTATTCCTCTGAAATTATATTAAAATACCACTTTCAGTAAAGTAGGTAATCAATTTTTACACTATGTATGTTTTGGCTAGCATTGAAATTGAAGTCTTGACCTAGTTTTGTCATAATCTGAATGGAGTAATATGCCATTGAATTTTTTATTATTAGTTACTCTTGAGGCCACAATTGTTATCCAATCTACATGAAACTAGTATCATGTTGTCAAATAGCTCAACTTCATTTATGGGTCATATTGGGTCAATAAGTAGGTCACTATAAACCCTGCTATCACTCTTGAGGTCAAAGTTTTGGTTGAATCTTCATCAAACTTACTCAGAATGATCCTGACTTGGGTATGTTTGAATATGGGCTACATGTAGGTCACTGGGTCAAATTATAAAAAAAAATTGTTAACACTGTTGAAGTCCCAATTTTAATCCAATCTTAATCAAACAAGCTCAGAATGATCTTTTTGACAGAAACATCAGTTTTTTGGCTATGTTGGGTCAATAAGTAGGTCATTGAGTCAAATAATAAACAAAAATTATTGAGTTTGTATACGGTTCATAATCGGTAAATCCTACCCAAAAACTGAGCAACATGAAAGTAATTGTCAGATGAGGGTCCAGGGTTTTTATGGTCCTCCTGTTTTTAGTAAACTATATAAGGTTGTTTTTTTTTAACAAAGCATGAAAACCCTGTTGTTGGTTTATGTAAATTAATTTTGTTTTTTAAGTACTACATATAAAAGCATCTTAGATGGGTAGCAATAGAGTATTTGGATTCGTTTAAGAAATGTTTTTTCAAGATAGATAGTCGAAAACAATATTCAGAAGTAAAATTGATGGGGGTTAAGGATTTTAATTACAAATAAAGTGACAATTTTTTCTTGGTATTAGTCAAAATGATTGGTTGTGTGGACTTACTAGAATGTATGTATGTCATTATGTAATATGTTATTATGACTCAAGCTCTAAAGTAAATCATTAATATTTACATGATTATGATTATAAATAAAAATTAACATTGAGTAACAATATTTATAATAATGCAATAAAATCATTTTAAAACCTATGTTTGTCAATTCAATTCTTCTTGAAAAAAAAACGACTTGGTTGTGTCTGACGAGACTAGAATATAAGTATTGACTCAGCATTTAGAGATGAAAGTCACAGGTCCTTAGAATAAGAGGTCTCAATACAAGTGAAATATTCTTGATTGGGATGTAAAACTCTGTTAAATTAAACTTTCTAAAAATTTAGTTAAATTGCAAAAGTAAAGTATGAAATCTTTCACATTTTCCCCCCTGTTTTGCAATGTTAAACACGTCTCATGCATATCTGTAAACAAGGACTTCTGAATAATGTTGCTATTCCCTTTTATGTTTTTTAATCTACACATGGAGGAAGACCTTGATAAGCAACTGTTGTCTCAGTTCTACTGTCATTGATTAAGTACAGAGCCATCATGATAATGGTGTTTAATGACAAGTCAAGAATTTCTCAGTTATTTTGAGGCTGCCAGTTATCGGATGGTGAAAGAAATTGAAATGTCTTTGGAAAACTACTAGCTTTCAGCAAGCTAACGGCAAATTTTCTCACAGTTTGAACTGCCAAGTGAGGTTTGAAACTAGTTGTTGAAAGGCATTGTGGTCTTAGACCACTAAGCCACCAATGCCACACACACACGTTATTTTGTCATTGTTGACATTAAGGGAAGTCGCATATTTAATACATTCATACCTGTTCAATTATATAACCAATGGACACTGATGTAATCTCTAACTGGTCATCAAATCACACACATTTTGGAAAACCGTTTTAATGATAGATGTAATATCCGTAACTAGTCACTATTTAGCCATACTGTAACCTTTGTCACCCCTTATCCTATCCAGACAATGAAGCCGGTTTGAAAAAGAGCCATTTTTCTTCAATGTAACCTTTGTAACCATTGTAACCTGGGAGATTTTCAAAAATTGAAAAATAATATCTGTAACTTAATGTAACTCTATGTAACCATAATGTTACCTTTGTAACCCTGTAACCTATCCAGAAAATGAAGCGGGTTTTGCAAAAGAGCCATTTTTCTTCAATGTTACCTTTGTAACCGTTGTAACCTTGTAACCTGGGAGATTTTCAGATATTAAAAAATAATATCTGTAACTTAATGTAACTCTATGTAACCATAATGTTACCTTTGTAACCTCGTATCCTATCCAGAAAATGAAGCGGGTTTTGAAAAAGAGCCATTTTTCTTCAATGTTACCTTTGTAACCGTTGTAACCTTGTAACCTGGAAGATTTCAAAATTGAAAAATAATATCTGTAACTCAGTGTAACTCTATGTAACCATAGTGTAACCTTTGTAACCGTTGTAACCTGGAAATTTTCAGAAAATGAAAAATAATATCTGTAACTCAGTGTAATTCTATGTTACCATAGTGTTACTTTTGTAACCGTTGTAACCTTGTAACCTGGAAGATTTTCAAAAATTAAAAAATAATATCTGTAACTTAATTTAACTCTATGTTACCATAGTGTTACCATTGTAACCGTTGTAACCTTGTAACCTGGAAGATTTTCAAAAATTGAAAAATAATATCTGTAACTTAGCGTAACTCTACGTTACCATAGTGTTACCTTTGTAACCGTTGTAACCTTGAAGATTTTCAAAAATTGAAAAATAATATCTGTAACTTAGTGTAACTCTATGTTACCATAGTGTTACCTTTGTAACCGTTGTAACCTTGTAACCTGGAACCTGGTAACCTGGGCGATTTTCAGAAATCGAAAAATTATATCTGTAACTTAGTGTAACTCTATGTAACCATAATGTTACCTTTGTAACCCCGTAACCTATCCAGAAAATGAAGCGGGTTTTGAGAAAGAGTTTTTTTTCTTCGTTGTTACTTTTGTAACCGTTGTAACCGTTGTAACCTGGAAGATTTAAAAAAATTGAAAAAATAATATCTGTAACTTAGTGTAACTCTATGTAACCATAATGTTACCTTTGTAACCCTGTAACCTATCCAGAAAATGAAGCGGGTTTTGCAAAAGAGCCATTTTTCTTCAATGTTACCTTTGTAACCGTTGTAACCTTGTAACCTGGGAGATTTTCAGATATTAAAAAATAATATCTGTAACTTAATGTAACTCTATGTAACCATAATGTTACCTTTGTAACCTCGTATCCTATCCAGAAAATGAAGCGGGTTTTGAAAAAGAGCCATTTTTCTTCAATGTTACCTTTGTAACCGTTGTAACCTTGTAACCTTGTAACCTGGAAGATTTCAAAAATTGAAAAATAATATCTGTAACTCAGTGTAACTCTATGTAACCATAGTGTAACCTTTGTAACCGTTGTAACCTGGAAATTTTCAGAAAATGAAAAATAATATCTGTAACTCAGTGTAATTCTATGTTACCATAGTGTTACTTTTGTAACCGTTGTAACCTTGTAACCTGGAAGATTTTCAAAAATTAAAAAATAATATCTGTAACTTAATTTAACTCTATGTTACCATAGTGTTACCATTGTAACCGTTGTAACCTTGTAACCTGGAAGATTTTCAAAAATTGAAAAATAATATCTGTAACTTAGCGTAACTCTACGTTACCATAGTGTTACCTTTGTAACCGTTGTAACCTTGAAGATTTTCAAAAATTGAAAAATAATATCTGTAACTTAGTGTAACTCTATGTTACCATAGTGTTACCTTTGTAACCGTTGTAACCTTGTAACCTGGAAGATTTTCAAAAATTGAAAAATAATATCTGTAACTTAGCATAACTCTATGTAACCATAGTGTTACCTTTGTAACCGTTGTAACCTGGAAGATTTTCAAAAATTAAAAAATAATATCTGTAACTTAGTGTAACTCTATGTTACCATAGTGTTACCTTTGTAACCCCGTAACCTATCCAGAAAATGAAGCGGGTTTTGAAAAAGAGCCATTTTTCTTCAATGTTACCTTTGTAACTGTTGTAACATTGTAACCGTTGTAACCTGGAAGATTTTCAAAAATTGAAAAATAATAACTATAACTCAATGTAACTCTATGTAACCATAGTGTTACCATTGTAACCCCGTATCCTATCCAGAAAATGAAGCGGGTTTTGAAAAAGAGTTTTTTTTTCTTCATTGTTACTTTTGTAACCGTTGTAACCTTGTAACCAGGAAGATTTAAAAAAAAAAAATAAAAAATAATATCTGTAACTTAATTTAACTCTATGTTACCATAGTGTTACCATTGTAACCGTTGTAACCTTGTAACCTGGAAGATTTAAAAAAATTGAAAAGATAATATCTGTACTTTAGTGTAACTTTATGTAACCATAGTGTTACCTTTGTAACCGCTGTAACCTTGTAACCTGGGCGATTTTCAGAAATCGAAAAATTATATCTGTAACTTAGTGTAACTCTATGTAACCATAATGTTACCTTTGTAACCCCGTAACCTATCCAGAAAATGAAGCGGGTTTTGAGAAAGAGTTTTTTTTCTTCGTTGTTACTTTTGTAACCGTTGTAACC
Source organism: Tegillarca granosa (assembly GCA_029721355.1). NCBI lineage: Eukaryota > Metazoa > Mollusca > Bivalvia > Arcoida > Arcidae > Tegillarca > Tegillarca granosa. Next base: position 9,645,586 of record CM056609.1, read on the forward strand.
TTGTAACCTGGAAGATTTAAAAAAATTGAAAAAATAATATCTGTAACTTAGTGTAACTCTATTTAGCCATAATGTTACCATTGTAACCCCGTAACCTATCTAGAAAATGAAGCCAGTTTAGAAAAAAAGAAATATTTTGTAACCATGTAACCGTTTGTAACCATTCTATAGTAGCGGTTACAAATGCTGATACTGTGTTTTTTGCACACATAATTGGACATATCTACATTTACCAGAATGTGAGCATCTTGACCCATATACATATCATTCATATATTGTTTCATCTCATCTATTAGCTGGATTAATTGACTCACTTAAAAAATTGATCTTATGGTTATTGACCAATAAAATATTTTATCCAATTTCTGCATATCGTATGATGAAATATGTGGCATAATTGGTTGAGGTTAGTTACACTTAGGCTTTAAGAGTCTTGAGCTAAGCTCCAAACAGGCTCAATAGTATTTTTTTAGTGAGCCATTGCTACAGTTCATGAAAATGCCAAATGAATGGGTACCAGCAAATATGCTGGAGTTTAACCTTGCAATGGATTGAAACCCCATTGAAAGGGGTAGAAATGTACCCTCTTCATATCACTGAAAGCAGTCACAGCTTGAGGAACCTTCAGATTTGAGACAAAGCTTATTTTTTTAATATCTATACTAACACATTCATATAGTGACCAGCACTCTGTAAAGGGTCAGCCATTTCCTTTTCAATTCCACTCCATTCACAGTAAACACGACTGTAATTAGCGTGTACCTTATGTATGCCATACAACTTATCAGCCATTCTCTGAAATAAAAATCCTCTAGATAAATGAAAATGTCTCAATTTTTTTTGGTTTATTAATACAAGTTGTCAGAAGAACAGCATGACTCGCCACCAAAATTATTTTTAAACAAACAGCTGTTTAAAGTAAAGTACAGTTCATAAATTATATACATCTAGTTCAACATTTCTTGGCATCATCTTAAACAACACCCGCAAATCTAGTTAAAAACTGTAAAAAAAAAAAAAAGTCAAGAAAACAGTACAGTTCACAAGAGCATCTAGTTCATAAAGAAACTTTTTTCTTAAAGTCATTTACATATATCCTAATAGCATTTTATAACCACACTAAATGGACCATTTTAACAACATCATGTTCATCTTCATTATGATCAGTTTTCTTTCCAAAGATTCTTTTAATAATTTTTCCTACAATTAACTCTGAACTTCTATTAAAGATAAACTTCCAAAGTCCTAGAATTTGACCTCTATTTTCATTATTGTTATACTTATTACTTACAGCTCGTATTTTGAGTAAATTTGACAAGTTACTTTCTAATTCATTGCTGTAGTTTTTTAAATCTTCAAATCTCCTAAAAAAACATAAGTAGCAGTAAACCATTTAATTAACAAGGTTATGCATTTTAGTACAGCAATATCTCACCTCAGATCAAACATTAAAATTCAACAAAAATTCTAATTTAAACCCGGTCGTACATTTTTACCTTTGCTAGATCACACATTTTAATTCACATTTGGTCAGACATGATTAACTCACACCAAACCACACATTTTAATTCACATTTGGTCAGGCATAATTAACTCACACCAAACCATGCATTTTAAATCACATTTGGTCAGGCATGATTAACTCACACCGAACCACGCATTTTAACTCCAGCCAGGTCATACATTTAAATTACTGCAATCATACAATGTACATATTAACTCACACCAGGTCACATGTTTTAATTCAATCCAGGTCAAGCTGAATCTATTTCAGACATTTTACTACTGACAGATTATCTCACATAAGTTCACATGTCAGAATTCCAATCAGTCTTATATTTTAACCAAATAAGTTTGTAATTCATGAAGCTGTTAAGTAAACTGGCATGAAAATATGCTAAAATCATGCATACATACACACATACAATCATGTACATGTATATAAGAACATAATCTTAAAAAAAATTTAAACAACTAATGAAAAATGCTTCTTCCTCCTGATATTCATACCAACATTTTCTTACCTGTCAGGTTTCTTTAGTCTAAATGAAGCACTGAGTGCTTTCAATTTTGAATCTGCCTGAAAAGTCAAAACATAAATTAAAAATCATTTTGATAATTAATTCCATCTAAGAATCTTAATTTAAAGTCGAACAAATACAAATGCAGTATCCAAGACAAAGATATCCAAGGTAAGTTCCACATATAAGACATAAATGCCAATATCCAATGGTCAATGCTGCATTTATTTACTTTTTATACTAGCACCTAGAGACGCCTCTTTGTTTTCAAATATAAAATAGATAATTGTAAAATAAAAGGTTTTTTATTTGATTAAAAGTAGCCCAAAGTTTTCCTCTATATGTACTAGTATTTGGATCCACAGTAAGTAATTTCAGTATTTGATGACCCTCCGATAAAGCAAAGTTGAAAAGTAATTTAATACATGTACATGCATTTCTGTGTTTTCATTTTTTTGGTTTTTTTTTTCAGTTTTTTTACCTTCCAGTAAAACAATAATCACACTCCTGAACATTTACTCTAATGCTGTTCAAATATAAAAATGAAGAATATTGTAATCAGTGGTCTCAATATGTGTTTTTTGAACTTTTTTTTTGTTTACTGATATTGTTATAAGCATGTAGTGTATCGTTTCCTCCATTGTGTTGGCTGTTACATGTACATGTATTTAAGTTCAAATTTTCATTTGTTCTGCCATATTCTCATTAGCAGATTAACCTTGTGTTATGTCGATGTACTGTAGTCATCTCTAGATCAAAAAAAAACATGAGGATTTTGTTGTAATAATTAATATTTGTCATACCTTATTTTGAAATCCTGTAGAATACACTAAATCTTTCCATCCTTCATCCTACAAAGAAATGAAACAATAAGCAGAGTGGAGTTAACATGGTTTTATGTCCCCAATCAGGATTATTTCAATCAAACAACTTTTCTTAATTACATAATTGTATAATGTTGCTATACTGAAACAAAAGCTCCCTGAATATGCTGTCGATTCTTTGTTTGTGTTATCAGCTGATGATCTTTGTTAAAAGCCATAACAAAAACAAACTGACAATTTCATAAATTAGAAAAATAATGCAAGATCACTTTGATTGTGACTGTAAATTATACAACATTTTCAAAGAAAAGCAAAAGGGAAATATACAAGTTTTAGCAATTTGTACCTTGGTCATATTTTGACCATAAGTAATTGATTTAATTAACCCTAATACTGGTAGTTACTTTTGAAGAAAACCAAATAAATACTGTAAACCGTGAAAATTTAGCAGCAGTTTCATTTTAGCGCAATTGGCGGAAGAGTTCAACCGCTAAAATTAAACTGTTGCTAAAATTTTACAAAACTTAATGGCAAATACGAACGGTCCCCCATAACGGCGGTCTTTGATGATGTTTAACTGCTATTATTGTTGAATATTATACCCGTCATATAATTATAATGATTAAAGAAAAAAATTTTTAAAAAAATTTAATCAATGAGAACCTATTTCGATCTATTCATGCATAAAAATCAATAAATAAGTTTTATCAATCAGTCCAAAAAGTCCATTTCCGTTTTAGCTGAGAACGATATGCGCACGCACACAAAAAAAATGGAATAAAGTCAGAATTACATGTAAATCACGATAAATCATGAAAATCAGTAAATCCACAATAAAACAGTTTGAAAAAACACTCAAAATCCACAAATTAAAAACAATTGGCATTTTTGACTTGTAAACAACGGGGACTCTGGAGTTTTTCTCTCGATAAACTGCATTTTTTATAATTACGTTTACATGTAAAGAATGACAAAGGGTAAATGTATGGCTTCATTTACTTAATTAACACTACTAATCACCTGTTTACAGGTCATTACGCAGGTATATAAAATAGTATTTATAGTATTTATATATACAGTTGGCTTAATTAAGATTACTATTTAGTCGAGTACAGGTATAAATTTTGGGGTCCCAAACAGGGTAATCACTGGCCCTAAAATAAAAATGAGCTAATACAACTGGCACCTTAAAATCGCTAAACTTTCTATGTGTTAATATAAAGCGGTTTACAGTAATTCAATAAATTAAGAAATTACTGTTGGGATCACTGATTGTGAGAATAAATTGACAAAATTTTCATTAAAAAACCAGAAGGTGAGTTATTCAAGTTCCTTGGCCAAATTTTGACCATTAGTTCTTGATTTAAAAAAGCCTCTTATAATTAGATGTATTTAAACTTTACCTGTTGTAGAAAACCAATAAAAATTTTGTCTTGAGATAAAATTGGATGAGCTGCAACTCGCAACAGGAAAATCTGAAAACAAAAATAAACAGTCATCATTTATCTATTGCTATTAATCAGTTCAATCTGTTTCTTGTGTCATATCTACCATGACTGATTTTAATGGTCTTATACAAAAGGACTTAAGAAAGAAGATTGAGAGAGAGATGAAAATCACCTCCAAAAATTTCCTAGTATATGAAGTTCCAGGCTTTTTGAATTCAACCCATAGCTCTTGTTCCAGAAGCTAGAGTAAAAAGTTTTTATTACAAAATATAACCAACAAAGGACATTTTCTTCCTTTTTACAAAATGAAACGATTTCTTTGTATATCTACATGACAAGATTTCCCATGTAACTAATCAACACAATTTTCTATATAACCATATGCCATGATTTCTCCTATAACTGATCAGAACAATTCCCTATAAAACTCCATGACATTATTTCCTGTATACATGTAACATATAGCATGATTTTCTATATTATTGTGTATTTATAACGCTTTGACAAAATTTTCCATATAACTACATCGTATGTGATATGATTTCCGCTGTAGCGGGGTTGAGCTAGTCATGGCATTGATGCATTGTATAAAGCAGGTATAACAGAGTGATTTACTGCCAAACTATCTGGTCTGGATCTTTTAGCCTTGTAATAGAGTGCTTGCTTATCCCCGAAAGGGTCAGGTTCAATCCTCAGCCAGGGCACTTGGTGAGGATGTGATTTTTTAGGTGTTTCCTCCCTCCTGTTACATTTGGCACCCAACAAAATAACCCCAGAGGGGTTGTGTGACATTTGCAAGGTGGGAAATCTCAAGAAAACAGGGGAGAAATGTAGCAGGGTTGAGCTAGTTGTGACGTTGATTTGTTGTATATAGTAGGTATAATATACTTATACAGAAGGGCCAGGTTCGATCCTTAGCCAGGACACTCGGTGAAATGGTGTTTTTTTCGGGTGTTTCCTCCCTCCTGTTATACCCCTTTAACTGTGTGACACAATTTTCCATATACATATAATTATTTTTTTTTACCTCTAATGCTGCTCTCCTTCTCTCAATAAATTCTGGATCAAACTTATCAGTGGCTGAATTCTGCCATATATAAGATGGCTGAAATCAGAAAATCACAAGTAATTATTTAGCATTATATACATTTATTTTGTATACAAAATACCCTGCAGAACTTGAAATGTTAAGAATGTGAAATTTGAAATTCAAGTGGTAACAGCACTATTAGACATATAGGGCTCTTTAAGGCAATTAAGACAACTGTTGGCTCTACTTGAATGTACACAATCTCCCTTAACAGGAAGCATCTCTGATATTTATAATTTTTTATGCAACATTTGAGCATACATGTACATCTTTTTATTTCGGTAAAAACATTGTGTCAGAATTTGCTTTTATATATGTATATGGTAAAGAATGAAATTTCAAACAATTACTGAGTAAAACTTTTTAATTTGACAAAAAATAAAATCAGTTTACAATTAAGAAAACTGTTTTTCTAATTCTTTACCTACATATCGGTATGTCAGATTGGCCATGTGTTCAAACATTATCAAACCCAATCACCCCCTTTCTGTCTGTCTGTCTCTGTCTCTGTCTCTCTATCTATCTGTTCTTTCCTCATTTCCTCTTTCTTTCATACTGTAAATGTGTGTTCACATACCTTTTTTTCAGGAAGTGGTGGTACCACCACAGCTGGGTACATGATATCCAGGTAATTCCGCAATAGTTCAAACTCGCTGTAACGTCTCCATAGTGATGTAGTACCATCTCCAAAACACTTCATACTAGTTTCTGTTATTCTACATAACATAATAAAGTAACACAATTTTAATTCTCAAGTCACTTCAAATGAACAACTTGAGTTTATGATTCTGGGTACAAGAACAATGAACCTAACTACCGGTAGAATGTATACTTGCGAGCAAGTCTATGTCTGCGTATCAGCTCTCTAAAGTGGTGCTCCAAATAGCAGAGGAAATTTCAAGAAAGAAAGAACTCTCTGGAATTCCATGGTTTTAACCAGATTTTTCCGAGCTCCTTCCGAATTCCGAAAAATGGTGAACAGGCAACCTGCCCCTGGTCAATCCCTACCAGTTGACAAAATTTTAACCTGATCAGATAAGAAACGTTGGAGGAGATGTCTCTGAAAAAAATCTGTCAGAAATGAGGAGGAATAATGATAATGATAATAAAGATTACAAGTAACAACAAGATGTCTGCTGATACGCAGACATAATTAGCAACTTTGCCAAATGACTAAAATTCAAAGTTCATCTTTTGACTTAACCAACAGTTGCCTTTGTTCTTTTGATTTGAATTTGCAGGGAACACTGTCAAATCTCCATAAAAAAAGAGCACAGCTGAGTAATAATGTTAATAATGCAACTTTTCTCTGATTCCATCCATAATTCAAATTTATTTTTCATAATGATTATTTATTTGAATTTGAAAACTCACATTCATGGATGACTCAAAAGTCAATATGGAGGCCTAGGTTGCAGCAGTCTAAAGCATGTGCTTATGTATAACAGCATCAAAATTACTGCCAATTACGATTTTTTTAAAGTTTGACTTCTGGTGATTATTTTAGCGACATGGAATTTTGTGTCAATCCAGACAAAAGACACAAGCAGATTGATTTTGACATCAATATATACAGACTGGTGACAAAATCTTGTGATATCACTGGTTACAAATATCTGGAATCTGTGCTTACCCTGGGAAGGTTACTCTATAAGTCAGAGTTACTAACCTTGTTTCAACCAGATAAACAATATATGTATCCTGTACTTTCATGGATGTCGTTGTTCGCTTCTCGGGTTCCGCTACAGCAATCTCCATCCATTGCAACAAATTTGTCTGTTAAAAAATAATTGAAATGCATAGATAGTTTAGTCCGTACAACCCTCACCTATAGTGCAAGAGTGGAGTGGAGTAATGGTGTTTTACGCCTCAGTCAAGAATCTTTTACTTATTTCGATGCGGTCAGTTCTGGGATGGTGGAGGAAACCGGAGTGCCTGGAGAAAATCACCGACATTTGGCAAGCGAACTGACAAACTTTCTCACACTAGGATCTGTCCCGCATGGGATTCGAACCCAGGCGGTGAGAGGCGCTGTGATCCGTAACTACAAGTGGTCCCGGGTTTGTTATCAGTTCGACCCTGCATTTTTCCTCCTTTCTGTTACCAGTCAAATCGAACTCCGTTTTCGGAGTTCCGGTTAAAAAATCTGAGGAAACTCCAAAAGTGGAGTTCGCGCATGCGTGTTTTGGAAGACGAAACTCTTTTTTCGGAGTGTCTTAGGTGTTGTTAATTAATTTAAATTTCGCTTGTTAATGCTAAGATTGGCTAATCAAGATTGTAAGTGTTTGAAGGCAATATAATTTAGAATCTTTCTGCCTCGCGGATTGAGATTCTACCGTGCGGATGTGTAGTTATCGTGATTCAAAGTTCGAGATGTAGCGAGTATGGTAGTCTTCACGTTAAATAAATAAATAAATAAATAAATATATATAAATTAATCAATAAATATTTGTTAAATTAAGAAAATAGTTATAAAAACTTAAAAATAAAAAAAGAAATATTTTAAATAATGAATTATTAAAAAGAGAAAGAACATATAAAAACCTACTTAGGCATTGTGAAATTATTTAATACTCTGTAAACAGATATCTGAATTCTTTTTTTTTTTTAACTGCTTCACCGTTTTACTTCAGTATTCAATTTTGATTACATTGAACAGATAATTAATTGTTTTTATATAGTTTTCTGCAAGTTATTGACCCTGCCATAACCACCGGAGGTCACCAGAGGTCGTGCGGACGGAATCGATCGCGCAATGCAAGCCGGTACAGAAAACTCGGAAAACGGAGTAAACTCCAGAAACGGAGTTCGATTCGACTGGTTACAGTTTGATGGTCAGTATGTTCCTCAGTAGTGTTGGGCTGACTTTGGGCCATATAAAATCCATCCCAGGGAATTTAAGGTCAGATTTCCCATAGGATTCCAATCAGATTATGATCACATAGATTGATAAGATCAGACAAAGGTGTATTGATAATAAACACAAATATCGTATAATTTTGTCAATTGTTATAATGTATCACTTAATGGTCAGATGGCCAGGTTTTCCGAACACTCTTTTCAATGTTCATATTTTAGTTTTCATTTATTCATCATTCATTTTTGTTCAGATATTAATAAAAATACAACCAGGTGTTTTATAAAGGTTTTTTGTGTGTTTGCATACTGAGGGGGAGTTCTCCTACCTGATAAAATGTGTTACTATACAGTACAGAAGGGGTTGATTTTCTGTGAAGTTATCAAAGTTGTGGATCTATTTATATACAAATAAGTAATCATTCTAACCTTCCCTGCTTTTTTCGCACGGTGCATAGGATCATCATCAGGAGAACTTGGAAACAAATCAGGTGAGTCCGAGTTGCTGCTTTCTTGACTTTCGTCAGCCATGGCGAAAAATCAATAAGGTGAACGTATCCTTGTTTTTAAGACCCTTAAATGTTACACCAATACTTGTACAATTTCGAAGCTGAATAAAACTCTTCAATTATTGTCTGAGAACAATAAGACAGACCAACCGACGGATTGATTTGAATGAATGTCTGAGTGAGTTAATTGACTGACAGACAAGGCTAAATTCTGACTGACTTTCTGACCAATTTTAGATGACTAACTGATTGATTAGATGACAGCGCATTGCAGGCTTCTTGTCCTACTGCATGATTGGCTATCTTCTGATTGATTGATCGATTGATTGATTGATTGATTGATTGATTGATTGATGGTTTCTTGTCCTACTGCATGATTGACTATCTACTGATTGATTGATTGGGATAATGAAATTTATTTATTTATCTATTTATTTGTTTGTTTATTTATCTTTTTTTAAATAATAATAATAATAATAATAATAAAATATTTATTTATCTATTTATTTATTTGTTTATTAATTTATCTACTAGTATTTACTTTGTTTCCGAACATCAGTACTGTACTTGGTTAAAATTTGATAGGTACAGCTATTTTTGGATACGTTCAACAATTTTACTCTCTCTAGAAGAAGGTGAAAAGGGTGTACAAAATGAAAACAAGCTTGTGATAATCCGTCATTTATGTACTTTAATCTCGACTGTTTTGTACGGTTATAGTACTTTATTTATTGAATTTTATATTGTATTATGATTTGGATTCAATAGTCATATGTAACGTGATAAGAAGTATCTAAAAATGGCCCAGATGTAATGGAAAAAATTATCCACCCCCTTCCCTTGTACCATGTTCCCCATAACCAAATGATAAGATGATAGACCATTGATATCTACACAAAGTTGATCACCGCTTCAACAAAAATATTGTTGAAATATCCATTTTACCTTTTAAGAGCCACAATCTGGTCTGAGGAGAGGTTCAGCAAAAGCAGTAATAGCATCATGTGTGTATATGATTTCTAGAATATTGTAGAAAACGCATCAGAGAGGCCATAGACAGTTACCTATAGTTCCATAAAAAGATGGAAAAAGTTCCTTTTGTACCCTCCACTCAAACATACACTAATATATACTACACAGGTAAGATATAGTATCTACAGCATATTTTAAGTAGGAGGTACAAAAGGAACTCTTACCAAAATTATTTCACTAGAATAACCGAGTGAACCAGAACATAATTACTGAATCTTCAACACATCAGCAGTTGTTTTAATCTGAATCTTCCCTGTCCCTAACACCCTATGCCTGGTGGCTATGTGTAGTGTTGGAACAATTTCTGTATCCAAAACCTGGGATTTTCCAATACCAACTGGTGTCGGAAGGGGTACCTCCTAATTTTGATTCAGACTGAAGATATTAGTGAAAATGTTAAAAAGATACTAACCTCAATCAATAGATAAATGATAGTTTTAAGTTAATCAGAATTTTTTCAAAACATCATGTTTATATTTCATATACAACATGTACACTAATTATAATTTGCATCATATTGAGCAAACATTTTCTCAAAAATTATAATTACTAAGACCAAGTGCTGATGTGGTACTTAAAAAGTAAATGCATGACTGTATGTTAATTCTAGAAACCTCTTTCATTGGTTTATACATTGCCTTTAAATGACTAAAAACCTGTTCATCTCAAAAAAAAAAATTGGTCCAAACACTTCCACTGCTCATGTAATTGAGATTTCAAATTTCAAATTAAAACAACTATTTAGACTTATGATTTTGCATAAAAAAATGCCAAGTACTTGAAGGAAACATTTTGTGAATACTTTTAGGAAATGATGTAATGTAAAAAAAAGAAATGTCAGGAATGTCGGTTCCATATGTGCCAGTAACAAGTAGAAGAGGGGATCCCAAAAATTCCCCTGGAGGATCTGTTTCTCCAAATGTGTCCTCTCCGCATGTTGTTTCCCAACCACAACAACAAAAAATCTTACAAGATATTCTAGGTAGGTATAAAAAATATATAAAAATCTATATTGCCCCCTTGTGTCATTGGCTATTTAGTAAATCCTGCTAAAGCATCCACCCTATATGAAGATCATTTGTTCATTAAGACAGGTCTTTTGTTTCATATATCAACCAAAAATTCTATTTAAAGACTAAATGTTCATAAAAACTAAAATTGAAAATTAGGTCCCATTGGTGGTCTTGAAAACAATTTTTTTTTAAATTAAGTAATTAGAATTTGAGATGCAGTTAAATGCAAATTAACTACTTTTCTATTCATAAAATATTTCAGAAATTAATTTTTTATTGATGATAATAATGATAAATTTTAGTCAACCAATTATGGGTTCATGACGTACACATGTTCAAAGGGAAATAACTTCCAGTTTACAATGATGATATCAGAATGTTAATTGATATCCCTCAATTTTAATTAAAGGAACAAATTTGAAAAAATGAGATTGATATTTTATCCTAAATTTACAAGATAATTATACTAATGTGAAAGTGGGAAAAAGTTCTTACCAGATTTGACAGCAAGTTTTTAGGCTTGTAGCAGCTCATCTCCATCTTTGCGTCCAGCTTTATTTAATTGGCAACTACTCTCAAAGTCACTGTGTTTGTGACAGTGAGAATAAGTAGCCATGTGGTCATAAACATTTTTTATTTTGAAATTTACCCTTCTTTAAGTATTTTGATTATTATTATTATTGTTGTTGTTGTTTTGTAGATTGTATAAATGATATGAAGTCGGAGTATGAGAAGACAACTAACCCCATAGATGATGATAACCAGATTTTACATAGATTCTGTGCCAAACTAGAATACCTGCTACAATGTAACATGAAAGGTTTGTTGCTACTATAATTTTTGTTAAGTACATGATTGTTGTATTTGCTGTTTGAGTCCTCAATACAAAATTTGCCAATTTATCTCATTAGCATTTTTAACTAACAAATCATTTTTGGTTTTTTGTCAGTAACAGATTTGACAAAGTAATTTTCCATTGGAGTCATATGTACTTAATTTTCCAATTATCCAGCTAGTAAGTTGTTCGACTAAACAAATTATATATTATATATTAATATTTTTTCTAAGCTCCAAATTCACAAAAATGCATGTACTCTTTAACTAGCTGGATGTCAAATAATCTATGTCAGTGACATCCTAGACTTTGAGATCATAGATAGAACATTATCCCACCCTTGTTAATCTACATGTATATCTTTATGTTTTCCTTATTTTGTGTTGGTTAAAATTGAACACTCATTGTAAAAGTAAGATTTTTCTAATTACTCTTTACAAATATAATTTCTATTATACTGTATATTATTTGTTCATAGACAAGTATACTGTGTTAGGGAAGAAGAAGGATTACTGGGATTACTTCTGTAGTTATCCCCACCCCTGTTAGTCTATAGCTATATGTTGTTCTTTGTTTTGTGTTGGTTGAAGATAAACACTCATTGTAAAGGTAGGATTTTTACAAATATGATTTCTATTACATGTTTATTCGTAGACAAGTATACTGTGTTAGGGAAGAAGAAGGATTACTGGGATTATTTCTGTAGCTGTTTGGGATCAACAAAGGGAATGAATGATGGATTAAAGTATGTCAAAACAGTAGGAGATGTGAGTACAAAATAATTTCCTTTGAACTGTGAAATTTTTGAAAGAATAAAACTTTTCTCTCAGTCTGTAGTCGACACAGAAATTTATTTTCATATTGTTAAATGGTAGCAGGCATTGGGTCAGTTACTTTAAAATATAATTGATTAAATTACAATTACTTTGGAATTTTAAAGTAATCAATTAAAGTACAGTTACACCAAAAATTAAACGTTATCAATTACATTCGATTACTTCGCCAAAATCAATCTTGATTACAAATTATTGCAATTGATTACTTGTACATTTTATCAGTAAATCAGTATGTCTGAATGTTAAATATTTTAAGCAATAAGGAGAACAATCTGATACAATTTATTCTGATCATTTAATGTAATAAATTGTAACGTTTTAAAAATCATTGACCTTTTCTGAGATTAAAACTTCGTCTGTAAACCATCAGATGCATTTTTTTTTCACAATTATTGAAGCATTGGTAAGCCTAGTAATATCCCTATGATTTTTAGTGATCATTTTTATTGATTGTACAGTCAAACCTGTCTTAAAGGCCACCTCTCTATAAGGGTCACCTGCTTATAAAGGCCAATAAGATTTTATCCCAGTTGCTCTTTGTCTATATTATTTGAACTTGTATGTAAAGGCCACCTGTCCATAAAGGCCACTTTAATTGATTCCCATTGGTGGCCTTTATAGACAGATTTGACTATAATTATGTATATTTGACTTTTAGTATAAGACATCTGTTGGTAAAGGAAGAGCTTATCTGAGATTTTGTCTGATGCATCAGAGATTGGCAGACAGCATACAACAGTGTGTAATGAATGGTAAAGTAACCAGGTAAATAAAGGTGGAATATAGAATCGTGTTATGAGCCCAGTTGAATAGGCTTGGTGGGGTGGACTGGAATGATGTTTTGATCCTAAGTTATTAGGCTTAGTGGAGTGAAATGGTGTGGTAAGCCGAAGTGAATAATATGCTTGGTGTGGAATGGTGTTGCAAGCCGCAATAAATTGTTTTCACTTATCTCAAGGTGATCAGTACCCAGGCTGAATGATTTTAAGTGTTAGCTTACAAATTACAGTACAATTTACTTCTCACTGCCTACATATAAATCTCACATAGGCAGGTCCAAGTGAGATACATTTTGTCCCTTCATTTTGTAAATGCCAAAAATTTTCTCTGGGTACTCCTGTTTCCTCCACCATTCAAGGACTGATAACATCATAATAAGTGAAAATATTGATGATAAGTGTCAGAGTACAGACATGGCATACAAACATGAATGTCTCATGCCACAGAATAAGCATAACATGGTGTAATACATTGATGCCCAATGCCACATTAAAAACATGCCATAGCATACAAATATCCATTGCTATACAGGAAAACGTGGGTATAAATTTCTTAAATTTACCGACACCTGGGACCTAAGTTCTAATTCGTACCTGCAAGTATGAGTAAGAACCTAAATCTGTTTTCTTCTTAATGCGTGCTGGAAACATTAAATTTACATATTGTATATATTAAACAATGAACTACATGTGCCATATAAATATGTACTTAATATATTTTTTAACAGTGACTGGTATCACCCAAAGTCAATATGGCTGCAACATGACAAAAGCTCAACCATTGTCAGTGCACTGTATGACCTCAGTGACCTCAAGTTTGACCTGACACCTAGAGGTTATGACCTTGATAATGCCTGGCCTTCATTTGCTAAGTAAGTTGATAAAGTAATGATCTGAAAAATTAATTGTTTGTATTACCAGAAATATTTGGTTTTTTTTTTTTTTTTTGAACGACAAACCGTGTTTCCAAAAGGAAACTACAATAAAATGTGTCTGTAAGGACTGTTAATGAGACCTAAAAATATTGATTTAAAGACTTTATATAGAGTTTTTTTTTTTTTTTTTTTTTTTTTTTTTTTGTTTAAATACAAGGTATAAACAAGAGGACCTTTAGATCAGGTTCCACTGAACATGTGATTTATAAATTTATGAAATGTATGATTTGTGTTGCCATGACCTCCTTGAAATCTATTTGAAACATTAATTTTGGTGGTTATACTCACTGATACTACATATGTATGTATAGCATGTCAGTCAGTCAAATCATGGTTAAAGATATAATTAGTACACATTCAACAACAGTATAAATATTATGTTTAGGATAAAGAGAGCAAGGAACAAAAGAAAACATACTTTTCAGTATATCATTTATAAAATAATGAATAATTTTTAAAAAAATCATATTACCGTAAATTTACTTTTGTCAATTCAGTTTAAATAGTAGATTCTCATCACAGTTGGACAGAAATTTTGGGGCGGGTGGGAGGGTTTTATTTTTTTATTTTATACGAAACTAGCATTCTCACATGGTTGACATCTACAACGGCAATAGGGCCCTTTTTGTCTATATCACCACTTATTAAATTATTGTACACCTCTACTAACTGTTGAGTGTCTGCTATATTTGCCCTATACCATGCCTGTAATTCTTTCGTACCACTGGTGAGATGATAAATTAAGAAAACCATGCTCTATCCATAACATGTATGAAGCTACTTTCGATTTCAACCTCGCACTTTCAGTTTTTCGGGAGTGCTTAAAACCCTTTTCTGAAATGCCACGGACTTAACATAACTCCAGAACAGACTTTGAATACGTCTGGGATGGGAAACTAATATATAAAATTACTTGGGGCGGCACATTTTTGGTGGGGCAGGCAGGGATGAGAATCTACCAATTAAGTTGAGTTGGCCTTATTTTGATTATTTTTCTTTTTTAGGAAGAATTCTGGAGCTTATAACTGGAATCCCCCATCTAGGGCTGACAGTTTAAGTAGCCTGATTAGCATACCTGGGCAGGTGAGTAATTACATGACTGTAGAAACACCCTATATAAAAGACCAATTATAACATTACTGTTTGATTTACCCTTCAGTAGGCATATTGAAATTTTTATAGCTCCAAACTGTATTGAACTTCAATATGTAACCATGGCAAATCAACTACAATATATTTGAGAAGCTTTGCTATTTTTTTAACATTATAGGTTTTAGTTACTGTTGAAGCCCAAATTTTTATAAGGTCCAAAATGTAGACCATTTTATGGGATCAGGGCCTGTTATTTTTTTGAATTAGTTGGACCTTTATGTTTTAGAAATTTTTCTGGTATACAATGAAATTTTTAGAATTGTATCTTAATACAGAAACTTTTAGAAACTTTTTCATTTTGGTTTTATAGGGGTTGTAAGTCTCAAGAGAAATCTTTAATTTTGTAAACAGATATAAAAGTGTTCTCTGCAATTTGATGTCAGAGAACTGTGTTGATACTGGTTTTGTCAGAAAGTGTCTCTACATGTTCTATGAAGTTTCTAATCACTCCATTTATTCTTGTACTGTATGGATGGAAAGTTACAAATTCATGCCTGTCACACAAGGTCATTCTACAGACCCTCTACAGTTTAGCCTCTTGATTATAAGAATCAATTTCAAATTTTTTGTTTATGCATGTACAGGTAATATTATTTGTTATACTACGTGTAAAAGTCTTCCTAAAATCCTTTATTATTACACAACTTTTTTTTTGTTTTAGGATTTAGATTCATCTCGTTATGGTCTGTCAAGCACACCAAATGACTCAGTCGACCATCTGACCCATGAACTCAGCATTTCTGAAAGTATGCGATCTGATTTATCTGATAAAATTGAAGCATTAGAACATCAAAAGACATCATTTCAACAATCCATCATGGAAACCAAAAAAGAGCTTGATGGTACTCAGAGTCAGTTGGAGGCTTTACAGATGAAACATGATAACTTATTACAAGCAAACAAAGACCTTCAACAAAAGTAAGATATACATTGTATTTTAGTTAACATAAAAAAATGTCCTACTGAAAAAAAATTTGGCAAGTCGATATAACTAAGAACATGCTACAGGTTTAATAGTATTAACTGCCAACAAGACAGGACTAGAGAAGACAAACACATGTTTGGACCACTGATTATTAATATAGAAGAAATTTGTATGTGAAAACATGAATTTGACACCAGCCATGTACTATACAGAAACAGACAAACAAGAAGAAAAAAAAACTGGTTCCAATAGTGAAATTGCATTATAAAACTCCCCAATTTGATTGGCTTTTGATTATAATCCTTTAGTGTGGTTATAGTACTATAATAATTGTATGGACCTCAACAACTCAAATTATTTTCCAAAAATTGGTTGAAATTACAGAAATTCTAGATACAGATCAATTCTGATGTTTAGAAGATGATAAGACTTTTATTATGACTTGAAATTTCCAGTTGAAATTTAATATGCATTATTTGTGACTTTTCATAACAACTAGGATCAAGTAAGTTAAAACTGTTAAACTTTATTCAGATTCACTTGAATTTTTTTCAAAAGTACAATCATGTACATTGTCACAAAAATAATGACTCCAACTGTACTTTTTTTAAAATTAAAAGTTAGAAATTGATTTTCTATTCCTTTAAAAACCAGTTCTCTAAACAGAAGTTAGAATTAAATGATGTCAGTAAAAAAAAAAATTAAAATTAATGAAGATGTGAGAAATGGTTTGAGTTCAGGCAATTTTCAGTGAAATTTCTTGCTTTAGGATTTGTTTGGAGTAGGACAAAGAGATGCATTGTAATCCATTTTGCCACCAAGAACTTTTCAACAAAAATAAAGTTGCAATCTATACGAATGCATTAATTTTGCAGTTATCGTTATAATAGGTAGAAACAATGTTTTCCACTTTGTAGGCATGACAGATTGACATTGGAAGTTGAAGCTCGAGAAAAAGCCTGGATCGATAAGGAGAAAATGTACGAGACTCAACTGAAGAACTCAAATAACGCTACTAATAAAATGACAGTGCAGATAAATACACTGGAAGAAAAACTACAAAAAAGTGAAAATTCTAGAAAAGATTCTGAGTCTGGTACAATATCAAAAATATCAGAATTGGAGTCAATCAAAAATGAATTTCAATTACAGGTAAGTAATCACAATTAAAATCTGCCAAAATGCATAGCATTAGGATTGGAATAAAAGATCATGGTTAATTGTCCCAGTCAAGAATTAATTCACTTTCATTTAATTAGTCACCTTGGTGATGCTGAATGCCCATGTTCAGAATTTTTTTTATATGTATAAAGTGTAACAGTAAAACTTCAATTGCTCGAACGACATTACCTCGAATACCCTGGATAACTTGAAGTCATCTTGGTTCAGACCAATTTCTTATAATATCCTATGTAAATAAACCTGAATGGCTCAAACTTTGTTAACTCGGATACCCCCGTTGCTCGATCAATAAATATTTTCAAAGTTAAAAATAACTGAAAACTCAACTTCTTTCGCTCGGATACAATTTTTATCAGAACGACATGTGGTCCGCGTCATTGTAACAAAACACAAGCAGAAGCCATATTACAGATTTCATCAAAAGTAATAGAGTGGAACGAAACAATAAGTCTTGACAGTTACCTAAAATTAATTAACTAATTAATTATTAATAAACTTATTGAGAGTGTCGATAGACACAGTTCTTAATCTTTTAATCTGATGACGACACACGGGAGTGTTTGATCGTTATATTTAAAATCAACTCAGTCGCTCGTGCCTGATGATTCTGTAATTTACATGTCCTTGGAGTATAATGTGTATTATTGTTATTAACTGATCAAAAGGACCGGTAATTACTGTACTTTGTATTGGTTTTCTTTTTATTTGGCCTTGATAAGTATGACATGTGTAAAAGTAAGAATAAAGTAAGTTTATTTTGTATCAACACCTGTTGAAATTAAAATAAAGTGCAAAATTCTAGCCCCATAGCCATATAACATCATATGGCAGATTGCAGGTAAGCATTAAAGTTGAAATGAATTTTGTATTTTTAATTGGGACATCTCCTTCTCTTTGAGTTTTTAAAATATTTTGTGATAAATAATGGAATTTTAATTCGGACATTTCATTATTTGCCTTTTTAGTTTATTTACATGTATAACAAATTTAAAGATTTTTTGACTGTCGATAAACATGGGAACCTGAACCTTCGATCATATATGAAAGTTGGATCACTCGAACACCGATGGCTCGATATTTACATGTAGTTGAAGTCCCTTGGACTTTGAGCCATCGAAGTTCTACAGTCTTTCATTTGTTTGTCTGTTGTTTTTCCCCAAACAGATTCTTCCACTAACAGTGAACTGAACAGCTGCAAGTTTCATTGTTACTTTTTTTAATATATTTTAGATCAGAACACTGACACAGGATCTGGAATCTAGCAATGCATCAGATTCAAAACATGTTCAAATAATTTCAAATATGGAGGATAAAATTAAAGATCTGGAAAAAAGAAATTCAGAACTCTTACAAAAAATTGAATCTGTGTTGGTTGATAAAAGTATGGAGGCATCAAGCCAGATTGATTCTACGGTAAAATTACAAGAAGTTTTAGTGAATTTGAAGGAAGAGGAAACAGAAAGACTAAAACTCAAATTGGAAAAAGAACAAATGATATCAGTCCTGGAGAAAACTCAAGCTGAAAATGAAGAATTAAAGTATAAATTATCATCACTTGAAGAATCGACTGCAACAGAAAAAGAAAACCTCAAGTCACAGGTTTTGAGTCTTAATGAACAAAATGAACTGATGGGAAATAAGTTGCAGGAACAAAGTGAAGATTTTAAAAAAAAACTTAGAGAATCTTGTAATGAATTGGAAAGAAAAGGGAAAGAAAATGTACAACTTGGAGAAAAAATTGAAGAGTTGAATAAAAATTTGTTAGCAAAAGAAAATGAAATAAAAGAACTTGTTGTTAAGTTTGATGAGAAAAATATTGAACATCAAACATTACAATCAGCAAGTGAGAAGAAGTTTTCTGAGTATGAGGGAAATTTGAATTTATTAAAGTGTAAAAATTCAGAACAGGAAGAAATTGTGGCAAAATTGACTGATGGTTTAAAAGACAAAGAAGAGTTGTTATCAAAAGAGTCTGAAAAAATAAAAGAAATGGAAACTGAAAATACACAATTGAGAAAAACAATCGGGGATCTCAAACAGGAATTTCAAGAATCTTTGAATAAAACTTCTGCTTTAGAGAAAGAATTAAGTGGTTTAAAAGAACAATGGCATCTTGAAAAGGGGACAACTGATGAAGTGAAAGAAGCACTGGAAAATAAAATGTCTCTCGTCAGAGAAATGGAAATTAAACTAGAAAGGCTAAGACAAGTCCTTGACTGGATTGGAAATAATATTGATCAACATGAAGGCCAGGTAATATAATTTTAAAATTTGAATAATAGTGAATTAGGAAAAGTGCTTTTTACAATCCTATGCAGTACAGAAATATAAAAAAAATATGGAATCAAATTCAGAAATGTGTCTAATTTGACGATATTGTATCTTGGATCTTTTTACAGTTTGATAAGCTATAATGTAATGGGTGAAACATTTAACATTATTTGTTAAAATAAAAAAAGCATCTCAAGTAAATTCAGTAATATCCACCAGGAAATAAATTCAGGATATTAAAAAAAATAATAAGTTACAAGAAATGTGTAACAAGAAATTTAAATTTCATTGTTTATAAGGTTTTTGGGGTATTGTAAATGGCATTGAACATATACATGCATTTGGCAACCCTCATGGTTTTTGGTTGAAGCAACTTTTTCTAGAATGCTTTGACTGAGACTTAAAAAGGTGTATGAATAAAAAGAAAGAACATCTGTTCATTGTCACTATTTGCATTAATTATAAATCATTTTGCAGTAAGACATGGGAGCTTTAAAAAAAAAAAAAGAAATACACTAGGACTTAAAAAAAAAGGAAAAAAATGTGATCATTTGAGGTGTTAAAGTCATTATGGGCATTAAAACAATGTTATACTGTAATTTATTTCATATACATGTGTTTAAACTGATTTTGAAAAGTTTTCATAAAGGTCACATAATCAGAAATGACAAATTTTACAGAAAATTGTTTAAAAAAGGTTTGGGGGGAGGGGGTAATGTCTGTTGTCAACAGCACTGCTTACAAATATGGATGAATCATCACAGTGCCTTTCACTGCATAAGTTTTTAACACCAGACTCTAACAGAGAAATGGTGGTTATGAAATGGGATTTTACTCTAAATTTAAAACTAGTCAATTGAACAAATCGTGTCAAATTTAAAATGCCTGTTTATGCTTCAGCATCTTGTTGGTGACATAGCTTTTAACTTTTTATATTTTCTCTGATGTTTGGAGCTCCAACCCAAAAGGGCGTGACTGAACTATGAAGCAATGATGAAGCATTTGATTTATATTAAGTTCTAGTAGCAAACTTGATTTCAATGTTAAAAAATTGGGGAACATTAGTTTAAGATGAATTTATGAATTTCATTCAAGTAAAAAAAAAGTCCAAGTAGCTCCATCTTTTGAATGCTTTCACCATTAGCTATGCTAATTTAAAGGTTACATACAGAATTTTATTTTTTCAGGTGCCTCCAAAGATAGAGGATGAAAGTTTCAAGGACCCAGTCAGTACATTATGGGTTAATGTCCAGGGTAAGTGTCTACAGTTGAAGGAACTACAAGAAGGTAACAGCAAGCTTGTAAATGATAAATTATCTTTGCAACAAAAGGTTGATGATCAAGGGAAACAACTCTGTGAACTGAAAGAAAATTTGTCTTCCTTACAATTACAATACCAAAGTATCTGTGATCATGAAAAATTGTCTCAACAAGAAAAAGTGACTTTGGAACAAAAAATTGAAAATTTGTCCATAGAAACTGATGCAAAGTCAAAAGAATTAGAAAAAAGAATGGCTGAGTTACAAAATTTGAATAAAGTATGTGAACAATTAAGAAGTGAAAATGAAAGCAGTAGAGAAGAAATTAACAAGAAGTTGGAAGAAATTGTGACATTGAAAGACAAAACTTCCAAATCTGAAGAAAGACTGCAGCAATCAGAAGAAACAGCAAAACAAAATTCTGAAAAACAACAAAAAATTTCTGAAAAAATAAAAGATCAGAAAAAATTGATCAAAGAAAATAAGGATACTATTTTAAAACTGGAGTCTAGACTTAAAGAAACTGAAGATTTGAAAGAAAACGTTGTAAGGGAAAAAGAAAATGCACAGCAAGAGAATGAAAGTCTTAAAAAGGAAATAACAGACCTGCAAACAGCACTTGAAAAACAAAAATCAGTGATAGAAAATAATGATAAGCTTATAACACAAAAGAAAGATGAAAAACATAAAATGGAATCAAAATATAAAGAAATTCAAACAATTTTATTTGATTCTGAACAAAAATTTGATGTTTTAAAATATGAAAAAGAAAATCAAGAAAAAGAACATAACAAAGTGTTAGATCAGCTGGAAAAGGAAAGAAAAAATCTAACAAACAATTTAGAGGAAGCACTATCAGATTTGAGGAGCATCAAAGAACAGCTGAATAATACTTCTACAGAACTTGAAAATGCTTATCATGAAAAAGAAAGAATTGAAAATGAGAAAGAGCAGGTGATTTTATCTAAAGCAAAGTTAGAATCGTTGCTGGCGGAATTTACTGAAAAAACTCAAAAACTAGATGCCGAATTAGAGGTGCGGACACAAGACTTGGAAGATGTTAAGTGTAAGTTTTCAAATTTAGAAGTTGATAATGAAAATCTGCAAAAAGATAGAACAAAAAGCCAGGAAGAGTTGGAAAATTTGAGAACGGAATTCGATGCTGTTAAAAGTAAAAAAGACGAGGAATTGAAACAGCTAAATAACATACAATTGGATTTGTCTGATAAACTTTTTAATTTGAATGAAGAAAACTGTAGAATAAATGAATTATTAGAAAAAACAAAGAAAGAAAAAGAAATTCTACTGAAAGAAAAAACGGATATCCAAAATCATGTCACAAATCTTGAATCTGAAATTGAAAAGAAAAATTCAGAATTATCAGAGGCTATGGATAATTTGAAACATTCCTTAGAAGAAAAAGAGAAACAATATGAAGAAGAAATAAAGAAAATTGAAATTGAAAAGCAATTAGAAATAGAATCTTTAAAACAAGAAAATTCTGCAATGCAGTTCCAGCTTAGTTCAGAACAAATGCAGCATGAGGAGGCCCTGCAGGTTTGTATATGTTTCTTAGTTTATATATACAATGTCATGTATGTTGATTAAACTTTCAAGGAGGCCCTGCAGGTTTGTACAAGTTTTTTAGTTATAATATTTAAAGAAATTTTAATGCCAGATTTTTTTCACAAGAGAATAATTTCCTAACTTAAGTTAGTTGTAAGGTTTTATGCACAAAATTAGTGTAGTTGTTTGGAATAAAAGATGTCATTTTTGCCAATCCTAGATGTAAGGTTACTTAATTTCCATTCTTCCGTGTTTTAGTAGAAATACTGGTACCAAAGCAACTTTTAATCATCAGTCATCCATGCTTTCTTTTACCAGAAAGTGGTTATGTAGCTAGTAAAGTATGTTAAATACTTGAATATCAAAATAAATAAACAAATAAATAAATAAATAGATAAATAAATAAATAAATAAAAATAATTAAAAAAGGTTTTTGATATGCCTCTGTACACAAGTGTTTATGTTTTTATGTTCTTTATTTGTCCATGTATAGGTATGATATTGTAGAACTAAAATTTTGGATTTCTGTTATCATGATGAACATTTCCTTGTCCATTTGTTATGCTGAAGTATGGGATTAAGAAGTTGGATAAATTTGGATGGTCATTTGTCATGTTCATGTGCAATGCATAAAGGTCTAGATACATGTAGGCATAAAATCCAAAGAACTTGTTGACTTCCTGGACTGTGTTATCCAGGAACTGATTGTTAGGTTAAAATAATGATTTAAATGACAGCGGGGAATTTTCAGACCGGTCGGGCGTGGGAAAACAAACAATTTTTTAATTATGGCCTGATATACCTGGTATTTATTAGAACATTGTTAATTGTTTTGCTGATTATTATGGACATATAAACACATGTTATAAGGGTGTCTACGAACTAGAAACTTCATTTATGACATCAGCACATTTAGCCCTACCACGTTTACAAAGCTGATTGATCTTGACTTTAAGTGGCATGGTATATTCATAACATTTTCTGATTTTCATTTCTGCATAAATAATTCATAACATTTTCTGATTTTCATTTTGATACATTGAAATTCTTCATAAATGATTCATAACATTTTCTGATTTTCATTTTGATACATTGAAATTTCTGCTTAAATAATTCATAACATTTTCTGATTTTCATTTTGATACATTAAAATTTCTGCATAAATGAGTCATAACATTTTCTGATTTTCATTTTGATACATTGAAATTTCTGCTTAAATAATTCATAACATTTTCTGATTTTCATTTTGATACATTGAAATTTCTGCTTAAATAATTCATAACATTTTCTGATTTTCATTTTGATACATTGAAATTTCTGCATACCTTTAAATGATTTATAACATTTTCTGATTTTCATTTTGATACATTAAAATTTCTGCATAAATTAGTCATAACATTTTCTGATTTTCATTTTGATACATTGAAATTTCTGCTTAAATAATTCATAACATTTTCTGATTTTCATTTTGATACATTGAAATTTCTGCATACCTTTAAATGATTTATAACATTTTCTGATTTTCATTTTGATACATTAAAATTTCTCCATAAATGAGTCATAACATTTTCTGATTTTCATTTTGATACATTGAAATTTCTGCATAAATGATTCATAACATTTTCTGATTTTCATTTTGATACATTGAAATTTCTGCATACCTTTAAATGATTCATAACATTTTCTGATTTTCATTTTGATACATTAAAATTTCTGCATAAATGAGTCATAACATTTTCTGATTTTCATTTTGATACATTGAAATTTCTGCATAAATGATTCATAACATTTTCTGGTTTTCATTTTGATACATTGAAAATTTCTACATAGATGATTCATACCATTTTATGATTTTCATTTTGATACATTGAAATTTCTGCATAAATGATTCATAACATTTTATGATTTTCATTTTGATAAATTGAAATTTCTTCATAAATGATTCATAAGATTTTCTGCATATTAAATAATTCATACATTGAAATTTCTTCATAAATGATTCATAACATTTTATGATTTTCATTTTGATATATTGAAATTCCCACATAAATGATTCATAACATTTTCTGATTTTCATTTCTGCATAGATGATTCATAACATTTTTTGATTTTCATTTTGATACATTGAAATTCCCACATAAATGATTCATAAGATTTTCTGATTTTCATTTTCATACATCGAAATTTCTTCATAAATGATTCATAACATTTTCTGATTTTCATTTTGATACATTGAAATTCCCACATAAATGATTCATAACATTTTCTGATTTTCATTTTCATACATCGAAATTTATTCATAAATGATTCATAACATTTTCTGATTTTCATTTCTGCATAAATAATTCATAACATTTTTTGATTTTCATTTTGATATATTGAAATTCCAACATAAATGATTCATAACATTTTCTGATTTTCATTTTCATACATCGAAATTTCTTAATAAATGATTCATAACATTTTCTGATTTTCATTTTGATAAATTGAAATTTCTTCATAAATGATTCATAACATTTTGTGATTTTCATTTTGATACATTGAAATTTCTTCATAAATGATTCATAACATTTTGTGATTTTCATTTTGATACATTGAAATTTCTGCATAAATGATTCATAACATTTTCTGATTTTCATTTTGATACATTGAAATTTCTACATAAATGATTCTTAACATTTTCTGATTTTCATTTTGATACATTGAAATTCCCACATAAATGATTCATAACATTTTCTGATTTTCATTTTCATACATCGAAATTTCTTAATAAATGATTCATAACATTTTCTGATTTTCATTTTGATACATTGAAATTTCTTTAAAATGATTCATGAGATTTTCTGCATAAATGATTCAAAACATTTTCTGATTTTCATTTTGATATATTGAAAATTTCTGCATAGATGATTCATAACATTTTATGATTTTCATTTTGATACATTGAAATTTCTTCATAAATGATTCATAACATTTTCTGATTTTCATTTTGATAAATTGAAATTTCTTCATAAATGATTCATAAGATTTTCTGCATATTAAATAATTCATAACATTTTCTGATTTTCATTTTAATACATTGAAATTTCTTCATAAATGATTCATAACATTTTCTGATTTTCATTTTGATACATTGAAATTTCCGCATAAGTGATTCATAAGATTTTCTGCATAAATGATTCATAACATTTTGTGATTTTCATTTTGATACATTGAAATTTCTGCATAAATGATTCATAACATTTTCTGGTTTTCATTTTGATACATTGAAAATTTCTGCATAGATGATTCATAACATTTTATGATTTTCATTTTGATACATTGAAATTTCTGCATAAATGATTCATAACATTTTCTGATTTTCATTTTGATACATTGAAATTCCCACAGAAATGATTCAAAACATTTTTTGATTTTCATTTTGATACATTGAAATTTCTGCATAAATGATTCATAACATTTTCTGATTTTCATTTTGATACATTGAAATTTTTGCATAAATGATTCATAACATTTTCTGATTTTCATTTTCATACATTGAAATTTCTTCAAAAATGATAGGTTTGTGACATTTACATGATAAAAGTACTGGTACCAGATGAGTATTCTTTTTATAGAGAAGACTTCTAAAATCCTCATACGATTCTTGAATTAAACGGAATCTTCCTTATAACCTGACATTAATCCAATTTTACAGTTACCTCAGTATATAAGAATTTTCTCCAACTTTTCCATTTATTTCATTACATGTATGTATTGCAGACATACTCAGCTCAGGAAGCAGGTATATCAGATATGAAAGAGAAACTGCTAGAGCAAGAATCCCTGATAGAAAACTTGGAACAGGAAATGAAAGAAATCAAGTCTGTCAGGGATGAAGAACAAGAAAAACAAAAACAACAGGTACTAGTAATCATGACTCAGATTATTCTTTCTTCCACTTGTTAGGATGAGTAGTCATTCTTGTCAGAGGTTTTTTTCTGTAACTTGTCACAGTGAGAAGTCATCCTCTTTTTAACCTTTACACATTAGGAATAATCCGTACCCTCTTATTTTAGCAACTATTTCAACTCTACACACATAGATAGTCATGTAGAAATAGTCCAATAGTTCCTCTTCCACTTGTCAGGATGAGTAATCATCACTATTAGAGGTGTGTGTGTTTTTTTTTTGTAATCTCTCATAGTGATGAGTTCTTACTGTATGTAGAATAAGATTCAGATTATCCCTAGCATATGGACCTGAAACCAGTATCCTAGCTCCATATTACTCTGTTTTTAAATCTCTTTCAATTGTATATACATGTACATGTAATTGTAGTTATGTAAAAAATTTCAAAAAATCTTGTATTTTTTACTTGAAAATTGTGTCCATAGTCAAAACAAAAGGGAATGTAAAAGCTTATACAGTCATGTAAGTATAAATGAACATATTGGGTTAAAATATACAGACCAACTTGAATCAACTTCAGGAGAAAAAGTCAAATGGCCCCTGTTTCACAATCATTCATTTAGTTCAATCTAAACTCAAATTAGAAAATTTTTAAAAATCGATTTTTAAGACATTGTACAGTTAAAATTAAAAATGTATCTAATGTTGTATTTAAATAGGTGTAGTGTAGGTTTACTGAAGAAAACAAAACATTGTCTCATAAAACTTAAAATTTTTTAAATATTGATGAGAGAAAAATAGGAATATTTGAGTTTAATGTACACTCCATTGAGTGTAGAGTTTTGATTTAGTGATTGTAGTCTGGAGCCCAAGCTGTGATGTGTGATGTTTATACTTAGTCACACTTCTAAATATGATTTTGTCATAAGCATGTGTCATTAGGTCCAGTGCCCTGTCCCAGTTAACAGTTTTATAATCAGTTTTTATTTTACATTAAACAATATTTTTTTAAAAAAATATTTCAGTTTGAAGAAATACTTGCTATGATGAATGCAAAGGAGAGCCAGCTTAAAGATACAGAAACAGAACTACAAAAGGTTGGTATTTATTTCATTGAGCCTGTGTTTGTGGGTCTTGGTGGCTCAAAGGTTTAAAATACACACTACCAAAAACAGTACCTCTTCACCCAGCTTTAATTCCCACTTGATCTGATTCTGTGAGATAATTTGTCCGTTTCCATTTTCACAGATCAATAAGTTTTCTCCACTATTTTGGAACTGATAACTAAAATAATTTTCACCTGGGTTGTAAAAGATAATTCATAAATTCAACAGGTGAGCTACAGTGTTGTTGGTTTAAAGTCTTTTGATTGGTGGGGACTTTTGATAGCCAAGTGGTCTATAGCCCACACTTACAGATCACATTGCATCACCAACTTGAGCAGATTCTAGGGTGAGAAAAGTTTGTTGCTTCACTTGCCAAAAGTTGGTTGTTTTCCAAGAAAACTCCAGTTTCCTCCACCATCTCATAGCTGACCACCTCAATATGAGTGAAAGATCTATAATTGGGCCATAAAACACCATTACTCAACTTAACTTTTTTGATGGACAGTATGTAAGGACAGAATGTGCTGTACCTCTGACAGCTACCTTTACAATGTTGTATGGTTCCACTGATTTTTCTTTTCATGAACTATATGCAGATTTTTAGCTTTGCTGTTCTTTAACACCCTTATTGTAATCTGTAATTTTTTGCTTTGAGTTTGCTTTGATCAATTAACAAGTTTTGATAATGTACATGTAAGCTCTGTCATTGAAGTCATCACAAATTTGTTTTCTTCTTTGTGTTGCTTTAAGTTTAAGTAACTTTTCCTTCTTGCTTCATTTTAATTTCATTTGGCTTAATTTCATTTATTTTGATAACCTTTTGACCTTTTGCTTGCATGCATTTATTTTCAGAAATGCCGAGACTTGGAAGAACAAAAAACAATAGCCGACATGTTACAGGTAAATTGTGAAACGATTTTGTATAATTTCTGTAATTAGTACATTTAGAAATTAGTTTTTCTTCCTTTTTGTAACCCCTTTGCAGTTTTTAAAGTCCATGTCATATTTCAGGGTTTTTTTTTTCACATAATCAGATACTGTATAAGTATTTATTTTGGCTGTGTATTAATATTGGCGCTTTTGGTGTTAAATTCATTTCTGCCAATATTAATATGCTTAAACATTAATTTCAGTTCACCTGTCTATGGAAAAAACAATGAAACTGCCAATATAAAGACACACTAAATGTTTGAGACCACCGAGATCGCCAAATATAATACAAGCTAATAAAAATACTTTTATCCATTGTGTAAAATATCATTGCAACATTTTATTTTTTGTCTCAAAACATGATAAAAACATTTATTAACTATTTGTGATGTCACCTCATACTTTGCATCAAGCCTTTTTGCTATCACAATATACCAGACATACATGTGTAGCTTGTCAAACAAGGATTTAATTGGAGTGGTCTAAAGTGCGGGTTACGGATCACTGCACCTCTCACCGCCTGGATTCAAATCCCACTCGGGACAGATCCTAGTGTGAGAAAGTTTGTCAGTTTGCTTGCCGAAGGTCAGTGGTTTTCTCTGGGCACTCCGGTTTCCTACACCATCCCAGAACTGACCGCCTGGAAATAAGTGAAAGAATCTTGACTAAGGCATAAAATATCATTACTCCACTCCACTTAGTTCATGTCTTCCAACAGAAATTTACTGTGAGTTACAGTAGTAATTTAATCTAATGCCACCATTAATATTGGTTCAATCAAAGTTTTGTATTATAAAGAGGTTATAAATAGAGGGATATTGTTAAAAACATTTAATAAATAGATTTAAACTTCAAAATACTGTGTCCATGAGCCAAAGGTATTGAAGAAAATTATGAGATTTTACTATTTGAAAAAGGTCTAATTGTTGATGTTACAGCATGATAAGGAAACCCCAAAATAAACCAGCAAGAACTTCAATTTTATTATATTGCTGGTTATGACCTGGTTCTGTTTTTATTGTTAATAGTTACAGCTCAATTATAGATGTTTATACCTTGATTATATCCAGTTATAGCTCAATTATAACTGATTATATAGAGATTATAGATAGTTATAGCTTGCTTATAGCTGGTTAAAGCTGGATTATAGCTGGTTATTTCTTAATTATTGACAGTCATAGTTTGCTTATAGCTGGTTATTTCTTGATTATAGCCAGTTACAGTTTGCTTATAGCTGGTTATAGCGTGGTTGTAGCTGATTTTTTCTTGATTTTAGACAGTTAAATCTTGATTATAGCTGGTTATTTCCTGATTATAGCCAGTTAAAACTTGCTTGTAGCTGGTTATTTCTTGATTATAGCCAGTTACAGTTTGCTTATAGCTGGTTATAGCTTGATTTTAGCTGGTTATTTCTTGATTATAGCCAGTTACAGCTTGCTTATAGCTGGTTATAGCTTGGTTCAGCTGATTATTTCTTGATTTTAGACAGTTATATCTTGATTGTAGCTGGTTATAGCTTGATTATACAAGTTACAGCTTGATTATAGCTGATTATTTCTTGATTGTAGACAGTTATGTCTTGATTATAGCTTGATTATAGCTGTTTATTTCTTATAGACAATTTCAGTTTGATTATACCAGTTATAGCCTGATTATAGAGTTACAGTTATATTAGGTTATATACCTGCATGATACCATCCTGACTGGAATGTACATGTAAGAATTCATTTATTTTATCATTAAATATCTTACCTTTTTAGAGAAAACTTGATCAAACACAGTCGGAGGATAGTAGTATACAACAAAAACAAGAAGAAGAAATAGCAATGTTGAAGAGTGATACAACACAACTGAAGAAAAAACTGGTTAAACTTATAAAGTAGGTATTGAGTTAAAGACTATATAACTGCCAAGAGTCACTGTAAAGTAGGTATTGAGTTAAAGATCATTATAACTGCCAAGAGTCACTGTAAAGTATGTATTGAGTTAAAGATCATTATAACTGCCAAGAGTCACTGTAAAGTAGGTATTGAGTTAAAGATCATTATAACTGCCAAGAGTCACTGTAAAGTAGGTATTGAGTTAAAGATCATTAAAACTGCCAAGAGTCACTGTGAAGTAGGTATTAAATTAAAGATCATTATAACTGCCAAGAGTCACTGTGAAGTAGGTATTGAGTTAAAGATCATTATAACTGTCAAGAGTCACTGTAAAGTACATGTAGGTATTGAGTTAAAGATCATTATAACTGTCAAGAGTCACTGTAAAGTACATGTAGGTATTGAGTTAAAGATCATTATAACTGCCAAGAGTCACTGTAAAGTACATGTAGGTATTGAGTTAAAGATCATTATAACTGTCAAGAGTCACTGTAAAGTATGTATTGAGTTAAAGATCATTATAACTGTCAAGAGTCACTGTAAAGTACATGTAGGTATTGAGTTAAAGATCATTATAACTGTCAAGAGTCACTGTAAAGTACATGTAGGTATTGAGTTAAAGATCATTATAACTGCCAAGAGTCACTGTAAAGTAGGTATTGAGTTAAAGATCATTATAACTGTCAAGAGTCACTGTAAAGTATGTATTGAGTTAAAGATCATTATAACTGCCAAGAGTCACTGTAAAGTAGGTATTGAGTTAAAGATCATTATAACTGTCAAGAGTCACTGTAAAGTATGTATTGAGTTAAAGATCATTATAACTGTCAAGAGTCACTGTAAAGTATGTATTGAGTTAAAGATCATTATAACTGCCAAGAGTCACTGTAAAGTAGGTATTGAGTTAAAGATCATTATAACTGTCAAGAGTCACTGTAAAGTATGTATTGAGTTAAAGATCATTATAACTGTCAAGAGTCACTGTAAAGTATGTATTGAGTTAAAGATCATTATAACTGCCAAGAGTCACTGTAAAGTAGGTATTGAGTTAAAGATCATTATAACTGTCAAGAGTCACTGTAAAGTATGTATTGAGTTAAAGATCATTATAACTGTCAAGAGTCACTGTAAAGTACATGTAGGTATTGAGTTAAAGATCATTATAACTGTCAAGAGTCACTGTAAAGTACATGTAGGTATTGAGTTAAAGATCATTATAACTGCCAAGAGTCACTGTAAAGTACATGTAGGTATTGAGTTAAAGATCATTATAACTGTCAAGAGTCACTGTAAGTATGTATTGAGTTAAAGATCATTATAACTGTCAAGAGTCACTGTAAGTACATGTAGGTATTGAGTTAAAGATCATTATAACTGTCAAGAGTCACTGTAAAGTACATGTAGGTATTGAGTTAAAGATCATTATAACTGCCAAGAGTCACTGTAAAGTACATGTAGGTATTGAGTTAAAGATCATTATAACTGTCAAGAGTCACTGTAAAGTATGTATTGAGTTAAAGATCATTATAACTGTCAAGAGTCACTGTAAAGTACATGTAGGTATTGAGTTAAAGATCATTATAACTGTCAAGAGTCACTGTAAAGTACATGTAGGTATTGAGTTAAAGATCATTATAACTGCCAAGAGTCACTGTAAAGTAGGTATTGAGTTAAAGATCATTATAACTGTCAAGAGTCACTGTAAAGTATGTATTGAGTTAAAGATCATTATAACTGTCAAGAGTCACTGTAAAGTACATGTAGGTATTGAGTTAAAGATCATTATAACTGTCAAGAGTCACTGTAAAGTACATGTAGGTATTGAGTTAAAGATCATTATAACTGCCAAGAGTCACTGTAAAGTAGGTATTGAGTTAAAGATCATTATAACTGTCAAGAGTCACTGTAAAGTATGTATTGAGTTAAAGATCATTATAACTGTCAAGAGTCACTGTAAAGTATGTATTGAGTTAAAGATCATTATAACTGCCAAGAGTCACTGTAAAGTAGGTATTGAGTTAAAGATCATTATAACTGTCAAGAGTCACTGTAAAGTATGTATTGAGTTAAAGATCATTATAACTGTCAAGAGTCACTGTAAAGTATGTATTGAGTTAAAGATCATTATAACTGTCAAGAGTCACTGTAAAGTAGGTATTGAGTTAAAGATCATTATAACTGTCAAGAGTCACTGTAAAGTACATGTAGGTATTGAGTTAAAGATCATTATAACTGTCAAGAGTCACTGTGTATTTGACAGGAGTTGAGTTGAGTAATGGTGTTTAACATCCCAGTCAAGAATACTTAACTTATATCAAGAAGTCGCCAGCTATAGGCGAAAGTGCAGAAATTTTGCCTGTGCGTTGTGCTGATGGCATTAATTTCCCATCTGAAAGAACCGTGACTTTCGTTTCATTATTCCGAGTGCTTGGCGAAAGAACAGTCACTATCCACTTTCAAGTCTTGGGTCAGACCGGGCCGAGGTTCAAACTGATGACCTTCCACTTATGGAGCAAGCACTCTACCAACTGAGCTACCGCAGTGGCTGTATTTGACATGGAATTATGCTCAATTTTTCTACAAAATACAATAAACTTAAATCATGTATTTATTTGTGACTAGTAACTGGAAATTGTTTTATGCATCTGTAATTGTCATAAAATGTTTCTGTAGGAAGGAAAAGTTGTTACTATAGGAATACTACATGTCAAAATTAATATGTTTACACCAGAAATTATGTTGTTGGTGATGTATTATATTATACATGTATGCACTAAAGTATCTACCATTGTCTGATTTTTTAACATGTAGATTCACCTGTTATAACAAAATTTAACTCTGATCAAAATTATTATATGGTAATCAGGGAAAGACTTAGCAACGTCTTATTATGATTACATCCCCCAATCCAAAAACTTATGGCTTATACAGCTATTATATTTTTGGGATGGTGGGGGGGGGGGGGAAGGGGGGGGGGGGGGTAGAGTGAAAGATCTTGGCTAGGCATCTAGGCATTAAAACCCCAATAACTCTTCTTACTGCAAATCTTGGCATCTGGTTCCAAACTCGTTAGTAAATCCCCATGATAACACAAAAGAAGCCTTACTCCTTTATGGTTAACAAGGTTGAGGATACTGAAGGAAATGAGGTCTTTTTTAAAAAACTATCCTTACACTGATTACAAGCCCACCAAGGTATTTAAAGAAATCATCAAATTATGGGATTTAAATAAAAAATGAAATTTTTTATAAATTATCAAAAAATGATTTATTTTGTGCTTCAGAGAAAAAGATACACTGTGGCAAAAAACAGATAGACTTGCATTTCAGCAGAAAATACAAGCAACAGAAAAATGGATGGATGACAGCAAAGTTACAAATTGTATGGGCTGTAATGCTGAATTCTCATTTACATTACGAAAGGTAAAATGATTACTCTCTCTCTCTCTCTCAGCAAAGTAACCAATTGCATAGGCTGTAATGCAGAGTTCTCATTTACATTATGGAAGATGAAATGTTATGGCTCTCTCTCTCTCTCTCTCTCTCTTGCTTGTTAGGATTTATTTTTTATTTATTTTTATTTCGGAAAATCTAGATAATTAATCAGCTACACTAATGTTTTATTTATGTTTTGTAAAGGACTTGATGTACAGTGAGCTTCTCTTTTACTCTGACACAACTTCTTTAGTTTTCTACAGAACATGATGTACAGGTGATATAATATTTTCTTTTTCATATTTTACTGAAACATCAATGCAGAGATAAAGAAGACTGCTTTGTCTCCCATACATGTATTTAGTTATATATACATGTACATGTTTTTCCCTTTTGTCAAGTTGGCACTTTAGTAGATGAAAGTGATTTGAGAAGAACTAATTCTTGTATTTTTTTGACTTGCAGCATCATTGCAGAGTTTGTGGGAGAATATTTTGTTATAACTGTAGCAACAACTGGATAATGACAGCTCATAGTAGGTAAGTCATGTTATATAAAATTTTATGAAAAAATAGACATGTTTGTATTCCCTCACATCCCCTAGCATGTATATGTATTTCAAATTTCTATCTCACATTGCTGTGATTGCCAAATAATAAAAAGCATTGGATTACAAATCATAAAACTTGTTAACACATAGATTGAGATCCCACTTGTGCAGGTCATAGAAAGTTTGTTAGTTCTTTTCTGATTGTTGATGGTTTTCCACCTCCATTTTAGAACTAATTGTCTTGATCTATGTGAAAAAAAATTAAGCTAGGTGTAAAACACCATAAAATTAATTTTCAACCAATTTTAATATGCTTCAACATTAATTTTAGCTCACCTGTCCAAGGAGAAACAATGACAGGGCCAATATTAATACACACTAAATATTTTAGATCCTCAGGAGCACCAAATGTAATACAAGCTAATATATTTACTTACCCAGTATTGTCATTCCTACCATCGCTTGCTGAAGGTCTGTGTTTTTCTCTGGGCACTCTGGTTTCCTCCACCATCCCAGAACTGACCGCCTCGAAATAAGTGAAAGAATCTTGACTGGGGTGTAAAACATCATTACTCCACTCCACTCCATTCTTGCCATGCTGTGACTTCTAGTATATTGGGATAGAATCAGAACTAATGATGTTAATGATGCTTCAAAATTTCTTATCCTATTAAATACATATGTATACATTTTAACATACCAAAAACCTTGAAACAGGAAATCTGATTTAAAGACTTCTATCCAAGCTGTCTTCATTTTCATTTTTAATGCAAAGCTCAAAACAAAAAACTGCCACTGTTTTCTAGAACTGACCAAAACTTTGAAAAAAAAATAATTCAATTCTATTTTGTTTCAAGCATTTTGATTGGTCAGATCTTTTCTGTTATTTTTGCGTGAAAGAATTGGCTCTGTTACTGGAACTACTTTTCTGTAATTTTTCTTGTGCATTGGTGATGTAAATTTCTCTATTTATTATTTATTTAAGTTGTAAAAGTTTTAATTACTTTTTTACTATTCTATGAATGGAATTATAAGAAATGAAATTAATTTTTCTCTTTGTTATGGAAAAATGAAAGAAGTGGACATTTTGCACATGTATGCGAATTATGCAGTGTGCAAAATGTCCAATTCTTAATTTTTCCATAACAAAGAGAAAAATTAATTTTATTCCTATAATAAAATTAAAAGTGACGTAATAAATTATAAATTAAATGCCAATGTTCACTTTCAGCAAGGAACTAAGAAAATACTTGTCACACGCCATCTGCAGAACTTTTCAATTTTTTTGTCAGTAACTATCTCAAATAAAGCTATAAGTAAGTGTATCTTTAAGGGAATTTTTAACTTTGGATGAAATCTGTACATGTGCTTGTATCCCATCTGTTCCTGTTTTTTAAGACTCTCATTTTAGATGAAAGATGTCTGAAATTCTTGGTTAAAGATTTGAAACAAACTTGATTTAATTTGTTCGCTGTATTTTTCATCACTTTATAGTAAGAAGGAAAGAGCTTGTAATGGATGTTATATAAGGCAGAGTCAGCTGGAAGATAATTCATCTTTGACTGGTGTGGATAGTGAAGATGATCTAGAAAAGAGTGTTACCCTTCCAAAAATGTACAAATCAATGAAAGATGCTCCAACAACAAAACCAGAGGAAACTACAGAAGAAACAAGAACATGTAAGATTAATTTATTATGGACCATTCCATGTCATTAGGGAATAAAAAAGATAGGTGCAATAATTAAAGCAGGAAAATAATTCATTAAATTATAACAGCATTTTCAGCACAAATGACTTGTAGCAAGCTGAGTGTATGGGATGGTGTTAATGCAGGTGCATTCTGTACATCCGTCAGTCCATACATTTATATGCATCTGTACCTAAACTTTAATCTTCGCCTCTTAAACACCTTGATCAAACTGAACCAAATTATTTTAACAGTGAATTATTCTACCGTGAATGGTTAAATAAAATTTATGATAAGAGAAAATTTTAATTTGCAGTTGAAAAGGAACCTATGAACTCAAGGAATGAAGACCAGTCAGAAAACCAGGATGTTAACAATATCTCAATACCAGGACAGGTGGCATCAGGGATAACAGTTTCCATGGTAGATAATGAAACAGATGAATTAAAAACTGCAAAACAGGCCAGGTAAATGTAAAAGCTAAATGTAAAAATGATTAACTCTTGAATTCTACATGGAACAATGATTGTGGTTGGTCAGCATTAACAAGACCACAAGTTGTCAAATTATGGGCATAATGAATTTGACAAATATTTACCAAAAAGTATGACTTTGAGCAGGGTTTAGATTGACCTACAAATTCCATGGCATGAAGTATCAGCTTCTCTCTGACAATTCAAGTAGTTTAATTTTTGTTTTCAAAGCCAGCTAAATATTTATGCACTTTTTTTTCATTTTGGTATCCAGTGGATACCCAGTAAATATTTCTTACTTACATGTATACATATATTGTGGTGCTAAGGTCTGGGATTGTCATGTAAATAGAGTCTCACTTACATATTTTGAGCAGCTAAAGAGTGGGATTGTCATATAAATGGAATCCTCAGTCAAAATCACTGATTTTCAGCAAGTAAACGCTTGGGACTGCCAGATTTAGATTCAAACCTAATTAGTAAGAGGTGCAGTGATCTGTGAGCCTGGTGACAGTGATCTGTGAGCCTTGTGGCAGTGATCTTTGAGCCTGGTGGCAGTGATCTGTTGGTGGCAGTGATCTGTGAGCCTGGTGGCAGTGATCTGTGAGCCTGGTTTTATAACATTTGGCCACCAAAACACCTTGACTATAATGTTATCAAACATGTTATGGTCCATAAGTATGTGCCATAGGCTACATGTACACAGCAGTTAAGCTTTAGCAGGGTTGGGACTTGTTGGTGCTGTCTGTAGTTGGTCTGAAAGTCGCAATATCACACGGACAATGTAATAAAGATTTTTAGCTCACCTGACCAAAGGTCATGTGAGCTTATGGCATAGCGCAGCATGTGTATGTGTGTGTGTGTGTGCGTGCGTGCATGCGTGCGTCGTTAACACACATTTTCGACTTTTCCGAAAGTACTGGACAGATTTCAATGACACTTGGCCAGAAATATGTCTGGGTCGGTGCAATTCAGATTTGTTCGTGGCGTTACCAAAACCTGATGTGATATTTGGCTTCTCTAGGGTCTTAAGCCTATAGTTTGTTCATTTTGTGAAATTCGGTCGAAAAATGGGTTACGTGTTTTTGCGTTTAATTTTGAAAATTTCTTAAAATGGCTTCAAATTGTTATAACTTGACTATTTGTACAGATATTGACATGTGGTTTTAGTTTTCACTTTTTCTTAAAATGACCTTTAAAATGGGGTCAAGGTCAAAGGTCATTACCTAGTTTGTAATTTTGCAGTTTTAGGCTATTTTCTTCAAAACTTTTCAAGATATATAGCATCACAATGTTGTTAAAATGTTCAGCATGACAAAATTTAAAAAGAAACAAAGTTCCGTAACTATATGATATTGCATGTAGGAGTTGTTACTCCTGAGATATTATTTTTTGCTTATAAAAACTAAAATTGTGTATTAGCCTGAAAACTATTAACTTTTTGCATAGGCATATATATTAGAATATTGTAGGTATTGACATGACGATCATTTTGATATATGGCTCAAAGTCATACGTTCAAAGGTCAAGGTCATAAGTGCATTAAAAACTGAAATTGTTTATTATCTTGGAAGCTATTAACTTTTTGTATTGGCATGTATATTGGAATATTGTAGGAATTGATATGGCGATCATTCTGATAAAAGATTCAAGCTCTTACATTTAAAGGTCAAGGTCATAGATGCACCTATTAACTTTTTGTATAGGCATGTATATTAGAATATTGTATATATTTTTGCAAATGATTTTGGCCATATCCTTAGGTGAGCGTTAAGGCTCATGGGCCTCTTGTTATTAGTCAAATTACCTTATAATCTTAATAGAATTTGGCAGATAAGACTGGAACTATTTTTTTCTGACTTTGGTCATTTTTATTCTAATTCTGGTTACAATTTCTTCTTGTAGACTATATATCAATGTAATTTTCTTTTTATATATATAAATATATATATTTTAAATATACATGTAGAACTGGTTCAGAAGACATGTTTCATTTGATAAGTGATGAAGAAATAGCGAAGTCTCTTACACTAAGTAATGATGAACCAGAAGTAGAAACTGATCCCAAGTAAGTAGATACACAATGTACGCAACAGTATACATGTAAAACTGCTCCTGTGTTTAACAGTGAAATATATGGTTCATTAAAATTAGGAAAACTATATTCTGTTCCTTGTATTAAAGTTCTAAAAAATTGGATTTTAAATTATGCTTATCTCCGATTTAAAGATACCCTCTGAGTATGATCCAATAATCTTTGTCTATATGAGTTTAGATAAAAAAATTTCCACCAATCAGAAAAGTGGAATTTTTGGATAT
This sequence comes from Tegillarca granosa, assembly GCA_029721355.1. Taxonomy (NCBI): domain Eukaryota; kingdom Metazoa; phylum Mollusca; class Bivalvia; order Arcoida; family Arcidae; genus Tegillarca; species Tegillarca granosa. The sequence continues at coordinate 9,684,390 of CM056609.1, forward strand.
TGTGGCTGCATGAATTAAAAATAAAATAAATATAAATTCACGTTTTTAAATTATGGTTATTTGTTAAATTGTCAAAGTTAGAACAATTTTTATTAATTTTCATTTATTTATTTATTTTTTCAGTTTAACCCGAAGCCTGGCAATATCAACAGAAGAACTTGAAAAAGGGGAGGTAAACAGTTGTAATGAGATATGGATAAAACCAGGAAAAAGTTTTGCTGTTCCAATCTTAGTTGAAAACATCAATACTGCATTATGTTGGGAATTTAAATCACATCCTAAGGTTAGTAATTATACATAGTCACACATATTTTACTATACATATGTGTCCGTCTGTCTGTCTGTCCATCAAATTTTTATTTCTGCTGATAATAATTGATGCATGAAATGCAGGTCTCGAATTGACAAACTGCAGCTAAACTTAGAAAAATTTTGAATATTTGTTCTGCAAAATATCATATTAGACAAATTACATGTAAACTTGGAAAATTTTGAATATTTATTACACAAAATACCATTGGAAAATTTTGAATATTTATTACACAAAATACCATAGGTAATTTAGTGCTAAACTTGTAAAATTTTGAATATTTATTACAAAAAATATAATAGGTAACTTAAAAATGTTAATCTTTAACATCTGGGACATTTTTGAGATTGATTTACTCGAGCATCTTGATAACCTGAAATGTAGAATTTGAAATAACATTCACTTCAAATTATCAAATATTCAGTGTTATGAAATTATTGTCAAAGCCCGTGGAGGGATATAATTGTAATTTCTTATTACCCTGCAGGGCCCTTGATTGTATGATTTAATTTAAAACCTGAAATAAATTCACTGTTATTTGTAGGGAAAAAATAATAGTACACTGTGACAGCTCATAATTCAAAAGGGGTTGAGGTGGGGGTGGGGTAGGGGGTCTGTATCCAAGATGTCTAAAGAGCAGTCTACTGATCACAGCCTCTTACACTGTCAAAGTTTAAATTTCACCCAAACACATCTTCATTACAGAAGTTTTTCATTTTGTTGGCCATTGGCAGTGGTTTTAATCTGGCACTTCAGAATTTCTGAACTGACTGTTTTTATACAGTGTATAAATGAATTACTGGCCATAAAACACCATAACTCCACTCTTCTCTAATTAATAATAGAATACAAAATACCTAATTAAATAATAAAAAAGGATACCAACACCCGTAAGGTCCTGATGACAGCAGCATAGCTGTCGAAACATGTATACAAATAAAAATCATACCACCACTGTTCATCTAGTGTTGAGAACCATTTCTTTTATTAACAATTTAAATAATGTGATTCTGATTCTAATGAATATCTTGTTAACTGTATTACTTCAGGATGTAGTATTTAGTGTTTGTTTCCAGCCTGATAATAAAACTAAACTTAGTGATGCTCAGACACTTGTACCTTCTTGTAAATGTGACTCACACAAACAGGCAGTAAAAGGGGAGCTAACTGCAAAACAAGTTGGTATTTATACACTGGTATTTGACAACACATACTCAAGGTAAGAGAATGTTATATTATAAAAGAAGTTTAAAAAAATGATACACGTGACAACAGCTTAGCAACCAAGAAAATAACATAGTACAGGTGTACAACAGCAAAAGAAATTTTTAATAAACAAGGCAACCAATAAACCAACACAAACAAGGAAATAATAGAAATGGTGAAACAAGACCGACACATATAAGTGTCTGTGATTTAAAGTACCCGGTATCATAACTTAGGACAGGCACTGGAGAAAATGTTAAGTAGAATGGTAACAGTACTAGTTGAGTGTTTAACTATGACCAAAGAATATTCATTTTATTTTACTATCTTTACCATTAATTCATTATCTCTTTTAGGAGCTAAATAAACTCTTTATTATCTCTTAATTCTTGTTTCTTTCGCATCTACTTTTATGGAGAATTTTCTTGGTTTGGTGCATTTAATCATTAGTCTTAAAGAGCAGGTGGTCTTTATGTATCATAAATTTTCTTTTCCATTAATACAGGCTTACATCAAAGAAGATTGAATATGCATTATGGTCAAAGAAATCTACATCCTGAAGGGAGATAACTCATATCCTGAAGGGAGATAACTCATGTGAAAAAAAACAGTTACCTTAATGAAGAAAATTCAATGGATAATAAGAGCTTTTGTGTCATTAGTTTTATTTTTTCAATATTGGATAAACATGGTCAAAAATTTTTAGTTGAACTTTTTAAAGAGGGTATTTCAATAAATCAATTTTTTTTTTATTCTAAATAAGTGAGAGTTCTGAATCTACAGAAAATAAAAGAACATGTTATTTTATTGATAATTAATGAATTTTCTATGATTTAGTTGTAGTGAGTTTTATTTTAGCTGTCATCTTATGATGAAAAGAAAATTTTCATTTTGTTACCTGTGAGTAATTAATTGACATGAAAAATTCCGGATTTCATCTTTCAAATTTTTGTGGACAGTTGGGAAATTTTCATGTTTCCTTTTGTTTTTGTGTGAATTTGTGAGAACAACAAGAATTAAAAATATAACAAATTAAATTAAAACTGTGTATACATGTACTAGTATTTATATATTCATCTTTTAAATTTTTGCTGTAAATTGGGAATTTTTAGTATCATTTATTTTGTGTGAATTTGTGAGAAAAACAAGAAGCAAATTATTATCAATGTCACTTTGTATCTCTAGAAGATAAAATTACACCAAGTTTCTTGATTCATTGTAGTTGTGTACGTAATATAAAACTTTGTGGTTATATACTGTGATATAGTACTTTTTATACAATGTTAAAATGCTCAGTAGACTTTTGTAGTTTTTATAGTCATAATATTTTACATAAAAATATACCAGTCCATTGGTGCTATTGTGAATCAGGTTGTCAGATTTTCCTGGGTTTAATAGGTGAAAAGGTGAAAGGTCAACTGCTGATTGACTTAACATTATAAATGACAGATGTCCCTTTTGTCTAGAAAAAACAGGAACAATTTTTAATACTAATTTCACAAGGTTAAAGTGAAAACAGATAAAACCACATGATTTTAGCTCAATTTTTTTAACATATGGCTCAAATTTTTCTTGAGCAAATTAGTTTATTATTTTATTCAAGCTGTGTGTTTTGAGTGTGATCAAGTTATTATTGGATGGGTAACTCTGTAGGCGCATGTGGTTGAACCCGAAATGGATTCATAAAAAATTAGCACTTAACTGAATAGATTTACATGCCAAATAAACCGGTTGCATACCATCTTAGTTTATTTAAATTTGTAATTTAAGTTGAGGCACTCAAAACCGAAATTACAACCTTTACCACATTTGTCAAAATATCCCGTGTGCAACAAGATCAATGTTTACTTAACCACCATGTAATTTATTTACATATAATATTTTGAACTTTTTTGAGACATCTTGGAAAAAGAAAATATTTCATGTTAAGCAATTAATTTATCCAAAAAAATATACAGCTATATATTCTCTATTCTCTAGATCACCTTGATAATTAAAAGAATTTTATTTTAATTATAAATATACATGTATTTAGTTGATCACAATTTTTTCATTTTTAAAATTTTTTATTTAAAATAAATAGGAAAAATCAATCAAATTGACAAATCGAAATACATGCATTATTTTTGTTTGGATATAAAATCAAAATTTGTATTTTCATGAAATTTTGAACTTTGGCCATTTACTGTACATGTTCCATTTAAAAGTAGTTAGTTATTTATTTTTTAAATTAAAAATTAAAAAACGCTGTGAAGAAAACCAAACATATATTATTAGTTGGTAGAAAAAATTACATGTAAAAGGGGGATTGTTAGCGTCACAATAAAGTCAACTATGCAAATTTTTTATAGACTTGAATATATATTAAAGTTTCGTATTTCCAATTATTTGAGGTCATCATTGCAGGTACTTGCTATGCACATCAGCAACTTACACAGACTACAACTTTGATTTTATGCATAAAAAATCCAGGCAAAACCTTTTTTGTAAAAAAATGTAAAAGATTTCAAAGGGTATCACTTCCAAAGAATTTTCTGTTTTAAATGACAGGGTTACTGTTATGGTTAACACAGGGATGAATATATCATTCTTTATGAATGTTGTATCTTAGTACAGTGTAAAACAATTCAGATTAAACAAGGTGGTGATATTTAGTCACATTTACTTTACATTTGTATTGGTATTAACATTGAATTACACTTTCCTGTAATACAATATACAATGAAATAATTTATTTTCCTGGTTTCTGGTTTTGTTTGTTGATGGTTCAAATCACAGAGATTATTTCTAATGTGAAAAGTGATTTTGTTCAATAAGCAATTATAGATATCACTATTATTAGCATAATTAGTAATTTTGGGTGTCAATCCATTATTCAAGAATGAGATGACATTGGAAAATTAATGACAGTGCAAAACTATTTATTTGATATTGCTGATGTTGGATACACAGATCCACTGTATTTTGTTTACAAACTATGATCTCATAGATTATGTACTCCATTTTAAAATACATGTATATGCAATAATACAGTTTGGCCAGTTTAGCAGTTTAGACTAAAAAAAAGTTTAATTTGAGAGAGAGAGAGAGAGAGAGAGAGAGAGAGAGAGAGAGAGAGAGAGAGAGAGAAATGCATCAGTAGTAGGCATTTAGTTATATTTTGTTCATAATTTTGCAACTGATCCTTAACTTATTTTATCCACAGCCTAATTGGGTTACTTTAAATTGCCTATGCCATGGTATTAAAGAAATGTTATCCAAAGGTTATTTTAAAATCACGTAATTATAATTATCTCTTAAAAATAGAAAATTTATTTAATCATTGATTATATACACTCATGTATCTTGTATATAAAAAAAGTGGATGAAATATTTTATGGACAGTCCAAACTATTATGGTTGTCATTTGACATAGTTCAAAAACAAATTAAAGACTGCAAATATTAAAAAAAGGATAATTAAGGAAAAATAAAAGCAATAATTCAAAGATTTCTGCAAATATTAAAAAAAGGATAATTAAGGAAAAATAAAAGCAATAATTCAAAGATTTTATATTTGATGCAAACTGTAAAAGAGTGAAAGTGCAACTGGTAATTATTCCCTTCTAGTTAAAAGAGGTACATGTATTTGATGAAAGTCGGGTCTTCCACAACCCCAGAATTGCTTCTGTATAAGTTTATCACAAAAAAACACCATAACATCACTCCACTCAAACAGGTTTTTTGTTAATTCAGGCTCCAGTTTAGACAGGCCTTACTGTATGTCATTTGGTTGTATCATTATTCATATACCAGGGCTTATTAGTGTTTTATATTTCATGTACATATACAGGGCTTTTACGTCGTATTTATACAGAAAGGTTTTGTTATCAAATATCACATTATTTTTATTTCAAAATTAACCATATACATGTATGGTCATACAAATTTTACCATTTGTTAATTTATCAATAAAATTTCATAATATTAAAAATATTGTTGTTTTATTGTCATTATGAGTTCAAATGTTAATTTAACCTATATGAAAAATATTGGCTCTGAATTAAATTGAGAGTTTTTTCAGGGTTGTCTAATAAATTTTTGTTTATTGTGGCTTGGTAATTATCATGAAATTTTGTGTCAATGATGTTATTTATACTCACACAATATTATTTCATAAAATTTTCTCCAAATAAAATTTCCTGTTTTTATGGTTTGAAGCAAAATTAATTTCAACCTTATTTTATAATTATTACGACACCCATTTTGATATATTTTCACAGAACACAATCCATGAAATATTCTCTAAATGGTAGCTCAGATGGTAGAGTGCACACTTTGTATGTTGGAGTTTGAAGGATTGAACCCCGGCTGGGTCTGATTAAGACTTGAAAATTGGTAGTGATTGTTCTTTTGCCAAGCACTCAGCATTTAGAAATGAAGTCACTGGGTCTTTCAGATGAGACCTTAAAAATTGATGTCCAATGTCACGGCAGGCATGGCACGTTAATGAACCCTCTCTGCATATTTCTGTCAAGTGCACTACAAACTTAAGGTAAAAATTTCTGACACTTCACCTATGCCTGATGATGTCTCAATATAAGTGAAATATTGTTGACTGGGATGTAAAACCCAATAAAGCGATCAATCAATCTAAATGAAACTGTTTTAAATTGCATAACAAAGAAAATTTCAATACTTTAAATATTAATGAGATGTATAATACTATATTTTACTAAATACATGTTTCTCCGAGGGAGAATGATGTCTGAGTGGTGGGGGCAATATACTCTTCAAACTCAGTTGTTTATTTACTGTGGGTTTGATCCCGGCACAGAGGCTTGTATTTATATTAAAATACCCGTAACTGACAAACCCTGTTAGAGGCACTTAGAAATGTCTTATTTCTACATGTCTCTAACATGGTTAATCAGTGACAGGTATTGTGATAGTAATACAAACCAGTGATCCCGGTTGACCACAAGTAAGGAAGGCTGTTCCTTGTCATGGGCCCTTACTGGTTGGCTCGGTACCAGTATAATGGTCTGTAATATGGCAAGCCACTGTACAAGCATGCTGAGGTTGCCGTAATTAGCACTATTACAATGCAGATCAGTAACACTTGCACACTCACACACTACTTAAACTTGTGTTCAGATTAATTTTCAAGATTAACAGAAACTGCTTTGTCACCAAATTGCTGAAAAAACTGCTAATGTGATGTAAAACAACATTCAACAAATTAACCAACTTTCTTTTAAATAAACTCACATAAATTCAAAGTTTCATACGATAAATTTATTGACCAATCACAGACCCACAAGGACAAAATCTTTACAATGAAGTTAACTATACATTATATAATAGAAGGATGCAAATGCTTTTTTACCTACAATCTGCTGTGTATGCCATTTCTGTACAATTGATAAAATAATAAACAGACGGATCAACAATCATTATGAAATTTACATGCTCATAAAGAAATGTATGCCATTTCTGTACAAAAAAGAAAATTTAAAATGTATTGCCATTTCTGTACAAAAAGAAATGTATGCCATTTCTGTACAAAACATGTATAAATAAATATACAAATGGAATGGAAGATTCATCATTCAATTTTTTAAATGACTTAATACATATATATATATATATATATTTCAGTGGAATGAAAGACAATTTGAAATTGACATACTTAATGCTGTAAAAAGAAATACACACACACACACACACACACACACACACACACAATGTATGTATTATTATGCAGTCAACACAGAATGAGACACTGTTTGGCAGAACATACATGTATTTTTTTAACATATATTTAGTATATCACAGATCTATAACTATATAACTATATCACTACTAATGAACACATTCATGACTTGCTTTTAGAGCATTTTGTTATGCTGAGATTCTTTAAGAGAATGTTAACAGAACACAGTTTGTTCCACTTGGCATGCCATTAAACTGAATGAAATGCTTCTGGGCATTGCTACTTTGACATACTTGATTTGATGGCACATGCTCAGAAGCTTGGTCAGTTATTCTAACTTACATAGATTACATAGATTTGGTTCATGTAAACACTGGTAAATGTAAAGTTGACGTTTTTTCTACTTATTAAAATTATACATTTGGCTACTACATTGAAATCATGGATTTGATGGCTTGCATCCAAAAATGTGACACAAATTGACCCAATAGATATGATAATCACAATTAATCACTATGGTGAAATTATGTATTTCATGGAAATCACCGTGAAATAATAGACATAAGCTTTTCACACAGACATAATTGACGCTCTAGAGTCAATAGTTTGGAATTCTTGATTTGTTGACACATCTGGAATCCAGGAGATTACTGTACTGGTTGTTTCCATTTGAACTGCAATCACATGCCACTCTGAATATTTTGCAAAATTCTGGATTTATAGCTGGCACCAAGGATATAAGATCTTCACTTTCCAGGTTTGTATGGGTTGTACTGTTTTTCATTCATGGATGCTAGTGTATGGTTGACTACCCTATGGTGGGCCTCATCAGCACGGATAGCTAGTATAACATCCTTCATGGTGGCATCTGGCTGTAAAATAAATTTTAACGCAATGAGTACAGAAAACAAAACAAACATGTATATCAGAGAGAGATTTTCGCTGTGATCAAGATGGTATGTTTGCTTCTAGACACCCTAAGAAATCAATAAAGAGTAAACTGGTAAGAGTTTTTTATTTTTAAATTTTATTTCTTTTTCTTCATAACAATTAATTATCAGATTTCCTGTTTTTACAGTGGCTGTTCCAAAATTAGCAATAAAATTTAAGAGATAGCCTGAAAAGTAAGGCAATTAAGCTGAAAACACAAACTAGACTTGATTAGACGATTAAAAACAACTAATTTATCAGATGTTACAAGCCTTTTACAGTTGTCCAATCATCTGAACTGAAAATTCTACCCAGGCTTTTTGATGAACAAATGATACAGGTTATAGTAAATTATTGTCATGCTTCTAAGAAATGCGCAGGCGTGTTGCGTCATTCCTGTAACTGCACTTTACCAGATGTTTGATTAATTATGCTGCTTTTTAACAGCTTGTGTTGAATGAACTTTAACTGTAGGTGAGTTACACCATTTATTATGAATTTACAACTCATCTGATAGACCTTTTGTGCAGGTGAGCTAGTAAGATTTCTTGTTTGGTGGACCTTTAGTGCCGGTGAGCTTTGATGTTAATCAACAGTTCTTGTTTAATGAACTTGTTACATGCTGGTTTTCTTATAAGCTAATACTTAATATTACTTACTGCAAGTTTCCAGTATCTCAAAGCAACTTCTGGTGCCGGTTGAGTCTTCCAATGTCTCAGGGGACCATGATCAATGTCCTTCAAAACAAAATTTTAAAAAATCTTATATGGAAAATTGAAAAATTTCGAAATATAAGAAACAATTTTATTTGTTCAATGATGCTTAATATGGTACATTACCCTAAATGGTCGAGAGGTCAAAACCAAAAGTAATGGAATTACACTGCCCTTCATCATCTACCGTAGATTTGAATACTACTAGGGGCAGATCATTGTGTGTGGAAATTTTTTTATCAGGTCTGTGGTTTTGTATGGGAACTTTCTTTTCCCCCATCTTAATGATTTTTAGATTTTATGTTAGCTGAAATTAACTTGAGCACTTTGAAGTCATTGAAGTCATCAGATCTAATTCAGAGTTATCAACAATTAAAAAAATCTATCTAGACTGGAAAGAAAAAAAAAATCAAAGTTTAATTTTTATGACATCAACTTTTACCTTTAAACATTTGGAATATGTTATGACGGCTTCTTCCTCCAGATAACCAACAAATCTATGACAGAATCTGGGACTTAACAGGTAACTTATACTAAACATTGTCACAAAAGCACCTAAAAAAGTGAAAGATGACATACAGAAATTGTTTACTGATAGACTGATGTCAATAGTTTTTTTTTTTAAAAAAATACTGTAAATAAATTTAAATTTGTGGGTTCCAAATTTTCCTGGTTTAAAGAAAAAATATCATTTCATAGAACGATAATTTTGTGGTTTGAATTTTGTTGAAAAAAACTTTGTACAAAAGTTTACAATAAAGGTTATACTTATGTGTTACTCATGTGTATTGCATTAAACGGTAATAGACTTTGGCCGAGTAAACATGTCTCTGTCCTAGTTGTACCTACTATATCATCTCCCATTTCTTATTTGTTTAGGTTAGGAGACCAACATAATGTATTAAGGTAAAAAAGTATACATATATTTTAACTTTTTTAAAACATATTTGTTGATATCTGTGGGTCTTATTGTCCACAAGAACAATGAAAATTGGATCACCATAAATATTAATGGTTGTACAGTATACTGCTTTGAAGGCTCAAAAGTTCAAGCATCTTACTCTAGAGTGGGCATTTGTGGGTTTATTTGCTACCCCTTTTTGGGGCTCAGCATCAGATTATCAACTAATTGAAATGGTGTCAGAATAATGTTATTTGAGGAGGGGGTATGCATGTCTGCAGCATGATCACTCTCTGAGTTTAACCATTAATCATTAAAATTGCCAAAACAGGCCAAAAATAAGCAAACACAATTCACAATGGCAGATTCCACACATACATAAATACATAAATTTAATCCAAAATTAGTCCTTAGAGATAAATAAACCGGATCTTGTTGAGAAAAGAGGAAAAATAGCTAATACAATGGTAAACAACATTATAACAATTTAACTACATGTATTCACCTTGTGCTCCAATTACACATGTTCTGAACAGCCAAGATGGCTGTCGTAGTTGTAATGCTGTCATTAGATGCATTCTTTCATTTTCAGCTTCCTCTATAAAGTATCAAAAATAAAAATTACAGTAATGAAAATAAAAATACTGCTTTTATTTACCATAACCCTGACATACAAATAAAAGTGTTTTATCTGAACTCTGATGACTTAAGAAGTTTACATAATGATATGAACGACAATTTAAATATTTAAGATGGATTGATTTCATTAAATGGGGTTTTACATCCACAAGTCAAGAATATTTCACTTATATCAGCTAATTAGCTGAAACAGCAGAAATTTCCAAGTCTTGGTTAGACCTGGCCAGGGTTCATGATCTCCCATAAATATTAGCGGTTTGGGGTATGAATCAGAGATGAATCTGACCTAACAAGTTAAATACATGTACTTATCATAACTTCTTATATCTAACCATAAGAGAACCTGAGTTGTTTATGGCAAAGTTTTTCTGACCACAGCACCTCTCATTTTAGGAAGATCCTAGTCTAAAGAAGATTCTCAGTTAGCTTGTCAAAATTAGCCTTTTTTTTTTTTTCTTGCACTCACAAATTTTTCTCCATACCAGAAATGACCATGTTAGTAAATGTGAAAGAAACTTGACAAGGGCTTAAAACATCATCACTTTCTTCCTCAAATAAATGTGAAAATTGGAAGTTGTGGGTTCAAAACTGAAGAGGCCATGATACAAGCTCTCACGATGTGTAAATTGATTTTTTTCGACTAAATATTTGACTTGCACTTTTACCTACTGGAAATCTATTTCTTACACATTCAGTGATTGATATACAAGACTGTATGTCTCTTTGACATTACCTAGCAAGGTATGTATCCATCCGTAATCCCTCTGCAATCTACGTAGGGAGTGTAAGTGTCTAGTCATTGCTGCCACCATTCCTGGAACTCCAGCCACAGTTTCCAGGAAACAAATCCTCCTGTAACATAGGCATGCAAATCATGTATAAAAAGCATTTTAAGTTAACATTTTAAAATTAACCAAAAATCTAAAGCCCATCTGCCAGTAGGGGGCATCCATGGTCTAAAGAACATGCTAACAGAAAACAGCATCTCTAACCAGCTACTAAAATGCAATATTTAGCAATTTTTTGTTTTGTTTTGTTTTGTTTTGTTTTGTTTTGTTTTTTTTTTTTTTCGTTTTTTTTTTTAAATTATAAAGAAGTTATCAGATTTTTAAAAATATTTAAAATGAAAGAATAAAGCAGTACCCATGGAATAGATTTGTACATTTTTGCATATTAAAATCAAATTTTATGTTTTGAAGTAGAAGAAAAGGAATAATAAGATAAAAATATTAATAAAATTCAAGAAATTTGTAAAAAAAAAAAAAAAAAATTTTAGACTTTCTTCTCAAAAATAAATAAATAAATAAATAAATGAAAATTAAAGAAATAAATCAGATCAGACTTACAATACCCATTTCTTTTCATCTCTCTCTCCCCAGTTAAATCTGGTCAATATATCAAAGGATTTCCTCATTACTTTAACACTGAAGTAAGCCAACTAAAATAAATAAATGAGTGAATAAATGAGTGAATGAATGAGCAAATGAATGAATGAATAAGTGAATGAATGAATGAATGAATGCATAAGCAAATGAATGAATGAATGAATGAATGAATGAATGGACAGACAAATGGATAGTCAGAGAGAAAGACCGATAGACATAAATAAATAACAGAACTAAGATATAATATACTGGTTACAATATTATTATTCAAGAAACAGTTTATTATCACAATTATCCTTTTCTTTTATTTCTTATACATGTATGATGAACACAATTACATCTTGGTATAATGTCATGTGTCTGACAGAAAAAGATCTACATGCCATGAATTTCAAACACAGGATCTCCAAAACTCCTTCCTCTTGCACACACACACACACACACACACACCTTCTTAAATCAAATATGTAAGACTTTTGAACATTCTTACAAGAGTGTTAATGAAATATTGCTTTTTTAATAATTTGAAAAAAAATCTTTTATGCAAAAAGCCTTGTCAACTCATTAGCTAAAAATCAATGGTTTTCTCTGGGTACCTCAGTTTCCCCTACCATTCAAGAACTGATAACATCATATAGTGATACCGCTAGGCAATAACCCCAATAAAAACTGATTTTAAAGAGATCAGTTCTGATAACATAATTCTGCCGTAAGTATTTTGGGAATTTCTTTCAGGAATTAACAAATATGATATATTACCTTGTCAACAAACTTCTCAGGTGGGTTGTGGGTGATTTGGACATTGTGTAACTCTTCCTCAGACCTAGAAAAAAATGTATAACCAACCATTTTAATTTGAGTAAATTAGTAGAAAAAAATTGACATCACAGAATTGAATCTATGTTTTAAATTTAAAAAATGGCATATTTACAGTTTTCAAGGCATGTGTGTTTTCAATGCTTATCCAAAATTGAAGTTATTGAAATATATCCAATGTTACAAATCCATACCTGTGGTTGTCAAGGCAAATGTCCTAGTTGCCAAGACATATCTTAGATTACTGATGTAGATCCAAGATTACAATAACATCTAAGACTACCAAAACATAACCAAGGCATATCTGACATTACCTACACAAATTGAAAGTTTCTGTGACACATCCAGGATTATCAAAGCATACCCAAAGTTACCAGGGCATACCAAAGTATAGCAAGGCATATTCAAGTTAAACCAGGTTATATGGCATATTCAAGGTTACTATGGTACATGTATATCCAAGGTTACTATGACATATCCAAGATTATTATGGCATATCTAAGGTTACTTAAATATATCCAAGGTAACAGTGGTGTATCAAATGTTAATTTGGTATATCTGAGGTAACTTAGGTATGTCCAAGTTGACTATGGTATATCCAAGGTTACTATGGTGAATCTAAAGTAACTATGTTATATCCAAGGTTACTCCTATGGTATATCTTATGGTTTCATTATGGTATATTCAAGGTCTCAGGAGGTCAAGCTATATAGCAGATCTAACAAAAACAGGAAATACTTATCATTTCTGATACAGATTATGCCTATGAATACCAGAAAATGACTCAGGAAATGTCATTAAGTGCTATTTACTTACCATATAGGATGAGGTAAAGTGTGTGTTCCCATGGGTGGAGTCTCATCTTCTGTATTAACCTTTATACTGCTAGTCTGTTGAGTGCTTGCAGGTTTTTCTGTTTTACTATCCAAATAAATAAATTTAAAAAATTGAATACGGTAATAAAAAAATAATGAATGAATGAACAAATAAATAAATAAATAAATTAATTAATTAATTAATTAATATTTCATGCAAATAAATTTTTAAGATGTTTTGTCCACAAAAACACCAGAATAAAAATGGTAGGATGGACTTAAATAATTATTAGTATAAGTTATTATAATTAACTTTTAACTCTCTTCAAAAATGTCATTGTCACTTTTGGAGGCCATGCTCTCATTTCTCATTTACAATTCAAGGAAAATTCATTGTGAAGATGATGAATTAGAAGCAGATTAGTAATATTAATATCTGACCATGAAAAACACGGATTGCTTTTCTGGTGAATTGATTGATACATTTAAATCAAGAATTTTTTTCACTCATATCACCAACTATAGGTAAAGTGTCAAGATATTTTTACCTTTGCAGTGTGCTCAGGGTAGTGCACAGGGAGGAATCTATAGCATGTCAAGCCTATCATCTCGGGGTAATGCACAGGGAGGAATCTATAGCATGTCAAGCCTATCATGGCACAGAGCATCAGTTAAGATCTCTGACAAAAGACCCTGCGATTTTATTTCTAAATGTTAAGTGCTTGGCTGAAAAAACAGTCTCTATACCTATTCTCAAGTCTTGGTTAGGCCACACCAGGGTTCAAACCAAGATGTCAGACAGGAAGTAAGCACTGAGTTTCTATAAAGTGGTGTGTATTCTGGTGAATATATATTAATATATATGTACATACTATATAAAATCTTACCGGAAATGTTCCAGATGGGTAGGATCTGGAATTTTATCAAATTTCCCTTCTTTAAATTCTTTAATATTTTTGTCAATGTCGGTTTTAGTTGCCACCCCTCTTATCTGTAATAATAATACAGGTAAAAAAAAAAATAATAATACAGGTAATAATAATAATAATAATACAGGTAGTAATAATAATAATACAGATAATAATAATAATAATAATACAAAATGCCCAATAGGGTCTGTTTCACTCGACTGGATCTTTTTTGCATTTGAGTTTTCAACAGCCCGACACAATATTAAATATATGCACCAACCGTAGATTGATAAATACCGTTCAATTTAGTGTAGTTTTTCATATTCACTTCAACTAAAAAAGGAAAGGTATACAGTGTACTTTTCCTACAGAAATATTCAAAACGGGGGTATGCACATTTATTTTCCCTCCTTGATGGCGTACATACCTGTGGTATCAACTTTCTGTTATGTTCAAAGACAGATTTTAACAACACATTTTCATTTTTTATTATTATAAAAAAAAAAACCCACTATACACCCGACGACATTTGTGCTTTAAACTTGTGACTAATATTCCAACGCAAAATAGAATATTTTTTGGAATTATTACTTATGCAACGACGACATCGGTAATGAGATACATTTAACATGGACTGTATTAAATATCGCTGGTTTCATAGATAATATTTTAAAATGTAACATTTTTTTATCACAGATTTAGAGATATGTTTATGCCATGTAAACTTTGTTTTAGGGGAAAAAAGATAACCTTTTATCCTTTTCAGAATATTTCCATAATAATTAAAAATTCGATATGAACTCAACATCTTATGCAACGAATCACCATCCTTGTGAGAGATGTGTGCGTGTGTTTGCTTAAATAACATGACACCCGGTATATATTTAAATTTATATATACAAATGGTCTATATATAAATGTTTACAGGTTTTTTTTAAAAAAAATTTTAATTATTTTTTTAGATAATATATTACGTAATAGAATAAGTGTCAAATTACCGTCTGTATTATTGGAAAAATATAGAAGGAAATAATAAAATTGATTAAAAAAGAATATTTCCTGATGTAAGATAGCATGACGAATTTAAATAGTCGTTTATCACAAAAATACCAAGAAATAAATTACTGACCTGTGTCCAGTCTTTAGTAAAATGCAATCCTGATTTTTGCTGCAGACAACTCAAAAGTCCATTGGTCATTTTATCCGTAACAGCATTTTGGACTGCAGATCGGGTCTGCATTAATCCATGTTTGCATAAATAAATTGTTCTTAAAGTAGACATTTTTAATAAACAAAATTCTTTTTGTGTTTCTTAAACTAGACGTCGATCATTATATATATATCAAATTGTGAGATATCAGTCTACTGCAATCTTCTATACAATTATATAAGCCTGAATGAACCAATCAGAGTGCATCGCACAGGCGCAGTTAAGCCAATCGCTCACGGAGTTCCTGCGGTTTGTTTCTAAATATAGAAAACTATTGACATTAGGATTTACCTGAATAGTTTCCGGAATACGAATCAATAAGTTTTAATTATTTTAAAGGGAATTTTTTAGATAAAATGATCAGTTATTTATAAAGCTCTTAATTGATAAATGATCACCGTATAAATAACGACCTTAAAGCTACTTTTAATGATTTTAGCGATGGTTTAATTGACCTTGTTATTGAACGTGAGGGTATTGCCAAATGACGTCATTATGAAATATACTGAAATACACCCAGGGATTTCGTCAGCCGAAACATCAAGAATAATTTTTAAGTGCATGCACTTAAACATCGGTTATTAAAACCGTTTTTGTGATTTGTGTTATATAAACGTCTTATTTATTATTTATTTATTTATTTATTTATGGTAAATTTAACACATCCTATCATCAAGTTATAATTAATCGTCTTTAATCAAAACGTCTACATATTTTGTAGGCGCTGTTTTAAAGCTTATGTAACAATGCCTCTAGTTCAGTTTAGATTGTTAAAACGGCTGCGGAAAATTTAAAATTTATAACAAGGTCAGCCCTGGGATAGTGAGGAAACCAGAGTACCCGAGAAATCCAACTACTTTCGGCAGGCGGATATATATTTAACGCGGGTGTGACAGGAACTGGTCTGTAAGCTCGCGTCTTAGACATTTAACCATCGACCCCCCCCCCCCCCCCCCCAAATGTTAACACAAGAGGTAAGTAACTATGCAATATATGCATTCATACGTGGTTAACCTTCGATTTAAGCCATTTAAAAAGTTTCTAAAAAAACATTTTGACAGCGGCGTCGTGGTAACAACACGTACACGGTTGTGTTACATAAGCCTACAGTAACATTAGCATATGTAATGGCATTACATCACTCAATCCTCTGTGTTATGTAGCTTTTTTAAAACACAGAAATGGTTTTTTCCAATTTTTAAAACATGATACTTGGATGAAAAGTTATAAAATAATAAATAAACTATGTTTTACTTAATGACGAAAACTGTTATTCGTTTGTACTATACAGTGTATTTTAAAAAATGTTATCTCTCTCTCTCTCTCTCTCTCTCTCTCTCTCTCTCTCTCTCTCTCTCTCTCTCTCTACTCCACACACACACACACACACACACACACACACACATATACCACACACACACACACCACACACACACACACACACCACACACACCACACACACACGTAATATAATCGACCTGCATCGTCTTTCCTGGTATTTGCTTCAATACACTAAAATTAAATAGTCATTTTATCTGCGTCGGCATTTTTTCCACTGCAGAATACATTCATTCCTGTTTGCACTTGAATAATTTTCTTTAAAAGTTTTAATCTAAAGATTTAAATTTTGATAGAATATTTTCTGTGATGTAAACGAGATTTCGATGCTATATATATAACATTTCAATGTCATGCGATACATAGTGCATCATGCACAGGCGCAGTTTAGTCAATCGTGCACGTTCTAAAAATAGAAAAAAAATTATTTAAAGTAAGGATTTACCCTGGTAGTTCACGTAGTTCAAATCTATAATTTATTTTTTAAAAATCCCTGTTAATTCCTTTAAATAAAATTTCAGGGAAAA
Source organism: Tegillarca granosa (assembly GCA_029721355.1). Taxonomy (NCBI): domain Eukaryota; kingdom Metazoa; phylum Mollusca; class Bivalvia; order Arcoida; family Arcidae; genus Tegillarca; species Tegillarca granosa. The sequence continues at coordinate 9,701,785 of CM056609.1, forward strand.
AAACAACATTTCTTTCATAAATGTATAATCTTATAATCCGATGTTAAAGACTGTTTCAATAATTTTTGATCGTAAAAGTGACCTTGTTATTGAACGTGAGGGCATTTGCCGGTTGACGTCATTCAAAAGGATTAACCAGCATCAATTGCACATTTTTAAAATTAAATGTTTACGACAAAATGAATAATTCACATAAGCGACTTGGTGGACTGTAAAGAGTTATATTGTGTTAAAAAAGTTTTTTTTTTTAAATCTCTTATAATTCATGGTCTCAAAAACATTTTTTTTTGTTACAATATTTAAACTCGGATATTATATTCGCTATGATACGTTGAACATTAGAATCACACACTGTATTGGCGTCAATCACAAATTTATTTTAAACAAGTGAAATTGCAAAAAGAACGATACGTATATGGGGACGTATAAGGCTCGAAACTTTTGGGGGTCTGGGGTCATGGTCCCTCCTCCATCTCAAAAACATCACTAACAGATGAAACGGAAATGTTACTGAATATGCCCAGGACATAACCGGCGTCAGACAAGCGGTGAAGTTTGAATTTTTTTGGTCCAATTGTAAATTATTTCGAACTTCTATGTATGAAAATAACTGCACAACTATCAATAATCAACCTACACCC
>CM056609.1:9702525-10082525 GCA_029721355.1 Tegillarca granosa
GACTGGAAAAGCATCTTCAACCGAACAATAAAGATGGTAAGCTTTCTTGACCAAAATATCTCATAACTATATTAATTATATAACACAAAATACCACTTAAATTTTGATGTACCAGATGTGCACATTTCGGAAATTCATTCCTCATCATTGACACTAAAACAGAAAAGCTTGATAGATAAAAAACATATGCCAAACAGTTGCAAATTAATGAATATAAAGTTCCAAAATTATATCAACCCAAATCCAGCTAAAGAATGCTTTTGCATGAGGGAACAAACCTTAGTTTTAAATCTGATTTGTTACAAAATGATATGTTTAAGTACAAAACATGTTATCGCCCATTAACAGCCATTAACGGCCATAAAATTTCGACTTTATAAACAATAAAAGTAGCGTTGATTTGGACTCGTCATTTTTTAAGAAAGGATTTTCAACCGTTGGATTAATGTTTTTTTTTTTTTTAAAAAAAAAGTCCAAAATTAAGTTGATTTATTTATTTATTTATTTTGGAAAAAAGGTTTTTCTTTAAAGTTGCATTAAGTTTTTCAATTGTTCTGATTTTTTTTTTAGTTTCTAAAATTATATTTTAAAAATGATATCTTCTAACCACGATCCGTGAGATTCATTTTCTGAAATTTCAGTATCTTTTAGCTGTAAATAAACGGAATCCTCTGACCGGTTGGTCAGTGTTTTATGATGGTAATTATGAACTTGGGGCATGCGCATAGATGTTCGGAAAAACCCTAGAATCGAAGGTGAAATATGACAGATTGCATTAATTGTCCTTCATTAATATCCAGATGTTTTGAAATGGTGTTATCCCTTACTAAGTCACAAATGACTAATTCAACGAAGTTCTGTGTTTAATTTATCGTATTTCACCGTTTTGAAAGTTGTGTTTAAATGACCCGGGTTTTGGTGACGTAACCATGTTCTAATATTAGATCCCAAATGCTGCATCTCGCTGAGTAAATACTGTAATTTCTGTATTTATTCGAGCTTTTATCGTGGACCAAATGTAACATTGTTCATTAGGAACATCATTAATAAGATTAGCACCGTTTTAATTTTTTCTTAGAAACTTAATGCAGCTTTAAATTTAACATAAAATTTATAGATAAAGGGATCTACCTGAACATGAAAAATAAAATAGTGAAAAAAGGCACTTTGTCAATTACAGATTATAAGCACGCGCATCAAAATATTAACATTCTACTTTGAGACCATAGCTAAAGATGGGACGGGATGGAACGTCTGATATGACAGTTTGTTTAGTGATCCAGTATTTTGTCCTTTGCTATAATGATTAAATGTCGAAAATTACTGTGCGAATTATATATATATATATATAGATAATATATATATATATATATATATATATAATATATATATATATATATAATATGTAATAAATAAATAAATAATATATATATATATATATATATATATATATATATATATATATATATATATAATATATATATATATATATATATATGTATCCGTGTATCTTATATATACTGTGCGAATTTGATCAAACCTATCATTTGAAGCGGAAGTTATGGAGATCGCATGCTTTTTCAGCAGACATGGGTATCTCTGTATGTCCCTTAACCTCGTGTGTATGGGGGTATAAATATCGTATTGTGCTTAGAGAGAAACATTTATTGTAGAATTTCCATTGCGAAATATCTTAATTTTCTTTATTTATATCTTATTTATTTTATTGAATAACTAAGGAAGTACGTTATATTATCCCTACAAAGTTATATTAACCACATCGTTTTCATTGTGAATTTCAGATGCTGGTCTGCATGTCAGTTAGAATTACGCGCGTGCGTGTGTGTGTGGGGGGTTATACCATATTTATCTCATATATTACTTATTTTATGTGACAATTTGAAGGCTAACACAATGGTCGACAATTTTGATACTTCGCTCATGGGCTACACCAAGGTATAAGTATGTTATTTTCAAGCTGGTGGCATTATGATGTTTTAGACATCGTATTCAAACATAATAAGCCTGTATAATTACTGTAGAAATACTGATATTCGTTGAATTAAAATTTTCGTGGTTTTGCCATTTTAAAAAAAATATATCTGTTGGGAGATAGAATGGCATTGGTCGAGATAGGACCGGAGGTTCAGGTTCCCATGCTTACCTTACAGTTAAGGACTCCTTATTATGTTTTAATAGCTACGACGAAATTGTACTTGATCTACTATTATAGTCCGACCTACTAGGGACATTGGTATAGTTATATAATTTGGAACACTTGGGGGAGTTATATAATTTGAAACACTGGGGCGGGGAGGGGGGAATTTAACTAAGTCAAGTATCTCATTTTCCGAGGACCATTGCATTTGGCTCAGTACTTTAACTGTCATACTGGGTGCCATTGTACTCGGTTTAGTACTATAGTCTGACCTACTGGGGACGTTGTTATCAGTATAGTTACACTGGGGACATGAAACTTGTTCTATAATTCTCACATCCTGAGAGGGATTAATCCAATATTCTAACATGATGATATTGCAGTAGTGATTATACTTAACCTATCATGTAATCAGATAATATTTGTGCTATTGTTCTTGGTCTAATTATAAATCTGACGCACTGGGACAAATGCATTTTGCTTACTCTATTCTAAAACATTGATTTCCATTGTTTGAAATATCCATAAACACACAACAGTATAAATAAACATAACACAGAATGAATTTGTGTAAAAATATTTAAAAGATATACAGCTTTCATGAAAAGCTGAACATACCCTGATGTGAGGTTAAACAAAAGACAACCAAAAACATGATATATTTAAAGTTTTTATTACATATCAACACAACAAATACAACATATCTTGATATTTAAGGATAATATTCTATAAGAACTTAATTTGGCACAACAAAGTGTGTTTAATGAAACTGTATAGAAAATATGAAATCAAAGAATAATAGACTGTTTTACGACTTTTGGTGCTTTTACAAGTTATAGGGGGAATTAAATCAAAGTACATGTATGTATATGCTCCAGAGCCATGCTTACACTATAAGATGCAACTGATTTTGTACCAAAAAGTACCTGCATGATGCAAATTACATGGATTTTTTTTTACTTCTTAGAAGATTTGCAAAATAAGAGCAATTTTTGCATCTTCTATAAGATTAATTTTTCTATTACATGATACAGCATCTGTACAGAAACAAATCAAATTTTATCGATAAATCCAGGGAGGGGGGAATTCCATGTGTAGAATATCTAGCACTGGGGGTTCAAAATAAAGATATATAACATTGCTATTTTATTATTAAAATAAAAACAAATTTGATGCAATAATAATCAGATTATATAGTTACCATCACAGAGTATTTGTTTAAAGCCTTATACATTATATCTCCATCAAAACATTGTACATGTATCTACATCAAAACATTATACAGATAATCATTAAATGAGGTCACTATTTTGATAAGCTTTTTCTGCTTCTGAAGCACATCAGGAGTGGGTTTAGAATTCATACTCTTTCTGGTTTATAAATTGCACTTATCCCTATTGACCTTGAGAATTTCTAAGAACTTCAAAAGCAGAATATTTTTATATATAATACACCAAAGATTTCACTCTGTAGTATTTTGGTTGAAAAATAATTGTTGTTAAGTTTTGACATAAACTATGCTGAAAAACTCTTACATTCCTTGTCTTAAAACATTTGTAAACATCTAAAACCTATTTAATTTTCAAATTGGTACATATCTCTTCTTTTGACTGCACACATTTCACTCCCTAAATCAACAGGTTGCAGTCTACAAAACTATTCAAAATTCTAGCAAATTTATTTTTTGTTGTGTGTAAAATTTATACGTCTACAATAGTTTTTTAATGGTCAGATATGACAAAGTGTTGATACCACTAGTTCCTAAACAGCAAGAAAAACTGTGATTCAATTTTAACATTCAGAGTCAGCTACCAATTAACAATAATCTGTCATAATACCATTATACCAGTGTTTATGTAGCATAAAAACATTTCTGATACCATGTCTAAGATGAATTATACATTTTGAACTTGGTTTACTTTTTTTCTTACATAGTAGAACTGTGCTCAACTCATCATGCTAAAGGTAAATTCTTTAAAATTCCACTGTAAAAAGCAAGATACACATATCTTGCATCACATAATTCCCTCCATTTGGAAAAGTGCCATTATTTTTTGACGACATTTTAGAAACAATGTTCTAGCAGTCAGAGATTATTAAAGTTTTAACAATGGCATCAAACAAAGAGCAAACACTTTTGTCTTGTCTTCACAAAGGTAACAGCCTTGTTTTCTTTGCCATGGCAACCCAGTCGTGTAATGATTCAGCTGAAGGTAATCTCCTTTAAGCTTCTACATAAAGAATCAACAAACATGTACTGACTGCTATATCACTATTACCACTAATAAATAACTACTTTTTTCATTTAAAAAAACAACTATTGCACAATGGTACAAAGGTATAAAACTGATATTTTTGGTCCCTTGAAAAAACAACACAATTCAGTCTGTCATCTTCTACATCTTCGTGAAGCAATCCTTGGCACTGGTCCAAATAGCTATACCCTATAAAAATAGAACAAAATGTACCCCTGAATACTTGCCAAGTAAACATAACTAAAAATACAAAACACTATAAAGTAAAAAAAAAAATATTAACAAAATAATACAAAACAAAAGGCAAACACTCAGTGGGGCTACTGATTATAAACTTCCTGAATTTGGACAGGCACTAGAGTAACTGCTTAGCAGTGTGGCTAAAAATTTCTAAATAAAACATTGGTCTAATGGTGTCTACCAGAAAATATTATCATGATAATGTAATCCTTATTTAAATTTCTTCTTAAAAATATAATTCTTCTGATTATGGAAAACATCAACTTTGTATACCGGTATTTCTGAATCATCCTTTAAGTGAAGTTAGCAAAAAATTGGATTTTCAATCAAATCAAAAAATATTGGACACAACTGTTGTATAGTACAATTAATTGGGCAGATGAACATGATCCAACCTGGGACATCAGTCACTGATTAAGTCTTAAGAATCACAGCATTTTTCAGCCCTAGGTCCCAAACACAATTATAACAGTTCTTCCTATAAATTACTGATATACATGTATGTATGTTTTCAATAACTTCGTAAAACATCGACGTTTTAGACTAGGTCTACAAGTAGTTAATAACTTATCCTGATTTTGGACTCTGACTCTTATCAAACATCCCGACTGGGTCTGACCAAGACTTGAAAACTGGTAGTGACTGTTCTTTCACAAAGTACTTGGCATTTAGAAATAAAATTCATGAAAAGTTAAAGTCTGAGAAGACCTTAAAAACCAATACCAGGGTTGACATGGCACATCAAAAAACTTCCCTTGGTGCACTACAAAGGTAAAAATTTCTGCCACTTCACCCTAAAGCTGGTGACATATCAATATAAGCGAAACATTCTTGACTGGGATATAAAACCCCATTGAATCAATCAAACTTTTATCAAACAATGAACCCACAATGTTGATATTAAAGAAAATGAGCAGATACCTTTTTACACTGTTTTATCTGCATTATGGCATAATTAGTAAATATTTCTTTAAGATCCTTCACTTTCTGTCGTTTAAATCTATCTATATCTCTAAGAGCAGCTTCTACAAACTTCCTACAAATAAATAAAAGTTTCTAATACAAATATAACTCTTGATTTACTACTATTCAAACAATTCATTTTCTGATTTTATGTCCAAAACTGTTTGCAAAGCACAATCGACAATTTATTAAGTATAGAAACTTTACAAGTTTTCTCAAGTTAAGAACTGTCACAAAACTTAATCAGAAATATATACAGTCACATTTCATTTATAAGTAGCTTATATAATATGCATGAAGTAACTGTAGTGCAATGAATAATCTCCACATCATTAACAAATTTCAGTATACTTAGGCAGCTATGTCTTTGACCTTTAAAAATATATGACCATGAACCATATATGCTCATCATGTGAATACTACAATATTGTAATATACATGCCTATACAAAAAGTAAACGGTTTTCAAGATAATAAGCAATATAAGTCTTCAAGATAATAAGCAATATAAGTCTTCTTTGGCAGCTGTGGCCTTTGAACATATGACCTTGAACTGTATCAAATGATTGTTGTCGCAATATCTACAATATTCTAATATACATGCCTAAACAAAAAGTTAACAGTTTTCAAGATAATTAGCAATTTAAGTCTTCTTTTTTGTTGCTGTGACCTTAACCTTTGAACATATGACCTTGAACATATATCAAAATGATTGTTGTTGCAATACCTAAAATATTCTAATATACATGCCTATACAAAAAGTTAATAGTTTTCAAGATAATCAGCAATCAATGTCTTCTTTTGCATCTGTGAGCCTTCACCTTTGATCATATGACCTTGAACATATATCAAAATGATTGTTGTCACAATGCCTACAATATCTTAATATACATGCCCTATACAAAAAGATTATAGTTTTCAAGCTAATGCACAATTTTAGTAGTTTATAAGCCAAAAATAATATTTCAGGGGCAACAACTCCTACATGGATAATCAAATAGTTACAAAGCTTGGTACCTTTTTAAATTTTGTCATGCTGAACATTTTAACAATGTTTTGAATTCATATATCTCTTGAAATTTGCAAGAAAATTGCCTAAAACTGCATAAATCAAAAATTAGGTCACGACCTTGATTTGTGACCTTGACCCTTATTTAAAGGTCATTTCAAGAAAAAGTGAAAACTGAAAACCTCATTTATTATTTGTTCCAAAAGTCAAGTTTTAACAATTTGAAGCCATTTTACAAATTTTTTGAAATTAAATGCAAAATGCATAACCCATTTTTTCGACCAAATTTCACAAAATGAACAAAATATAGGCTTAAGACCCTAAAGAAGCTAAATATCACATCAGATTTTTTCTCCTATCATCAGATTCGGAGAAGACTTTTTAAGATTTTTGGATCCCTAGGTCACCTTGACCTAGTTTTGGTAGCCATGGCAACACCATGAACAAATCTGAATTGCACCGGCTTATATATGCTTCTGACTAAGGATCATTGAAATCTGTCAAGCAGTTTTGGAAAAGTAGTCAAAAATAGGTGTTAACAACGCACACACACACTCACACAAGCACGCAGACATGCACCCACATACACACGCCACACCATGCCATAAGCTCAAATGACCTTTCAGTCAGGTGAGCTAAAAACAAAAGAACCTAAAGACCTTATCAGGTCTAAATGGCTCAATATCTGATTAGCATGAATTTTCAAATAAAAAGCAGTAGCAAGAGGGCAAGTAAGTGAGTGATTACTTGTTTAAAGCCGCATCAGCATTATTGCAGCTAGAGAATGTTAAAAATATAAAAGTATATATTATTATAAAAAATTAAATCTATGTTAAACTAAATACAATAGATTTTAAAACAACCACTAAAGCAGTAGCAAGACAAACCTCTCAAATGTCATTTAATAGCTTTTCTTTTGATGACAATGTTTGTGGTCTTATAATAAAGTAAAACTGTTAAATCTGATCTGAAACTTGTTTTTCTAGTCTTGTTTTCATACATGTATTCTTACTTACTGTGTTTCTTCGTTAGCTTGTTTTAGTTCTAACTCTGCCTGTTGTATTTGTTCTTCTAGTTGTTTTATTTTCTGTTCTTTCTGCTCTGCAGTATCTGCTCCAAATAATTTTGATTTCATTCCACTCAATGAAAATCCCCCACTTCCTTTTCCTTGGCTCTGCAACAAAAAGGACAAGCATCAACAAATGAGTAGGGAAATGCTTGTGACAGGATGGTAGCTGTAAAAGGCTGTAGCAGACTCATTCAAGATCTGCAAAAGGGAAGGGGACTCAACAGGTGAGTTTGGAAACATGTGACAGCATGGTTGATTTTAAAGACTCGCTGATCAAGGACTGCAAAGGGTAGGGGCAGAGAAAATGGTGTTTTATAGCCATTTCAAGATTCTTTTTTCTTATATTAGTCAGTTCTAGGATGGTGGAGGATACCTTTAAGTTCAAGCATAGATTTAATCACAAACATTCTGCAAATAATATGATAAGCAACAAGGACTATGAAGTGCCCCAAATGGGATTTGATTGCATGTATGTATGAGCTAGGGCTTTGTGTGTAAGAACACAAATGATTTTTTTCTATCTTTGTTTTAATTGAAAAAAACATAAAAAAAATTAAATAAGAAAAAAATACAAACACCATCTTGATTGAAGGTGTATATTTCTTAAATAGAATAAATCAGAAAGAGTTCATTGAGTTTATTCCTTATGAGGAAAAATAGCATGGCTATGGGGATTTCTCCGAAATTACGTTGGGTAAAAAAGTTAAAATCAGACAGAGATATTTACTACTGAATAAACATTGACAAGGGAAAGACAGGTACAATTCCTAGTAAAAATGATAAAAAAAAAACTGATGAGGTCGGAAGCCAAGCAAAAACTAATATCTGAATAGAAATAACTTAAGTTTATAAAAACTAACATGACTACAGTGAACTAAAGCCAAAATAACTAGGTCACAAAAAAGAAACAAGTTCAAAAAGTTCAAAGCAAATTTTGTAAATGTAGCCATACAGTAATTGACCCTGATATTTGACTATGGCTTTGTTGTCACAAAAATAGTTTTACAAAACATAAAAAATTAAAATTTGCAATAAAATATTCTTAAAAAAGCTAAGACAGAAGCAATATTTTCTGAAAAGCTGAAATAATAGCAACAGTTCAACGTTAAAAAAAACTTCATAACTTTTGTCTGCAATCATAAGATTAAGAAAGGAATTTTTTCTAATCTGAGACAAAGATTCAAAGACATACTATTGGACCTTTTGGTCACTACTGTAACACAACAGACAAATTTCAATTTTACCAACCTAATTCTGTTTGAGACCAAGTTTTATTAAAATCTGTTCATTAGTTTTAGAGAATAGGTGTTCATGAAACATCAATGCACACATGCAGACACACACACATGCTGTGCTATAGCACAAACTCATATGGTCTTTTTTGACCAGGTGAGCTAAAATTGAGAAGCAAAACTTTTTCCATATCTGATTCAATAACAGATAAGATTAGGTGCAATTTATAATACATGTACTAATTACAAAAACAACATGCACATTATTTCAATGAATTATGTAAGCTGCAGTTTTTCTACATGAGTTTGAATCACCCAACAGTAACATTTGAACTTTGGAACTTGATTTTTTCAGTGGTTAAACTAATTTCTTTTAAATTCCATAAAATAAAAGCATACCGGTATATGGACAAGTAAAACTCTTCACCATTACTGAAAACTGAAAGTAATGGGCAAAATGTACATGTAGGTCAAAAGAGAGCCGTTTTGCAATTTGACCATAAACTTTCAGTTGTGTCTTAATTTGTTTTTTTTAATACATTTTGAAAGAAAACTTTTTAAAAAATTTTAAAACTGCTGAAAACCAAAATAATGTGCTAAACCAGCCATTCAATACATGTAATACAATATAACTACAAAAAATACTGCAGACACATATGTACATGTACATGCATGTCATGCAAATTGCACATGCATTTTATAACACAAACATTTTCTGCTCTCTAGAGAGAATGGTTTATGTTAATTCACAGAAATGTATGAGAGGACTTTTAAACATTATGCAGACACTTTTAAAAAAAATGGGTGCCCATATAAAACTACCTATAACAAAATCTGTAAAAAGAAAAGCATAACTCGTATGATTTTTCAAATCTGTACACAATTTACAAAAACATATTGAGATGTTGCTGAAGCTGACACGAAAATTCTTGGTTATGAATAAAGACATACAACCCTCTGTTCTGAATAAAGGTGAACTAAAACTAAACATGTATTTACATCACAATATTAAAAAAGACCATACAATATCCATCAGATGCATTCTTACCTCCGGGGATTCCGGTGCAGTCAATAAAAATATTATGATGGAAATTAAAAAAAAACAAACCATTCTACATTACTTGAGTAACCCCAAAAAATTACTTGTATATGGTATTCAAAACTGATCAAAAAAGCTGCCAGAAGAATATTTTACATGCACAATGTACATATAACATCAGGACCTTTCCTATCATAGAAAGATGTTAAAACCATCCAATCAGTTGAGCTAAATATGTACTCCATTTTTATCATGACAACATTTCAACCTTATTTGATAACAGATTTCCACCAAAAGCTTGCAGGTCACTAATTAAAAAAAATGTCACTTCATGAAAGAATTAATGGAATCTTTGTGCCATACTGCACTATTAACATTTGATGTTTTGATGTTGGATCACTATTGTATCTTGTTATTGTATCTTGTGACAAAATATTATTGTGACACTTTAAAGCACCATTGTATCTGGGTGACGGAATGCAAGAAAACCAACTGTATCTTGGTAATACATTGCTACAGCACCACTGTATCTGGTAAAACAAGCTGCAAAAGGCACAACTGTTTTTGGTGACACATTGCAATAGCACCACTTTATCTGGGTGACACATTACCAGGCACAACACTGTTTCTTGTAACATATTACCAGAAGCATTACTATATGTGGTTTAAACATTTCCAAAAACACCACTGTGTCTGGGGCACATATTTCTATATTCAATGATGTGTCTTGAAGGCATATTACCAGCAACACCAATGTATCTTCAAGTTGAAAGCATTACTATATCTGGTTGAAACATTTCAAGAAGCACCACTTCATCTTGTTAACACATTACCAGAGGCACCACTATATCTTATTAACACATTACCAGAGGCACCACTATATCTTGATGACACAATGCAAGAATCACCACTGTATCTTGTTAACACATTACCAGAGGCACCACTATATCTTGATGACACAATGCAAGAATCACCGCTGTATCTTGTTGGCACATTACCAGAAGCACCACTATATCTTGATGACACAATGCAAGAATCACCACTGTATCTTGTTGGCACATTACCAGAAGCACCATTGTATCTTTGTGACACATTACTAAAAGTACCACTTTATCTTGTTGACACATTACCAGAAGCACCACTGTATTTGATTGACACATTAACAAAAGCATCAGTATATATCTTGTTTACACATTACCAAAGGCACCAATGTATTTGGTTTACATGTTAACAGAAACACCACAATATCATGTTGACACATCACAAGAAGCACCACAATACCAGAAGCACATTATGTCAGTGACAAATTTACAGAAACACCACTTTAAATGGAAGACACATTACCTGAAGCACCACTATATCTTGTTGACACATAATCAGAAGCATCACTATATCTTGTTGACACATTATCAGAAACACCACCATCTTGTTGACACATTACCAAAAGCACCAGACGAGTGTATTTGATTGACACATTACCAGAAGCACCAATAAGACTTGTTGACACAATACCAGAAGCACCAATATATTTGGTTGACACATCAGAAGCACCACAATATATGATTGACAAATTAACAGAAGCACCACTTTAAATTGACGACACATTACCAGAAACACCACTATTACTAGGTGACATGTTACAAAAAGTACCACTGTATTTGGGTGACAAATTGACAGAAGCAACATTTTATATGGATAACACATTACAAGACTCCTTAGAAATAAAAAAAAACTTTGACACAATAAAGGAGTTTTCATAATATGGGCCTTATTTTGCCTCATAATGCAATGTGATTTGTAAAAAATTGAAATTGCGATGACATTTGTGGTCATAATAAAAGTAGTATAATGTAAATTTAATGAAGACATGCTATGAATTTGAATAAAAAAGAGACAATATCATCATAGTATAATTATCAAAAATAAAATGTCAAAAAATCTTTAATCAATTTTTTTGGCACTTGTAGAGTATTTTGGGAAGTTAATCATTGCAGAAGTTATAAGTGCACTCTGCAGAAAGATTTATTTTGGCCAAACATGTAAGTGTTGTTAATAAAAAATTAGCTGTTAAATGCACTAACTTTCAAATCTCATAATATATGTCAAAAATACGCTAATTCATGTATGTTAGAAATTTCAAATGGGCATCATTAAGACAAATTTATTCAGTAAAAAAAAACTGATGAGTACAATTAATTTTGTTTAAATATGTTTAAAATGTGAGTCATTATGACAATTTTAACTGCATTATTAGTTAATTCTACAATTCATTATTGAGACCAAATATGACCATTCTATATTGCATCTACATGTATGCTGTGATATTTACCAATATCTCTTTCTGGCTGGATTTTGAAGATAAATTATCTTCTGCTCTCTCTAAATCATACTGCAGACATTCATATTTTCTACACACTGATCTGAAACACGGCAATAAAAACTTAAATATGAACAGACCTTAAACCGAGATTGCTCTGTCGTTGAATAAATTTTAATATTTGGATATTGTCGTTTTGACGGCAGACCTGAACCAAGGAAATACATGTAAATATCATTTTAAATGTACAATACATGTAAATCTTTATTTTAATACATGTAGTACTATTACCTGAAAATAAAAACTTAGAATACTGTAGCTCACCTGAATGAAATTCATCAAAAAAAAAAAAAAATTTAGACAGAAAACTTTAACTTGTGACAACAAACACAAACAAAATTTTGACAGTAGACATCAACCTTTGACAGTAGACATCAACCTTTGATGGTAGGAGTATGGCATATTAAGAAATTCTGTACTTGGTAAAGCAGATAAATTGTCTTTATTCATTCTGTTATTGCAATATAAAACATGATTTAGCTACAAAATCCCTTGTTCTACTCATGCTATTGGCATTGTAAATCAGGAGCCCCAGTGGTTAAGTAGTCTACAGAAATGGCTGATGGATCTCAGTTCTTCTCAACATCTAAATTCAGATACCACTTGAGCAGATTCTAGCATGAAAAATGTCAGTTTCACTGCGAAAGGTGAATGTTTTTCATGCATTTCAGTTCCCTCAACCATCCATAAACCAACTGCTTCAATATCTGTGAAAATGCTTTTAATTGAGGTATATAACATCATTAATCCCCTCAACTCCATATATAATCAACACTTTAAATACAAAAGTTGCAATTTGTAGATATCTTCGATTGGGGTATACATGCATAACACGATTACTCCACTAAACTCCATATTTAATACAGCACTTTAAATACAAAAGCAAATGCAATCTGTAAATATCTTATAATTTATATACACATTACCTTAACGATTCACCAAAAGCCAAATACTCCTTTAACTGGTCAGCAAATTGTTCTTCCTCATCTAAAGCAGGATCTATACACTGAGCAAATCTAAAACATAATATTAATTCTCACACATTAGATACGAGTCCTTTGCTATGTTTATGAAAACATACATGTATTTACTTTCAAGAAAATCCATACTAGATTTGCCAGTAACATCCCTCTTCCCAGATAGCATTCCTAGAAGCCTGTACCAAATATGTAGGTTCCTCCGTCCCCCCCCCCCCCCATGCAAGAAAGCATTCTTTGTATTCCAGAATTTTGCCCAATCAGAGTAAGGTTGATCCAGTAAATTTCATTATAAAGGCTTATTCTCAGACTGTTTAGGACCAAAAATAAACCAAATGAAAGGGTAAAAACATTTTAATATTCGAATATTTGATATATATGTATAGTAAATATTTTTTATGTGGTATATAAGCTGCAATGTGGTGTAAATTCTCTTGATCATAAACATTTAAGTCAATTAAATTTTGCAGCAAAACTGATAATAATAAATACTGAAATTGAGACTGACTCTTGATTCTGCAGCAAACGGGTGAGAAGAGTGATCATTTTCAGGTTACTGGGGTAAAAGTATTTCAAATTTTTATTGCATACCCACTGAATTTTACTATAGCAATACGTTACATTTTCAAGCTACGTGATACAATGGTTCGTATCCCACATGTGCGATTCAACATTCCGTATCACCATAGTAGCCAGGAACTACTTTTAGGGGAATTCCCTTTTCCGACAACAATATTAATAACATTAAGTCATGAATATGTGAGAACTTTTCCTATGTGACGTCATCATTCGGTTGGGAAAATTTTGTCAAGTTGGGAAAATCCCAAACAATGTTAATAAATTTTGATAAATCAATGTTTGTTTTTTAACTTTTTTCTAGTGTTTACGATAATAGTAGTAAAATGTTAACAAATGATGTTTAAACGAACAATTATCTGTTGTATTCAATAACTTTTTAGCAGTTTTTTTAATGTTTTTTCAGTCATATATTTGTTTTTTCCAATCAGATTAAAAATCAATATAAAAAGTTAATTGTGAATTAAGTGGCCGACTTAGTTAGAAAGAAAGCTTTGCATTCAGTTTAGTAGGGTATGTGATAAATACAAAACCACACGTGGTTTTGTATGTGTACCAAATGTTTACCAGAATGTGAGCATCTTGACCCATATACATATTATTCATATATTGTTTCATCTCATCTATTAGCTGGATTAATTGACTCACTTAAAAAATTGATCTTATGGTTATTGACCAATAAAATATTTTATCCAATTTCTGCATATCGTATGATGAAATATGTGGCATAATTGGTTGAGGTTAGTTACACTTAGGCTTTAAGAGTCTTGAGCTAAGCTCCAAACAGGCTCAATAGTATGTTTTTAGTGAGCCATTGCTACAGTTCATGAAAATGCCAAATGAATAGGAACCAGCAAATATGCTGGAGTTTAACCTTGCAATGGATTGAAACCCCATTGAAAGGGGTAGAAATGTACCCTCTTCATATCACTGAAAGCAGGATAAGTCACAGCTTGATGAACCTTCAGATTTGAGACAAAGCTTATTTTTTTAATATCTATACTAACACATTCATATAGTGACCAGCACTCTGTAAAGGGTCAGCCATTTCCTTTTCAATTCCACTCCATTCACAGTAAACACGACTGTAATTAGCGTGTACCTTATGTATGCCATACAACTTATCAGCCATTCTCTGAAATAAAAATCCTCTAGATAAATGAAAATGTCTCAATTTTTTTTGGTTTATTAATACAAGTTGTCAGAAGAACAGCATGACTTGCCACCAAAATTATTTTTAAACAAACAGCTGTTCAAAGTAAAGTACAGTTCATAAATTATATACATCTAGTTCAACATTTCTTGGCATCATCTTAAACATCACCTGCAAATCTAGTTAAAAACTGTAAAAAAAAAAGTCAAGAAAAAAGTACAGTTCACAAGAGCATCTAGTTCATAAAGAAACTTTTTTCTTAAAGTCATTTACATATATCCTAATAGCATTTTATAACCACACTAAATGGACCATTTTAACAACATCATGTTCATCTTCATTATGATCAGTTTTCTTTCCAAAGATTCTTTTAATAATTTTTCCTACAATTAACTCTGAACTTCTTTTAAAGATAAACTTCCAAAGTCCTAGAATTTGACCTCTATTTTCATTATTGTTATACTTATTACTTACAGCTCGTATTTTGAGTAAATTTGACAAGTTACTTTCTAATTCATTGCTGTAGTTTTTTAAATCTTCAAATCTCCTAAAAAAACATAAGTAGCAGTAAACTATTTAATTAACAAGGTTATGCATTTTAGTACAGCAATATCTCACCTCAGATCAAACATTAAAATTCAACAAAAATTCTAATTTAAACCCGGTCGTACATTTTTACCTTTGCTAGATCACACATTTTAATTCACATTTGGTCAGGCATGATTAACTCACACCAAACCACACATTTGAATTCACATTTGGACAGGCATGATTAACTCACACCAAACCACAAATTTTAATTCACATTTGGTCAGGCATGATTAACTCACACCAAACCACACATTTGAATTCACATTTGGTCAGGCATGATTAACTCACACCAAACCACACATTTGAATTCACATTTGGTCAGGCATGATTAACTCACACCAAACCACAAATTTTAATTCACATTTGGTCAGGCATGATTAACTCACACCAAACCACACATTTTAACTTCAGCCAGTCATACATTTAAATTACTCCAATCATACAATGTACATATTAACTCACACCAGGTCACGTTTTAATTCAATCCAGGTCAAGCTGAATCTTTTTCAGACATTTTACTACTGACAGATTATCTCACATAAGTTCACATGTCAGAATTCCAATCAGTCTTATATTTTAACCAAATACATTTAAGTTTGTAATTCATGAAGCTGTTAAGTAAACTGGCATGAAAATATGCTAAAATCATGCATACATACACACATACATGTACATGTATATAAGAACATAATCTTAAAAATGATTTAAACAACTAATGAAAAATGCTTCTTCTTCCATATACATGTATTCATACCAACATTTTCTTACCTGTCAGGTTTCTTTAGTCTAAATGAAGCACTCAGTGCTTTCAATTTTGAATCTGCCTGAAAAGTCAAAACATAAATTAAAAATCATTTTGATAATTAATTCCATCTAAGAATCTTAATTTAAAGTCGTACAAATACAAAATTAATGCAGTATCCCAGACAAAGATATCCAAGGTAAGTTCCACATATAAGACATAAATGCCAATATCCAATGGTCAATGCAGCATTTATGTACTTTTTATACTAGAACCTAGAGACGCCTCTTGGTTTTCAAATATAAAATAGATAATTGTAAAATAAAAGGTTTTTTATTTGATTAAAAGAAGCCCAAAGTTTTCCTCTATATGTACTAGTATTTGAATCCACAGTAAGTAATTTCAGTATTTGATGACCCTCCAATAAAGCCATGTTGAAAAGTAATTAAATACATGTACATGCATTTTTGTGTTTTCATTTTTTTTTTCAGTTTTTTTACCTTCCAGTAAAACAATAATCACACTCCTGAACATTTACTCTAATGCCTGTTCAAATATAAAAATGAAGAATATTGTAATCAGTGGTCTCAATATGTGTTTTTTTTAACTTTTTTTTTTGTTTACTGATATTGTTATAAGCATGTAGTGTATCGTTTCCTCCATTGTTTTGGCTATTACATGTACATGTATTTAAGTTCCAATTTTCATTTGTTCTGCCATATTCTCATTAGCAGATTAACCTTTGTTATGTCGACGTACTGTAGTCATAATAAAATAATATTTGTCATACCTTATTTTGAAATCCTGTAGAATACACTAAATCTTTCCATCCTTCATCCTACAAAGAAATGAGTGGAGTAAACATGTTTTTATGTCCCCAATCACGATTATTTCAATTAAACAACTTTTCTTAATTACATAATTGTATAATGTTGCTATACTGAAACAAAAGCTCCCTGAATATGCTGTGGATTCTTTGTTTGTGTTATCAGCTGATGATCTTTGTTAAAAGCCATAACAAAAACAAACTGACAATTTCATAAATTAGAAAAATAATGCAAGATCACTTTGATTGTGACGTAAATTATACAACATTTTCAAAGAAAAGCAAAAGGGAAATATACAAGTTTTAGCAAATTGTACCTTGGTCACATTTTGACCATAAGTCATTGATTTAATTAACCCTAATACATGTAGTTACTTTTGAAGAAAACCAAATAGATAATTCAATAAATTAAGAAACTACTGATGGGATCACTGATTAAGAGAATAATTGGCAAAATTTTCTTTAAAAAACCAGAAGGTGAGTTATTGAAGTTTTAAACATTGGTACCTTGGCCAAATTTTGACCATTAGTTCTTGATTAAAAAGCCTTTTATAATTACATGTATTTAAACTTTACCTGTTGTAGAAAACCGATAAAAATTTTGTCTTGAGATAAAAGTGGATGAGCTGCAACTCGCAACAGGAAAATCTGAAAACAAAAATAAACAGTCATCATTTATCTATTGCTATATGTATATCAGTTCAATCTGTTTCTTGTGTTATATCTACAATGACTGATTTTTATGGTCTTATACAAAAGGACTTAAGAAAGAAGATTGACAGAGAGATGAAAATCACCTTTAAAAATTTCCTAGTATATGAAGTTCCAGGCTTTTGAATTCAACCCATAGCTCTTGTTCTAGAAGCTAGAGTAAAAAGTTTTTATTACAAAATATAACCAACAAAAGACATGTTCTTCCTTCTTACAAAATGAAACGATTTCTTTGTATATCTACATGACAAGATTTCCCATGTAACTAATCAACACAATTTTCTATATAACCATATGCCATTATTTCTCCTATAACTGATCAGAACAATTCCCTATAAAACTCCATGACATTATTTCCTGTATACATGTAACTATATAGCATGATCTTCTATATTATTGTGTATCTATAACTCTTAGACAGAATTTTCCATATAACTATGTGATATTATTTTGTAGCGGGGTTGAGCTAGTCATGGCATTGATGTGTTGTATAAAGCAGGTATAATAGAGTGATTTACTGCCAGACTATCTGGTCTGGATCTTTTAGCCCTGTGGTATAGCACTTGCTTATCACCCAGAAGGGCCGGGTTCGATCCTTAGCCAGGGCACTTGGTGAGGATGTGTTTTTTTTAGGTGTTTCCTCCTTCCTGTTACATTTGGCACCCAACAAAATAACCCCAGAGGGGTTGTGTGACATTTGCAAGGTGAATAATCTCAAGATAACGGGGGAGAAATGTAGCAGGGTTGAGCTAGTTGTGACGTTGATGTGTTGTATAAAGTAGGTATAATATACTTATAGGGAAGGGCTGGGTTCAATCCTAAGCCAGGGCACTCAGTGAGATGGTGTTTTTTTTCGGGTGTTTCCTCCCTCCTGTTAAGCCCCTTTAACATTCTGACACAGATTTCCATATACATATAATTATTTTTTTTACCTCTAATGCTGCTCTCCTTCTCTCAATAAATTCTGGATCAAACTTATCAGTGGCTGAATTCTGCCATATATAAGATGGCTGAAATCAGAAAATCACAAGTAATTATTTAGCATTATATACATTTATTTTGTATACAAAATACCCTGCAGAACTTGAAATGTTAAGAATGTGAAATTTGAAATTCAAGTGGTAACAGCACTATTAGACATATAGGGCTCTTTAAGGCAATTAAGACAACTGTTGGCTCTACTTGAATGTACACAATCTTCCTTAACAGGAAGCATCTCTGATATTTATAATTTTTTATGCAACATTTGAGCATACATGTACATCTTTTTATTTCGGTAAAAACATTGTGTCAGAATTTGCTTTTATACATGTATATGGTAAAGAATGAAATTTCAAACAATTACTGAGTAAAACTTTAATTTGACAAAAAATAAAATCAGTTTACAATTAAGAAAACTGTTTTTCTAATTCTTAACCTACATATCGGTATGTCAGATTGGCCATGTGTTCAAACATTATCAAACCCAATCACCCCCTTTCTGTCTGTCTGTCTCTGTCTCTCTCTTTCTATCTCTCTGTTCTTTCCTCATTTCCTCTTTCTTTCATACTGTAAATGTGTGTTCACATACCTTTTTTTCAGGAAGTGGTGGTACCACCACAGCTGGGTACATGATATCCAGGTAATTCCGCAATAGTTCAAACTCGCTGTAACGTCTCCATAGTGATGTAGTACCATCTCCAAAACACTTCATACTAGTTTCTGTTATTCTACATAACATAATAAAGTAACACAATTTTAATTCTCAAGTCACTTCAAATGAACAACTTGAGTTTATGATTCTGGGTACAAGAACAATGAACCTAACTACCGGTAGAATGTATACTTGCGAGCAAGTCTATGTCTGCGTATCAGCTCTCTAAAGTGGTGCTCCAAATAGCAGAGGAAATTTCAAGAAAGAAAGAACTCTCTGGAATTCCATGGTTTTAACCAGATTTTTCCGAGCTCCTTCCGAATTCCAAAAATGGTGAACAGGCAACCTGCCCCTGGTCAATCCCTACCAGTTGACAAAATTTTAACCTGATCAGATAAGAAACGCTGGAGGAGATGTCTCTGAAAAAAATCTGTCAGAAACGAGGAATAATGATAATAATAATAAAGATTACAAGTAACAACAAGATGTCTGCTGATACGCAGACATAATTAGCAACTTTGCCAAATGACTAAAATTTAAAGTTCATCTTTTGACTTAACCAACAGTTGCCTTTGTTCTTTTGATTTGAATTTGCAGGGAACACTGTCAAATCTCCATAAAAAAAAGAGCACAGCTGAGTAATAATGTTAGTAATGCAACTTTTCTCTGATTCCATCCATAATTCAAATTTATTTTTCATAATGATTTATTATTTGAATTTGAAAACTCACATTCATGGATGACTCAAAAGTCAATATGGAGGCCTAGGTTGCAGCAGTCTAAAGCATGTGCTTATGTATAACAGCACCAAAATTACTGTCAATTACGATTTTTTTAAAGTTTGACTTCTGGTGATTATTTTAGCGACATGGAATTTTGTGTCAATCCAGACAAAAGACACAAGCAGATTGATTTTGACATCAATATATACAGATTGGTGACAAAATCTTGTGATATCACTGGTTACAAATATCTGGAATCTGTGCTTACCCTGGGAAGGTTACTCTATAAGTCAGAGTTACTAACCTTGTTTCAACCAGATAAACAATATATGTATCCTGTACTTTCATGGATGTCGTTGTTCGCTTCTCGGGTTCCGCTACAGCAATCTCCATCCATTGCAACAAATTTGTCTGTTAAAAAATAATTGAAATGCATAGATAGTTTAGTCCGTACAACCCTCACCTATAGTGCAAGAGTGGAGTGGAGTAATGGTGTTTTACGCCTCAGTCAAGAATCTTTTACTTATTTCGATGCGGTCAGTTCTGGGATGGTGGAGGAAACCGGAGTGCCTGGAGAAAACCACCGACATTTGGCAAGCGAACTGACAAACTTTCTCACACTAGGATCTGTCCCGCGTGGGATTCGAACCCAGGCGGTGAGAGGCGCTGTGATCAGTAACTACAAGAGGTCCCGGGTTTGTTATCAGTTCGACCCTGCATTTCTCCTCTTTTCTGTTACAGTTTGGTGGTCAGTATGTTCCTCAGTAGTGTTGGGCTGACTTTGGGCCATATAAAATCCATCCCAGGGAATTTAAGGTCAGATTTCCCATAGGATTCCAATCAGATTATGATCACACAGATTGATAAGAGCAGACAAAGGTGTATTGATAATAAACACAAATATCGTATAATTTTGTCAATTGTTATAATGTATCACTTAATGGTCAGATGGCCAGGTTTTCCGAACACCCTTTTCAATGTTCATATTTTAGTTTTCATTTATTGATCATTCATTTTTGTTCAGATATTAATAAAATACAACCAAGTGTTTTATAAAGGTTTTTGTGTGTTTGCATACGGAGGGGGAGTTCTCCTACCTGATAAAATGTGTTACTAAACAGTACAGAAGGGGTTGATTTTCAGTGAAGTTATCAAAGTTGTGGATCTATTTATATACAAATAAGTAATCATTCTAACCTTCCCTGCTTTTTTCGCACGGTGCATAGGATCATCATCAGGAGAACTTGGAAACAAATCAGGTGAGTCCGAGTTGCTGCTTTCTTGACTTTCGTCAGCCATGGCGAAAAATCAATAAGGTGAACGTATCCTTGTTTTAAAGACCCTTAAATGTTACACCAATACTTGTACAATTTCGAAGCTGAATAAAACTCTTCAATTATTGTCTGAGAACAATAAGACAGACCAACCGACGGATTGATTTGAATGCATGTCTGAGTGAGTTAATTGACTGACAGACAAGGCTAAATTCTGACTGACTTTCTGACCAATTTTAGATGACTAACTGATTGATTGGATGACAGCGCATTGCAGGCTTCTTTTCCTACTGTATGATTGGCTATCTTCTGATTGATTGATTGATTGATTGATTGATTGATTGATTTATTGATTTATTGATTGATTGATTGATTGATTGATTGATTGATTGATTGATTGATTGATTGATGGTTTCTTGTCCTACTGCATGATTGACTATCTACTGATTTATTGATTGGGATAATGAAATTTATTTATTTATCTATTTATTTGTTTGTTTATTTATCTTTTTTTAATAATAATAATAATAATAATAATAATAATAATAAAATATTTATTTATTTATTTATTTATTTATTTATTTATCTATTTATTTATTTATTTATTTATCTACTAGTATTTACTTTGTTCCCGAACATCAGTACTGTATTTTGTTAAAATTTGATAGGTACTGCTATTTTTGGATACGTTCAACAATTTTACTCTCTCTAGAAGAAGGTTAAAAGGGTGTACAAAATGAAAACAAGCTTGTGATAATCCGTCATTTATGTACTTTAATCTCGACTGTTTTGTACGGTTATAGTACTTTATTTATTGAATTTTATATTGTATTATGATTTGGATTCAATAGTCATATGTAACGTGATAAGAAGTACCTAAAAATGGCCCAGATGTAATGGAAAAAAATGATCCACCCCCTTCCCTTGTACCATGTTCCCCATAACCAAATGATAAGATGATAGACCATTGATATCTACACAAAGTTGATCACCGCTTCAACAAAAATATTGTTGAAATATCCATTTTACCTTTTAAGAGCCACAATCTGGTCTGAGGAGAGGTTCAACTTGAGATATAAGTAATAGCATCATGTGTGTATATGATTTCTAGAATATTGTAGAAAACGCATCAGAGAGGCCATAGACAGTTACTTATAGTTCCATAAAAAGATGGAAAAAGTTCCTTTTGTACCCTCCACTCAAACATACGCTAATATATACTACACAGGTAAGATATAGTATATACAGCATATTTTAAGTAGGAGGTACAAAAGGAACTTTTACCAAAATTATTTCACTAGAATAACCGAGTTAACCAGAACATAATTACTGAATCTTCAACACATCAGCAGTTGTTTTAATCTGAATCTTCCCTATCCCTAACACACTATGCCTGGTGGCTATGTGTAGTGTTGGAACAATTTCTGTATCCAAAACCTGGGATTTTCCAATACCAACTAGTGTCGGAAGGGGTACCACCTAATTTTGCTTCAGACTGAAAATATTAGTGAAAATGTTAAAAAGATACTAACCTCAATCAATAGATAAATGATAGTTTTAAGTTAATCAGAAAATTTTCAAAACATCATGTTTATATTTCATATACAACATGTACACTAATTATAATTTGCATCATATTGAGCAAACATTTTCTCAAAAATTATAATTACTAAGACCAAGTGCTGATGTGGTACTTAAAAAGTAAATGCATGACTGCATGTTAATTCTAGAAACCTCTTTCATTGGTTTATACATTGCCTTTAATTGACTAAAAACCTGTTCAATTCAGAAAAAAAATCGGTCCAAACACTTCCACTGCTCATGTAATTGAGATTTCAAATTTCAAATTAAAACAACTATTTAGACTTATGATTTTGCATAAAAAATGCCAAGTACTTGAAGGAAACATTTTGTGAATACTTTTAGGAAATGATGTAATGTAAAAAAAAAGAAATGTCAGGAATGTCGGTTCCATATGTGCCAGTAACAAGTAGAAGAGGGGATCCCAAAAATTCCCCTGGAGGATCTGTATCTCCAAATGTGTCCTCTCCGCATGTTGTTTCCCAACCACAACAACAAAAAATCTTACAAGATATTCTAGGTAGGTATAAAAAATATATAAAAATCTATATTGTCCCCTTGTGTCATTGGCTATTTAGTAAATCCTGCTAAAGCATCCACCCTATATGAAGATCATTTGTTCATTAAGACAGGTCTTTTGTTCCATATATCAACCAAAAATTCTATTTAAAGACTAAATGTTCATAAAAACTAAAATTGAAAATTAGGTCCCATTGGTGGTCTTGAAAACAATTTTTTTTAAATTAAGTAATTAGAATTTGAGATGCAGTTAAATGCAAATTAACTACTTTTCTATTCATAAAATATTTCAGAAATTAATTTTTATTGATGATAATAATGATAAATTTTAGTCAACCAATTATGGGTTCATGACGTACACATGTTCAAAGGGAGATAACTTCCAGTTTACAATGATGATATCAGAATGTTAATTGATATCCCTCAATTTTAAATAAAGGAACAAATTTGAAAAAATGAGATTGATTTTTTATCCTAAATTTACAAGATAATTATACTAATGTGAAAGTGGGAAAAAGTTCTTACCAGATTTGACAGTAAGTTTTTAGGCTTGTAGCAGCTCATCTCCATCTTTGCGTCCAGCTTTATTTAATTGGCAACTACTCTCAAAGTCACTGTGTTTGTGACAGTGAGAATAAGTAGCCATGTGGTCATAAACATTTTTTATTTTGAAATTTACCCTTCTTTAAGTATTTTGATTATTATTATTATTGTTGTTGTTGTTTTGTAGATTGTATAAATGATATGAAGTCGGAGTATGAGAAGACAACTAACCCCATAGATGATGATAACCAGACTTTACATAGATTCTGTGCCAAACTAGAATACCTGCTACAATGTAACATGAAAGGTTTGTTGCTACTATAATTTTTTTTAAGTACATGTTTGTTGTATTTGCTGTTTGAGTCCTCAGTACAAAATTTGCCAATTTATCTCATTAGCATTTTTAACTAACAAATCATTTTTGGTTTTTTGTCAGTAACAGATTTGACAAAGTAATTTTCCATTGGAGTCATATGTACTTAATTTTCCAATTATCCAGCTAGTAAGTTGTTCGACTAAACAAATTATATATTATATATTAATATTTTTTCTAAGCTCCAAATTCACAAAAATGCATGTACTCTTTAACTAGCTGGATGTCAAATAATCTACGTCAGTGACATCCTAGACTTTGAGATCATAGATAGAACATTATCCCACCCTTGTTAATCTACATGTATATCTTTATGTTTTCCTTATTTTGTGTTGGTTAAAA
This sequence comes from Tegillarca granosa, assembly GCA_029721355.1. Lineage (NCBI taxonomy): Eukaryota > Metazoa > Mollusca > Bivalvia > Arcoida > Arcidae > Tegillarca > Tegillarca granosa. The sequence continues at coordinate 9,727,430 of CM056609.1, forward strand.
TTGAACACTCATTGTAAAAGTAAGATTTTTCTAATTACTCTTTACAAATATGATTTCTATTATATATTATTTGTTCATAGACAAGTATACTGTGTTAGGGAAGAAGAAGGATTACTGGGATTACTTCTGTAGTTATCCCCACCCCTGTTAGTCTATAGCTATATGTTGTTCTTTGTTTTGTGTTGGTTGAAGATAAACACTCATTGTAAAGGTAGGATTTTTACAAATATAATTTCTATTACACATTTATTCGTAGACAAGTATACTGTGTTAGGGAAGAAGAAGGATTACTGGGATTATTTCTGTAGCTGTTTGGGATCAACAAAGGGAATGAATGATGGATTAAAGTATGTCAAAACAGTAGGAGATGTGAGTACAAAATAATTTCCTTTGAACTGTGAAATTTTTGAAAGAATAAAACTTTTCTCTCAGTCTGTAGTCGACACAGAAATTTAATTTCATATTGTTAAATGGTAGCAGGCAATTGGGTCAGTTACCTACTTTAAAATATAATTGATTAAATTACAATTACTTTGGAATTTTAAAGTAATCAATTAAAGTACAGTTACACCAAAAATTAAACGTTATCAATTACATTCGATTACTTCGCCAAAATCAATCTTGATTACAAATTATTGCAATTGATTACTTGTACATTTTATCAGTAAATCAGTATGTCTGAATGTTAAATATTTTAAGCAATAAGGAGAACAATCTGATACAATTTATTCTGATCATTTAATGTAATAAATTGTAACGTTTTAAAAATCATTGACCTTTTCTCAGATTAAAACTTCGTCTGTAAACCATCAGATGCATTTTTTTTCACAATTATTGAAGCATTTGTGTTGCCTAGTAATATCCCTATGATTTTTAGTGATCATTTTTATTGATTGTACAGTCAAACCTGTCTTAAAGGCCACCTCTCTATAAGGGTCACCTGCTTATAAAGGCCAATAAGATTTTATCCCAGTTGCTCTTTATCTATATTAACTTGTATGTAAAGGCCACCTGTTCATAAAGGCCACTTTAATTGATTCCCATTGGTGGCCTTTATAGACAGATTTGACTGTAATTATGTATATTTGACTTTCAGTATAAGACATCTGTTGGTAAAGGTAGAGCTTATCTGAGATTTTGTCTGATGCATCAGAGATTGGCAGACAGCATACAACAGTGTGTAATGAATGGTAAAGTAACCAGGTAAATAAAGGCGGAATATAGAATCGTGTTATGAGCCCAGTTGAATAGGCTTGGTGGGGTGGACTGGAATGATGTTTTGATCCTAAGTTATTAGGCTTAGTGGAGTGAAATGGTGTGGTAAGCCGAAGTGAATAATATGCTTGGTGTTAAATGGTGTTGCAAGCCGCAATAAATCATTTTCACTTATCTCAAGGTGATCAGTACCCAGGCTGAATGATTTTAAGTGTTAGCTTACAAATTACTGTACCTACTCACTACCTACATATAAATCTCACATAGGCAGGTCCAAGTGAGATACATTTTGTCACTTCATTTTGTAAATGCCAAAAATTTTCTCTGGGTACTCCTGTTTCCTCCACCATTCAAGGACTGATAACATCATAATAAGTGAAAATATTGATGATAAGTGTCAGAGTACAGACATGGCATACAAAAATGAATGTCTCATACCACAGAATAAGCATAACATGGTGTAATATATCAATGCCCAATGCCACATTAAAAGCATGCCATAGCATACAAATATCCATTGCTATACAGGAAAACGTGGGTATAAATTTCTTAAATTTACCGACACCTGGGACCTAAGTTCTAATTCGTACCTGCAAGTATGAGTAAGAACCTAAATCTGTTTTCTTCTTAATGCGTGCTGGAAACATTAAATTTACATATTGTATATATTAAACAATGAACTACATGTGCCATATAAATATGTACTTAATATATTTTTTAACAGTGACTGGTATCACCCAAAGTCAATATGGCTGCAACATGACAAAAGCTCAACCATTGTCAGTGCACTGTATGACCTCAGTGACCTCAAGTTTGACCTGACACCTAGAGGTTATGACCTTGATAATGCCTGGCCTTCATTTGCTAAGTAAGTTGATAAAGTAATGATCTGAAAAATTAATTGTTTGTATTACCAGAAATATTTGGTTTTTTTTTTTTTTTTTTTGAACGACAAACCGTGTTTCCAAAAGGAAACTACAATAAAATGTGTCTGTAAGGACTGTTAATGAGACCTAAAAATATTGATTTAAAGACTTTATATAGAGTTTTTTTTTTTTTTTTTTTTTTTTTGTTTAAATACAAGGTATAAACAAGAGGACCTTTAGATCAGGTTCCACTGAACATGTGATTTATAAATTTATGAAATGTATGATTTGTGTTGCCATGACCTCCTTGAAATCTATTTGAAACATTAATTTTGGTGGTTATACTCACTGATACTACATATGTATGTATAGCATGTCAGTCAGTCAAATCATGGTTAAAGATATAATTAGTACACATTCAACAACAGTATAAATATTATGTTTAGGATAAAGAGAGCAAGGAACAAAAGAAAACATACTTTTCAGTATATCATTTATAAAATAATGAATAATTTTTAAAAAAAATCATATTACCGTAAATTTACTTTTGTCAATTCAGTTTAAATAGTAGATTCTCATCACAGTTGGACAGAAATTTAGGGGCGGGTGGGAGGGTTTTATTTTTTTATTTTATACGAAACTAGCATTCTCACATGGTTGACATCTACAACGGCAATAGGGCCCTTTTTGTCTATATCACCGCTTATTAAATTATTGTACACCTCTACTAACTGTTGAGTGTCCACTATATTTGCCCTATACCATGCCTGTAATTCTTTCGTACCACTGGTGAGATGATAAATTAAGAAAACCATGCTCTATCCATAACATGTATGAAGCTACTTTCGATTTCAACCTCGCACTTTCAGTTTTTCGGGAGTGCTTAAAACCCTTTTCTGAAATGCCACGGACTTAACATAACTCCAGAACAGACTTTGAATACGTCTGGGATGGGAAACTAATATATAAAATTACTTGGGGCGGCACATTTTTGGTGGGGCAGGCAGGGATGAGAATCTACCAATTAAGTTGAGTTGGCCTTATTTTGATTATTTTTCTTTTTTAGGAAGAATTCTGGAGCTTATAACTGGAATCCCCCATCTAGGGCTGACAGTTTAAGTAGCCTGATTAGCATACCTGGGCAGGTGAGTAATTACATGACTGTAGAAACACCCTATATAAAAGACCAATTATAACATTACTGTTTGATTTACCCTTCAGTAGGCATATTGAAATTTTTATAGCTCCAAACTGTATTGAACTTCAATATGTAACCATGGCAAATCAACTACAATATATTTGAGAAGCTTTGCTATTTTTTTAACATTATAGGTTTTAGTTACTGTTGAAGCCCAAATTTTTATAAGGTCCAAAATGTAGACCATTTTATGGGATCAGGGCCTGTTATTTTTTTGAATTAGTTGGACCTTTATGTTTTAGAAATTTTTCTGGTATACAATGAAATTTTTAGAATTGTATCTTAATACAGAAACTTTTAGAAACTTGCAATTTGATGTCAGAGAACTGTGTTGATACTGGTTTTGTCAGAAAGTGTCTCTACATGTTCTATGAAGTTTCTAATCACTCCATTTATTCTTGTACTGTATGGATGGAAAGTTACAAATTCATGCCTGTCACACAAGGTCATTCTACAGACCCTCTACAGTTTAGCCTCTTGATTATAAGAATCAATTTCAAATTTTTTGTTTATGCATGTACAGGTAATATTATTTGTTATACTACGTGTAAAAGTCTTCCTAAAATCCTTTATTATTACACAACTTTTTTTTGTTTTAGGATTTAGATTCATCTCGTTATGGTCTGTCAAGCACACCAAATGACTCAGTCGACCATCTGACCCATGAACTCAGCATTTCTGAAAGTATGCGATCTGATTTATCTGATAAAATTGAAGCATTAGAACATCAAAAGACATCATTTCAACAATCCATCATGGAAACCAAAAAAGAGCTTGATGGTACTCAGAGTCAGTTGGAGGCTTTACAGATGAAACATGATAACTTATTACAAGCAAACAAAGACCTTCAACAAAAGTAAGATATACATTGTATTTTAGTTAACATAAAAAAATGTTCTACTGAAAAAAAATTTGGCAAGTCGATATAACTAAGAACATGCTACAGGTTTAATAGTATTAACTGCCAACAAGACAGGACTAGAGAAGACAAACACATGTTTGGACCACTGATTAATAATATAGAAGAAATTTGTATGTGAAAACATGAATTTGACACCAGCCATGTACTATACAGAAACGGACAAACAAGAAGAAAAAAAAACTGGTTCCAATAGTGAAATTGCATTATAAAACTCCCCAATTTGATTGGCTTTTGATTATAATCCTTTAGTGTGGTTATAGTACTATAATAATTGTATGGACCTCAACAACTCAAATTATTTTCCAAAAATTGGTTGAAATTACAGAAATTCTAGATACAGATCAATTCTGATGTTTAGAAGATGATAAGACTTTTATTATGACTTGAAATTTCCAGTTGAAATTTAATATGCATTATTTGTGACTTTTCATAACAACTAGGATCAAGTAAGTTAAAACTGTTAAACTTTATTCAGATTCACTTGAATTTTTTTCAAAAGTACACTCATGTACATTGTCACAAAAATAATGACTCCAACTGTACTTTTTTTAAAATTAAAAGTTAGAAATTGATTTTCTATTCCTTTAAAAACCAGTTCTCTAAACAGAAGTTAGAATTAAATGATGTCAGTAAAAAAAAAAATTAAAATTAATGAAGATGTGAGAAATGGTTTGAGTTCAGGCAATTTTCAGTGAAATTTCTTGCTTTAGGATTTGTTTGGAGTAGGACAAAGAGATGCATTGTAATCCATTTTGCCACCAAGAACTTTTCAACAAAAATAAAGTTGCAATCTATACGAATGCATTAATTTTGCAGTTATCGTTATAATAGGTAGAAACAATGTTTTCCACTTTGTAGGCATGACAGATTGACATTGGAAGTTGAAGCTCGAGAAAAAGCCTGGATCGATAAGGAGAAAATGTACGAGACTCAACTGAAGAACTCAAATAACGCTACTAATAAAATGACAGTGCAGATAAATACACTGGAAGAAAAACTACAAAAAAGTGAAAATTCTAGAAAAGATTCTGAGTCTGGTACAATATCAAAAATATCAGAATTGGAGTCAATCAAAAATGAATTTCAATTACAGGTAAGTAATCACAATTAAAATCTGCCAAAATGCATAGCATTAGGATTGGAATAAAAGATCATGGTTAATTGTCCCAGTCAAGAATTAATTCACTTTCATTTAATTAGTCACCTTGGTGATGCTGAATGCCCATGTTCAGAATTTTTTTTATGTGTGTAAAGTGTAACAGTAAAACTTCAATTGCTCGAACGACATTACCTCGAATACCCTGGATAACTTGAAGTCATCTTGGTTCAGACCAATTTCTTATAATATCCTATGTAAATAAACCTGAATGGCTCAAACTTTGTTAACTCGGATACCCCCGTTGCTCGATCAATAAATATTTTCAAAGTTAAAAATAACTGAAAACTCAACTTCTTTCGCTCGGATACAATTTTTATCAGAACGACATGTGGTCCGCGTCATTGTAACAAAACACAAGCAGAAGCCATATTACAGATTTCATCAAAAGTAATAGAGTGGAACGAAACAATAAGTCTTGACAGTTACCTAAAATTAATTAACTAATTAATTATTAATAAACTTATTGAGAGTGTCGATAGACACAGTTCTTAATCTTTTAATCTGATGACGACACACGGGAGTGTTTGATCGTTATATTTAAAATCAACTCAGTCGCTTGTGCCTGATGATTCTGTAATTTACATGTCCTTGGAGTATAATGTGTATTATTGTTATTAACTGATCAAAAGGACTGGTAATAACTGTACTTTGTATTGGTTTTCTTTTTATTTGGCCTTGATAAGTATGACATGTGTAAAAGTAAGAATAAAGTAAGTTTATTTTGTATCAACACCTGTTGAAATTAAAATAAAGTGCAAAATTCTAGCCCCATAGCCATATAACATCATATGGCAGATTGCAGGTAAGCATTAAAGTTGAAATGAATTTTGTATTTTTAATTGGGACATCTCCTTCTCTTTGAGTTTTTAAAATATTTTGTGATAAATAATGGAATTTTAATTCGGACATTTCATTATTTGCCTTTTTAGTTTATTTACATGTATAACAAATTTAAAGATTTTTTGACTGTCGATAAACATGGGAACCTGAACCTTCGATCATATATGAAAGTTGGATCACTCGAACACCGATGGCTCGATATTTACATGTAGTTGAAGTCCCTTGGACTTTGAGCCATTGAAGTTCTACAGTCTTTCATTTGTTTGTCTGTTGTTTTTCCCCAAACAGATTCTTCCACTAACAGTGAACTGAACAGCTGCAAGTTTCATTGTTACTTTTTTTAATATATTTTAGATCAGAACACTGACACAGGATCTGGAATCTAGCAAAGCATCAGATTCAAAACATGTTCAAATAATTTCAAATATGGAGGATAAAATTAAAGATCTGGAAAAAAGAAATTCAGAACTCTTACAAAAAATTGAATCTGTGTTGGTTGATAAAAGTATGGAGGCATCAAGCCAGATTGATTCTACGGTAAAATTACAAGAAGTTTTAGTGAATTTGAAGGAAGAGGAAACAGAAAGACTAAAACTCAAATTGGAAAAAGAACAAATGATATCAGTCCTGGAGAAAACTCAAGCTGAAAATGAAGAATTAAAGTATAAATTATCATCACTTGAAGAATCGACTGCAACAGAAAAAGAAAACCTCAAGTCACAGGTTTTGAGTCTTAATGAACAAAATGAACTGATGGGAAATAAGTTGCAGGAACAAAGTGAAGATTTTAAAAAAAAACTTAGAGAATCTTGTAATGAATTGGAAAGAAAAGGGAAAGAAAATGTACAACTTGGAGAAAAAATTGAAGAGTTGAATAAAAATTTGTTAGCAAAAGAAAATGAAATAAAAGAACTTGTTGTTAAGTTTGATGAGAAAAATATTGAACATCAAACATTACAATCAGCAAGTGAGAAGAAGTTTTCTGAGTATGAGGGAAATTTGAATTTATTAAAGTGTAAAAATTCAGAACAGGAAGAAATTGTGGCAAAATTGACTGATGGTTTAAAAGACAAAGAAGAGTTGTTATCAAAAGAGTCTGAAAAAATAAAAGAAATGGAAACTGAAAATACACAATTGAGAAAAACAATCGGGGATCTCAAACAGGAATTTCAAGAATCTTTGAATAAAACTTCTGCTTTAGAGAAAGAATTAAGTGGTTTAAAAGAACAATGGCATCTTGAAAAGGGGACAACTGATGAAGTGAAAGAAGCACTGGAAAATAAAATGTCTCTCGTCAGAGAAATGGAAATTAAACTAGAAAGGCTAAGACAAGTCCTTGACTGGATTGGAAATAATATTGATCAACATGAAGGCCAGGTAATATAATTTTAAAATTTGAATAATAGTGAATTAGGAAAAGTGCTTTTTACAATCCTATGCAGTACAGAAATATAAAAAAAATATGGAATCAAATTCAGAAATGTGTCTAATTTGACGATATTGTATCTTGGATCTTTTTACAGTTTGATAAGCTATAATGAAATGGGTGAAACATTTAACATTATTTGTTAAAATAAAAAAAGCATCTCAAGTAAATTCAGTAATATCCACCAGGAAATAAATTCAGGATATTAAAAAAAATAATAAGTTACAAGAAATGTGTAACAAGAAATTTAAATTTCATTGTTTGTAAGGTTTTTGGGGTATTGTAAATGGCATTGAACATATACATGCATTTGGCAACCCTCGTGGTTTTTGGTTGAAGCAACTTTTTCTAGAATGCTTTGACTGAGACTTAAAAAAGTGTATGAATAAAAAGAAAGAACATCTGTTCATTGTCACTATTTGCATTAATTATAAATCATTTTGCAGTAAGACATGGGAGCTTTAAAAAAAAAAAAGAAATACACTAGGACTTAAAAAAAAAGGAAAAAAATGTGATCATTTGAGGTGTTAAAGTCATTATGGGCATTAAAACAATGTTATACTGTAATTTATTTCATATACATGTGTTTAAACTGATTTTGAAAAGTTTTCATAAAAGTCACATAATCAGAAATGACAAATTTTACAGAAAATTGTTTAAAAAAGGTTTGGGGGGAGGGGGTAATGTCTGTTGTCAACAGCACTGCTTACAAATATGGATGAATCATCACAGTGCCTTTCACTGCATAAGTTTTTAACACCAGACTCTAACAGAGAAATGGTGGTTATGAAATGGGATTTTACTCTAAATTTAAAACTAGTCAATTGAACAAATCGTGTCAAATTTAAAATGCCTGTTTATGCTTCAGCATCTTGTTGGTGACATAGCTTTTAACTTTTTATATTTTCTCTGATGTTTGGAGCTCCAACCCAAAAGGGCGTGACTGAACTATGAAGCAATGATGAAGCATTTGATTTATATTAAGTTCTAGTAGCAAACTTGATTTCAATGTTAAAAAATTGGGGAACATTAGTTTAAGATGAATTTATGAATTTCATTCAAGTAAAAAAAAAGTCCAAGTAGCTCCATCTTTTGAATGCTTTCACCATTAGCTATGCTAATTTAAAGGTTACATACAGAATTTTATTTTTTCAGGTGCCTCCAAAGATAGAGGATGAAAGTTTCAAGGACCCAGTCAGTACATTATGGGTTAATGTCCAGGGTAAGTGTCTACAGTTGAAGGAACTACAAGAAGGTAACAGCAAGCTTGTAAATGATAACTTATCTTTGCAACAAAAGGTTGATGATCAAGGGAAACAACTCTGTGAACTGAAAGAAAATTTGTCTTCCTTACAATTACAATACCAAAGTATCTGTGATCATGAAAAATTGTCTCAACAAGAAAAAGTGACTTTGGAACAAAAAATTGAAAATTTGTCCATAGAAACTGATGCAAAGTCAAAAGAATTAGAAAAAAGAATGGCTGAGTTACAAAATTTGAATAAAGTATGTGAACAATTAAGAAGTGAAAATGAAAGCAGTAGAGAAGAAATTAACAAGAAGTTGGAAGAAATTGTGACATTGAAAGACAAAACTTCCAAATCTGAAGAAAGACTGCAGCAATCAGAAGAAACAGCAAAACAAAATTCTGAAAAACAACAAAAAATTTCTGAAAAAATAAAAGATCAGAAAAAATTGATCAAAGAAAATAAGGATACTATTTTAAAACTGGAGTCTAGACTTAAAGAAACTGAAGATTGGAAAGAAAACGTTGTGAGGGAAAAAGAAAATGCACAGCAAGAGAATGAAAGTCTTAAAAAGGAAATAACAGACCTGCAAACAGCACTAGAAAAACAAAAATCAGTGATAGAAAATAATGATAAGCTTATAACACAAAACAAAGATGAAAAACATAAAATGGAATCAAAATATAAAGAAATTCAAACAATTTTATTTGATTCTGAACAAAAATTTGATGTTTTAAAATATGAAAAAGAAAATCAAGAAAAAGAACATAACAAAGTGTTAGATCAGCTGGAAAAGGAAAGAAAAAATCTAACAAACAATTTAGAGGAAGCACTATCAGATTTGAGGAGCATCAAAGAACAGCTGAATAATACTTCTACAGAACTTGAAAATGCTTATCATGAAAAAGAAAGAATTGAAAATGAGAAAGAGCAGGTGATTTTAGCTAAAGCAAAGTTAGAATCATTGCTGGCGGAATTTACTGAAAAAACTCAAAAACTAGATGCCGAATTAGAGGTGCGGACACAAGACTTGGAAGATGTTAAGTGTAAGTTTTCAAATTTAGAAGTTGATAATGAAAATCTGCAAAAAGATAGAACAAAAAGCCAGGAAGAGTTGGAAAATTTGAGAACGGAATTCGATGCTGTTAAAAGTAAAAAAGACGAGGAATTGAAACAGCTAAATAACATACAACTGGATTTGTCTGATAAACTCTTTAATTTGAATGAAGAAAATTGTAGGATAAATGAATTATTAGAAAAAACAAAGAAAGAAAAAGAAATTCTACTTAAAGAAAAAACAGATATCCAAAATCATGTCACAAATCTTGAATCTGAAATTGAAAAGAAAAATTCAGAATTATCAGAGGCCATGGATAATATGAAACATTCCTTAGAAGAAAAAGAGAAACAATGTGAAGAAGAAATAAAGAAAATTGAAAATGAAAAGCAATTAGAAATAGAATCTTTGAGACAAGAAAATTCTGCAATGCAGTTTCAGCTTAGTTCAGAACAAATGCAGCATGAGGAGGCCCTGCAGGTTTGTATAGGTTTCTTAGTTTATATATACAATGTCATGTATGTTGATTAAACTTTCAAGGAGGCCCTGCAGGTTTTTACATGTTTTTAATTACTGTATTAAAAGAAATTTTAATGCCAGATTATTTTCACAAGAAAAAGAGATTTCTTCCATAGTTCTTAGATTACATAATTATACAGATATAGTTATCTGGAACAGAAGATGCCATTTTTGCCAATCTTAGATGTGAGATAACTAAATTCTCATCTTCCATGTTTTTGAAGAAATACCAGCAGCAACTTTTAATCATCATCCCATGTTTTAATTTATCAGTAAGTGCCAATGTAGCTAGTAAATTATATTGAATTGAAATACTTGACCTACAGCCAAAAAAAAAAAAAAGTATGATTTGCCTCTGTACATAGGTTTTACGTTTTTGTGTTACCATCTGTCCATATATAGGTATGATGTATTGTAGAACTAAAATTTTGGGTTTCTGTTATCATAATTAACATTTCCTTGTCCATTTATTATGCTGAAGTATTGGATTAAGAAATTGGATAAATTGGGATGGTCATTTGTCATGTTCATGTGCAATGCAAAAAGGTCTAGATACAGGCATAAAATCCAAAAATCTTGTTGACTTCCTGGATTGTGTTATCCATGCAGGAACTGATTTTACCTCTGTAAAATGTTTGCAATTTATTAGGTTAAAATAATGATTTAAATGACAGCGGGAAATTTTCAGACCAGTCAGGCGTGGGCAAACAAACAATTTTTTAATTATGGCCTGATATACATGGTATATATAAGAACATTGTTAATTGTTTTGCTGATTATTATGGACATATAAACACATGTTATAAGATTGTCTACGAGCTAGAAACTTCATTATGACATTAGCACATTTAACCCTACCAAGTTTACAAAGCTGATTGATCTTGACTTTAAATACCAAAAGAAAAAAATTCTGGCATGGTATATTCATAACATTTTATGATTTTCATTTCTGCGTAAATAATTCATAACATTTTTTGATTTTCATTTTGATACATTGAAATTCCCACATAAATGATTCATAACATTTTATGATTTTCATTTCTGCGTAAATAATTCATAACATTTTTTGATTTTCATTTTGATACATTGAAATTCCCACATAAATGATTCATAACATTTTCTGATTTTCATTTTGATACATTGAAATTTCTGCTTAAATAATTCATAACATTTTCTGATTTTCATTTTGATACATTAAAATTTCTGCATACCTTTAAATGATTTATAACATTTTCTGATTTTCATTTTGATACATTAAAATTTCTGCATACCTTAAATGATTTATAACATTTTCTGATTTTCATTTTGATACATTAAAATTTCTGCATAAATGAGTCATAACATTTTCTGATTTTCATTTTGATACATTGAAATTTCTTCATAAATGATTTATAACACTTTCTGCATAAATGATTCATAACATTTTCTGGTTTTCATTTTGATACATTGAAATTTCTGCATAAATGATTCATAACATTTTCTGGTTTTCATTTTGAAACATTGAAAATTTCTGCATAGATGATTCATAACATTTTGTAATTTTCATTTTGATACATTGAAATTTCTGCATAAATGATTCATATGATTTTCTGATTTTCATTTTGATACATTGAAATTCCCACATAAATGATTCATAACATTTTCTGATTTTCATTTCTGCATAAATAATTCATAACATTTTTTGATTTTCATTTTCATACATTGAAATCTCTTCATAAATGATTCATAACATTTTCTGATTTTCATTTTGATACATTGAAATTCCCACGTAAATGATTCATAACATTTTCTGATTTTCATTTTCATACATCAAAATTTCTTCATAAATGATTCATAACATTTTTTGATTTTCATTTTGATACATTGAAATTTTTGCATAAATGATTCATAACATTTTCTGATTTTCATTTTGATACATTGAAATTTCTGCATAAGTAATTCATAACATTTTCTGATTTTCATTTTGATACATTAAAATTTCTGCATAAATGAGTCATAACATTTTCTGATTTTCATTTTGATACATTGAAATTTCTTCATAAATGATTTATAACATTTTCTGCATAAATGATTCATAACATTTTCTGGTTTTCATTTTGATACATTGAAATTTCTGCATAAATGATTCATAACATTTTCTGGTTTTCATTTTGAAACATTGAAAATTTCTGCATAGATGATTCATAACATTTTGTAATTTTCATTTTGATACATTGAAATTTCTGCATAAATGATTCATATGATTTTCTGATTTTCATTTTGATACATTGAAATTCCCACATAAATGATTCATAACATTTTCTGATTTTAATTTCTGCATAAATAATTCATAACATTTTTTGATTTTCATTTTCATACATTGAAATTTCTTCATAAATGATTCATAACATTTTCTGATTTTCATTTTGATACATTGAAATTCCCACGTAAATGATTCATAACATTTTCTGATTTTCATTTTCATACATCAAAATTTCTTCATAAATGATTCATAACATTTTTTGATTTTCATTTTGATACATTGAAATTTTTGCATAAATGATTCATAACATTTTCTGATTTTCATTTTGATACATTGAAATTTCTGCATAAGTAATTCATAACATTTTCTGATTTTCATTTTCATACATCAAAATTCTTCATAAATGATTCATAACATTTTTTGATTTTTTAATTTTGATACATTGAAATTTTTGCATAAATGATTCATAACATTTTCTGATTTTCATTTTGATACATTGAAATTTCTGCATACATGATTCATAATATTTTCTGATTCTTATTTTGATACAATGAAATTTCTGCATACATGATTTATAACATTTTCTGATTTTTGTTTTCATACATTGAAATTTTTCATAAATGATAGGTTTGTGACATTTACATAATATACGTACTGGTACCAGATGAGTATTCTTTTTATAGAGAAGACTTCTAAAATGTTCATACAATTCTTGAATTAAATGGAATCTTCCTTCTGACCTGACATTAATCCAACTTTACAGTTAACTCAGTATATAAGAATTTTTTCCAACTTTTCCATTTATTTCATTGCATGTATGTATTGCAGACATACTCAGCTCAGGAAGCAGGTATATCAGATATGAAAGAGAAACTGCTAGAGCAAGAATCCATGATAGAAAACTTGGAACAGGAAATGAAAGAAATCAAGTCTGTCAGGGATGAAGAACAAGAAAAACAAAAACAACAGGTACTAGTATTCATGGCTCAGATTTTTCTCTTTTCCACTTGTTAGGATATGTAGTCATCTCATGGCTCAGATTATTCTCTTTTCCACTTGTTAGGATATGTAGTCATCTTATGGCTAAGATTATTCTCTTTTCCACTTCTTAGGATATGTAGTCATCTCATGGCTAAGATTATTCTCTTTTCCACTTGTTAGGATATGTAGTCATCTCATGGCTCAGATTATTCTCTTTTCCACTTGTTAGGATATGTAGTCATCTCATGGCTCAGATTATTCTCTTTTCCACTTGTTAGGATATGTAGTCATCTCATGGCTAAGATTATTCTCTTTTCCACTTCTTAGGATATGTAGTCATCTTATGGCTAAGATTATTCTCTTTTCCACTTGTTAGGATATGTAGTCATCTCATGGCTAAGATTATTCTCTTTTCCACTTGTTAGGATATGTAGTCATCTCATGGCTCAGATTATTCCCTTTTCCACTTGTTAGGATATGTAGTCATCTTATGGCTAAGATTATTCTCTTTTCCACTTGTTAGGATATGTAGTCATCTTATGGCTAAGATTATTCTCTTTTCCACTTGTTAGGATATGTAGTCATCTCATGGCTCAGATTATTCTCTTTTCCACTTGTTAGGATATGTAGTCATCTCATGGCTAAGATTATTCTCTTTTCCACTTGTTACGATTTGTAGTCATCTCATGGCTCAGATTATTCTCTTTTCCACTTGTTAGGATATGTAGTCATCTCATGGCTCAGATTATTCCCTTTTCCACTTGTTAGGATATGTAGTCATCTCATGGCTCAGATTATTCTCTTTTCCACTTGTTAGGATATGTAGTCATCTCATGGCTAAGATTATTCTCTTTTCCACTTGTTAGGATATGTAGTCATCTCATGGCTCAGATTATTCCCTTTTCCACTTGTTAGGATATGTAGTCATCTCATGGCTCAGATTATTCTCTTTTCCACTTGTTAGGATATGTAGTCATCTCATGGCTCAGATTATTCCCTTTTCCACTTGTTAGGATATGTAGTCATCTCATGGCTAAGATTATTCTCTTTTCCACTTGTTAGGATATGTAGTCATCTCATGGCTAAGATTATTCTCTTTTCCACTTGTTAGGATATGTAGTCATCTCATGGCTCAGATTATTCTCTTTTCCACTTGTTAGGATATGTAGTCATCTCATGGCTCAGATTATTCTCTTTTCCACTTGTTAGGATATGTAGTCATCTCATGGCTAAGATTATTCTCTTTTCCACTTGTTAGGATATGTAGTCATCTCATGGCTAAGATTATTCTCTTTTCCACTTGTTAGGATATGTAGTCATCTCATGGCTCAGATTATTCTCTTTTCCACTTGTTAGGATATGTAGTCATCTCATGGCTCAGATAATTCTCTTTTCCACTTGTTAGGATATGTAGTCATCTCATGGCTAAGATTATTCTCTTTTCCACTTGTTAGGATATGTAGTCATCTCATGGCTCAGATTATTCTCTTTTCCACTTGTTAGGATATGTAGTCATCTCATGGCTAAGATTATTCCCTTTTCCACTTGTTAGGATATGTAGTCATCTCATGGCTCAGATTATTCCCTTTTCCACTTGTTAGGATATGTAGTCATCTCATGGCTTAGATTATTCCCTTTTCCACTTGTTAGGATATGTAGTCATCTCATGGCTTAGATTATTCCCTTTTCCACTTGTTAGGATTTGTAGTCATCTCATGGCTCAGATTATTCTCTTTTCCACTTGTTAGGATATGTAGTCATCTCATGGCTCAGATTATTCTCTTTTCCACTTGTTAGGATATGTAGTCATCTCATGGCTCAGATTATTCTCTTTTCCACTTGTTAGGATATGTAGTCATCTCATGGCTCAGATTATTCCCTTTTCCACTTGTTAGGATATGTAGTCATCTCATGGCTCAGATTATTCCCTTTTCCACTTGTTAGGATATGTAGTCATCTCATGGCTCAGATTATTCTCTTTTCCACTTGTTAGGATATGTAGTCATCTCATGGCTAAGATTATTCTCTTTTCCAATTATCAGGATGAGTAATCATCCTTGTCGGAAGTTTGCTTTCCTGTAACTCATTAGATTGGCATAAATTAACCTATGTTTAACCTTTACACATTAGGCATAACCAGTACCCTTCATCTTTCTCTGGTTTTAGCAATCTGTTTCAACTCTACACACATACATGTAGATAGTCATGTAAAAATAGTCAAACAGTTCTCTCTTCCTCTTGTCAGGGAGAGTTATCATCAATGTTGGAGGTTCGTTTTTGTTTGTTTTTTTTTTTTTTTTTTGTAAACTCTCATAGTGATGAGTTCTTACTGTATGTAGATTCAGATTCAGATTATTCCTAGCATATGGACCTGAAACCAGTATCCTCCATATGATTTTGTTTTTAACCATTTATTTCAACTGTATTTAATTAAAGTTCTGTAAAAATTTAACAAAAGTTATGTATTTTAGATTAATATCAGGTCAATAGTAAAAACAAACATGAATGTAAGAGCTTACAGGAAAAAATGAAAATATTGGGTTTAAATATTAAGACCAAGTAGATTCAGCTTCAGGAGAAAAAGGAAAGTGGCCCCAGTTTCACAATCATTCACTTAGTTGAGTGCATTAGGAAGTGTTCCAAATTGAATGTTGATTTTTAAGACATCATACAGTTAAAATTGAATATCTTATGTTATATTTAAATAGATTTAGTGTAGGTTTGTTGAAAAAAACAAAACAATTTCTCATAAAACTTAACTTTTTTTTTAAATATTGTTGCGAGAAAAATGGGAATATTTGAGTTGAATGTACACTCAAATGAGCTAATAATTTTGAAACTGGAGCCTGAAGAAACACAGTTTAGAATACACAGTTGATAAGTAGATTGAAATTTTTTGGGGCCTGGTATTATACCCGGTAATATATAAAAAATAATTTAAATTGTATAGTGTAGTAATCATAGTGTAACAAATATTACTTTAAGCAAAGCTTTTCAATTTTCAACAAAGTTTACAAGCATCTAATGTTTTAAAAGTATGGAGACATTTAACAGATTAGTTAATCTTGCTTGAGTTTTGATTTAATGAGTGTAGTCTGGAGCCCAAGCTGGGCCGTGTGGTGCTTGTACATCAACCACACTTTTTGATATTATTTTGTCATAAAATCTGTGCCCTGTAGAAGTTAACAGTTTTTAAATCAGTTTTTATTTTACATTAAACAATATTTTTTAAAAAAAATATTTCAGTTTGAAGAAATACTTGCTATGATGAATGCAAAGGAGAGCCAACTTAAAGATACAGAAACAGAACTACAAAAAGTTGGTATTTATTTCATTGAGCATGTGTTTGTGGGCCTTGGTGGCTCAAAGGTTTAAAAAAAAACACTACAAAAAACAGTGCCTCTTCACCTAGCTTTAATTCCCACTTGATCTGATTCTGTGTGAGATAATTTGTCAGTTTACATGTTACAGATCAGGAAGTTTTCTTCTATTTGGGAACTGATAACTAAAATAATTTTCACCTGGATTGTAACAGATAATTCATAAATTCAACAGGTGAGCTACAGTGTTGTTGGTTTAAAGTCTTTTGATTGGTGGGGACTTTTGATAGCCAAGTGGTCTATAGCCCACACTTACAGATCACATTGCATCACCAACTTGAGCAGATTCTAGATTGAGAAAAGTTTGTTGGTTCACTTGCCAAAAAGTTGGTTGTTTTCCAAGAAAACTCCAGTTTCCTCCACCATCTCATAGCTAACCACCTCAATATGAGTGAAAGATTTATAATTGGGCCATAAAACACCATTACTCAACTTAACTTTTTTTGATGGACAGTATGTTTGGACAAAATGTGCTGTACAGTACCTTTACAATGTTGTATGAATCCAATGATTTTCTTTAGTCATAAACTACATTCAGATTTTTGGCTTTGCTGTTCTTTAACACCCTTATTGTAATCTGTAATTATTTGCTTTGGGTTTGCTTTGATCAATTAACAAGTTTTGATAATGTAAGCTCTGCATTGAAGTCATCACAAAATTTTGTTCTCATTTTTGTTGCTTTAATTTGTGTTTTTACTTGTCTTTCTTCCTTCTTGCTTCATTTTAATTTCATTTTGCTTAATTTCATTTATTTTGATAACCTTTTGACCTTTTGCTTGCATGCATTTATTTTCAGAAATGCCAAGACTTGGAAGAACAAAAAACAATAGCTGACATGTTACAGGTAAATTGTGAAATGTTTTTGTATAATTTCAGTAATTAGTACATTTAGAAATTAGTTTTTTCCTTTTTTTTTTTTTTAACCCCTTTGCAGTTTTTAAAGTCCATGCCATATTTCAGGGGTTTTTTTTCACGTAATCAGATACTGTATAAGTATTTATTTTGGCTGTGTATTAATATTGGCGCTTTTGGTGTTAAATTCATTTCTGCCAATATTAATAACCTTCAACATTAATTTGAGATCACTTTTCTGTGGGAAAAAAAAACAATTAAAGTGCAAATATTAATACACACTAAATGTTTGAGACCGACGAGAGTGCCAAATATAATACACGCTAATAAAAATACTTATTCAGTTCTTTTTATCCATTGTGTTAAATATCATTGCAACATTTTATTTTTTGTCTCAAAACATGATAAGAACATTTATAAACTAATCATGATGTCACTTCATACTTTGCTTTTTTGCTATCACAATATACCAGACATACATGTGTAGCTTGTGAAACAAGGGTTTAGTTTGCAATAATGTAAGTATGCATGGGTGGTTGAATTGATTAACAACTTTTTTGTGAAAAAGAGAAATCTTCACCCAAGGTCTAGTAATTTTGGTCCTGAGGAAATCTTCTGGACTTGAAAATATTTTACAGAAGGTCAAGATTATTTTTTTTTACACAACAATGGATGATTGATTCTTTATCTCGCATAGTTAACATGTAAATTCCAAGAGTTTTACAATCTATTATTGCAAGAAACACTTAAAATTTGCAAAAAAATATATCAGTTTTGCATAGATATATGCTACGATTAAAATCATTTTTGATTTCAAGTTATTCAGTACATGTAGACAATAAAAACCATCTTTAAATGTTTCATGAAGCTTTTCTAACAGTTATCTTTAATTAGTTCATATCATCCAACATGTTAAAAATATTTAAAAAATAGACAAACTTCAAAATGCTGTGTCCATAAGCCAAGTGGCAAAGGTATTAAAGGAAATTATGAGGTTTTACTATTTGAAAAAGGTCTAATAATATTTTATTGTTGATGTAGCATGATAATGAAACCCCAAAATTAACCAGCAAGAACTTTTTCAATTTTACTATTATAATATTGCTGGTTATGACCTGGTTCTGTTTTGATTGTTAATAGTTACAGCTAAATTGTAGATTGTTATACCTTGATTATATCCAGATATAGCTCAATTATAACTGATTATATGGAGATTATAGATAATTATAGCTTGTTGGTTAAAGCTGGATTTAGCTGGTTATTTCTTAATAATTGACAGTCATAGCTTGCTTATAGCTGGTTATTTCTTGATTATAGCCAGTTACAGTTTGCTTATAGCTGGTTATAGCTTGGTTGTAGCTGATTTTTTCTTGATTTTTAGATAGTTAAATCTTGATTATAGCTGGTTATTTCCTGATTATAGCCAGTTAAAGCTTGCTTGTAGCTGGTTATTTCTTGATTATAGTCAGTTATAGCTTGCTTTTAGCTGGTTATAGCCTGATTATAGCTGGTTATTTCTTGATTATAGCCAGTTACAGCTTGCTTATAGCTGGTTATAGCTTGGTTCAGCTGATTATTTCTTGATTTTAAGACAGTTATATCTTGATTGTAGCTGGTTATAGCTTGATAATACTAGTTACAGCTTGATTATAGCTAATAATTTCTTGATTTTAGACAGTTATATCTTGATTGTAGCTTGGTTATAGCTGGTTATTTCTTGATTATAGCCAGTTATAGCTTGCTTATAGGTGATTATAGCTTGATTAAAGCTGTTTATTTCTTATAGACAGTTTCAGTTTGATTATACCAGTTATAGCTTGATTATAGAGTTACAGTTATATTAGGTTATATACCTGCATGGTACCATCCTGACTGGAATGTACATGTAAGAATTCATTTATTCTATCATTAAATATCTTACCTTTTTAGAGCAAACTTGATCAAACACAGTCGGAGGATAGTAGTATACAACAAAAACAAGAAGAAGAGATAGCAATGTTGAAGAGTGATACAACACAACTGAAGAAAAAACTGGTTAAACTTATAAAGTAGGTATTGAGTTAAAGACTATATAACTGTCAAGAGTCACTGTAAAGTACATGTAGGCATTGAGTTAAAGATCATTATAACTGTCAAGAGTCACTGTAAAGTACATGTAGGTATTGAGTTAAAGATCATTATAACTGTCAAGAGTCACTGTAAAGTACATGTAGGTATTGAGTTAAAGATCATTATAATTGTCAAGAGTCACTGTAAAGTACATGTAGGTATTGAGTTAAAGATCATTATAACTGTCAAGAGTCACTGTAAAGTACATGTAGGTATTGAGTTAAAGATCATTATAACTGTCAAGAGTCACTGTAAAGTACATGTAGGTATTGAGTTAAAGATCATTATAACTGTCAAGAGTCACTGTAAAGTACATGTAGGTATTGAGTCAAAGATCATTATAACTGTCAAGAGTCACTGTAAAGTACATGTAGGTATTGAGTTAAAGAGCATTATAATTGTCAAGAGTCACTGTAAAGTACATGTAGGTATTGAGTTAAAGATCATTATAACTGTCAAGAGTCACTGTAAAGTACATGTAGGTATTGAGTTAAAGAGCATTATAACTGTCAAGAGTCACTGTGTATTTGACAGGAGTTGAGTAATGGTGTTTAACATCCCAGTCAAGAATACTTCACTTATATCAAGACGTCGCCAGCTATAGGTGAAAGTGCAGAAATTTTGCCTGTGCGTTGTGCTGATGGCATTAATTTCCCATCTGAAAGAACCATGACTTTCATTTGATTATTCCGAGTGCTTGGCGAAAGAACAGTCACTATCCAGTCTTGGGTCAGACCAGGCCGAGGTTTGAACCCACGACCTTCCACTTACGGAGCAAGCACTCTACCGACTGAGCTACCGCAGTGGCTGTATTTGACTGGGAATTATGCCCAATTTTTCTACAAAATACAATAAACTTAAATCATGTATTTATTTGTGACTAGTAACTGGAAATTGTTTTATGCATCTGTAATTGTCATAAAATATTTCTGCAGGAAGGAAAAGTTGTAGGAATACTACATGTCAAAATTAATATGTTTACACCAGAAATTATGTTGTTGGTGATGTATTATATTATACATGTATGCACTAAAGTATCTTCCATTGTCTGATTTTTTAACATGTAGATTCACCTGTTATAACAAAATTTAACTCTGATAAAAATATTATATGGTACTCTGGGAAAGACTTAGCAATGTGTTATTAGGATTACATCCCCCAATCCCAAAAATTAGGGCTTATACAGCTATTATATTTTTTGGGATGGGGGGTAAGAGTGAAAGATCTTGGCTAGGCATAAAACCCCAATTACTCTTCTTACCCCTCCAATCCCCCCAACACACCATCTATACAGGTGTGCCCCTAATGACAACTTTTAAAGTCCTAGAATACTGCAAATTTTGGCAACTGGTTCGAAACATGTTAGTAAATCCCCATGATAACACAAAAGAAGCCTTACTCCTTTATGGCAAACAGGTTGATAATACTGAAGGAAATGAAGTCTTTTTCAAAGACTGTCCTTACACGGATTACTAGCCCACCAAGGTATTGAAATAAATCATCAAATTTATGGGATTTTAAAAAAAAAATGCAATTTTTTTAAACAAATTATCAAAAAATGATTTATTTTGTGCTTCAGAGAAAAAGATACACTGTGGCAAAAAACAGATAGACTTGCATTTCAGCAGAAAATACAAGCAACAGAAAAATGGATGGATGACAGCAAAGTTACAAATTGTATGGGCTGTAATGCTGAATTCTCATTTACATTACGGAAGGTAAAATGATAACTCTCTCTCTCTCTCTCTCTCTCTCTCTCTCTCTCTCTCTCTCTCTCTCTCTCTCTCTCTCAGCAAAGTAACCAACTGCATAGGCTGTAATACAGAGTTCTCATTTTCATTATGAAAGATGAAATGTTATAGCTCTCTCTCTCTCTCTCTCTCTCTCTCTCTCTCTCTCTCTCTCTCTCTCTCGTTTGGTTTTATTTGTCTGAAAAATCTAGATGATTAAGTCAGCTACACTAACAAGATTTGTTGATTTATGTTTCGTAAAGCACTTTATGTACATTGAGCTTCTCTTTTACTCTGACACAACTTCTTTAGTTTTCTACAGAACATGATGTACAGGTGATTTTATATTTTCTTTTTCATATTTTACTGAAACATCAATGCAGAGATAAAGAAGACTGCTTTGTCTCCCATACATTTATTTAGTTATATATACATGTACATGTACATGTTTTTCCCTTTTGTCAAGTTGGCACTTTATTAGATAGAAAGTGATTGAGAAGAACTAATGCTTGTAATTTTTTGACTTGCAGCATCATTGCAGAGTTTGTGGGAGAATATTTTGTTATAACTGTAGCAACAACTGGATAATGACAGCTCATAGTAGGTAAGTCATGTTATATAAAATTTTATGAAAAAATATACCGGTACATACATGTATGTACATGTTTTGTATTCCCCCACACCCCTAGCATGTACATGTATTTCAGATTTCTGTTTCACATTGCTGTGATTGCCAAATGATAAAAAACATTGGATTACAAATCATAAAACTTGTTAACGCATACATGTAGATTGAGATCCCACTTGTGCAGGTCATAGAAGTTTGTCATTTCATTTCTGATTGTTGATGGTTTTCCACCTCCATTTTAGAAACATCAATGTTACCTTGATCTATGTGAAAAAAATGAACCTAGGTGTAAAACTCCATTACCTTAAGTTCTGTAAAAATTTATTTTTGTTGTGTGTCAATATTAGTGCTTTTGGCATAAAATTAATTTTCCGCCAATTTCAATAAGCTTCAACATTAATTTTAGCTCACCTGTACAAGAGGAAACAGTGACAGTGGCAATATTAATACACACTAAATGTTTAAGACCCTCAGGAGCACCAAATATAATACACATTAATATAAATGCTTACACAGTATTGCCATTCCAACCATCGCTTGCCAAAGGTCGGTGGTTTTCTCCAGGCACTCCAGTTTCCTCCACCATCCCAGAACTGACGGCCTGGAAATAAGTGAAAGAATCTTGACTGGAACGTAAAACACCATTACTCCACTCCACTCCTTTCCTGCCATGCTGTGACTTCTAGTATATTGGGATAGAATCAGAACTAATGATGTTAATGATGCTTCAGAATTTCTTGTCCTATTAAATACATATGTATACATTTTAACATACCAAAAACCTTGAAACAGGAAATCTGATTTAAAGACTTCTATCCAAGCTGTCCTCCATTTTAATTTTTAATGCAGAGCTCATAACAAAAAACTGCCACTGTTTTCTAGAACTGATCAAACTTTAAAAAAAAATAATTCAATTCTATTTTGTTTCAAGCATTTTGATTGGTCAGATCTTTTCTGTTATTT
Organism: Tegillarca granosa; assembly: GCA_029721355.1. Classification (NCBI taxonomy): domain Eukaryota; kingdom Metazoa; phylum Mollusca; class Bivalvia; order Arcoida; family Arcidae; genus Tegillarca; species Tegillarca granosa. The sequence goes on from CM056609.1 coordinate 9,750,764, forward strand.
TTGCATGAAAGAATTGGCTCTGTTACCAGAACTACTTTTCTGTAATTTTTCTTGTGCATTGGTGATGTAAATTTCTCTATTTATTATTTATTTAAGTTATAAAAGTTTTAATTACTTTTTTTTACTATTCTATAAATTGAATTATAAGAAATGAAATTGATTTTTCTCTTGTTATGGAAAAATGAAAGGATTAGACATTTTGCACACATAACATAATTCGCTACGCGAAATTAAAAGTGACGTAATAATTATAAATTAAATGCCAATGTTCACTTTCAGCAAGGAACTAGGAAAATACTAGACACACGCCATCTGCAGGACTTTTTAATTTTTTTTGTCAGTAACTAACTCGAATAAAACTACATGTATAAGTAAGTGTGTCTATAAGGAAATCTCTAACTTTGGGTGAAATCTGTATATGTGCTTGTATCCCATCTGTTCCTGTTTTTTAAGACTCCCTTTTTAGATGAAAGATGTCTGAAATTGTTGGTTAAAGATTTAAAACAAACTTGATTTAATCTGTTCCCTGTATTTTTCATCACTTTGTAGTAAAAAGGAAAGAGCTTGTAATGGATGTTATATAAGGCAGAGTCAGTTGGAAGATAATTCATCTTTGACTGGTGAGGATAGTGAAGATGATCTAGAAAAGAGTGTAACCCTTCCAAAAATGTACAAATCAATGAAAGATGCTCCAACAACAAAACCAGAGGAAACTACAGAAGAGACAAGAACATGTAAGATTAATTTATCATGGACCATTCCATGTCATTAGGGATTAAAAAAGATAGGTGCAATAATTGAAGCAGGAAAATAATTCATTAAAATGTAACAGCATTTTTTTGGCACAAATGACTTGTAGCAAGCTGAGTGTATGGGATGGCGTTAATGCAGGTGCATTATGTACATCCGTCAGTCCATACATTTATATGCATCTGTACCTAAACTTTAATCTTCCCCTCTTAAACACCTGGATCAAACTGAACCAATTATTTTAACAGTGAATTATTCTACCGTGAACAGTTAAATAAAATTTATGATTAGAGAAAATTTTAATTTGCAGTTGAAAAGGAACCTATGAACTCAAGGGATGATGACCAATCAGAAAGCCAGGATGTTAACATTATCTCAATACCGGGACAGGTGGCATCAGGTATAACAGTTTCCATGGTAGATAATGAAACAGATGAATTAAAAACAGCAAAACAGGCCAGGTAAATGTAAAGGCTAAATAAAACATGATTACTTCTAGAATTCTACATGGAACAATGATTGTGGTTGGTCAGCATTAACAAGACCACAAGTTATCAAATTATGGGCATGATGAATTTGATGAATATTTACCAAAAAGTATGACTTTGTGCAGGGTTTAGATTAACCTACAAATTCAATGGCATGAAGTATAACTTTCTCTCTTTGACAATTCAAGTAGTTTAATTTTTGTTTTCAAAGCTAGCTAAATATTTATGCACTTTTTTTTCATTTCGGTATCCAGTGGAAAAAAGAATAGAATTAATTTTTTTACACCCCAGTAAATATTTCTCACTTATACATGTATTGTGGTGCTAAGGTCTGGGATTGTCATGTAAGTAGAGTCTCACTTACATATTTTGAGGTGCTAAGGAGTGGGATTGTCATATAAATGGAATCCTCAGTCAAAATCACCGACTTTCAGCAAGTAAACTCTTGGAAATGCCAGATTTGGATTCAAACCTAATTAATAAGAAGTGCAGTGATCTGTGAGCCTGGTGTTATAACATTTGGCCACCAAAACACCTTGACTTTAATGTTATCAAACATGTTATGGTCCGTAAGTATGTGCCATAGGCTACATGTATACAGCAATTAAGCTTTAGCAGGGTAGGCACCTGTTGGTGCCATCTGTAGTTGGTCTGAAAGTCACAATAACACACAAACAATGTAATAAAGATTTTTATTAGTCAAAGTACCTTATAAACTTAAGAGAATTTGGCAGATAAGACTGGAACTATTTTTTTTTACTTTGGTCATTTTTATTCTAATTCTGGTTACAATAGCTTTAACTCTTCCATTTCTTCTTGTAGACTATAGACTTATAGACCAATGTAATTTTCTTTTTATATATATATATTTTTTTTTTAAATATACATGTAGAACTGGTTCAGAAGACATGTTTCATTTGATAAGTGATGAAGAAATAGCTAAGTCTCTTACACTAAGTAATGATGAAGCAGATGTAGAAACTGATCCCAAGTAAGTACATGTAGATATAAAAATTATACACTACAATACAAAATTGTTCTCATATTTAGCAGTGACGTAAACATTAAAATCAGTCCTCAAATTATTTTCTAGAGTCATTATTTTCTAATCATCAAACATCCTTCTCAGCCTTTAATACTCTGTATTTCTCCTTCATTGCATAACTGATCAATTTTATATCAGCCAAGTTGAATATTATTCTCTGAAATTAAATACCTTGAACTACCACAGTCACTTTACTTCTTTGCCTTTAGTACTTAAAAATATATTTGGTAAGTAGATATACACAACAGTATGAAACTGTTCCTGGATTTAACAGTTAAATACTAGTACATGTATACATTAAAATCAATCCTCAAATTATCTCTAGATTTTTTTTCAAAAAGTTATTTTCCAAAAAAAATATATAATAATAATAATAAAAAAAATTTAAAAAAAATAAATTAAAAAAAATTATGCAGAAATAAACAAAATTGTTTTGTGCATATAAAGTGGGATGTACACAAAATAATTTTTTTATCTCTGTTAAGACATATAAAATTTAGAGTCAGTTCTTACAATTAAATTAAAAATATTATTTAAAGGACTAACGGAGAAACTATATTCTGTTCCATGTATTAAAGTTCTAAAAAATTGGATTTTAAATTATGCTTATCTCCGATTTAAAGATACACCCTGAGTATGATCCAGTTATCTTTGTCTATATGAGTTTAGATAAAAATATTTCCACCAATCAGAAAGGTGGATTTTTGGATATTGTCACTGCATGAATTTAAAATAAAATAAATTTACGTTTTTAAATTATGGGTATTTGTTTAATTGTCAAAGTTAGAACAATTTTTATTAATTTTCATTTATTTATTTATTTTTTCAGTTTAACCCGAAGCCTGGCAATATCAACAGAAGAACTTGAAAAAGGGGAGGTAAACAGTTGTAATGAGATATGGATAAAACCAGGAAAAAGTTTTGCTGTTCCAATCTTAGTTGAAAACATCAATACTGCATTATGTTGGGAATTTAAATCACATCCTAAGGTTAGTAATTATACATAGTCGCACATATTTTACTATACATATGTGTCTGTCTGTCTGTCCATCAAATTTTTATTTCTGCTGATAATAATTGATGCATGAAATGCAGGTCTCGAATTGACAAACTGCAGCTAAACTTAGAAAAATTTTGAATATTTGTTCTGCAAAATATCATATTAGACAAATTACATGTAAACTTGGAAAATTTTGAATATTTATTACACAAAATACCATAGGTAATTTAGTGCTAAACTTGTAAAATTTTGAATATTTATTACAAAAAATATAATAGGTAACTTAAAAATGTTTATCTTTAACATCTGGGACATTTTTGAGATTGATTTACTCGAGCATCTTGATAACCTAAAATGTAGAATTTGAAATAACATTCACTTCAAATTATCAAATATTCAATGTTATGAAATTATTGTCAAAGCCGGAGGAGGGATATAATTGTAATTTCTTATTACCCTGCAGGGCCCTTGATTGTATGATTTAATTTAAAACCTGAAATAAATTCACTGTTATTTGTAGGGAAAAAATAATAGTACACTGTGACAGCTCATAATTCAAAAGGAGTGGGGGTGGGGTAGGGGGTCTGTATCCAAGATGTCTAAAGAGCAGTCTACTGATCACAGCCTCTAACAATGTCAAAGTTTAAATTTCACCCAAACACATCTTCATTACAGAAGTTTTTCATTTTGTTGGCCATTGGCAGTGGTTTTAATCCGGCACTTCAGAATTTCTGAACTGACTGTTTTTATACAGTGTATAAATGAATTACTGGCCATAAAACACCATAACTCCACTCTTCTCTAATTAATAATAGAATACAAAATACCTAATTAAATAATAAAAAAGGATACCAACACCTGTAAGTTCCTGATGACGGCAGCATAGCTGTCAAAACATGTATACGAATAAAAATCATACCACCACTGTTCATCTAGTGTTGAGAACCATTTCTTTTATTAACAAATTAAATAATGTGATTCTGATTCTAATGAGTATCTTGTTAACTGTATTATTTCAGGATGTAGTATTTAGTGTTTGTTTCCAGCCTGATAATAAAACTAAACTTAGTGATGCTCAGACACTTGTACCTTCTTGTAAATGTGACTCACACAAACAGGCAGTAAAAGGGGAGCTAACTGCAAAACAAGTTGGTATTTATACACTGGTATTTGACAACACATACTCAAGGTAAGAGAATGTTATATTATAAAAGAAGTTTAAAAAAATGATACACGTGACAACAGCTTAGCAACCAAGAAAATAACATAGTACAGGTGTACAACAGCAAAAGAAATTTTTAATAAACAAGGCAACCAATAAACCAACACAAACAAGGAAATAATAGAAATGGTGAAACAAGACCGACACATATAAGTGTCTGTGATTTAAAGTACCCGGTATCATAACTTAGGACAGGCACTGGAGAAAATGTTAAGTAGAATGGTAACAGTACTAGTTGAGTGTTTAACTATGACCAAAGAATATTCATTTTATTTTACTATCTTTACCATTAATTCATTATCTCTTTTAGGAGCTAAATAAACTCTTTATTATCTCTTAATTCTTGTTTCTTTCGCATCTACTTTTATGGAGAATTTTCTTGGTTTGGTGCATTTAATCATTAGTCTTAAAGAGCAGGTGGTCTTTATGTATCATAAATTTTCTTTTCCATTAATACAGGCTTACATCAAAGAAGATTGAATATGTATTATGGTCAAAGAAATCTACATCCTGAAGGGAGATAACTCATATCCTGAAGGGAGATAACTCATGTGAAAAAAAAACAGTTACCTTAATGAAGAAAATTCAATGGATAATAAGAGCTTTTGTGTCATTAGTTTTATTTTTTCAATATTGGATAAACATGGTCAAAAATTTTTAGTTGAACTTTTTAAAGAGGGTATTTCAATAAATCAATTTTTTTTTAATTCTAAATAAGTGAGAGTTCTGAATCTACAGAAAATAAAAGAACATGTTATTTTATTGATAATTAATGAATTTTCTATGATTTAGTTGTAGTGAGTTTTATTTTAGCTGTCATCTTATGATGAAAAGAAAATTTTCATTTTGTTACCTGTGAGTAATTAATTGACATGAAAAATTCCGGATTTCATCTTTCAAATTTTTGTGGACAGTTGGGAAATTTTCATGTTTCCTTTTGTTTTTGTGTGAATTTGTGAGAACAACAAGAATTAAAAATATAACAAATTAAATTAAAACTGTGTATACATGTACTAGTATTTATATATTCATCTTTTAAATTTTTGCTGTAAATTGGGAATTTTTAGTATCATTTATTTTGTGTGAATTTGTGAGAAAAACAAGAAGCAAATTATTATCAATGTCACTTTGTATCTCTAGAAGATAAAATTACACCAAGTTTCTTGATTCATTGTAGTTGTGTACGTAATATAAAACTTTGTGGTTATATACTGTGATATAGTACTTTTTATACAATGTTAAAATGCTCAGTAGACTTTTGTAGTTTTTATAGTCATAATATTGTACATAAAAATATACCAGTCCATTGGTGCTATTGTGAATCAGGTTGTCAGATTTTCCTGGGTTTAATAGGTGAAAAGGTGAAAGGTCAACTGCTGATTGACTTAACATTATAAATGACAGATGTCCCTTTTGTCTAGAAAAAACAGGAACAATTTTTAATACTAATTTCACAAGGTTAAAGTGAAAACAGATAAAACCACATGATTTTAGCTCAATTTTTTTAACATATGGCTCAAATTTTTCTTGAGCAAATTAGTTTATTATTTTATTCAAGCTGTGTGTTTTGAGTGTGATCAAGTTATTATTGGATGGGTAACTCTGTAGGCGCATGTGGTTGAACCCGAAATGGATTCATAAAAAATTAGCACTTAACTGAATAGATTTACATGCCAAATAAACCGGTTGCATACCATCTTAGTTTATTTAAATTTGTAATTTAAGTTGAGGCACTCAAAACCGAAATTACAACCTTTACCACATTTGTCAAAATATCCCGTGTGCAACAAGATCAATGTTTACTTAACCACCATGTAATTTATTTACATATAATATTTTGAACTTTTTTGAGACATCTTGGAAAAAGAAAATATTTCATGTTAAGCAATTAATTTATCCAAAAAAATATACAGCTATATATTCTCTATTCTCTAGATCACCTTGATAATTAAAAGAATTTTATTTTAATTATAAATATACATGTATTTAGTTGATCACAATTTTTTCATTTTTAAAATTTTTTATTTAAAATAAATAGGAAAAATCAATCAAAGTGACAAATCGAAATACATGCATTATTTTTGTTTGGATATAAAATCAAAATTTGTATTTTCATGAAATTTTGAACTTTGGCCATTTACTGTACATGTTCCATTTAAAAGTAGTTAGTTATTTATTTTTTAAATTAAAAATTAAAAAACGCTGTGAAGAAAACCAAACATATATTATTAGTTGGTAGAAAAAAATTACATGTAAAAGGGGGATTGTTAGCGTCACAATAAAGTCAACTATGCAAATTTTTTATAGACTTGAATATATATTAAAGTTTCGTATTTCCAATTATTTGAGGTCATCATTGCAGGTACTTGCTATGTACATCAGCAACTTACACAGACTACAACTTTGATTTTATGCATAAAAAATCCAGGCAAAAGCTTTCTTGTAAAAAAATGTAAAAGATTTCAAAGGGTATCACTTCCAAAGAATTTTCTGTTTTAAATGACAGGGTTACTGTTATGGTTAACACAGGGATGAATATATCATTCTTTATGAATGTTGCATCTTAGTACAGTGTAAAACAATTCAGATTAAACAAGGTGGTGATATTTAGTCACATTACTTTACATTTGTATTGGTATTAACATTGAATTACACTTTCCTGTAATACAATATACAATGAAATAATTTATTTTCCTGGTTTCTGGTTTTGTTTGTTGATGGTTCAAATCACAGAGATTATTTCTAATGTGAAAAGTGATTTTGTTCAATAAGCAATTATAGATATCACTATTATTAGCATAATTAGTAATTTTTGGTGTCAATCCATTATTCAAGAATGAGATGACATTGGAAAATTAATGACAGTGCAAAACTATTTATTTGATATTGCTGATGTTGGATACACAGATCCACTGTATTTTGTTTACAAACTATGATCTCATAGATTATGTACTCCATTTTAAAATACATGTATATGCAATAATACAGTTTGGCCAGTTTAGCAGTTTAGACTAAAAAAAGTTTAATTTGAGAGAGAGAGAGAGAGAGAGAGAGAGAGAGAGAGAGAGAGAGAGAAATGCATCAGTAGTAGGCATTTAGTTATATTTTGTTCAGAATTTTGCAACTGATCCTTAACTTATTTTATCCACAGCCTAATTGGGTTACTTTAAATTGCCTATGCCATGGTATTAAAGAAATGTTATCCAAAGGTTATTTTAAAATCACGTAATTATAATTATCTCTTAAAAATAGAAAATTTATTTAATCATTGATTATATACACTCATGTATCTTGTATATAAAAAAAGTGGATGAAATATTTTATGGACAGTCCAAACTATTATGGTTGTCATTTGACATAGTTCAAAAACAAATAAAAGACTGCAGATATTAAAAAAAGGATAATTAAGGAAAAATAAAAGCAATAAGTCAAAGATTTTATATTTGATGCAAACTGTAAAAGAGTGAAAGTGCAACTGGTAATTATTCCCTTCCAGTTAAAAGAGGTACATGTATTTGATGAAAGTCGGGTCCTCCACAACCCCAGAATTGCTTCTGTATAAGTTTATCACAAAAAAACACCATAACATCACTCCACTCAAACAGGTTTTTTGTTAATTCAGGCTCCAGTTTAGACAGGCCTTACTGTATGTCATTTGGTTGTATCATTATTCATATACCTTTGCAGGGCTTATTAGTGTTTTATATTTCATGTACATATACAGGGCTTTTATGTCGTATTTATACAGAAAGGTTTTGTTATCAAATATCATATTATTTTTATTTCAAAATTAACCATATACATGTATGGTCATACAAATTTTACCATAGGTATGTTAATTTATCAATAAAATTTTATAATATTAAAAATATTGTTGTTTTATTGTCATTATGAGTTCAAATGTTAATTTAACCTATATGAAGAAATATTGGCTCTGAATTAAATTGAGAGTTTTTTCAGGGTTGTCTAATAAATTTTTGTTTATTGTGGCTTGGTAATTATCATGAAATTTTGTGTCAATGATGTTATTTATATTCACACAATATTATTTCATAAAATTTTCTCCAAATAAAATTTCCTGTTTTTATGGTTTGAAGCAAAATTAATTTCAACCTTATTTTCTAATTATTATGACACCCATTTTGATATATTTTCACAGAACACAATCCATGAAATATTCTCTAAATGGTAGCTCAGATGGTAGAGTGCACACTTTGTATGTTGGAGTTTGAAGGATTGAACCCCAGCTGGGTCTGACCAAGACTTGATAATTGGTAGTGACTGTTCTTTTGCCAAGCACTCAGCATTTAGAAATGAAGTCACTGGGTCTTTCAGATGAGACGATAAAAATTGATGTCCAATGTCATGGCAGGCATGGCACATTAATGAAACCTCTCTGCATATTTCTGTCAAGTGCACTACAAACTTAGGTAAAAATTTCTGACACTTCACCTATGCCTGATGATGTCTCAATATAAGTGAAATATTGTTGACTGGGATGTAAAACCCATTAAAGCGATCAATCAATCTAAATGAAACTGTTTTAAATTGCATAACAAAGAAAATTTCAATACTTTAAATATTAATGAGATGTATAATACTATATTTTACTAAATACATGTTTCTTCGAGGGAGAATGATGTCTGAGTGGTGAGGGCAATATACTCTTCAAACTTGTTTATTTACTGTGGGTTTGATCCCGGCACAGAGGCTTGTATTTATATAAAAATACCCTTAACTGACAAACCCCGTTAGAGGCACTTAGAAATGTCTTATTTCTACATGCCTCTAACATGGTTAATCAGTGACAGGTATTGCGATAGTAATACAAACCAGTGATCCCGGTTGACCACAAGTAAGGAAGGCTGTTCCTTGTCATGGGCCCTTACTGGTTGGCTCGGTACCAGTATAATGGTCGGTAATATGGCAAGCCACTGTACAAGCATGCTGAGGTTGCCATAATTAGCACTATTACAATGCAGATCAGTAACACTTGCACACTCACACACTACTTAAACTTGTGTTCAGATTAATTTTCAAGATTAACAGAAACTGCTTTGTCACCAAATTGCTGAAAAAACTGCTAATGTGATGTAAAACAACATTCAACGAATTAACCAACTTTCTTTTAAATAAACTCATATACATTCAAAGTTTCATACGATAAATTTATTGACCAATCACAGACCCACAAGGACAAAATCTTTACAATGAAGTTAACTATACATTATATAATAGAAGGATGCAAATGCTTTTTTACCTACAATCTGCTGTGTATGCCATTTCTGTACAATTGATAAAATAATAAACAGACAGATCAACAATCATTATGAAATTTACATGCTCATAAAGAAATGTATGCCATTTCTGTACAAAAAAGAAAATTTAAAATGTATTGCCATTTCTGTACAAAAAGAAATGTATGCCATTTCTGTACAAAACATGTATAAATAAATATACAAATGGAATGGAAGATTCATCAATCAATTTTTTAAATGACTTAATACATATATATATATATATATATATATATATATATATATATATATATATATATATATATGTATAAGTGGAATAAAAGACAATTTGAAATTGACATACTCAATGCTGTAAAAAGAAATACACACACACACACACACACACACACACACACACACACACACACACACACACACACAATGTATGTATTATTATGCAGTCAACACAGAATGAGACACTGTTTGGCAGAACATACATGTATTTTTTTAACATATTTAGTATATCACAGATCTATAACTATTTAACTATATCACTACTAATGAACACATTCATGACTTGCTTTTAAAGCATTTTGTCATGCTGAGATTCTTTAAGATTCTTTAAGAGAATGTTAACAGAACACAGTTTGTTCCACTTGGCATGCCATTAAACTGAATGAAATGCTACTGGGCATTGCTACTTTGACATACTTGATTTGATGGCACATGCTCAGAAGCTTGGTCAGTTATTCTAACTTACATAGATTACATAGATTTGGTTCATGTAAACACTGGTAAATGTAAAGTTGACGTTTTTTCTGCTTATTAAAATTATACATTTGGCTACTACGTTGAGATCATGGATTTGATGGCTTGCATCCAAAAGTGTGACACAAATTGACCCAATAGATATGATAATCACAATTAGTCCCTATGGTGAAATTATGTATTTCATGGAAATTGCCGTGAAATAATAGACATTCACAAAGACATTGGCGCTCTACAGTCAATAGTTTGGAATTCTTGATTTGTTGACACATCTGGAATCCAGGAGATTACTGTACTGGTTGTTTCCATTGGAACTGCAATCACATGCCACTCTAAATATTTAGCAAAATTCTGGATTTATAGCTGGCACCAAGGATATAAGATCTTCACTTTCCAGGTTTGTATGGGTTGTACTGTTTTTCATTCATGGATGCTAGTGTATGGTTGACTACCCTATGGTGAGCCTCATCAGCACGGATAGCTAGTATAACATCCTTCATGGTGGCATCTGGCTGTAAAATAAATTTTAACGCAATGAGTACAGAAAACAAAACAAACACATGTATATCATATAGAGATTTTTGCTGTGATCAAGATGGTATGTTTGCTTCCAGACACCCTAAGAAATCAATAAAGAGTAAACTGGTAAGAGTTTTTTATTTTTAAATTTTATTTCTTTTTCTTCATAACAATTAATTATCAGATTTCCTGTTTTTACAGTGGCTGTTCCAAAATCAGCAATAAAATTTAAGAGATAGCCTGAAAAGTAAGGCAAACTGAAAACACAAACTAGACTTGATTAGACGATTAAAAACAACTAATTTATCAGATGTTACAAGCCTTTTACAGTTGTCCAATCATCTGAACTGAAAATTCTACCAAGGCTTTTTGATGAACAAATGATACAGGTTATAGTAAATTATTGTCATGCTTCTAAGAAATTGCAGGTGTGTTGCGTCATTCTTGTGACTGCACTTTACCAGATGTTGGATTAATTATGCTGCTTTTTAACAGCTTGTGTTGAGTGAACTTTAACTGTAGGTGTGTTACACTGTTTATTATGAATTTACAACTCATCTGATAGACCTTTTGTGCGGGTGAGCTATTAAGATTTCTTGTTTGGTGGACCTATAGTGCCAGTGAGCTTTGCTGTTAATCAACATTTCTTGTTTAATGAACTTGTTGCAAATACTAGTCTTGCTGGTTTTCTTATAAGCTAATTCTTAATATTACTTACTGCAAGTTTCCAGTATCTCAAAGCAACTTCTGGTGCAGGTTGAGTCTTCCAATGTCTCAGGGGACCATGATCAATGTCCTTGAAAACGAAATTCAAAAAATCTTATATGTAAAATTGAAAAATTTCAAAATAAAAGAAACAATTTTATTTGTTCAATGATGCTTAATATGGTAACCCTAAATGGTCGAGATGTCAAAACCAAAAGTACTGGAATTACACTGCCCTTCATCATCTACCGTAGATTTGAATACTACTAGGGGCAGATCATTGTGTGTGAAAATTTTTTTATGGTCTGTGGTTTTGTATGGGAACTCTCTTTTCCCCCATCTGAATGATTTTTAGATTTTATGTTAGCTGAAATTAACTGGAGCACTTTGAAGTCATTGAAGTCATCAGATCTAATTCAGAGTTATCAACAATTAAAAAAATCTATCTAGAGTGGAAAGAAAAAAAATCAAAGTTTAATTTTTATGATATCAACTTTTACCTTTAAACATTTAGAATATGTTATGACGGCTTCTTCCTCCAGATAACCAACAAATCTATGACAGAATCTGGGACTTAACAGGTAACTTATACTAAACATTGTCACAAAAGCACCTAAAAAAGAGAAAAAAGTTGACATAAAGAAATTGTGTACTGATAGATTGATAAGTCAATAGTTATTAAAAAAGTACTGTAAATAAATTTAAATTTGTGGGCTCCAAATTTTGTGGTTTGAAGAAAAAATATCATTTCATGGAAAGATAATTTTGTGGTTTGAACTTTGTGGAAAACAACTTTGTACTAAAAGTTTACATTAAAGGTAAATACTTATCATGCGTTACTCGTGTGTATTGCATTAAAGGGTAATAGAATTTTGGCCGAGTAAACATATCTCTGTCCCAGTTGTACCTACTATATATCATCTCCCATTTCTTATTTGTTTCGGTTAGGAGACCAACATAATGTATTAAGGTAAAAAAAGTATACATATATTTAAATTTTTTCAAAACATATTTGTTTATATCTGTGGGTCTTATTGTCCAAAAGAACAATGAAAATTGGATCACCATAAATATTAATGGTTGTACAGTATACTGCTTTGAAGGCTCAAAAGTTCAAGCATCTTACTCTAGAGTGGGCATTTGTGGGTTTATTTGCTACCCCTTTTTGGGGCTCAGCATTAAAACATCAGATTATCAACTAATTGAAATGGTGTCAGAATAATGTTATTTGAGGAGGGGGTATGCAAGTCTGCAGCATGATCACTCTCTGAGTTTAACCATTAATCATTAAAATTGCCAAAACAGGCCAAAAATAAGCAAACACAATTCACACTGGCACATTCCACACATACATAAATACATAAATTTAATCCAAAATTAGTCCTTAGAGATAAATAAACCGGATCTTGTTGAGAAAAGAGGAAAAATAGCTAATACAATGGTAAACAACATTATAACAATTTAACTACATGTATTCACCTTGTGCTCCAATTACACATGTTCTGAACAGCCAAGATGGCTGCCGTAGTTGTAATGCTGTCATTAGATGCATCCTTTCATTTTCAGCTTCCTCTATAAAGTATCAAAAATAAAAATTACAGTAATGAAAATAAAAATACTGCTTTTATTTACCATAACCCTGACATACAAATAAAAGTGTTTTATCTGAACTCTGATGACTTAAGAAGTTTACATAATGATATGAATGACAATTTAAATATTTAAGATGGATTGATTTCATTAAATGGGGTTTTACATCCACAAGTCAAGAATATTTCACTTATATCAGCTAATTAGCTGAAACAGCAGAAATTTCCAAGTCTTGGTTAGACCTGGCCAGGGTTCATGATCTCCCATAAATATTAGCGGTTTGGGGTATGAATCAGAGATGAATCTGACCTAACAAGTTAAATACATGTACTTATCATAACTTCTTATATCTAACCATAAGAGAACCCAAGTCGTTTATGGCAAAGTTTTTCTGACCACAGCACCTCTCATTTTAGGAAGATCCTAGTCTAAAGAAGATTCTCAGTTAGCTTGTCAAAATTAGCCTTTTTTTTTTCTTGCACTCACAAATTTTTCTCCATACCAGAAATGACCATGTTAGTAAATGTGAAAGAAACTTGACAAGGGCTTAAAACATCATCACTTTCTTCCTCAAACAAATGTGAAAATTGGAAGTTATGGGTTCAAAACTGAAGAGGCCATGGTACAAGCTCTCACGATGTGTAAATTGATTTTTTTCGACTAAATATTTGACTTGCACTTTTACCTACTGGAAATCTATTTCTTACACATTCAGTGATTGATATACAAGACTGCATGTCTCTTTGACATTACCTAGCAAGGTATGTATCCATCCGTAATCCCTCTGCAATCTACGTAGGGAGTGTAAGTGTCTAGTCATTGCTGCCACCATTCCTGGAACTCCAGCCACAGTTTCCAGGAAACAAATCCTCCTGTAACATAGATATGCAAATCATGTATAAAAAGCAAGTTAAGTTAACATTTTAAAATTAACCAAACATCTAAAGCCCATCTGCCAGTAGGGGGCATCCATGGTCTAAAGAACATGCTAACAGAAAACAGCATCTCTAACCAGCTACTAAAATGCAATATTTAGCAATTTTTTGTTTTGTTTTGTTTTGTTTTGTTTCGTTTTTTTTTTTAATTATTAAGAAGTTATCAGATTTTTAAAAATATTTAAAATGAAAGAATAAAGCAGTACCCATGGAATAGATTTGTACATTTTTGAATATTTAAATCAAATTTTATGTTTTGAAGTAGAAGAAAAGGAATTATAAGATAAAAATATTAATAAAATTCAAGAAATTTGTAAAAAAAAAAAAAAAAAAAAAAAATTTAGACTTTCTTCTCAAAAATAAATAAATAAATAAATAAATAAATAAATGAAAATTAAAGAAATAAATGAGATCAGACTTACAATACCCATTTCTTTTCATCTCTCTCTCCCCAATTAAATCTGGTCAATATATCAAAGGATTTCCTCATTACTTTAACACTGAAGTAAGCCAACTAAAATAAATAAATGAGTGAATAAATGAGTGAATGAATGAGCAAATGAATGAATGAATAAGTGAATGAATGAATGAATGAATGCATAAGCAAATGAATGAATGAATGAATGGACAGACAAATGGATAGTCAGAGAGAAAGACCGATAGATATAAATAAATAACAGAACTAAGATATAATATACTGGTTACAATATTATTATTCAAGAAACAGTTTATTATCACAATTATCCTTTTCTTTTATTTCTTATACATGTATGATGAACACAATTACATCTTGGTATAATGTCATGTGTCTGACAGAAAAAGATCTACATGCCATGAATTTCAAACACAGGATCTCCAAAACTCCTTCCTCTTGCACACACACACACACACACACACACACACACACCTTCTTAAATCAAATATGTAAGACTTTTGAACATTCTTACAAGAGTGTTAATGTAATATTGCTTTTTTAATAATTTGAAAAAAAAATCTTTTTTGCAAAAAGCCTTGTCAACTCATTAGCTAAAAATCAATGGTTTTCTCTGGGTACCTCAGTTTCCCCTACCATTTAAGAACTGATAACATCATATAGAGATACCGCTAGGCAATAACCCCAATAAAAACTGATTTTAAAGAGATCAGTTCTGATAACATAATTCTGCCGTAAGTATTTTGGGAATTTCTTTCAGGAATTAACAAATATGATATATTACCTTGTCAACAAACTTCTCAGGTGGGTTGTGGGTGATTTGGACATTGTGTAACTCTTCCTCAGACCTAGAAAAAAATTGTATAACCAACCATTTTAATTTGAGTAAATTAGTAGAAAAAAATTGATATCACAGAATTGAATCTATGTTTAAATTTAAAAAAATGGCATATTTACAGTTTTCAAGGCATGTTTGTTTTCAATGCTAATACAAAATTGAAGTTACTGAAATATATCCAATGTTACAAATCCATACTTGTGGTTGTCAAGGCAAATGTCCTAGTTGCCAAGACATATCTTAGATTACTGATGTAGATCCAAGATTACAATAACATCTAAGACTACCAAAACATAACCAAGGCATATCTGACATTACCTACACAAATTGAAAGTTTCTGTGACACATCCAGGATTATCAAAGCATACCCAAAGTTACCAAGGCATACCAAAGTATAGCAAGGCATATTCAAGTTAAACCAGGTTATATGGCATATTCAAGGTTACTATGGTATATCCAAGGTTACTATGACATATCCAAGATTATTATGGCATATCTAAGGTTACTTAAATATATCCAAGGTAACAGTGGTGTATCAAATGTTAATTTGGTATATCTGAGGTAACTTAGGTATGTCCAAGTTGACTATGGTATATCCAAGGTTACTATGGTGAATCTAAAGTAACTATGTTATATCCAAGGTTACTCCTATGGTATATCTTATGGTTTCATTATGGTATATTCAAGGTCTCAGGAGGTCAAGCTATATAGTAGATCTAACAACAAGAGGCCCAATAGGGCCTGTGATGCTCAACTGGCTGCATATGTAAGACAATGTTTGTTTTTGATTGAAATGCTGTTTAACGTTCAACTCAAGAATATTTCACTTATATGGAGACTGTCAATTTTGGAAATGGTGGAGGACACTGGATTATAGGAGAAAACCACAACCAAGCAGCAAGTTTACTGACAAACTTTCAAAGATGAAGTGCTAGCCCACTTGGCATTAATGCACAATGTCAGGGGTGAAAGGTGCTGTGATTCGTAACATCGAATGTTTAAGACCACACAGCCACTGTGGTGCCTTTAAGACAATGTGATGTGGTTACCATAATTGGTTCATCAGCTTAAGATGGGAAATAAATTGAGCTTATGACCATTTTTGCTTCAATAAAGCCTACTTTGCAACACACACATGCAGGCATGCTTCACTATGCCATAAACTCAGCTTGGTTTAGCCAGTTGAGCTTAGAATAGATCCACAATGGCTTTTTTATATATATATATATATATATATCTAGTAACAACAGGCATCTTAGACTGGTTCAAACTTTTTTTAGGCCGATGTAGGAACCTTCCACAGGAAGTTTGGTTCCAATTCGCCCAGTGATTTTAGAGGAAAAGATTTTACTAAATATTGCACCTAATTTGCATATTTCTTGAAAATTGGGTCAATAAAAATTTTTTCAGAAAAGAATATCATATATTTTGAATCCCATACAGTATACTTTCTATATTTAAAATTTGAGCTCAATTGGTGGAAAAAAAGATCAACAATGGTCTTTTTTTTTCTATTTTTAGTTATGACGGCCATCTTGGATGTCAGGACGGGTTGCCTGGTACCACCTTTAGTCAGGCTGACATTTGGACCTTCCACACAAAATTTCATTCCACTTGGCCCAGTTGTTTCAGAGGAGAAGATTTTCAAAGATTTCACTAAATATTACACCTTAAGCATAATTCTTGAAAATTGGGTCAACGAAAAAGTTCTCATAAAAACCCTTTAAATATGTTGAATGCCCTGCTATCTACTCTCTACATTTCAAATTTGAACAAAAACGGTTAAAAAATGACTCAGCAATGGCTGTTTATGGGTTTTTGCTATTTATAATAACAGCGGCCATCTTGGATGTCTGGCGGGGTCGCCTGGTACAAACTTTGGTCTACCCCACCAAGGGACCTTCCACATTAAATTTGGTTCCAAT
The DNA here is from genome assembly GCA_029721355.1 of Tegillarca granosa. Taxonomy (NCBI): domain Eukaryota; kingdom Metazoa; phylum Mollusca; class Bivalvia; order Arcoida; family Arcidae; genus Tegillarca; species Tegillarca granosa. Next base: position 9,768,219 of record CM056609.1, read on the forward strand.
TGGCCCAGTGGTTTCAGAGGAGAAGATTTTCAAAGATTTCACTAAATATTACACCTTAAGCATAATTCTTGAAAATTGGGTCAACGAAAAAGTTCTCATAAAAACCCTTTAAATATGTTGAATGCCCTGCTATCTACTCTCTACATTTCAAATTTGAACCAAAACGGTTAAAAAATGACTCAGCAATGGCTGTTTATGGGTTTTTGCTATTTATAATAACAGCGGCCATCTTGGATGTCTGGCGGGGTCGCCTGGTACAAACTTTGGTCTACCCCACCAAGGGACCTTCCACATTAAATTTGGTTCCAATTGGCCCAGTGGTTTCAGAGGAGAAGATTTTCAAAGAATTGATTAAATATTACACCTCATTTGCATAATTCGTAAAAATCGGGTCAACGAAAAATTTCTCATAAAAACCCGTTACATATGTTGAATGCCCCGCTATCTACTCTCTACATTTCAAATTTGAACAAAATCGGTTAAAAAATGACTCAGCAATGGCTATTTATGTGTTTTTGCTATTTATAGTAACAGCGGCCATCTTGGATGTCGGGCGGGGTCGCCTGGTACAAACTTCGTTCTACCCCACCTAGGGACCTTCCACACCAAATTTGGTTCCAATTGGCCCAGTGGTTTCAGAGGAGAAGATTTTCAAAGAATTGATTAAATATTACACCTCATTTGCATAATTCGTAAAAATCGGGTCAACGAAAAATTTCTCATAAAAACCCGTTACATATGTTGAATGCCCCGCTATCTACTCTCTACATTTCAAATTTGAACAAAATCGGTTAAAAAATGACTCAGCAATGGCTATTTATGTGTTTTTGCTATTTATAGTAACAGCGGCCATCTTGGATGTCGGGCGGGGTCGCCTGGTACAAACTTTGGTCTACCCCACCTAGGGACCTTCCACACCAAATTTGGTTCCAATTGGCCCAGTGGTTTCAGAGGAGAAGATTTTCAAAGAATTGATTAAATATTACACCTCATTTGCATAATTCGTAAAAATCGGGTCAACGAAAAATTTCTCATAAAAACCCGTTACATATGTTGAATGCCCCGCTATCTACTCTCTACATTTCAAATTTGAACAAAATCGGTTAAAAAATGACTCAGCAATGGCTATTTATGTGTTTTTGCTATTTATAGTAACAGCGGCCATCTTGGATGTCGGGCGGGGTCGCCTGGTACAAACTTTGGTCTACCCCACCTAGGGACCTTCCACACCAAATTTGGTTCCAATTGGCCCAGTGGTTTCAGAGGAGAAGATTTTCAAAGAATTGATTAAATATTACACCTCATTTGCATAATTCGTAAAAATCGGGTCAACGAAAAATTTCTCATAAAAACCCGTTAAATATGTTGAATGCCCCGCTATCTACTCTCTACATTTCAAATTTGAACAAAATCGGTTAAAAAATGACTCAGCAATGGCTATTTATGTGTTTTTGCTATTTATAGTAACAGCGGCCATCTTGGATATCGGGCGGGGTCGCCTGGTACAAACTTTGGTCTACCCCACCTAGGGACCTTCCACACCAAATTTGGTTCCAATTGGCCCAGTGGTTTCAGAGGAGAAGATTTTCAAAGAATTGATTAAATATTACACCTCATTTGCATAATGCGTAAAAATCGGGTCAACGAAAAATTTCTCATAAAAACCCGTTACATATGTTGAATGCCCCGCTATCTACTCTCTACATTTCAAATTTGAACAAAATCGGTTAAAAAATGACTCAGCAATGGCTATTTATGTGTTTTTGCTATTTATAGTAACAGCGGCCATCTTGGATATCGGGCGGGGTCGCCTGGTACAAACTTTGGTCTACCCCACCTAGGGACCTTCCACACCAAATTTGGTTCCAATTGGCCCAGTGGTTTCAGAGGAGAAGATTTTCAAAGAATTGATTAAATATTACACCTCATTTGCATAATTCGTAAAAATCGGGTCAACGAAAAATTTCTCATAAAAACCCGTTACATATGTTGAATGCCCCGCTATCTACTCTCTACATTTCAAATTTGAACAAAATCGGTTAAAAAATGACTCAGCAATGGCTATTTATGTGTTTTTGCTATTTATAGTAACAGCGGCCATCTTGGATATCGGGCGGGGTCGCCTGGTACAAACTTCATTCTACCCCACCTAGGGACCTTCCACACCAAATTTGGTTCCAATTGGCCCAGTGGTTTCAGAGGAGAAGATTTTCAAAGAATTGATTAAATATTACACCTCATTTGCATAATTCGTAAAAATCGGGTCAACGAAAAATTTCTCATAAAAACCCGTTACATATGTTGAATGCCCCGCTATCTACTCTCTACATTTCAAATTTGAACAAAATCGGTTAAAAAATGACTCAGCAATGGCTATTTATGTGTTTTTGCTATTTATAGTAACAGCGGCCATCTTGGATGTCGGGCGGGGTCGCCTGGTACAAACTTTGGTCTACCCCACCTAGGGACCTTCCACACCAAATTTGGTTCCAATTGGCCCAGTGGTTTCAGAGGAGAAGATTTTCAAAGAATTGATTAAATATTACACCTCATTTGCATAATTCGTAAAAATCGGGTCAACGAAAAATTTCTCATAAAAACCCGTTACATATGTTGAATGCCCCGCTATCTACTCTCTACATTTCAAATTTGAACAAAATCGGTTAAAAAATGACTCAGCAATGGCTATTTATGTGTTTTTGCTATTTATAGTAACAGCGGCCATCTTGGATATCGGGCGGGGTCGCCTGGTACAAACTTTGGTCTACCCCACCTAGGGACCTTCCACACCAAATTTGGTTCCAATTGGCCCAGTGGTTTCAGAGGAGAAGATTTTCAAAGAATTGATTAAATATTACACCTCATTTGCATAATTCGTAAAAATCGGGTCAACGAAAAATTTCTCATAAAAACCCGTTACATATGTTGAATGCCCCGCTATCTACTCTCTACATTTCAAATTTGAACAAATCGGTTAAAAATGACTCAGCAATGGCTATTTATGTGTTTTTGCTATTTATAGTAACAGCGGCCATCTTGGATGTCGGGCGGGGTCGCCTGGTACAAACTTTGGTCTACCCCACCTAGGGACCTTCCACACCAAATTTGGTTCCAATTGGCCCAGTGGTTTCAGAGGAGAAGATTTTCAAAGAATTGATTAAATATTACACCTCATTTGCATAATTCGTAAAAATCGGGTCAACGAAAAATTTCTCATAAAAACCCGTTACATATGTTGAATGCCCCGCTATCTACTCTCTACATTTCAAATTTGAACAAAATCGGTTAAAAAATGACTCAGCAATGGCTATTTATGTGTTTTTGCTATTTATAGTAACAGCGGCCATCTTGGATGTCGGGCGGGGTCGCCTGGTACAAACTTTGGTCTACCCCACCTAGGGACCTTCCACACCAAATTTGGTTCCAATTGGCCCAGTGGTTTCAGAGGAGAAGATTAAAGTTTACGCACGCACGCACGGACGCACGGACGCACGCAAAACCATGCCATAAGCTCAGCTGGCTTTAGCCAGTTGAGCTAAAAACAGGAAATACTTATCATTTCTGATACAGATTATGCCTATGAATACCAGAAAATGACTCAGGAAATGTCATTAAGTGCTATTTTCTTACCATATAGGATGAGGTAAAGTGTGTGTTCCCATGGGTGGAGTCTCATCTTCTGTATTAACCTTTATACTGCTAGTCTGTTGAGTGCTTGCAGGTTTTTCTGTTTTGCTATCCAAATAAATAAATTGAAAAATTGAAAACGGTAATAAAAAAATAATGAATGAATGAACAAATGAATGAATGAATGAATGTATGAATGAATATATCATGCAAATATATTTTTTAAAGATGTGTTGTCCACAAAAACTCCAGAATAAAAATGGTGGGATGGACTAAAATGCGTCATAATTAACTTTTAACTGTCTTTCAAAAATGTCATTGTCACTTTTGGTAGCCATGCTCTCATTTCTCTTTTAAAATTTAAGGAAAATTTATTGTGAAGATGATGAATTAGAAGCACATTAGTAATATTAATGTCTGACCATGAAAAACACGGATTGCTTTTCTGGTGAATTGATTGATACATTTAAATCAAGAAATTTTTTTACTCATATCACCAACTATAGGTGAAGTGTCAAGATATTTTTACTTTTGCAGTGTGCTTAGGGTAATGCACAGGGAGGAATCTAAAGCATGTCAAGCCTATCATCTCGGGGTAATGCACAGGGAGGAATCTATAGCATGTCAAGCCTATCATGGCACAGAACATCAGTTAAGATCTCTGACAAAAGACCCTGCGATTTTATTTCTAAATGTTAAGTGCTTGGCTGAAAAAACAGTCTCTATACCTATTCTCAAGTCTTGGTTAGGCCACACCAGGGTTCAAACCAAGATGTCAGACAGGAAGTAAGCACTGAGTTTCTATAAAGTGGTGTGTATTCTGGTGAATATATATTTATATATATGTACATACTATATAAAATCTTACCGGAAATGTTCCAGATGGGTAGGATCTGGAATTTTATCAAATTTCCCTTCTTTAAATTCTTTAATATTTTTGTCAATGTCGGTTTTAGTTGCCACCCCTCTTATCTGTAATAATAATACAGGTAATAATAATAATAATAATAATAATAATAATAATAATAATAATAATACAGATAATAATAATAATAATAATAATAATAATAATAATAAGAAGAAGAAGAAGAAGAAGAAGAAGAAAAAATAATAATAAAGGTAATAATAATAATAATACAGGTAATAATAATAATAATAATAATAATAATAATGATAATACAAAATGCCCAATAGGGTCTGTTTCACTCGACTGGATCTTTTTTGCATTGAGTTTTCAACAGCCCGACACAATATTAAATATATGCACCAACCGTAGATTGATAAATACCGTTCAATTTAGTGTAGTTTTTCATATTCACTTCAACTAAAAAAGGAAAGGTATACAGTGTACTTTTCCTACAGAAATATTCAAAACGGGGGTATGCACATTTATTTTCCCTCCTTGATGGCGTACATACCTGTGGTATCAACTTTCTGTTATGTTCAAAGACAGATTTTAACAACACATTTTCATTTTTTATTATTATAAAAAAAAAAAAAAAAAAAAAAAAAAAACCACTATACACCCGACGACATTTGTGCTTTAAACTTGTGACTAATATTCCAACGCGAAATAGAATATTTTATGGAATAACGAAGACATCGGTAATGAGATACATTTAACATGGGCTGTATTAAATATCGCTGGTTTCATAGATAATATTTTAAAATGTAACATTTTTTTATCACAGATTTAGAGATATGTTTATGCCATGTAAACTTTGTTTTAGGGAAAAAAAAGATAACCTTTTATCCTTTTCAGAATATTTCCATAATAATTAAAAATTCGATATGAACTCAACATCTTATGCAACGAATCACCATCCTTGTGATATGTGTGCGTGTGTTTGCTTAAATAACATGACACCCGGTATATATTTAAATTTATATATACAAATGGTCTATATATAAATGTTTACAGGTTTGTTTTTTTTTTTTTTAATTTTTTTAATTATTTTTTTAGATAATATATTACGTAATAGAATAGGTGTCAAATTACCGTCTGTATTATTGGAAAAATATAGAAGGAAATAATAAAATTGATTAAAAAAGAATATTTCCTGATGTAAGATAGCATGACGAATTTAAATAGTCGTTTATCACAAAAATACCAAGAAATAAATTACTGACCTGTGTCCAGTCTTTAGTAAAATGCAATCCTGATTTTTGCTGCAGACAACTCAAAAGTCCATTGGTCATTTTATCCGTAACAGCATTTTGGACTGCAGATCGGGTCTGCATTAATCCATGTTTGCATAAATAAATTGTTCTTAAAGTAGACATTTTTAATAAACAAAATTCTTTTTGTGTTTCTAAAACTAGACGTCGATCATTATATATATATATCAAATTGTGAGATATCAGTCTACTGCAATCTTCTATACAATTATATAAGCCTGAATGAACCAATCAGAGTGCATCGCACAGGCGCAGTTAAGCCAATCGCTCACGGAGTTTCCTGCGGTTTGTTTCTAAATATAGAAAACTATTTGACATTAGGATTTACCTAAATAGTTTCCGGAATACGAATCAATAAGTTTTAATTATTTTAAAGGGAATTTTTTAGATAAAATGATCAGTTATTTATAAAGCTCTTAATTGATAAATGATCACCGTATAAATAACGACCTTAAAGCTACTTTTAATGATTTTAGCGATGGTTTAATTGACCTTGTTATTGAACGTGAGGGTATTGCCAAATGACGTCATTAAGAAATATACTGAAATACACCCAGGGATTTCGTCAGCCGAAACATCAAGAATAATTTTTAAGTGCATGCACTTAAACATCGGTTATTAAAACCGTTTTTGTGATTTTGTTATATAAACGTCTTATTTATTTATTTATTATTTATTTATTTATTTATGGTAAATTTAACACACCCTATCATCAAGTTATAATTAATCGTCTTTAATCAAAACGTCTACATATTTTGTAGGCGCTGTTTTAAAGCTTATGTAACAAATGCCTCTAGTTTCAGTTTAGATTGTTAAAACGGCTGCGGAAAATTTAAAATTTATAACAAGGTCAGTCCTGGGATAGTGAGGAAACCAGAGTACCCGAGAAATCCAACTACTTTCGGCAGGAGGATATATATTTAACGCGGGTGTGACAGGAACTGGTCTGTAAGCTCGCGTCTCAGACCATTTAACCATCGACCCCCCCCCCCCCCCAATGTTACACAAGAGAAGTAAATAGCAATATATGCATTCATACGTGGTTAACCTTCGATTTAAGCCATTTAAAAAGTTTCTAAAAAACATTTTGACAGCGGCGTAAAACACGTACACGGTGTGTTACATAAGCTATGTACAGTAACATTAGCATATGTAATGGCATTACATCACTCAAATCCTCTGTGTTATGTAGCTTTTTTAAAACACAAAAATGGTTTTTCAAATTTAAAAACATGATACTTGGATGTAAAGTATAAAATAATAAATAAACTATGTTTTACTTAATGACGAAACTGTTATTCGTTTGTATTATACAGTGTATTTTAAAAATGTTCTCTCTCTCTCTCTCTCTCTCTCTCTCTCTCTCTCTCTCTCTCTCTCTCTCTCACACACACACACACACACACACACACACACACACACACACACACACACACATATATATATATATATATATATATATATATATATATATATATATATATATATACACACACACACAAGCAATATAATCGACCTGCATCGTCTTTCCTGTTATTTGCTTCATATACACTAAAATTAAATAGTCATTTTATCTGCGTCGGCATTTTTTCCACTGCAGAATACATTCATTCCTGTTTGCAATTGAATAATTTTCTTTAAAAGTTTTAATCTAAAGATTTAAATTTTGATAGAATATTTTCTGTGATGTAAACGAGATTTCGAGCTATATATATAACATTTCAATGTCATGCGATACATAGTGCATCATGCACAGGCGCAGTTTAGTCAATCGTGCACGTTCTAAAAATAAAAAAAAATTATTTAAAGTAAGGATTTACCCTGGTAGTTCACGTAGTTCAAATCTATAATTTATTTTTAAAAAATCCCTGTTAATTCCTTTAAATAAAATTTCAGGGAAAAAACAACATTTCTTTCATAAATGTATAATCTTATAATCCGATGTTAAAGACTGTTTCAATAATTTTTGATCGTAAAAGTGACCTTGTTATTGAACGTGAGGGCATTTGCCGGTTGACGTCATTCAAAAGGATTAACCAGCATCAATTGCACATTTTTTAAAATTAAATGTTTACGACAAAATGAATAATTCACATAAGCGACTTGGTGGACTGTAAAGAAGTTATATTGTTGTTATAAAGATTTTTTTAAATCTCTTATAATTCTGCGTCTCAAACATTTTTTTTTTTGCAATAATTTAAACTCGGATATTAATATTCGCTATGAACGTTGAACATTAAGATAATCACACTGTTATTGGCGTCAATCACAAAATTTAATTTTAAAACAAGTGAAATGCAAAAAGAACGTATACGTATATGGGGACGTATAAGGCTCGAAACTTCTGGGGGTCTGGGGTCATGGTCCCTCCTCCATCTCAAAAACACCACTAACAGATGAAACGGAAATGTTACTGAATATGCCCAGGACATAACCGGCGTCAGACAAGCGGTGAAGTTTGAATTTTTTTGTCAATTGTAAATTATTTCGAACTTCTATTTATGAAAAATAAATGCACAAATATCAATAATCAACCTACACCCCTTTTCGCAATATTGTTTTTCGTGAGTAAAACAATGAAAAGCTGAATTACCACACTACCACGTGTAAGACCAGTTTTGACCTTAATCTGGTAACTATGTTTTGGTTGAATTTAGCCACACACCAAAATGAAAGATGTCACATAGGCAAATACATCATTCTGTATTTTAGGACGTCGGTGGTCGAATGTTCTTAAACGCGCGATTACGGATTACAGTGTCTTTTTTCGCCTAAGTTAAAAATCTACTCGAGTTGGTCCTAGTGTAAGAGTTTGTCATTTCGCTTACCGAAGGTTGGTGGTTTACTCCGAAAAGCCCGGTTGGTTCCTCCGCCACCACAGAGCTGACCGCCTCGATATAAGTGAAAGAATATTGTCTGGGGTCACGGCGGGCGAGGCACGATAAAGGACCCTGCTGTATAATGCAATCAGCGCAACGCACAGGCAAAATTCTGCACTTTCGCATATAGCAAAATTTTATGTAATATCAGTTGATACTGTAGTCTTTACTACAGTAGATTTTAAAACTATGTAAGTAACTACATTGTATTTAGTGTGATCAATAATTTATATTAAAATTATGTTAGCGTGTATCTAAACCCAGATACCAGTATTTTGAGGCAATGAGTCCGCTTAATATACAAAAACACCACTGGATAATAGAAGCGCTATAAAATTATTTTTGAGCTACAATATCGCCTTAACAGAAGCGCTGTAAAATTGTTTTTGAGCTACAATATCGCCTTAACAGAAGCGCTATAAAATTGTTTTTGAGCTACAATATCGCCTTAACAGAAGCGCTATAAAATTGTTTTTGAGCTACAATATTGCCTTAACAGAAGCGCTATAAAATTGGTTTTGAGCTACAATATCGCCTTAACAGAAGCGCTATAAAATTGTTTTTGAGCTACAATATCGCCTTAACAGAAGCGCTATAAAATTGTTTTGAGCTACAATATCGCTTTAACAGAAGCGCTATAAAATTGCTTTTGAGCTACAATATCGCCTTAACAGAAGCACTATGAAATTGTTTTTGAGCTACAATATCGCCTTAACAGAAGCGCTATTAAATTGGTTTTGAGCTACAATATCGCCTTAACAGAGGTGCTATAAAATTGTTTTTGGGCTACAATACCTCCTGAATAATTATAAGTGTAATTAAAAAATAATATTGATCAAATTTACATTGTTATTAACAATTTTTTTCTTTTAGTTTTTGTTGTTTCTAAAATTTCAGAAGTTGAAAACAGGTTGATAAACCTGATGGATCAGCATACGACGTAGTATAGGATATCACTTTCAGGGTAAACTATCAGAATTGCATTTTCCTTTCTACAAAAAATAATTTGTGGTAATCAGGTATCGCATGTAGATTTTCAGTTTCAGGCTGAAGTTTGTGAACAAGATTTTTGTATTCATATAATAATTCTCTGTAACAATCACGAAGTCTGTGATAGTAATAAACAAGCTGCCCTATGGGCATGATATGGCTAAATGCTTAGTTCCATAATGAAAAAAAACTTCAAGATGGATTATACTATAGTTACCAAATTCATTACTCAGTTGATCTTGTCATGATGATCATTTTTGCAATTTTTTGTTGTTATCTACCTCAATAGATTTCAAGTAAATTGCCCAAAAAATGCAAAACGATAACTCCAAACGCAATTGTCTGATACCAGATAGGCAAAACTAGGTGGTGGCCTTGACCTCACTTTGAAACTTTGAGGAACATTTCAAGTTTATAAAATTTGAAGAACATATGTCATTATCTTTGCATATAAATAATACAGCAATATAGGACAATTCAAAATAAAATAAAATAAAATAAAATAAAATAAAATAAAATAAAATAAAATAAAATAAAATAAAAATAAACAAATAAAAATAAATAAATAAAAATTAAAAAAAGGATTTTAACACAAAAACGAGTGGCTGTTTTCGACCAAATTTCAAGAAAAGAACAAAGTAGCCTATAGACCCAATAAATTCTTAATACTGCATCAGATTTTTTCTCCAATCGTCGGTTTCGGAGAGGAATAATTTTGAGATTTTGCACCCGTCACCCGACATAGATTCGGTAGCCTTGGCAACACTATCAACAAATCTTTCTAATAAGATTATAATATATATATATATATAATTCATTTAAATTGGTATAGTAGTTTCAGAATTAAACTTAAATTAGGTGTAAACAACCCACACACGCACACGCTGCGCCATAACAAAAAAAGTGATGACCTAAATCTTTATTATTATGACCCTCTTTTTTGTCAAACCAGCCCGTCCGGCAAAAAATTTAAATAACTTATATAAATCATTTTTCACTGAGTTAGACTCCAAGTTTTGGTAACTTCAAAGAACAAATTTGGAAATGATAAAAATAAGTAAAAGCAATAACAGGTAACATTCATGTATTTGATTAAGAAATGAGAAAACAGACAGGAGTTATCTCTCTTTGAACTGGTTATAAACACGCTGTCTGGATGTGGGGGGCCTCGGTTGCCGAGTGGTCTAAAGCGCTCGTTTACGGATCATAGTGTCTCTCACCGTATGGGTTCGAATCCCACTCGGGACAGATCCTAGTGTGAGAAAGTTTGTCAGTTAGCTTACCGAAGGTCGGTGGTTTTCTCCGGGCACCCCGGTTTCCTCCACCATCCCAGAACTGACCGCCTCGAATAAGTGACAGGATCTTGACTGAGGAGTAAAACATCATTACTCCACTCCACTCCACTCTTTGGATGTGGTTATAAACAATCTGGTAATTCCCAAAGTATTAAACTGTGTAAAAATTATTTTGAAAATCAAATCATAGAATTTTGTAAATAACGTTTTAATTAATAAGAACTTGCGTATTTATTCATTGTTTAAGAAACAATCATAATATTGTCACATTGTAAATTTTTGAATATTTTTATATAAATAAATTAGATGTTCTTTAATATGAGGTTAAATACGACGAGTTACAAAAAAGATTCACTTGTAGATTTAAACTGAGTGATGATTATAAAACCTAAGGGGATGTTTCCACCCTTATTAGGAGAATCGATATACGAGCCGGCGAAAGCGCGCGTTTACGGATCACAGCGCCTCTCAGCGTCTAGGTTCGAATCCCACTCGAGACAGATCCTAGTTAAAGAAAGTTTGTCAATTCGCCTGCCGAAGGTCCGAAGATTTTTTCGGGGTCTCCGGTTTCCTCCAATATTCCAAAAATGACCGCCTTAATTGAAGTTAAGAAGTCTTGACTGGGGCGTTGACCTCCATTACTGCTTTCAACTCTTAACTTGTCTAAGCGAAACAAAGAAAACAACAGAATTTCGATTTTACAATATCTTTATTCATTGCGAAATGTTTTATTTGCCTGTTCAACTATTTACACGTGCTTTACACGTGTTTACACGCATCAGGGATTTCCAATACTGATTCATCTGAAATCTTTGTGGTTACATCAAACATTCTCATGGCCTGCGTTGATCTGTCTGTAGAGATAAAAATATCAGAATGAAACAGTGTTATATGACGTTACGACTATAATACAGCTCAAATTGAAAGTTAACGTAAAAAAAGTTATGTTATACATAAGAAGATCAACTTTAATATGTTATAACTTTAACAGATCAGCAACAATACAGTTCGAGTCAAACGTATAAAATATATTTAATGAGGGTAGATCAATTTTACTGTATCTACCTTACTGCAGTTTGAGTCAAAAGTTAACGTATAAAATATATTTAATGAGGGTAGATCAATTTTACTGTATCTACTTTACTACAGTTTGAGTCAAAAGTTAACGTATAAAATATATTTAATGAAGGTAGATCAATTTTACTGTATCTATTTTACTACAGTTTGAGTCAAAAGTTAACGTATAAAATATATTTAATGAGGGTAGATCAATTTTACTGTATCTACTTTACTACAGTTTGAGTCAAAAGTTAACGTATAAAATATATTTAATGAGGGTAGATCAATTTTACTGTATCTACTTTACTACAGTTTGAGTCAAAAGTTAACGTCAAAAAGGTTTTTTATTCAAAGAAGGTAGATCAATTTATTATAGTACAGTTTGATTCGAATCAAAAGTTTACAACAAAACTATTGTGTTACATATACATAAGTCGATCATTATAATTTTCATTTTGAAACCAACAATTATACAGCTTTAGTCGAATGTTAACGTTACAGAAAGATTTCATTACATGGAAAGTACAATGTGTATTAATTTCCATATGTTATTCGAGGATTAGTTTTTAATTTCCTTTCCTTTTTTTTTTTTTTTTTTTTTTTTTTTTTTGCAAAGTTATTGAAATATAACACAACAATGACTGACAAAAATTGTATAAAACCGCGTAGCATGGCATGACAGAATCGACCTTCATACAGTTTGAGTCGAAAGATGATGCCAAAAAGGTTTTGATTATACATGCAAGTAAGTAAGTAAATAAGTATGTAAGTAACTAAGTGAGTAGGTAAGTAAGTAACTAAGTAAGTAATTTTTATTATATTTTTATATTGTGTATAAATAAGCATATAATAAATATTAAACCGCAATGCTATAGTTACCAATGTATGATACACCGAGTCCAATGAAGCCAATAAGTCACTTTATATATATATATATATATATATATATATATATATATATATATATATATATATATATATATATATATATATATATATATATATATCATGTGCTACTTTTGAATTTTTATGAAATAATACATTCAAAAGTACATGTAGCACTTGACATATACATCAGAATTAAATGCGTGTTTTGGAAATAGTTTCTTTACGTAATTTAAATGTTGTGAGTGTGAATTTAGCTATCTACATGTAAGTAGTGCTTGGATCTAACTGAACACTTACTGTATAACATGACAGAATCGACCATTATACAGTTTGGATCTACGGATAAGGTCATGAACGTTCCATGTACTTCAAAGTTGTATACATTCACACTCATTCTGTTGCTTCCCAACCCGATATAACCGGTTTTTACAAGCGCGCTTTTATCTGAAACAGAAAGAAAAATAAAAAAGGAGTATATTGATACTTTTTTGTCGAGGCCAAATTTTAAAAACAATTGTCTAAAAAGTGGAAGACTTAAGTAATCTAGCCAAAGTCACGATTCCTTTTTTTTTATATCTTGTCTGTCAGCTGAGAAATCCGGAGAAAACCACCGACCTTTGGCAAGCGAACTGACAATCTGTATAACCCCAGGATCTGTCCGAGTGGAATTCAACCCTTGGCAGTGAAAGGCATTTTGATCTGAAAGAGCGTGCTTTAGACCACTCGGCCATCGAGGCAACCATTAAGGGGCAATCGAAATAAGTGCAGCGCGTTTTCGCAACTAGTCATTCAAAGAAATGGCGTACCTCGCACCTGTCCGAGTGGGATTCGACCCTTAGCGACGAGAGGCACTTTGATCTGAAAGAGCGTGCTTTAGACCACTCGGCCATCGAGGCAACCATTTAGAAGTAATCGAAATAAATGCAGCGCGTTTTCGCAACTAGTAATTCAAAGGAACGGCGTAACTCGCATCTGTCCGAGTGGGATTCGACCCTTATCGGCGAGAGGCGCTTTGATCTGTACGAGCGTGCTTTAGACCAATCGGCCATCGAGGCAACCATTTAGAAGTAATCGAAATAAGTGCAGCGCGTTTTCGCAACTTGTCATTTAAAAGAACGGCGTAAATCACAAAAAACAACAACTAATTTTCCTGAACCAAAATATATCGAAAACAATTGCACAGTTTAAGACAACACAAACAAATAATTGATTCAAATCAATTATATTTCGCAGGAAACAATTCAACAATTGCTGATGTGGCGTAAAATAATACAAACCTAAGACAACAATAATTTAGCTTGAGCTGTGAAGGGAGTTTTAGCATTTAATTCTTAAAAACTGTTGCACTTTAGCAAATAGCTTTGAACACTAAAAAGTAAAATATAAGTATTAAAAAAATTGTTATAACTGCCGAAGGTAATGAATTCAAACAAAAATGAAAATAATGAACTTTGCAAATGCTTAAGCAACTAAGAACACGACACAACAATAGAAAATTATAACAAAGCCACGTGAACGGAAGACAATTACACATTTAGAGCACTGGTTTTAAAATTTCTGACTTTTGACTGAAACACTAGCAAATGCCAAATGGTTTTGTAGCACTACTGGAGAGCCCCTTATCCCATGTTTCTATAATGTTAATAAAACTAATACAAGTAAATTAATTAAGATAATGATATACATGTGAATCTTACCTAAACAAGTTGATTCAAACAGCCATGGCATTGGTTCTGGTTGTTTGGTACAAGCCCCTGACTCATCAATCATATACATGACAGCCTGTACATATTAAGGCATATTTAATATTTAATATTTCTGTACATATTACATAAAAGTAATAGTTTTTGCATAAAAATTCTATCTAATAAAAGTACGGTAACCGCCACTGAATTTGTGACAGTAATCTTGTGCACAATTTTCATTAAACCTGATCAAAGTTTGTTATTGTCACTTACTTGATGTAAGTTCAACCAACTTTAACGATAATTTGCCATGCGAATTCTTGATTACCAGAGAATATTTTGAAAAGAGTAAAAGATTGACGCCATGGGAATTTTGCACATTGGAAAACTATGCGACTGCAGATCCAGAAGCTTTGCGCATGTGACGTAATATATTAACAAAGGAAATTACTTTCGGTGAAAACATCGTCATTTTCACGAGGTAAAATCCCAGCAAAAGCAATTTTTTTTTCTACCGAAATATTCTATTGCAGCCCCGGATTCGTAGTGCCACTTCCAGTTACGACTAGACTTAAGCAAATGAACGATATAAATACTATTCAAGATATTGTATTTTAAAGAATATTGTGCAAAATTCACTGTATCAAGCCGAGTGACTCTGATGGTAAGCATCGTTGTAACGTTTGACCAAACATGTATAAGAATTAAATTAGCATCCTGATTTGACGAAATATAAGAATTTAAAAAATTTTCATAACTGAAGTTATTCTAAAATTTTATTAAATTCACTTTAAAAATCTGCAAATAATAGATGCCGGGCTATAGGCTCATGAAGTTTTTAGAGATAAGAAAATAATCTAATCTTGATTATCGTAATGGTCTTGGTCTTGTCCAAGTTTATCTTATTTTGTCGGCGTAAATTATTGTAAAAGGATAGTTTATCTCGTGCTTTTGAGTAATTTATGCTTTTTTGTTTTACGAGTTTGGTTGATCTTGATATAAAGTCTTTGTCTAAAAAGAAAGAATGATTGACTCTTTAAAACACGAACTGCTATAAAGATGAGTTGAGTTTATATAGAGGTGTTGGAATAGCACGTTTCATTATACTTGCGTTTGTGTAATCATGAAGATGTTTGAAACTGTATCTGTATCCGTTAAAGTTACCACTTCCGGCATAAAACTGTCTTCTTCGTTGAGAATCTATAGTTAGTTTTCCCGACATCTGAACCAGAAACAAAGAAAACGTTCAGTACTGGTACATTGAGTCTTAAAAAAAAAAAAAAAAAAAAAAAAAAAAAAAGATACATCTCTTAAATTCTTTTTTTTTTTTCGCTCTTAATTAAGGCTGCAATAAGTTTTCCTTCATGAAAAATGTAATACTTGGTTCCATGATAAAACCTTTACTTACGTTGAAAGTCAACGGGAAAGCTACAGCTAGTTTGATCTACCAGAGATCTCACGTGATTCTTTATCGAAAACGAAACAGCGTCAACAAACACAGCAAAAGAACATGTTTTAACAGGTGGTCATTGTCAATGCAAGAGAGATGTAAGGAGTGTGTATTATGTGTGAGAGTTTCAGTTTTGTAATTTGGAAGCAAAGAGTTAACATGTTTAAATGATTGTTTATCTAATGTATCATACAACAACGAATAAAAATGTAACTGGACTTAAACAGAAGTTTAAGTTATATCATTTGTAGCTAATTCCCTCGTGATGTCCACAGATAATAAATCAGGACGTCACAAATAATTGTGTTCAAGAGCAATGCAGCCACTTTGTTGTGCGTATCCGAGCCAAACTACTGTTTTGTTTAGAGACATTTTCCATCTGAGCCTGGCTGATTGGAAACCTTGGAGTCAGTTTTTACTAGTTGCCCCTTGCCCATTATTTTTTCTTCACAGAATCTTTTGTCGCACTACATGTAAAACTACCACGCATGCTCCAAAGTGATAAATATAATTTATCAAGTTGCCCGAAGCTTTTACGATTTCCATTTATTATAGGCTATTTAGATTGCACTTAAGAAAATTAATCGCAAAGATCGTAATAAAAACCAACTTTTATTGATAAAAAATATTTTCAGAATTTTTTTTCTCCAAAAATGGGTAAACTTAATGCAGCTTTAATAAATGTTTATCCATTTAGGTCATTTCAGAAAACAATGGTCATTAAACCCTGAGCATTACGCAACGTAACCTCACTCCTATTGATAATTGCCTTCTCATTTCGCTCCTCCTTTTATCATCTTCTCAGTACGCTCCTTCACCTATCACCTTTGCAAATTGCTATTTTTGTCTGCTCTAAAATTAAGTTTCTGTAATTATGCAATGTGTAAATAAATTGAGTTCATATCCAATAAATATATTTGAAATTAAAATAAAACATTTAGAAGAGAGGAGCTTTTAACATGAAAGCAGAAAAAAATCAACTATTGGCACCAAACAATATAAGTCAATGACAGAAAGAGACAAACAAAACAAGAAAGGAAGGAGTCGATTTCAGTAATGGTGTTTTACGCCCCAGTCAAGATTCTGTAACTTATTTCGAGGCGGTCAGTTCTGGGATGTTGGAGGAAACCGTAGTGACCGGAGAAAACCACCGACCTTCGGCGAACTAACAAACTTTCTCACACTAGGGTCTGTCCCGAGTGGGATTTGAACCCAGGCGATGAGATACGCTGTGATCCGTAGGCGCAAGCTTTAGACCACTCGGCCACCGTGACCCCCAAGAAAGAAAGGAGAAAGAATTTTTTTTATCGTTCTTGTGAAAACACTGAGAGGGCTTCGGAGATGCGTTTATAGTACTTTAAGAAAGCTACTACCCATTCCACGTACTTCAACACTTGTCGCAAGAAATAAGCAACTAGAAATTAGACGTTTATACGCACAATGAACTAGTAACTTTTAACATTTTTAAAAAAAAACTTTTAAAATTTTAACTTTTAACTGTTTATGTCAGCAATAAACCAAGAATTTCTAAATTCTGTTATAAAGATCTTTGTTTAGTAATTATTTTTATATTATGGTTAGATTTTATAGTGTTATAGAATTTCTATGTTATACAATATGTGTTACAAACATCATTACATTCATATGTATCTAGTACACGATATCTTTTGTTAGAACATCATTACATTCATATGTATCTAGTACACGATATCTTTTGTTAGAACATCATTACATTCATATGTTTCTAGTACACGATATCTTTTGTTAGAACACAAAAGGAAGTAAATGTTTTACATCAGAATTAGAAATACTGGTACTTTTATTATTCTATAGCTTATAATAAAGAATAAAGAATATTGAATTATGGCAAATGTTAAATGATACAGTTTGATATATTGTTCTTGTATATTGTCAAAGAGAGTCTGAATAAGTTCTGGGCCTCGGTGGCCGAGTGGTCTAAAGCGCGCGCTTACGGATCACAGCGCTTCTCTTCGCCAGGGTTAGAATCCCACTCGGGACAGATCATAGTGTGAGAAAGTTTGTCAGTTCTTAAGCCGAAGGTCGGTGGTTTTCTCCGCGCGCTCCGGTTTCCTCCACCATCCCAGAACTGACCGCCTCGAAATAAGTGAAAGAATCTAGACCATTAACCCCCCACCAAGGAAACGAGGCCGGGCAAGCACCCCCTACCGCCCAGCCAGCCACACCCGCAACGTGCAAGTCAACATTGAGAACGAAAGGAACAAGGAACCACGGTAAGCCAAATATTTCCAGCACAAGCTCGGACACAGCGACCACATCCCCATCAACAATTTACTCATAAATATTTTAAAATTAAACATTTTACATTTTCTTTATTTTCTTTTTTTTAAAGTTATGTATGCAAAAAAACTTGTTTTATCTAAATTGGATGATTATTACGAAATAGATTTAAAAGAAAAATTCATTCTTATTATTTTGAACAGAGAACGACAATTGACAAGTTTTTACGACACTTCACAAGTTCAACCACCTTTTGACTTGTTACCTGCCGCACCCGAAATTTACTAAGTTTAAAAATATCATAGAAGCGTTAGTACAAATAATTTCGATAAAAAGGATGATTTGACAAGGATGGTCGATGCATATATAATAGTTTTGAGTCATAGAGTTTTAAATCCACTTTTGTACCATTACTAAAAGCTTTGTTTACCAATCTTCAAATTCTGCAATACATGTATGTATGCCATTTTTAAAAGTCAGATGAAACCTAATGACTTTTTTAGCAAAATTTTAACAACCCTTTTTTCGTATATACAGCTTACAAAATGACCTTATCCCGTCGTTTTAATGTAACGTGCCTTGGAACAGGGTACGTGAATTTAATGATGATATATAACACAATGAAATAATCCTAACAGCTTCTGACGAAATCCAACATTTAATATAGGTATATAAATGGTTGTGGTAAAGAAATTTATTCTCCGGAATATGGTCTTGGTTGTAATGTGTATTCCTTAACAGGGTGGTCAAAATTATACCATTTTTAGTTCACATGACTGTTATAAGGTTACATACAAATATTGACCTATTCAAATGTAAATCTGTAAATTCGTATTCATAACTTTTTGTAAAGTTCATATTCCATATTCAAACTTAAATTGGATGTTTTGACTTACCATACTTTCATTTTGCCTAACTGAATTGGCCAGTTTTTAAAATTTTAATTTTTTTAATTATTTTTTTTATTTTTTTATTTTTTATTTTTTTTTTGGATTGTGGTTTGTACATGGACTGTTCAATCTTATTTTTGATACAGGTATTGTACCTGATGCGTGGTCTGTTGGTGATATCATCCCAGTTTTTAAAAACAAGGGAAGTAGAAATGATGTTAATAATTACAGACCTATTTCTTTACTTAAGTTGTATAAGTAATTTATTTACTTCTATTTTATGCAAAAGGTTAAATGAATATGCTGACGAATCTTCATTATTGAGTGAAAGCCAAACTGGTTTTAGACATAAATATTCTACTCTTGGTAACATTTTTGTACTCTATAACTTAATAGAAACTCTTTTTATAAAAGGTAAAAAACTCTATTGTACATTTATTGATTTTCAAGCAGCATGGAGTATGGAGAGAAGGCCTGTGGCAAAAACTATTTAAATACAATATCAACGGTAAATGTTTTAGATACTTGGTTAATTTGTATAATAATACAAAATCTAGAATTAAGGTAGATGGTTTGTACTCTGATTTTTTATATGTAATACTGGTGTTCGACAAGGGGAAAATTTATCCCCATTTTTGTTTGCTATTTATCTAAATGACCTAGAAGAGTTTTTTTGTTGATAACAATGTAAATGGATTAACAACTGTCACTAATGAATTGAAAGATAATCTTGGTATTTATATAAGATTGTTTTTATTATTATATGCGGATGATACAGCATAAATAGCTGAAACTTAAGAGGATTTACAATATCGATTAGACTGTTTTTCGGATTATTATAAATTATGGAAGTTGTATGTAAATGTGTCTAAAACAAAGGTTGTAATTTTCTCAATGGGTAGAATCCGAAAATTATGTCATTTTATATTGATGGTTCAGTATTAGAAATTGTCAAATATTTTAAATACTTGGGTATATTTTTTAGCAGATCTGGTTCGTTTAATTATACAAAAAGGATTTAGCAGAAAAAGCTACTCAAGCAATATATTCTGTGATTAAAAAATCTCGTTTTTATAATTTATCAATTGATTGTCAATTGGACTTGTTTGACAAAACAGTGTTGCCAATATTATTGTATGGCTGTGAAATATGGATTTGGAAATTGTGATATTCTAGAAAGGATTCATCTCAAATTCTGTAAAATAATTCTCCATCTTAAAAAATCAACTCCAAACTATATCGTTTATGGTGAAAGGTATCTAATTATTGTTAATATTTAAAGTAGAATTATAAGTTTTTGGGCTGGTAAAGACACAAAATATTTATCGCTTATGTATAATCTTCTATATTCAAATCATCTAAATGGTGTTAATTATAAATGGCTGTGTTATACAAAATCAATTTTTGATGGATGTGGTTTAAGTAATATTTGGTTGTCCCAAACTTTTAGTAGCAAAACATGGTTTGTAAAATGTATTAAACAAAAATTATGTGATCAATTTATACAACAGTGGAGTAGTGATATAGA
Organism: Tegillarca granosa; assembly: GCA_029721355.1. NCBI lineage: Eukaryota > Metazoa > Mollusca > Bivalvia > Arcoida > Arcidae > Tegillarca > Tegillarca granosa. The sequence continues at coordinate 9,788,947 of CM056609.1, forward strand.
AATTTCATCTGAAGGTATATCTTACAGGTTATTTGTTGACAATTTTGAAATGCAACATTACTTATTGTCTAATATTTCTACAAAAAATAAAATTTTATTATGTTAATTTAGAACAAGCAATCATGAGTTACCTATAGAAACAGGTCGTTGGTCAAACATACCAAAGTCTGATAGAATATGCACTTTGTGTTTTGAAGATATTGGAGATGGATTTCATTATATAATGGTTTGTAAATGTTTTGATGAAGTTAGAAAACAATATATACCAAACTTTTATAGAAGTAATCCAACTGTTTTGAAATATTATTCTTTATTTTCAACAAAAAATTGTCATTATTAAATAATATTTATAAATATATTTAGTGTTATTTTTGAGTTAGTTAGTCCTTCAGGTTAAATTTGCGATTAAAATTCAATATTAAAGTTAAAAATCACACTATAACTCACGCATGCTGTATTGTTATATATGTATATATGTATTTACATGTTCTCCGTATTGTTAATATTACAATGATGAGAAATAAAGAAATTTGAATTTGACTGGTATGTTTGTGATCAATCATTTTTATCGAATCCTCCGATTCCAACAAAATGTTTGTTTTTTTTTTTTTTTGTTTTTGTTTTTTTTTTTTTTTTGCCATGCAATATACCATTACAACACATACATTTTTTTAATACTTATAAGACAAACAAACAGCATGAATACAATGAATTATTAATACCAGTGAATTATTTAACTTTAAAATCTCGAATAGTACATATGCAACAAAAATTGTGTTTAAAAGAAAGGTACCGTATTCAGAGATCCGCTTCCGTCAGCATTACCAGTACCAATCAAGATATCTAATGTTCCCTCATATTTATTTGGGATACAACACTGCTCGGCCAATACCACAAGGGAAAATAATACCAAAATCTTCATTTTTTATCTCCTAAAATTGTATCGAATTAGTAGAACGCGTGTTGATGGCTTAGAACTTTTTATATAGTCCTTCCTTATCAACCTTTTTGACAATTTGTCATTTCAAACTTGAATCGTTTGTTTAAACAGCGCAGGTGTATATGATGATTTTGACGTTGTTAATATACAATTCTTATATTTAAACACAAATCAACCACGTTATCTTTTTTCAGTTGATAAAAAAATTAGTTTATCTATCACTGGTACAGTTGCACTTTAATTTCATTTCATTTTTTTTTCTTAAAACCACTCAGTACAGACTCTTTAATGTGAAATCTTTGCAGTTCGTTTACTAAAATTTGGTGATTTTCTTCAAACACTCTGGTTTGCTCCACCAATTTTTTTTTTCGCTTCGATAGGTCACAGAATCTTGACTGGGTAAAAATCCAATTACCACTTCTACTCTAGGGTAGAATCCGGTAAATGAGGCAAAAAAAAGGATTTTCTGAAAATTTGCGCACGCATTTATTAAAACGTGCTTTTTTTACATAAAATAATAAAAATAAAGACATATGCTTGTGTTTATTTTTTCAGTAGAGTGCGTCTAATCTAACCTACTGTTTAACATCTTATGCTTATCTCTCATTATCCCTGCAAGTGAATGTCACGTTTGTTATTAATTCAAAAATAACTAGACGAAACAAAAAATTTATTTAATTTAATTATTGTTATTATTATACTCAATATTTCAATAAAAGGCTTCATATGATTCACATAAGATTTTACAAATAAAAGCATAAGATATAACATAGTGAACAGAAGAAGTTTACCGCACAAATTTCATAAAATGTCTGAAATACGTGTTTTCTTTTCTTTTTTTTTTCTCTTTTTTTTTTGGTATTTTTATATACATATCATCATAAATTTGTCAATATCCTCGGTCAGTCACACCGCAGAACCGTGTATGCATGCAGCACTGGTCGGTGGGATCAGAGTTAAGCCAATAGGACTTTTTTCTCGCTAAATTTGCACAAAGACAATGCAATTTATTAAAGGTAATGTCGAAAATGCATGCAGATGCTTAATGACAGACACAAAACGCTGGGAATGATCAGATTATAAAATCGTGTGTATGAGACACCATTAGCAAAGGTTTATTTCTAGAGGGTTTTACTTCATGGTACATGTATGGTGGTCTACAACATTTCTTAAAACAAATCAAAATTCCAAAATTAATCTCAGCTGATATAGTCACATTTAGAGAAGAATTAAGAAATTTTTATATACAATAAAATAAAGCTCATGTTTGAAAATATAAAAGTAACTGGTGAAGGAAAACTATTTCTCTATAGTTTTATTTTTAATAATTTTCAAGTTCCATATTATTTATATAAACCTTTACCAAAACAAGAGAGGATTTTGATTACAAAATTTAGAATAAGTGCCCACTCTTTACATATAGAGACTGGTTGATATACCAAGATTGAACGTTCAAAAAGAATCTGTAAATTTTGTTCTAATTCAGTTGAGGACGAAAGCCACTTCATACTATTTTATAATAAATATATACATTTACGTCAGAAATACATAGTGAATGATATTAAGAATAACCCTTTTACAAAAAGTATTCTGTCAACTGCTGACATTTTGAACCCACAAAGTTATGTAGATATGATCCATACATCTTCTTACTTGAAACATGCTATGGAACTAAGAAACAGTTAGTTTTGTATTTCTTTATGTTGGTGGAGAACACTATTGTAACATATATGTACTATGTACTTTTATGTAAGATGGTATTCCAATAAATAAATAATAATTATAATAACAACCGAAAGTTTGTGTAGCATTACCAGTTTATTTACAAAACTATAAATACGATTAATTTTTATTATCTTAAATATTTAAAATTAATCAAATAACACTTTATAGTAATTTAATACAGTAGAATATTTTAATAATGGTATGTCGGTTATTTTGTCCTGTTGAACGGAGTTACTTTCCTTGGTGTCTGTATTTACCTTTACTTTTAAATTTTAGCACGCATGCGACTACCTTTTTTGTCTAGGTCTGATGGTCCTACAGAAGAATCATCTGCCCGGATTTGGTACCTTTGTCTTAAACTTCCAACTGGAAACTTGCTCGGATCTCTTTGAAATTCATCCAATTTGATTTATTCTAGGAAAAAAGTTTTATTTCTGCATTGTGAATTTAAAATTTCAGAAATTATCATTCTTAAGTTAATCATGTTGAATAAGTAATCATTTTTTCTTTTGGTTAGTTATAATTTTGTAAACAACTTCTTGGACGGACCATTTCAACCCACGTTTTAACTGTTAAGCAGAAACGATTAATTAAGTTCTCAATGCTTAATTACATATATCAAAAGTAATTTTTAATTAGATATTTACAGAAAACTGTTTTTCTATTTTTTAATTGTAAAAGTTATTTTGCGACATTTAAAAAAAAAAAAAAACAATCCTTGGAAATTTGCCCCAAAAGCCACCTTCAAGATTCAAGCCTTCAGTCTTGACTTATTTTGAATTCACCTGTAGCAATATTTGGGTATAGAACTTGATTGGCACAAAAAACTTAGAAATTAGTTTTTTAAACTGAACAAATGATGGAAAATAGAACACCTTTCGGAAATATAGTCTGTAGAAGCAATCTACTCATGGGATAGAGTTACCTGCTGAATAATGTTAAAACAGGTTTTGTACATTTTATTAAAAAGATAATAAAATATATCGTCATTTGGTTTGATGTTAAGTTTATGATCAAGAGGAGGATATTACGTAAAGACAACTAATCATTTTACTGTCGTGAACGATTTTACTGTTTTTTCTATTACGGAATCCAGTATTATCCTAATTTTATATCTTTCATGAATTCCTGTTATAACAAAACCATAAAAATTATTAATTACTTTTAAAAAAGGAAGTTTGATGTTCAGTTATGAACAAGGGTATTGTTACGAACTCGATTGAATATGATAAACAATTTGGCTTGATGCTTTTGATGTTTTGTTTTTTAAATCAAGAACAGTCCTTTTGGAACTCATATTTTATCGATATAAAAAGGATATTGCTATATGTGTAATCTGGTAAGGCTTTTGTGCTGTATCAAAATTTAGTGCATTTGATATTTTCGATTTGGAGAGAACAAAGAAATATTCAAAAATGTTTTAATAATGTGCTGCATTATCATACCAACTTGCTGAGGCCATAATGCCATTATACCAACTTGCTGAGGCCATAATACCATTATACCAACTTGCTGGGGCTATAATGCCATCATACCAACTTGCTAAGGTCATAATGCCATCATACCAACTTGCTGAGGCCATAATACCATTATACCAACTTGCTGGGGCTATAATGCCATCATACCAACTTGCTAAGGTCATAATGCCATCATACCAACTTGCTGAGGCCATAATGCCATCATATCAACTTGCTGAGGCCAAAATGCCATCATATCAACTTGCTGAGGCCCTAATGCCATCATACCAACTTGCTGAGGTCCTAATGCCATCATACCAACTTGCTGAGGTCCTAATGCCCGAGTTGTCTTACGACCGAGGTTATGAATAACAGTGCTTTCCTCCGTCTAGGAAATTTTTAGAAATTTAGTTAATTCTAAGGTTTTTTCGCTCATGCATGATGAATAGGGTAGGGGGGCTTCAACCCCAGATACTTGATAATGGGAGATCCTCAATCCTTGATGATCAGTGAGGATCCTATATACACCTATGGGGGATTACCCGACCGTGACGTTATCGAGTATAAGCGCACCTGTGTATCGATTGGGGATTTTCAGTAGCTATTTTTAACTAGGTTTTCGATGTATTATATTTAAATGCTGATCACTGATCGGTCCATATCAGAACAGCTCTTTATTAAGGTTTATTTTATGGTGATTTATTTATAAAATTAAGTAGATAAGGTAAACATGTCAGACTGGAAGGAGTATGTATCAAACGTATATTTTGACCCTAAACAACCGACAGGTTTCCGAGGTCCTACAAAACTATATCAGCTGTTGAAAGCTAAAAATTATAAAGTGTCCTTATACGAAGTAAAGAAATGGCTTCAAGACCAAGATAGTTATCCTTTACATAGACCTCTCAAAACCAAATTTAAAAGATTGAAGGTCATATCAGACGGGATAGATGCATTATGGGATACCGATTTAGCCGATGTTAGTAATTTGGCTAAGTACAATGATTCTATGCGTTACTGGTTGGTGTTGATTGATACTTTTTCTAGATATCTATGGGTAGTACCGATGAAAAATAAATCTGCATCATCAACCCTTTCAGCATTCGAAAGCGTTATAACAGAAGGTCGAAAACCAAGAAAATTGAGATCCGATTACGGCTCAGAATTCAAAAATTCGCTTTTTACGAAGTACTTATAACGATATCATATCACACAGATTATTAGCGGTAGTATATCAAAAGCGGCATACGCAGAGAGAGTTTTAAGGACACTAAAGTCAATGATGTATAGATACTTTTCACATAATCAAACCCACCGGTACATAGATATATATTACCTAGCCTGGTTTATAACTAAAACCACAGCGTACATTCAGCCCTCGACAGACTAAGTTCAGCTGCAGTAAATGAAGAAAATGAAACCCAGCTATGGAAATATATGTACATGGATAAGAAACCCAAGACTATAAAAGTAGAACGAAAATCTAAACCCGTAAAAAAATTCAAGTTTATAGTAGGAGATCTGGTTAGGACCACTCAGCTACGACACGCATTCAAGAAGGATTATGAAGAAAAATGGAGTCATGAAGTGTTCCGCATATGGAAACGATTTTGGAGACAAAATATTCCAATTTATAAAATAACAGACTATGATAATGAGCCTATAGAGGGCATATTTTTTGAAAGTGAGCTACAGAAAGTACATAAAAACCCGGATGAGTTGTGGAAAGTGGAGAAAGTACTTAAGCAACGTACACGCAGGGGAGTACCAGAAGTATATGTTAAGTGGTATCAATGGCCCAACAAATTTAATTCATGGATTCCAGAATCAGACCTGAAAGATATATAAAGGGTTGTTTTCGTATTCAGTCTTCATTATAGAGGTAACCACCATGGAGTCAACATCGTGTTATGTTTGCTGTAAAAAGTTTTCAAGAAAAGATGCCTTACTTAGACACATTCGAAGTGCACCCCAGAGAGAAGAATCTCAACATTCTAAAATCAGTCAAGCGTATCCACCACAAATTAGTGAAGCGTATCCACCACCACCACCATCAACACAACCACCACCACAGAGAAGTGAAGTATCTCCACCACACCACCACAGAGAAGTGAAGTATCTCCACCACCACCATCACCACCACAGAGAAGTGAAGTATCTCCACCACCACCACCACCACAGAGAAGTAAAGTATCTCCACCACCACCACCACCACCACAGAGAAGTAAAGTATCTCCACCACCACCACCACCACCACCACAAAGAAGTGAAGTATCTCCACCACCACCGCCACCACCACAGAGAAGTGAAGTATCTCCACCACCACCACCACTACCACAGAGAAGTGAAGTATCTCCACCACCACCGCCACCACCACAGAGAAGTGAAGTATCTCCACCACCACCGCCACCACCACAGAGAAGTGAAGTATCTCCACCACCACCGCCACCACCACAGAGAAGTGAAGTATCTCCACCACCACCACCACTACCACAGAGAAGTGAAGTATCTCCACCACCACCGCCACCACCACAGAGAAGTGAAGTATCTCCACCACCACCGCCACCACCACAGAGAAGTGAAGTATCTCCACCACCACCGCCACCACCACAGAGAAGTGAAGTATCTCCACCACCACCACCACCACCACCACCACAGAGAAGTGAAGTATCTCCACCACCACCGCCACCACCACCACCACAGAGAAATTACATATCTTCGAAAGTCGAAGAATTAATACTCAAACATCCTTTCACGTGCATTACATCTGGTCCAACGGGATGTGGTAAAACAAATCTAATCACCAATTTACTTCAGGATACCAGAATTCAACCTGCTCCGCAAAGAATCATATGGCTTTACAGAATATGGCATCCGTTATATTACGTTATTCGCCAGTCAGTTTATCCTCCTGTCGAATTCATTGAGGGTATTCCCTTGGACTTGGATGAAGATAGCTTTATTGACCCAAGAGTGAGAAATTTATTGGTGATAGATGATCTGATGTCTGTCAAAGACCCGCGTTTAAATGATGTGTTTACCGAAGGAAGCCACCATAGAAATCTTTCCATTATTGTCATCAATCAAAATTTATATTTTAACAAAGACCCAACACAGAGAAGGAATTGTCACTATTTAGTGCTGTTTAATAACCCGATAGATAAACAGAGCGTTTTAACGTTAGCTCGACAAATGTACCCGGGGAAAAGTCAATACTTTCTGCAACATTTTGAGAAAGCAATAGAAAAACCCTATGGATATTTAGTCGTAGATTTGAAAACAACAACACCCGAACTTCATAAGTTAAGAATTAACGGATTCGATCACACGAATCAGTTGAATGTAACAACTGCTGGAACTATAGCCGAAAATCCTATAAATAGGCAGAATAATTCAATTTCACGTCAGTTTGAAGAAAGAGGTCAGAGTGGGCAGACGTAAATACAGCAACAAGAAGTAAATATGGAGAAAAATCTATCATGTATTGACTGCGGTATTTTATTTTCAACCAGCTATGATCTACAGCGCCATATAAAACGTAAGTGCCCGATGAGCCAGGACGAACCACATAATGAAGATGAAACTCCAACTAAACGCATCAAGTGGGTGCCTTATGAAAGCGATACCGAATCTGAACAAAATAAAACTGATAATGAGACTGGCGATGAATCCGTCGAAGATGAGGATGATTCTGGATTTAATGCTATGATTGATGAAATTTATAAGAAAACACAGGGAGAGTTTACTCGAAAAGTGAAGTCTATAGAAGATGATCAGGACATTTATTTAAGCGAAGCTAGAGAAGAAGCAAGTGAACAAATAATACCGAAGTATAGGAGAGAATTATTAAAAACTTATAGTGATTTCATTTGCACTATGTATAACCTCAAACATAGTTTAATTCATAGGGAAATAATATCCTATATTGATCAAGAATTAGAAATGGACATTGATATAGTAACGGCCGTGTCAAGAGTGCTGAGAAAACATAAAGACATGTTTGACCCTCTCTTCGAGGATGCGGCATATGACTCCGACGATGAGGCTTCAGCCAGCGACGATGATGGTGATGATGATGATGGAGATACAGATGAAGATTGAGATTATTTTGTAAAGTTACAATGGGATAGCTCCCCGACCTATTGTTACACATGACGGGGAGAATAAATTGTAAATATATCTGAAACTTCGTTGTCTTATTTCATTTAACATATGGAAAGTTTGAATCTTCGTATAGTATAAAGCTTACTGTACATTTCCGTTATTCTAGAACAGATGCAAGTGAAATAATTCTAACTGGTATGTTATGTGAAGTAGTCTTTCTGGAAGCAAGCTCGCCTTTATTCCTGATACTCCGTTTACTAACGGCTGTGATATTGAAAGTGAAATAATCTTGTATGCTGAAACTTTCATATCTTATTCAACTTCATAACAACTTTTATTATATAATCTACTCAATAATCCATGTAATACGGTCATACAATAAAAATCGTATTGAATGAGTGTGACGTCATAAAAGCATGTGAATTAGGTTATATCCTTACGCACTACACACGGGTATTTACACGGCGGATTCCAAAGCATTTTTGCAGGAACAGTCACCGGAAACATTCAAATACATATTTATCAAAACAAATCACCAGTTCCTAAAAAACGGGCCAGAATAATCATGGATAGCGATTCCGAGTAACACGTGTCTGTAAATCTTTGTCCAGGTTGTTGACATTCCAGAGTGCGCGCGCTATGACGTCACACAATTGACCCAGATCACAGTGACACACTGTTTTTTGATTCATAATTTAAGCTGATACTTTTGTACTTTTTTCTAAAAAGGAAATATTTTGTATCTAAATTGAAAATGTCTGTTTTGGTTTTGTACCCTGCGGACAGACTATTGTTTACTTTTAATATTTCAGCAGGATTACTTTTGGCGCATGTACACGGTAACGTAAACTTGTTGTGTTTCGGTCAATCAGCTGTTTTCTTATTATAAGAAGACACGTTTTAAATCTGTGAAAAAGCCGTTTTTTATGGGATTATATAATAAATAGAATCTTGCATTCGTGTTTATGTAATATTGAATTTATTAAACTCGTTGAATAATGTTTAATGCAACTCGCCAAGGCTCGTTGCATAAAAAATTATTCAACTCGTTTAATAAATTCAATATTACATAAACACTCATGCAAGATCCTCTATATAAACAACAAGAATTAAATATTCTTATACTTTTTATTATATAAATACATTTTCATATAGCTTACAAGTAACAACATAATACAAATTTAACATGAATGGGTACAAGTATATCTTTATGACCATGAGCTAAAGTGTCTATCCCTGATTCCAAACATCAAAGGGTGAAAGGCTTGTTTTATTACATGTGACACTATACAATTGATGATTATAACTCCTAATCAAATGCATGCTATGCTTTAATGCACAGTCGTTAAACAGACATTCTTTATATAAATTATGTTTTAAATGCCGCTCTACAACACACCTTTTAATTCCTTTAAAGGTACATTTTTGTGTTAATTTTGATTCATTTTCAAAAAGTACAGACTACTTTTTGGTCTAAGACCAATGAATTCATGGACCTGATTTCCAGCACATTCATCTTTAATTTTTCCTAATACTTTAGCATTTTTAGAATTGTACAAAAAGTGATTTTTGGGATAGTTACTGGTATCAAACTTATTAGAATGGTCAAACATGTCCTAATAAATATTTTCTGTTTCCACCTCAAAAATAGCACTGTCAGTATCTGTGTACATTAGGGTCGCTTTATTACCATATTTTGCCTTCATGAAATCATAATGAAATTGATACATAGATATTTTGATAAATCTAATATACAAAATCCTGCATAGATAGGTCTGTTCATGATTATATTAACTCTTTTCAAATGAACTCCTCCCAAATCCTCATTAAAAAATTTAAAAGACTGAAAGTTGGGTTTAGCTGTCAACTTTTTCAGTCTTCGTTCAGTTGTCACAAGTTCTACGTTTACACGTTTACGCATATTTTCCATGCATTTCCCAAAGACAGAATTGTTCATCAATTTAAAAAAAATCTTTTTCGAAAGAATTATTTGCTTCTTTCTTCTTTTGTTTATTGAAATCTATGTAGGGTTTTAACCAAGTAGACTGTGTGAATTCAATAGCCCTATGTATTGTAGTTAGTATAAGACCATGGGATAAATAGAGAATCTTGCATGAGTGTTTATGTAATATTGAATTTATTAAACGAGTTGAATAATTTTTTATGCAACGAGCCTTGGCGAGTTGCATAAAACATTATTCAACTCGTTTAATAAATTCAATATTACATAAACACGAATGTAAGATTCTATTTATTATATAATCCCATAAAAACGGCTTTTTCACAGATTTAAAACTTGTCTTCTCATTATAAGAAAACAGCTGATTGACCGAAACACAAGTTCACGTAACCGCGTACATGCGCCAAAAGTAATTCTGCTGAAATGTTAAAAGTAAACAATAGTCTGTCTGCAGGATACAAAAACGAAACAAACATTTTCAATTTAAATACAATATATCTCCTTTTTAGAAAAAAAGTACAAAAGTATCAGCTTAAATTATGAATCAACAAACAGTGTGTCACTGTGAACTAGGTGAATTATGTGACGTCATAGCGCGCGCACTCTGGAATGTCAACAACATGGACAAGAATTTACAGACACGTGTTACTCGGAATCGCTGTCAATGATTATTCTGGCCCGTTTATTTTAAGGAACTGGTGATTTGTTTTGATAAATATGGATTTGAATGTTTCTTCCGGTGACTGTTCCTACAAAAATGCTTTGGAATCCGCAGTGTAAATACTTGTGCGTAGTGCGTAAGGATATAACCTTATTCACACGCTTCTATGACGTCACACTCATTCAATACGATTTTTATTGTATGACCGTATTACATGGATTATTGAGTAGATTATATAATAAATAATACTTCAAGTTGCTATAATGAAGTACGTAGTTGTGATATAAATTGGGAACTAACTTCTTCGGCAATTTTCCTTTGATACCCAGTTTTTCTCTAAATTCATTAAAGTAAGAGGAAATCATGTCTTTTGTTACAGTTAATATTTCGGGAGCTAGGGGATAATCATTATGACTTTCATGTAAATGCTCGGGATAGTCTAAATCAACTTCTAGTATATAACCAGTCTCAGCATAATCAGGTACATTCTTAACATCTAAATTTTGTAGTTGTTCAGGAGTCAACCAAGCGAAATCTCGCTCTGGAAGTGGCTGAGACATGCTTTCCCCGTACAAGTTATTTTTATCAAAATACATGAGCCAAGATTTTTTTTGAGTGGGATCAAAGCCGGGTTCTTGTGGATTGTTAGCTTTAGCAAACTTTTTACTGATCATAGATACTCCTCCTCGCAAACCTTTCTCAATCATTAATACCATGTCAATGTCATCCAGCAGACGTTTTTGAGAATTTTAGATCTGCTTCTCTCGATCAATACCTGTTAGACCCAAGACACTACTATAGCTCACCCGGTCTCGCTAGGGATGCCATGTTAAAAAAAACTGGGGTTAAACTTCAGCTACTGGATGACATTGACATGGTATTAATGATTGAGAAAGGTTTGCGAGGAGGAGTATCTATGATTCCATTAATAGATGAGAGTCATAGCCTCTTAAGTTGTGGAAAATAACTGGAATGTAAAATACAATTTTTCAATCTTTTTTCGATTTTCTATATTGGAGTTGAAAAATACAATTATTGTGGGCAGCACCAATAAACTGACCCGTCAAATGACAGTGATCCCGAACTCGGTCTGCACCCAATGCTTTCTCACATATATGACAATCGTCAGCACTTTAAAATAACATCTATTCTTCAGAGGTGAGGTTCATTGGCTTTACATTATTTAAAATTTTGGAAATATGTTCTTCTTCCTCACGTTAACGTTCGAAAAAATTTTCAATTACATTCGGTCCCCTATAAACTTGTGCAGGCTTAGATAATTCATTTTCAGAGCATACTACCCTATAACAATATCCTAAAGGTTCGTGTTTTTGATAAGTTGCTGTTGAGTTGGTATTTGTGACACATATTGGTTTTGTAAAAGATTCGAAGTCAGCGTAAATAATAAATGGGACTCTTTAATTGCTTTTGAATGCTTTTAAATTCTACCCACTGCTGATCCTATTTAGGAAAGCTAATTTTTTGTGGACCATGTGGAGAGCAATAGGACACATGCCTTTCAAGAAGAAGCTTTGAAGCAAAACCATGTAAACAAAAATTACAATAATGTGTAGCACTGCGATGAGCTGTTCTATCACCTAACAGCCGACTCAGATTTCTAACTAAACAATAATGTCGTTTTTCCCCTTTAGAAAATAAAAATAAATTTACATGATAATACATATTACGGTAATCTGTAATGTGCAAAAGGAAAATTTCATTTTCTTCAAACCCAAAAACGTTGACAGAAATTTGGTTTAACCTCTCAAACTTTGGTATTTGAGATAAAGGCATTGGAAAATCTATGCCGTCTACATTTAACTCTTGTTCATACTGAAAATAATTGGATACCCTTTCAGCATGATTTGTAAATGAAATAGGGTGTAAACTAGCTAATATCGACCATAGAAAACGTTTTTGGTCAGCATTCTTAATATTAAGAACCGCTTTCTTTTTGACAATTTTAGCAGGCAGTTGAATAAAAGAACTGTCAGAAACAGGTGATATTCGGCAGTATTCGCTTCCATTTTTACTATTTGATCAATAGATCAACCACTACCATCTTTTTCAAAATTTTGGAAAGCAGCATACAATCCTTGAAAAGCTTCGGCAATTTGTTGCTTCAATTTTGACATATTGGTACAAGTAAAATTGACAGATCTAAATACAGGTTCGGCATATACAGCCTCGTTGTTAACATTATACTTTACTGATTTAACAAATAAAGTTAAATACCATTTCAGACCTTTCATAGTTTCGAGTCTGTTAGCAATAATGTTTGTAATGTTAATTTCATTGTCAATGAAAAACTGAAGTATATCCCAAAGATTACTTGGGTTCGGTAATAATTCCTCAGTCGCTAAGGTTCCTCCCAACGCTTCTTTTCCTCCTCCTGTCTGATTGTTCATCCACCGCTCTCTTCTGTTTAAGCAGTAATCGCAGACATCTGTCCGCAAACTGTAAAAACGGAGAGGTAAGGGACGGTGGCACCAGTTACATTCTCTGCCCTGGTCTCCGCATAGCTTACAAAATTTCTTCCCGGGTATAAGTACTTTTCCATGCCCGCACCAGTTACATTTAGATAATTGGTTTTTGGCTTGTTCATTCTGTTCTGTTCTCTGCTTTTTACAATTGGTTTGGTCAACTTCTTCATGGGAACGTTTTCTGTTTTCTTTTCCCTGGCCAGAACAAACCACATGGTGGCGTTTGAAATTATCGGCTCTATTACATTTGTAGCCACAGACACAGTTGTAAACATTATTTCCGTGGGTCGATCGTTGATGTCTTTTTAAGTTGTTTTTAGCTTTAAATGTTTTACTGCATATATTGCAAGGAAACACCTGACATACAGCTGGTATAGATATTTTATCCGCAGCTAATTCGATTCTTCTTAAATTGACTGCGACATCATCCATTAAATTGTTTAAAGCAGCCCATTGATTAAGGGATTCTACTGTATTTAATCTGTTTAAATCCATGATTTCAGATAGTTTACAGCTGATATGTTTGTTTTTTTCGCTTCAATGCTTGAATACTGTCGACAGTCCAAACACTAATGCTGGTTACCTGTGATGACTTTAAATTGCTCAGGTAAATAATTTTACAACTCACTGTTCAGTTTTAAAACTGTCTTTTAAATCTTAATATCGTCTGTTAAGACTCCAAACTTTAAATATTTCCAGGTAAATCTGTTGTTTAAACTTATAACGCTGGACTTCTATTGCTATTCAGTGAAGACTGATGATAAGTTCGCTACCTGCACCGTATTAAAAAAAAGCCGCTCTAAAATCATGTTGACCAATCAGCGAACATTTAAATTTAGTAAATGGAAAACCTAGTTAAAAATAGCTACTGAAAATCCCCAATCGATACACAGGTGCACTTATACTCGATAACGTCACGGTCGGGTGATTCCCCATAGGTGTATATAGGATCCTCACTGATCCTCACGGATTGAGGATCTCCCATTATAAAGTATCTGGGGTTGAACCCCCATTCCCTATTCATCATATGCAAAAGCATTCCTTAGCTGGATTTTGATTCATATAATCTTGGATCTTTGAAATCATTAATTTTCAAATGTTTAAATAATCTCTTTTATCTATCAATTTCTGAAATGTGCATATATATATAACAACAAAAGAAAACAGGTATTTTTGTTAGATATTTGATTCTACCCAGATCTAAATGTCTGCCAGTTTGTCAAACTACTTGTCGGTTATTTTCCCCTCAATGCTCCGTTTTCCCCCACTATCAATGAACTAGCAGTATAGTTGTAAATATCTTGACTGGGTGTAATATAACATTACTCATTTAGTGGGTCTCGGTGGCCGATTGAGCTAAAGCGTGCTTACGTATCACAGTGTTGTTCACTGCTAGTTTCGAATCCGCTCGGGGTTGATCTTAGTATGAAAAAGTTTATCGACTTGCTTTCAAAGGTCAATAATTTTTTCCGGGAACTTCGGTTTCCCCGACTTGCTTTCCAAAGGTCAATGATTTTTTCCGGGTACTTCGGTTTCCTCGACTTGCTTTCCAAAGGTCAAGGATTTTTTCCAGGTACTTCGGTTTCCTCGACTTGCTTTCCAAAGGTCAATAATTTTTCCGGGTACTTCGGTTTCCCCGACTTGCTTTTCAAAGGTCAATGATATTTTCCGGGTACTTCGGTTTCCTCGACTTGCTTTCCAAAGGTCAAGGATTTTTTCCGGGATCTTCGGTTTCCTCGACTTGCTTTCCAAAGGTCAATGATTTTTTCCGGGTACTTCGGTTTCCCCGACTTGCTTTCCAAAATGTTAATGATTTTTTCCGGGTACTTCGGTTTCCCCGACTTGCTTTCCAAAAGTTCAATGATTTTTTCCGGGTACTTCGGTTTCCTCGACTTGCTTTCCAAAATGTCAATGATTTTTTCCGGGTACCTCGGTTTCCCCGACTTGCTTTCCAAAGTTCAATGATTTTTTCCGGGTACTTCGGTTTGTTTCCTCGACTTGCTTTCCAAAGGTCAATGATTTTTTCCGGGTACCTCGGTTTCCTCGACTTGCTTTCCAAAGGTTAATGATATTTTCCAGGTACTTCGGTTTCCTCGACTTGCTTTCCAATGATTTTTTCCAGGTACTTCGGTTTCCTCGACTTGCTTTCCAAAGGTCAATAATTTTTCCTGGTACTTCGGTTTCCCCCACTTGCTTTCCAAAGGTCAAGGATTTTTTCCGGGATCTTCGGTTTCCTCGACTTGCTTTCCAAAGGTCAATGATTTTTTCCGGGTACTTCGGTTTCCCCGACTTGTTTTCCAAAATGTCAATGATTTTTTCCGGGTACTTCGGTTTCCCCGACTTGCTTTCCAAAAGTTCAATGATTTTTTCCGGGTACTTCGGTTTCCTCGACTTGCTTTCCAAAATGTCAATGATTTTTTCCGGGTACCTCGGTTTCCCCGACTTGCTTTCCAAGGGTCAATGATTTTTTCCGGGTACTTCGGTTTGTTTCCTCGACTTGCTTTCTAAAGGTCAATGATTTTTTCCGGGTACTTCGGTTTTTCCAACCATACCAGAACCGACCGTCTCTATAAAACAATCTTAACTCGGTCGATAAAACATTAATACTCCACTCAAATCATTCAATTAATTTAAAGTTTTCCTAGTTACAGGAAATATAAATTACATTTCTCCTTTTGGTAAAGCACCGTGATGTGCTGAACATATAACAAATACCTGCTGAATTTTGATGTGCCGTAAGTGCACATTTCGGAAAATCATTCCTCATCAGTGACACTAGGGGCCGAAAAGTCTTATACATGTAGATAAAAAAAACATAGCCAAACAGTTGGAAAATAATAAATCCAAGCTGATTATGATTTTTTATTTAAATAATGCATTTAAATATCAGCACATGACAGAACTGTTCCTTTGTAACTTACCGCAATGCGTTTAACTACACTCAAAAATTGAAATGAATTTTTTTTTCTTCACAGTTTGTAATTGGTATGCGTTTCTATCTTAAATACATGTATGTGTGTTTATCGTTATCGTTAAAGAAAAAAATATGAAGAATTTGGCATTTTGTATATGGCACAAAAACATGGAATTTCAAATGCTTGATACGCTGAAAAAATTGACTATGGCGTAAACGCCATAAAAACCAAGTCATCTTTTTTATTCCCCCTTGGTTCTAGTTCTAGCACAATAACAATTAGCAATGATAATTGCGATCTTTATTTGCGACATTGTAATATTACACTTGCACTAGCACCCCAGAGTTCGTTATTAGTTCGCACCGCTAGTACAAAGGAGATCGTAAATACTTCTGTTTCAAGTAATCCTCAAAATTGATAAAAATGTTTTTGTTTCCAGCCCCTAAAATTGCCGATTAGACGTAAATTAAACCATCAATGTACCTTTAGTTTCTTAAAGTAACGACATGCATATATCATGCTTCGCCAAAAAAATAAATTAAAAAAATTTAAAAAATAATAAATAAATAAATAAATAAATAAATAAATAAATAAATAATAAAAAATTACTTTGAATAAAAAAGTGTTACATAGAACTTTAAGCAGAAAAGACAGAAAAAAAGAAAAAAGAAAACAATAAATAAAATTGTAATAAAACTGTAAACTTTTTATTTATTTATTTTGAAAACATGCTTCTTTGAAAATTAAAACCAAATCTGACACATTGGATATATATAAAATTATATAATGAGAATTGAAAGTGGGTTATCTCCCCTGTTTTCCGCCAGGGGCGTGCTTGTTCCCAGTTCATCAGCATCTGTACATTACGTATCATTAAATGAAATTGATTTAAATTGCGACTACCTATCGGATATCCCGCATATTTCAACAGTTAACCAATTGTCTCTTATCAAGTTTGTAAGGGAAATTTAACCATCATTTTAAAAATGATACCCAAAAGTGTCGGTAAAGTTGTTTAGACAAAATCCACAAGAATTAGAATATCACACTTTATATTATGTCCAAATATCAATTATCGCAAAATTAACGCGAAGGGGCGAAGTTGTGATTATGCGAGGGAGTGAAGTGGCGAAAGCACATTTGGGAATGCAAATGAAATTATGTCCTAAGTTTGATGGAGGGATTGCCGTTCCATGTTTAAAATTATTAAAAATTATTATCATTGCATGTAACAAAAGAAAAAAAAAAAAAAAAAAAAAAAAAAAAGAAATAAAGAAAAGCGTCATATGGATAACATCAAATCTGACGCATGTATGAGCCGCCTTTTTCTCAAATGGGTTAAAAATATTATATTTGAGATGCAAACTGATAAATATATGGTAAAGTTGGCTGAGAATGACTTAATGTTGATTAAACTTCGCGTCACAGTCAGTATTGTTTTACCTGTAAACTTGTAACATACAGGTTTATGCTATCATTATTGCAAAAGCTCAAACAGTAAAAAACAGCGTCACCTAAACACATAATGACGTCATTATTGTTTTTATTGCCAGGTCCCAGTTTCACAATCATTTCTTAACTAAGATTTCCCTTAACTTAAATCTGGGAAATTTGAAATCTGAATAATTTTATTTATTGTTAAAATATATAGGAATTTAAGCTGTTATTTTAACAATCCCCACATGCAAAAAATATCTATATTTAGATTGTATTGAGATTGCCAAAAATTTGCTAAATTTAGGTTAAGAAAAATCTAAAATGAGATATGATTGTAAAACTTGGGCCTTCTGTTGACGTGAGAATTTAACTTTGATGGTTTTTTGGGATTGTGTTTGACCATGGACTGGTATGTTTGTGTTGATGTTATAAACGATAACTTTTTACGTGTTCAAAAACGCATTCCATATTGGATTTCATACATATTTTTATGCAAATTGATAGTTTATCATAATTAACCAAAACAAGAACATAAATAAATAGATAAGTAAGTAAATAAATAAATAAATAATGTTGTCTTAAATTATTAAATATAACTTGTACTTTCATACGTTGGTTCATTGTTTAATAAACTAAATCAGTTCTTAATTTTGAAATGTGCGTTTTATGAACACAAATTGTAAAACAAGTTTTTTGTTTGGGATCGTTGCTAAAAACTCTTCAAGTAAGAGAATAACCACACCATTAAATATTTACTCAAGTGATCGTCAATATTTTGGTGATTTTATGTTCAGAATTTGTGTTTGTCAATTCTTGCTCTGTTGTGATTAATTTTTTTCAATCGTTTACAATAATTTGTTGTTTTTACAATTTATAATGTGAATGTATCATATACCCGGATGGGAATCCATAACTCAGTAGGCAGTACTTTGTGCTGTCAGAAAATGTACAATTTATTAAAATTTTCAATCGTCTAAAATTTTTAATTTATTTAAAACTAAGGTTTGTTCCCTCATGTAAAGCATTCCTTAGCTGGATTTGGATTTATATAATTTTGAAACTTAAGATGCATTATTTTCAACTGTTTGGCTTATATTTTTATGTTTCAAACTTTTCGGTCTTAGTGTCACTGATGAGGAATGAATTTCCGAAATGTGCACATCTGGCACATCAAAATTTAACTGGTATTTGTATTATATATTTACTAGTATTTTTATGATGTTTTCTTGACTGCAATGGCAATATACAAGTACATTTTGCAGTAACAAGTTTCTTTATATTTTTACTAATTAGACTTTATTTCAATCCACATTCCAACCATGCCTACTGTGATATTAGCAGTTGTTTTGCCATGTTTAACATAACTCTTTTTTTAAAAAAAAGCCATAAAAATCTCGCCCAGCCTTAACACAACATAACTACTGTCAGGATCATTGTAAAACTCCCTAGTGTTGTTTGCTATATGAAATTTTATACTGACGCCAAGTTGCTATATATAAATCAAGAAATGAATGACCACTACTGTCCGATTCACGTCTAATGTAGGACTAGATTTTAAGGTTTTAGACGAGAAATAAAAAAAAGTTTGAAAAACTAGTGCTACAGCACACGTAAATCAAACAGTAATTGAATAAAATTTTACTCTGTTCATTAAACATTTTCATCTTCATTTTTGAAATTTACTTAAAAGTAAGGTTTGATCTCTCATGCAAAGCATTCCTTAGCTGGATTTGGACTGATATAATTTTGGAACTTTAGATTCATTAAGTTTCAACTGTTTGGCTTATGATTTTTATGTATGTATCAAACTTTTTGGCCTCCCTGATGAGGAATGAATTTCCGAAATCTGGCACAGCGAAATTTAACAGGTATTTGTATTATATATGTACTATTTTATGATATTCAGTCTCTTTACTTTTATCGTGACATTTACACATTTAAAGCTGCATTAAGTTTTTCAATTTTCTGAATTTTTTCTGATTTTCTAAAAATATATTTTTTTAAAAATAGATATATTCTAACCACGATCCGTGACATTCATTTTCTAAAATTTCATTTCTTTTAGCTGTAAATTAACGGAATCCTCTGACCGTGTTGGTCAATGTTTAACGATGGTAATTATGAGCTTTGAGCATGCGCACGGATGTACGGAAAAAACCCTAGAATCGAAGGCTGAAACATGACAGATTGCATTAATTGTCCTTCAATAATATCCATATGTATTTGAAATGGCGTTATGTAATCCCTCACTAAGTCACAAATGACAAATTCAACGAAGTTCTGTGTTTATTTATCGTATTTCACCGTTTTGAAAGTTGTGTTTAAATGACCCGGGTTTTGAATGACGTAACCATTTTCTAATATTAGATCCCAAATGCCGCATCTCGCTGGTAGATTACTGTAATTTCTGTATTTATTCGAGCTTTTATCTTTGAACCAAATGTAACATTGTTCATTTGGAACATCATTAATTAGATTAGCACCGTTTTATTCTTTTCTTTGGACAACTTTATGCAGCTTTAAATCATATATTTGTGAAAGAAAAAATGAAGCGAAAGAAATTCTTAATTGAGAATAAAATAAAGATTCCAGTTTAAATAATGCACACCCTTTATATGAAGTTAAAATTATAAACATCCATTACCGTAGCTAGACCCTAATTTTTACCGAGGCAGCTTTTTTTTCAAAGGGATCGGTCTGAAACGCTATGGCAATTCGCCTGCTTTTGCGACCGGGGGGGGGTGCTCCCTCTGATTTTTTAAAGACATAGTTTTAAATAGCGCATCTCGAGACCATTTCAGTTAATAATTTCTTATTATAAATTCGTATATTCTGTACTTGTTTTCTTTTTCAAAGGGATCAGTCTGAAAGGCTATGGCAATTCGCCTGCTTTTGCGACCGGGGGTGGGGGTGGGGGGGGATGCTCCCTCTGTTTTTTTTAAAGACATAGTTTTAAAAAGCGCATCTCAAGACCATTTCAGTTAATAATTTCTTGTTATAAAAGCGTATATGATGTACTTTTTTGTCCAACTTTTAGATGTTTGACTTAATGAACATTTTTGTCATGGCTGACTGGATAAACATCTCTAATAAAAACCTATCATGCTTTTACCAGCAGGTAGACAGTAAAAGTTATTATTGGTGAATTTTTTACCGAGGCAACTGCGGTTGTCTCAAATGTAGCCTATGGTAATGACAGCATTTGCGTGTGTCATGCCTTGTACTTACAATTTTTGTGCGAAATTGTTAACCCTGTATTTCAATGTTTATTAGCACTTTGCGTCTAGTGCTAGCCACCTGATATAAACCAGTAAAAAGGCAAATTACTGAGAAATAGTATTCCAAGGAAAGATGAACATCTAATTTTTCATAATTTTGAACATGTTTTATTCAACTTTGATAAATGGTCTTGTTGAAAAACTCCATCACTGTAAGAAAAATTGGGCGAATTCTGCATCAATAATATGCACATCTCCTATCACTGATGATGCTTTGCTCTGCATCTATTCCAAGTTTCGTAAAATTGTGATATATAGTTTTGAAGAATTATCATCGACAGGAAATGGGAGAATAATATATATACCCTCTTACTTTGAAAATAGCAAATAGCAAATAACTTTAGTTCATTTTGTTACGTGGTCTTTTCCCAGTCCCTCGCTTTTTTTCACAGAAACTTTTGCGATTGCAATTTTTGTAATAGATACGCCAAATTATTATTTTGAAACATAACATGGAACATAACTTTTGTTAATTGAAAAAAAGTGAAAGAGGACTACAAATTTTAGTATTTATTTTTGATAACATTATGATCGATCCCAGAATGTTATACTTGATATTTAAGTGTCAGTTATTGTCCAATAACCAGCATCTTCCGGATCCTGAGGATAGGTGTAAACTGTTCCAGGACTCTGCGAATACATGTATAAAAATTCATCAGGTGTGGGTACTGGTGATATTAAGTAATAACCCGTATCCAACAACACAACCTTCATAAAAGAATAATTATTTTTCGCTGGTTCAAAGAACAACTGGCCATTGTCAAGTGTTAGGTATCTCTGCCACATGACTGATTTGATCTTGAACACATTATCTCTTCGGGCAATAGTAAACCTAAATGTACTCTTGTCATCAACGGTGGTGGATCCCTCGCACGGATATTCGATTCGACTACCAACTTTTCCTACAGGGATTTCATATTTCATCGCAGTCATATACCAATCTGGCCATTCCTTAGGCGAAAGCGTGAGTGGTCTGTTTTGTAAATTCGATAAGTCTTGGAAATGAAGTCCCCTTCTCAGCCATCAAAGAACGAAGTAATGTGTATCTTCCTGCCATCCAATTATTAGCTGAAAAGAAAGCGGCTTTGTCGAGTGTTGGTCTGGTGAGGAACTCTAATCTCCTTTCGTCGATTCCAAACCCGGCTTCGATGGAGGCGCGGATTTGTGACTGGGCTGTGCCGGCTTTTTCAGCGACAGCATATAACGCCCAGCGTGTCAAATCTTGGAGTACAGTTAATTGTGCATACATGTCAATAAATGCCATAGCTCTGTAATGCTGTCCTTCTCTTGAAGCATAGTATAAAGCTTTGGTTGCAACTTCACCCTGGAATGAAACTCCTAACAAGAGACGAGTTGTTACTTCAAGATGGTTCATATCATCTGTGGTCACAATCTTTGCGCTTAGATACGGTTTTAACCCTTCAAACATTGTTATAAACTCGTCAGTAACACCCTGTGCTTTTGCTCTCATATCGACTTCATCATATTCTGCAAACGCCTCATCGACAATGTTTTTATAAACATCGGCGGGACTTTCTGCGAATATACCATATATCTGTGATGCGATACTAAAGAAGGTCGATGCTGTACCTCCAACAACAGGTACGACGTTAAGAAATGTGCTGCACAAATCAAGTGAAGACGTTACCAGTAACGCCTGGTTGTGTTCGGTTAGAGATGGGATTGCCGTGTTCATATCCACTAATGCAGCTGATATGGTTTCCACAGTATCGCTATCTGATTCGGATAGTTGTGCCGACATAAGATTGGCTTCATCACTAATATCAATGCCCTGCTCTAACAATGTTGCTTGTAGACTGTCTAACGCCGCCAATCCTTCATCTGCTGAAGCCGCTGATGTCATTTCTAGCGGTAAAACAACCAACGCTGTCAGCAAACAGATTAATCTGGTCACCATATTGTCTGTCGAAAAATGAAAAAAAAGGGCTAGTAAATATCGTCTGTCGAAAAATGAATGAAAAGGGACTAACAAATATCGTCTAGAATTCCTGGAATTTTATAAAAATGTTTCCCCTAATTAACGCTAAAGAACAGATAAAGAACAGATTTGCCTCCGGTTACATCATAATACACTCTCTCTCTGCCTTAGCAACCACTGCGGTAGCTCAGTTGGTATAGTGTTCGCTCTGTAAGTGGAAGGTCGTGGGTTCGAACACCGGTGGGTCTGACCCAAGACTTGAACGTGGGTAGTGACTGTTCTTTCGCCAAGCACTCGGCATTACAAAATGAAAGTCACGGATTCACGAGGTCCCGTGTCATGGCAGGCATGGAACGATAAAGAACCCTGCTGTATAATGCCATCAGCGCAACGCACAGGCAAAATTTCTGCACTTTCGCCTATAGCTGCCGACGTCTCGATATAAATGAAATATTCTTGACTGGGGCGTTAAACACCATCACTCAACTCAACTTAACTCTCTGCCTTAGCAGACATATTTGAATGAATTTAAACAGCACAAGAAACAAGTGTAAAGCAATATAAGACTGTATAGTATTTAGATGTGTAGGTCAAAGGGGCAAATGGCGATGTTGAATTGAAAGCAACAATTTGGTCCTCAAGAGACACTACATCTAGTTTTACCCGAAAACGTTATAAAAAACTGTCGAACATTCTCAAACTCGAATGCCATGATCGACGTTTTGACCTGTAACGCACTTATTATACTGATTTCCTTTTGTAATAAGGATTTAGTTTTTATCGCCAGGTTAAACGTTATACGTGTATAAAATGGAACAGGAAAAAAATAATTCATGATGAAAAAAGTCAGATTCTATTTCGTGACTTTTTTAATGAAAAAGAAGAAAGACTCATCCCTGGGTCCAGTTAGTTTTTAAAACAATACAAAAAACATTTTGAGCTATCCGAAACCGAACCTCAAGCACTATTGGAAAACCGCATACATTGGTCAGAGGCAGCCTTCGAAAGTTTTTAGGTTCGAACCCCAGTCTGGCAATATTTTAGACTGAAAATTTGAGATGTTGCTCTCTCGCCTGAAGCTTGACAATTAGCGGACAGAGTATCAACTAGTTTTTATTTGCGGCACCTGTGAACTTGCATGTAAAAGACGCCGTAAGAGCGCGATAGTACAAACACGATTTGAAACATATATCCATGTCATGCATGTCTTATCTTGCTGTTCATTCATTCTAAGGGGTTTATAAATTGTTCTTGTCGCGAAAGGAGCTAATGCGACCTTAAACCACATTGCAACAAACTTTCGGAGAAAACCTGTTAATACATACCAAATCAAATAGTTAACAAAACAGAAAAGCACGGTTGAATAAAATATTACTGACAAAAAATAATTATAAATGAATTTTTAAAAAATAAATAAAATAAATAAACAAATAAATAAATAAAATTTCTCTTTTCATGAAATGGCAAGATGTTATCTCCAACAAAAATATTTGGGTTTTTTCTTTTCAAGTAGCGATTAAATTAAAAATATTTTTTGTTCAAATTTTAATATCTGTTTGAATATGGTCATTTTCTTTCTCTTTGCATGTAGCGTCTACTGTTTTTTAGATTTGTTAATTTAATCACACATGTAAAAAATAAAATATGAGGGGCCGAAATGATTTATTGGAATATGTAATTTTTATCACAAATGTGTTTTTTTCTATATATTAAAATCAACCATGACGTTTTGATCATAAAACATTCAATGAAGCTTTATCTCTAAATGTTACATGGATATGTTCCTTCAGTTTTACCTACAAAAAAGTTATTTAAAGTAATTACTATTTAAACATCCCACTGAACGATTAACAAAAGTTTTGTACAGAAATACAGCAGTACTGTTACCTATAGTGCGTGTCTGGCTGATGTAAAGTATAAAATAATTAAAACTAAGCAACAGCAACAGTAACAACTGTTTGTTTTATAATTTTGTTTTGCTTTAGGAAAGACAGAATTTCCATTTTTAATTATAACGCGATATCGTGATTGGAAGAAAAATTGACGATCGGGATTCTATTATTTGAATATCTGATGTTTATATTCACTGTAAGTAAAGAATATTAAATAAACAAATAATTTGAGTAAAAAGGTTTTACAACTTGATCCATTTTTTTTGGTTTCTTTTTAGGTTGCTTACAGTATCTCTCATGGCGTTGGTTTCAATTCAACTATGAAAAGCTTACATTTAGCTTATCGAAGTGTGCTTGTAAGAACACTACTGTTTCTTTTACTTTACAAGAAAAGACCTCCTCAAAACGGTGTCCGAGTGAACCTATGTACTCGCTTTAAAATCAGTTCGCCTGTCACCGTCAAGTTTGAATCCCAAGTTTGGGCAGACACTATTATAAGAAATCCTGAGGGTCGGTAGTTTTTTTTTATCTTATCATTCCAGAACCGACTGTTCGAATAAAGTACAAATGTCTTAAATTGGGCAAAATAAAAAATATTATTCTTTTTAATAATCTTCCAAAAAAGTAGATAATGGATGCACTTGTTTGGTGGATACTACGATTTTGAGGATTACTAGTAACTCAATTTAGTTCATAGCCATATTATTTAAAACAAAATACTAGAACCAATTCCTATACCTACAGAAATGTGGATAATCTGGTTTCAGCGCGTTTTTCTAACAAAGTCTGATGCTTCTCGATTCCTTGTAAAAATACAAAGAAAAAAAAATTAAAACAGGTCTAGGTTTCGCGATTCCCTAAAAACAACAAATGAACTTTTCAAGTGTAAAATCTCATGATTTCAGTCATTACTGGTTGACCTTTTTGTTCTCGTCTGCTGTCAACTCCAAGGTCAGTTAGGTGCCTCGGTGGCCGAGTGGTCTAAAGCGCACTTACTGATAATAGCGCCTCTCACCGCTTAGGTTCGAATCCACCTCGGGACAGATCCTAGCGTGAGAAAGGTTGTCAGTTCGCTTGCCGAAGGACGGCGGATTTCTCCGGGCACTCCGATTTCCTCAACCATCTCAGAACTGACCGCCTCGAAATAAGTGAAAGAATCTTGACTGGGGCGTAAAACACCATTACTCCACTCCACTTCACTTCACCACGCCACTCCAGTTGTCATTAAACTCTCAACTCTCAATT
Source organism: Tegillarca granosa (assembly GCA_029721355.1). Lineage (NCBI taxonomy): Eukaryota > Metazoa > Mollusca > Bivalvia > Arcoida > Arcidae > Tegillarca > Tegillarca granosa. Next base: position 9,814,983 of record CM056609.1, read on the forward strand.
CTAAAGGTCACAAGTCTTCAGGACCAAGCGTTTATTAGTTTCATCGAGATATAATGAAAAACTATTTAATTTGATATCTGTTGCTAGTGCCACCTGTTAACTGAATTTTGTGTTATTGCTAAAATTTAAATTATTTTCAATTAACTTTTTTATCAATTCGATCAGACTGTCAAAAGTATCTTTTATAAAAGTAGTAATGAATATGGACTGTACAAAAAGATGTTTTACTATTTAAAGGTTACAACGTGAGAATTATATGTTGCCTGCATCATTTAAATTTAAAACATATCTGCAATTTGCAATTAAGGGAGTTAACATGGCAATGATTGTCATGGAGGTCGGAAGTTTTCAAGCTTGATACGAGGTCGTATATAGTTGTAAACATGAAAAAATGTAATTGTCTGCGGTTTTAATATTTTAACTGTTGGCTTAAATTGACGTTTTTTTTTATCAACACAATATAGAAAATACTTAGCAACTATATATATATATGTTGTGATATATTTATTTTCGGCCTCCAATGTCACTGAGGAATGATTTTCTGAAATGTGCACATATGTCATACAATTTTAACAGGTATTTTTGTATCGTGTCACTTTTTTCACAGCCTGTGGTCTACAAATATTCAAATTAAAAATATAAACATGTCTTATGTATTACATGAGCCCCCCCCCCACACACACACACAGACACACAATAAACACATATTTTTTGACAGACATTAATTAATCATTTTTCCGTGTTTTTTTATTTTAATTTTATTTCTTATTTCTTTTTTTTTTTTTTTTGGGGGGGGGGGGAGGGGGAAGGGGGACTTGGAAGAAAAATGCCACATACCAAATAAGCAGGCTACACAGAAGCGATTCTTAAGTTGGACAGAATATCAGCAAGATTGTTTTTCTCAGATTTTATACATGTTTTTTTTTTAAGAAATGTTCAAAACAACATTGCCGAAGGAGTGAAAGACCTTAATGATTCAAACGTCTGACTATTTTTATTGGTTAAACTTTGAATATTGTGTTACACTGTTGCTTTTTGTTTGCCTTTGCAACCATCCCAATTCAGAAATTAATTGATACATATTATCTCCAGTCATATGATCTATATTATGTGGAAATGAAAAACCTGTTTATTTTATGCAGCGCAGCAGTATCCCGAAATACAATATTATTTACATCATTTACATATCACGCATTATTGGAATATCATACATTGTTGTACATAATTTTTTAACGTTTTTCGAAGAAACTCTATGTTTTTCGATTTCTGGACAAAAATCAAAGTTGAATATTTCAAATGTCAAATCTTATAATTATGATTCCCCACCCAAAGGTGGGGAATCATATTGTTTTCGTTCTGTTTCTTCTTCTTCTTCTTCTTCTTCTTATTATTATTATTTTTATAATTTTTTTTCTTCCTTAAAATTGTCCGGTGCAGAACTCGGAAACGGTATGATGGGTTTCGATGAAATTTGGTACCAACAATCTGCTATCTTGGTAGATATGGATAAATGATCAAATTTTTTTCTATCTCGACGGCTCAGCGGTCGGTGCGTGTATATATGAGTGCCCGAAAAAAATGGGTAATCTGAATTAATGTATACAGTTAAGCACTAAACAAAAATGATTGAATGTTAATGAACTACATGTTAATTAAGTGACTAACCTCTTTCTCACATACATAATTTGTTCTTAATAAATTCTCAGTTACTATGTATTAAATTGTTAAAAATATATCAAATTTTTATCAGCACTGCCAAACAAGTTAAACGCATCATTCATTCTCGTTCAAAATTTAAGGATAGGTTCCTGCACCATTAAAGTTTTACATCCATGGGTATTTATTGGATGAGGGACAGGAAGATGGGGTCTTAAAAACAAAAATCACCAATTTTTCCTTTAACACTTTGCGGTGTGCTATAAAACCATATATAGGGCTTTGTCATAACTCATAAACTAATGAGATCACCATCCCTAAAGTATATATTTTCTGGTTCCTAATGATAAAATGAAAAGAATGACACTAATCAAAGACACCTAAGGTCCTTTCCCACTAGGGCTGGGTGGTGCTAAGTTAATTTTAAACTATTGAAATCCCCACCCCTAATTTATGTATTTTCTGGTTCCTTATGAAAAGTTGAATAGAGTGATATTAATAAAAGGCACCTAAGGTCATTTCCCACTGTGGGTGGTGCTATGTACATGTATAGCTTTTAAATAGTTAAAATCCTTTCCACTCATCTGTATATTTTCTTGTTCATTATGGACTTTTGAAAAGAGTGATAAAAACCTCCAGGAAATCATTTTCAAGAGAGGGTAGGGGTGGGAAGCCAGAATTCTTAACACCCACCCTCAGTCAAGAAACACTATCTCATGGCATACTTGATTTCATTTTTTAAGGCAAGTTTACAGGATTAAATTCCTATTCAAAGAATTGTAAACAAATTCAATAGCATTATTACATGTTTTGATATGGATAATTGCTTTAATCTCTTTGTCAATTATCCATTAATATGTAGGTTATGGCTACTTCACAGTCATGACACATGTCAATCAAATTTGTTGGTTAAACACCTCACAGTTCGTGAAATAGATTTGCTATCAATCAAAGTTGAATACCTGTCCAATCAAAATACACCAGCTAATAGAATTGCCAATTTAATGGATAGGACCTATGTCAGAAGACAGAACGCATGATTCTGATCTATTAAACTTGTATAATTTACATACATTTCGAATCATAAATTTATACATGCAGATTCGGACTCCCGTGATCAATTGGTTTCTTTTAACAAAAAACATTGTTGCAACAATGGGGTATGAGGGAATAAAAATATATATTAAAATGAATACTACTCGAATTATAATTGTACAATTCGATGTTAACTTTAAATTTACTTGTCTTCCGCCCTTTCTCTTAGTCAGCTTTCGATTACTAGTAATGGATACTATCAATCCATCTCGAGATCAGTCCATCAGCAGGTGTATATTTTAGACAATATATAGATTATGGATGGTGGGGAATCATACGTAACTGGTATCCCAGTTACAATCTCTAGTTTTAGTTGCAGTTGATGATTGATGACCTATTTGAAATTTTCGACCGCCTTTTTGTCCTAAAACAAGTATGTAATTCTATTGTAAATAAATATCCATTCTCGAAACAACGCATGAAAACAATACACTAAACTGAATTGTTGTTTTTATTACATTATGATTCAGATTCGTTTCAGCTTAGCGGTGAATATTACTTTTGTAGCTTAATACAACGAAATTATACAGTGCTATGGATTCATCAAAATACAATTATAATAAATTTGCTTTGAGGAAATAATTGTTTTACTGTTTTAACATGCTTACAGCTTTTCTTGTACATATACCACGTTGACAAAAAATTGCTTTGAAAAAAAACATTGTATATTTAATAATTATTCAAAGCCTGACTGAATAGAGTTTGAAGAAAACTGCATGGTCCGGTTTACGTCAGTATATGTCAACATCAAAATCAATTTGTGATATTAAAAAATCCAGCCAGCCATTTTAGTCTTTTTATATCTTACCAGTTACCTGAATGAATTAACCAAGAAACTTTAAATATTTGCGACCCATGTTTAATTGAAAAACCAAGGTACCCGATATGGTTACTAGCTTTTTATTATCTTAAGTTTCTTGAAAAAAGGCATTTTAGGTACAAACTCGAATACATTAAATTACACCAAACATTTTTTTCCATTCGGTTTACTCTTTCTTAGCTTTAAAAAATAATATCCATAACTCAGTAAGCAGTATTTTGTACTAAGAAAATTAACCATTTAGCAAAATTGTCAGCCGATTTAATTTTTTTAAATTTATTACAAACTAAGGTTTGTTCCCTCATGTAAAGCAATCCTCAGCCGGATTTGGAGTCATATAATTTTTGAACTTTGGATCCATTCATTTTCAACTGTCTGGCTTGTTTTTTATCTATCAAATTTATCGGCCCCTAGTGTGTCACTGATGGGGAATGATTTTTCGAAATGTGCATATATGGCACATCGAAATTGAACAGGTATTTTTGTTATTTAATACCCTTTCTTAGCTTTAAAACTACAGCTTATTAACAATAATCGCTTTAAATCCATTTTCAAATAGTATTAAAATGTAATCTGAATGCTTGATAAACTTTAATTACTGATAATATTTAACAACTTCTAATTCTGCTATTTATAGTTTATAGGAAAACATCGTAACCATATAAATAAAAAAGAAATTATAATTCATTTGATTTATTTATAAATTAATTTCTTTCATCTATTTTATTTATCTATAGGTATCCCTGAGCTTGTAGAGTGGATCGGCTTTAGTGCGCCCTTATACAAGGCAGTTCGAAACGCATTTGCATGTCTGAAGCTTTCTCGAACTTGTTCCTAGAGTATTGCTAATAAACTCTGAAATTTTGCAGCAAATCATGTAACGATATTCTTTGAATTGCATAAATTCTTAGCATTTGCTATCATAAAATCTGCAACATTTTTATATCACAGGATATGGCGTCTCAAAACAAAACAAATATTTTGTTGTTCAAGTGAACTGCCCGGAAAATTTCCCAACTCTAATGACCTAAAGTTGCATTTTGTTAAAGTCAAGTTGATATACGCTTTGATGTACAACGATAAGTATCACGGCCAATGATGTCACTTCTTTGTCTGTAGTAACCTCCAATAGTTCATTATAGAGGCTAAACTGTAAAAAATTGTCCTTTTCATTTAGTTGTTCTAATGATTGTAATACATTCAGTTTCTTAAGCTATGCAGATTATTTTTAGTTGTTTGCATGAAAGTAGAAAGACATAGCACGGCGTATATTGAAAAAAAAAAAAACGGATCGGTATTTTTGATAATTTGGTTTTTTGGTATTGTGTTGGAAGCTTCCAGTGAAGCAGTACAAAATTGTCAAAAATTAAATACTAAATCAATAAGTGACGAATAGGCAGCTCATCTCGACTCTTTGTTAGCTTTATTTCGGATTCTCGGCACAAGCTATCCGATCTCTTTGCAATTTTTCGGCCACTCGACCCCTCATTAGCTTTTTCGGTCGCTCGATCTCTCGTTAGCCTCTAGGCAGCTTTTCGGTCACTCGGTCCCTTGTTAGCTCATGCAGTTATATGGGTTATATCCGTATTTTAGAAATGAAATAATTATTGTTCGAGAATGATAATGAAAGGATCGATACGACCTTCAATATTAGTGATAATATTTTGTTATTTATATTATTTTGACTAAATAAGATATCTTAAAATATCTATGACTTGTTTTTCTATTTTGTATTTATGAACTAATACTGGATATATTTGACTTACCATAGCCCTTGCATTCTCAAAATTGACATGCACGTGACGGGTGTAGCTAGCTAGACAGAAAGTGCTTACCCTTCCGGAGCACCCGGCCTCTCTTCCTTGATGGAAGTTCACGTGTTTAACTAATTTTGCCAGCTTTCAAGTTTTTATTTTGTTCTTTGGGACTGTGATTTGGACAGGGACTGGTATGTTTGTTTTATTATTATTGTTAACTTAGCAAATTTAAAATCTAAGCGACCCCTCAGTAGCTAGTGGCCGAAGGAGCTGCCAAACCGTTGACAGCCTTAGCTACCGAGAGGCCGAGACATTGATAGCTTCTAGCCCACTATCTATCCATAACTTGACCCCAAGTCTGTACTGTAGGTATCCAAGTTGTTTCAGTTTAGATCACCAGTCCTAAGGAAATACTTTCCTTTTTGCTGAATGTAGTACATTGACTAACAGATAATACTGTTATACAAAACAGATACAATTGTTGTTTTAAAAAGTACCTCCTAAACCGAAAACCAAAAACTAAATACAACCCTTGCAAATGAATTATGAATTTTCAATTGTACTACAATGTTATTTCGTACTTTGAAGTTAGATGCCCCTTCCCCTACGGAAATTAGTAGGTGAAAAATCCTTCTTCATCAAGCAGACAAGATAAAAACGTATTACATGCTAAAACTACCATATTGTAATAATTTGGGTTTTTCGATCTTCAAATAATGATAATGAAATATACAACCTGGAGTGAATGAAGTCATGGGAGATTCTTTTATTTCAAAAATCATATATTATCAATTTTAGATAAAATTAATTGTGTTAATAGTCAGATAATCATCCGAAAAAATTATGGTTACTATTAAATTCTTAAATTGTTTCAAACAGTTAATTTACCGCTATCATAATTACAAGAATTTGAAAAGTTTTAAAGTGTATGTGATGCATATAAATGGGTAGATTACCTAGTTAACGAATTAAGAGATTGCTAATTTTGCTTTGATTACTGATGTTAATGTCGCAGAAACTAATTAATGTATTTTCGTTTTATACTTTTCGGTGTTATTAAACCATACGCAGAGAAAACATTTTCATCAGATTTTATGGAGAAACTGTTATATAAAAGATTTTTGATTCATGTCCAAGAAGGTTCAAAGTAAAAAATTGATTTTTATGTACAATTTATCATCGGTTTTAAAGTTACAGTTTTAATTCGTTTTTTTTATTTTTGAAACGTAAGTTCCGAATAAAAAGAAATGGCAAACATAATTATCATCACATTGGTTTTAAAGTGTGCATTAAAGTTACGGCATTAAACAAACAAGGAAAGATTTTTTTGAATTATATAGAGGCGGTTATTTTAGAAAGGTTAATTAAATCGGAAATTTCGAAAAAAAACCACCGACTTTTGGTAAGCGAGCTTCTTTCACTTAATTAACTGCTCGATTTGGATTCAAACGTAGGCAAAGAGATGCGGTTTATTCTCCTAGGTTGATTTTATGTAACTCGATTAACTTGTCACCCAGTTCCTTGTAAGAAAACAACACAAAACACTATTTCACGTTTCAGTTTTTTTCCAGCTTTATTTTGCCAATAAAAAGGTAAAATACTACTTTTAGAAAAAATGAAATTTCATTTCACGTCTAAAAAAGAAATAGATAAATGTATTAAACGATGTGAAATTTATATGACATGGTATTAATCATTTCAAGTTTTGTTTTTTTGTTTTTTTGTTTTTTTTTTTTTTTTTTTTTGCGAATTCAGCACAATCAACTCATAAAGGTAACAATGTCTGTTTTATATCACAAAAATCAAATAAAGCATGTCATACAATAAAATTGGAATTTAAAAATAAAAAAAAAAGAAAGTTGAAAAATAGTTTTTGCACGTTTGTAACAAATGACAACAGTGCTTAATCGAACATTGAATTTCTAGTTAAAAATAATTAAAAACTTTATAGTTTTTTAATTACAATATTTTATTAAAGACATAAATTTTAAAGTTTACAGGAGTCATTAATAAAAAAACTGTAAAAACAGTCTTAACAAAGCGATAATTAAACTCCTTTATGTAATTTCCTTAACCAGTCCATAAATATTTATCATTTTTCAAATCTTTAATTAAACATGTTTTGATCAATCTTATACCACAAATGCAGTCTATGACTAGACTACTTCCATGAAGTATATTTTTTTAATCGTTGTTTACTTTATCGGTGTTATTATTCATTCGAAAATTGTCTCACTTTCAGTCTTTTATTCACGCTATTTTTCCCTTAGGGTTGTATACCTCCAAAATAAAAACGCCATTATGCTATCACAAGTGGTACAGACCTCGTATTCAGAAAATCTTCAATTCAATGTCATTCATTTAATTTTAAATTTAAATATGTAATCGACTTTTGATTTCTCTTGTGATTTTAGTTTTTAGTTTGCTGTTTCGTATCCTTAGTTGCATTGGCTGTTAGCAGTACATGTCCCTTATATCACCGATGAGGTGTGATTTTCCGAAATGTGCACATATGGCACACCTAAATTTAACAACAGGTATTTGTGTTATATATGTACAACTTGCTTTCTACTTCAATGTCGTCTTTATGTAGATTATTGGTTGCTGCCGGATACTTGTGCAGTGAAATGTTTGGATGTATCTTATTGCAATTGAAAAATACAAACCCAAAAACCAAAAATAAATCCCTTTTCGAATGTGAAAAATTGCCCTCAATTTTCGGCAAGTTGTATTAAAACTGTCTCTGTCTTTCGATCAAACCATAGAACGGTGGTGTTGAGAAAACATATTAAAATCTTATAACATATATTTCGCATTTATTATATTAATATTTGCACGCTAGATATTACCCTAAACGCGATATAGAAAAGCTTGCACATATCAATCTAAGAACTCCTCATGAGGAAAGAGAAATGTCACAGTTCAATTAATTGAGTAAAATTGTGTTTTGTTTTAATTTGATGCGAGAATTGTTTTGAAATAATGAGCATAAACTAGGCTTAATGTCTATAATTGTTTTGTAATTACGAAAGCTCAGAGATATTCTATCTCAAACAAAAATAGTGTAAAATGAATTCCCTGATTACAGCTTGGATTACAAAATCTCAGAGCATGACCAATTTACCTCACGGCGGAAAGGGACTGCGTTATGCAAACGATGGAAACGTTAAAAAGTTACGTCATGAACCATTGTTCATGACAATATTCTTTTAAAATTTTTGTACCTATATTTGGCTACCATTTGTAGGAAAAAAATTCCCCATAATCAAAAACTTTTAGGAATAAATAATTAACAATGAAAGATAAAAATATGCACGAAGATATTCCTTTGAACCCAATAAATAGGACTTTTTAAAACGGGGTTAACTACTTTTCTCTGCCATCAATACTTTCGGATATAGAAATACTTAATATAAAATTATATATATATGTGTGTGTGTGTGTGTGTGTGTGTGTGTGTGTGTGGATATTTAAGTCTATTTTTCACAAATGACTTTATTGATAGAGGGTAATGGGGTTTTGAAGTTGAATTTATGAAAACGGTTGGCTACATACTGTAAACATTCCACATGATGTCAATCGACGCACAGCTGGTTTTAGAGATGCCAATTAACCATTCCAATGACCATCAGAAACATAAGCAAATATTTTATTCTTGGTGACACCTACGCAGAGAAACATTCTATTAAACTAACGCGTGTCCATTTAATAAACAACTCATGTCCATTTATTCTTCATCTGTACTTTTGGACTGTACAAAGCATTTTAATATTAAACAAAGAAATCAATTTTATCTTAAAGTACTTCAAAGACAATTTATTCCTTAAACAGACACCCGTTATCTGGTTTTATACTTGTACTTAAAATAAAGGATATCACATGCTGGGTCTACTTTGTTTACACCAGATGCACACTTTTCATCCTTTACGTTTGCGATATATCTATATGAAATTTATCTTCCAAATTATTTGTATGACCATCCTTTGGTTCAATTTAAAGTAACAAAAATCTTTCAGTTTATATCACAATAAATTAATTAATGAAACTAACTAAAATAAGATATATAAATAAAACAAACATACCAGTCCTTGTCCATATCACAATCCCAAAAACAAAGTCAAAACTTTGCAAACTGGCAAAATAGGTGATACACGTGAACTTCCATCAAGGAAGTGAGGCCGGGTGCTCCGGAAGGGTAAGCACCTCCTGTTTAGCTAGCTACACCCGTCACGTGTAAGTCAATTTTGAGAATGAAAGGAACAAAGACCTATGGTAAGTCAAATATATCCAGTATAAGTTGGGATACAGTGACTACATACTTATCAACAATATTGTGATGACGGCCATAAAACTTTTTAAGGGCCCTAATTAGCCTAGGCTTGCAATATCCTTGTGTCAACAATTTGATTGTAAGTAATTTGCTTCGTTGCAGAAAGTTCCCATAGTGGGAACAAGCTCTACCGTACCGTATTAACTGTGAAACATATACACCATACGCAGGAGAAGCAGGGATATTACTGCAAAGAAACGGAAAGTTGACAATAGAAAAATTGAAGTCATCACGTTTGTCGTATAGCTTCAGATGTAACCTTTCATGGGTGTCATAATTGAGGTATAAGTCCAAATACGAAGCAGAACATGGAGAATCCGTCGTGTCTTTTATTTCAAGCTCACTTGGATAGATGACATTCACATATTCTCCAAATTTGTGATTATTTAGAGAAAGAACGTCATCTATATATCTGTATGTGTAGTTGAATGATTTAGCGACAGTCTTTTTTCCAGATTTGACAAGGTTCTGTAAAAATTCTGATTCATATGAATAAAGAAACAAATCAGCAAGTAAAGGTGCACAGTTTGTGCCCATTGGTATACCGATTGTTTGTTGAAAGATAATATTGCCAAACACAACAAATATGTTGTCTATCAAAAACTCTAACATTTTGTTGATGGTATCTTCAGTATATTTTTGTTTGCAGTCTGTATGGTGTTTTACAAAATAACCAGAATCCCTGTTGAGCACTAGATATTTATATCTTGGTTTACCGTTTTTGTAAAAAAATGAAAAGTGAATGATTTGTTTTAGACGTTCTTTCAATTTAGCATGAGGGATAGTGGTGTACAGGGTAGAAAAATCAAAAGTTTTTATACTTTTTACCGAAGATAGAGTTTTAGAGACAAAATGGTCAAGTAGTTCTTTAGAATTTTTGAGAATCCACATTTGGTTGATGCCAGATGTAGAATAGACTCTATCTGAATAAGTCTGAAGGCCATCTTTGACGACTGTCAAAATTTGTGTTAGAATTACTGATAATGATTTAGTAGTACATTTAGAGGAACCTGCAATATATCTTTCCTTGTATGGATTTTTGTGAAGTTTTGGAATCCAATACAAGTAAGGCAGGTCAAGTTCTTCCTGTTTTAAATTGATACCAAAAGACTGAAGGACTCCCCTATGATTGGAAAGAACTTCATCTTTTGTAAAATTAGTTTTGGTATAAGTAGGATTCTCTGATATACTATCTAAACCAAGCTCCTTAATAAGACATTCAACATAGAATTTCTTACAAACGAAAATAATGTTATTAGAAGCTTTATCAGCAGGGACAACAACATACCTGTTATGTATGTCAGTAAGGACCGCAGAAACCTCAGGGTCCCTGAGCACTAAAGAAGGTTTAGTACCCATAGACCCATTAAGTTTTGCAATTCTTGACTTGACAAAATTTCTAATTGTCCTTATCCAGTCGGATAAAGTGTCAAGCTCTACGTCTTCTAATTTAGCCCAACCTCTAGCATACTCTTCAACAGAATCCATAATAATTTTGAAATTCTGTCCCCAAGTAAAAGGTTGAGCCTCCCTGTATTTAGGGCCTTTTGAAAGAAGACATTTTAATTTAGTATTCTCAATAATATTGAGATCACCTGTTACTACATGCCCAGCTGGTTTATAAATATATGGGGACGCTGAGGAAGAGCAGGTAGGTGGAGTAAAGTTAAGAAAGTTTAGGCACTGCAAAGTATGTTTATAGTTGAAAATTTTGGATGCAATAGGTTTATTGTAGGAGTAGAAAATTAGAGGTGGCGAGTTATATTTGAAATAAGTAGGGACTTTAGATTGTACTACTTTGTTAAGTAGTATATTAGAAATATTAATAGCATCTATGCCTTTGTTTGCATAATGTAATTTAAGAAATTGGCGACGGTTGTTGTCCTGTATATTGTGTTCCTATAAGCTAATCTTTCGAAATCAATTTGACTTGTATATATTAGGCCAACGTTATATTTCAGTAAAGTTACCATAAAAAGGAATGAAGAAAATAATTTTAGGAAACAGCATAAAAGTACTTTTATTCATTAATTTTCACCTGTTTGGCTCATATTTTTTTATCTATCAAACTTTTCCGCCCCTAGTGTCACTGATGAGGAATGGTTTTCTATAATGTGTACATCTGACGCATAAAATTTAACAGGTATATATATTATATAATTTTAACTGCCTTTTTGAAAGGACAGATAGCTTCTTTTTTTTGTTTTTAAATGAAATAAAATTTAGATAGCTTAAAAAAATTATTCGTAATGTAATGACCTACTCGATGGACAACGTTAACGTCATACGGAAGGACGAAATGTTTTCCTTGTAAGAAAATACGTCACATCCTTTTCTGGATGTCAACATAAATAAACTGTTTAAAGTTGATTTATTAAAACTATTCTGCATAAAGAGAAATTTAATTTAACAGTAGATCTGTAATAGCATTGATCTTAATATAGTTTTATCTTTAATCATGCAAAGTTACGATTTGAATGAAAATTGTTTATTTAATTAGTTATAAAATAGTTACAAGATAGTGTCAATCGTTGTACAAATAACATTACTGTTATGCCATTATCATGTACTACATCGTAGAAAAACTAGAAAGTATACAAGTCATGTGATTGACAATATTTACAAACAGCGACCACCCCTCCCCCCTCCAAAAAAAGAAATATTAAATAGAATATGAAATTAAGCGGTCACTATTGTTAATGTTAAATGATGTGGTTTTAGTACCATTGTAGGGTCTTAATAATTCAACTTAATTTTAGAATTATAAACTTTTTTTACCAAAGAATGACCCGAATATGTATAAAAGATTAAAAATATTATTATTTTAATTTATTTTAATAAATTTTTTCTTGTTATAAAAATGCAAATAATAAACACTGTAGATTAACTATTCTAGAATTCTGCTTGTTAAGAAGCACTGTTTGAAAATATGACCAATTGCTTAGAAGTGGTAAATAATCAGTTTTGACCCTTGAAGAGCTTTAGACTGGCTACATCAACGATTCCCTCTTGCGTTAAAAATCATGTTGAAGAAAAAAATGAACAAATTAAAACAATAGAAAGAGATCCCTTTAATGATAAGAACGGTGTGTCATAAAACATTAATCTACCCTTTTGATTTAATGTTTTAAAATGTTTACTGTAAAAAAACATAAGAATAATTATTATTGACAAATTTACGAGATTTTAAAAACCAAAAATTGGGTGTTGAATTCTCTTTGAAACAAAATCGCAACAAAATTTGGAAATAAGAATATTCACCAAGTTCATTGCCATATCCAATAAAAATGCCTGTTAAATTTGGATGTGCCATATGTGCACATTTCGGAAAATAATTCTTATCAGTGACACTAGGAGCAAAACAAAGGTTGTAAGATAAAAAACGAAAGCCAAACAGTTGAAAACAAATAAACTAAATATTCATAAACTATATGAGTCCAAATCCAGGTAAGGAATACTTTGCATGAGGAAACAACCCTAGTTTTAAACGTGTCAAAAATTAAGATGGTGGCTGAAATATTTGCTACAATGGTATATATTATCTGTCAACACAAAGTACTCACTAATGAGTTCAGAATACCTTCGGGGAGTTTTACTCCACAAGCAGCAGTAACCGTTTAGGGGTAGTAAATTTATAACATATAATAAACATTTGCGCACGTTCCGGAAAATTATGAAATCACAATGTACACAAGTTAAAGTTTGAACTTTAGATTCATTAATTTCCAACTGTTTGGCTTATATTATTTATTATCAAACTTTTCGGTCTTAGTGTCACTGATGAGGAATGAATTTCCGAAATATGCACATCTGGCACATCAAAATTCAACTGGTATTTGTGTTATATATTTACTACTCCTGAGCGGGTACCGCTGCTGGTGGAGAAAAACTCCCCGAGGTTATCCATAACTCAGTAGGCAGCAGTTTGTGCTGTCAGAAAATGTACCATTTTGCAAAATTTTCAGCTGCCTTAAATTGTAAAATTTGATTAAAACTAAGGTTTGTTCCCTCATGCAAAGCATTCCTTAGCTGGATTTGGATTGATATAAATTTGGAACTTTAGATTCATTAATTTCCAACTGTTTGGCTTATGTATTTTATAATCAAACTTTTCGGTCTTAGGCACATCAAAATTCAACTGGTATTTGTGTTATATATTATACATATATATGTTCTATACCAACAGAGTTGGCGTTATGTTTAATCGTCAAGCATTTTTTGTTTATGTACAGTCTAATGTACGCAGCTACTTCTCATTTCGTGTGGGTGGTTAGTTGCTTCTGAAAAGAATAAATGTACTTATCAGTATTGGAAGATTTCTTAGTTACCGACTAGAAATAAGGTTCAAATATAACGGAGAAAGTACGCTTTTTTTTACTTATAATTCTGGTTCATAAAATGTTCAGAACCATTCTTCTTAACAAGTATTGAAGCAACGTGTCTCGAATCTACAAGAATTAAATGTAATTGTAAATAGAACAGCTTTAATTAGTTTATCATGACTTATATGACATTAATTTTATACATGTATTTACTTTTGTGTCAAAAGGACAAATGATGTAATAAGATCATATACATGACTCCGATCAAATTTATTTCATGTCCGTCTGAATGTTTGATTTAAAAATAACAGTTTATTTCATTGTATTTAATCAGTTAATGAATTAGAGTCAGAAATAGCAAAGTGAATGCACTGCAAAACCTGACTCTTATTCAAAATACAGATTGAATTCATTGATATAGAATGTATTTCCTTACATTTAAAATTGTAAAATTATTATTAGCATGACAAAACAAAATAAATAAATTTAAAAATTTAAAAAATAAACAAATTACAAATATGGTGAATTGGCTTCCAACATCTTCGGTATCTTAGTTTAGCTTTACTGAAAGGGCATGACACACACTATTCAAACGGGATTGCATAATAGAAAATGATGAAGAATTTCAAATAATTGTCATTCCAACAGTAGATGGAACAAAATATATCTGTAAGACCTTGACTTTTTCGGGAAATGAACAAGAATAGATAAGACGTGAGTATTCAAATCTAATTAATATCACTCTCTTGAATAAAGAATTATTATGTTTACCAAATGAAGATCAAAGCGAGACAGAAAATTACCTTCTTTACAAGATATTGATTTTGCCAGATTAAATTTCCCATTGTCCTTTTGGCTGTTTGACTTTTAACATAAACTCTATATTTTTAAATATTAAACGATCTACATTTTCACATCATCAATAATTATTGTTAACATGTGATATGCAACTAGTGTTTTAACAATTTGATTTTTATTAGTTTTGCCTTTCCTACATTGTTTAATAGTGGTGTTTGGAAATTCTTTGATTCATGTTAATGATTTTGATTTTTTCAAAACGGTTATTTAGTAAGACTATGAGGCGTGTAGTGCCTAGCTATGAATTTCACTTAGTAAAAATTATCCACTAGATGAACAACTTCAATAAAATCACATATGAGAAGCTATTTTATTATCTATTTTTATTTTATTATCGTTTTTTATCACACATTATTCAGGATAAGTACTCTTGTTTTTGTGTATCACATACTTTATTTAATATATATTGCTCCATCAATTAAAAAAACCACTTCCTCTCTTTACCATTTTATCATGCATAAATTTACATCTTGCGACTATTTCGCGAAAATGTACAATTTGTTTGTCTTCGAGAATACAGTTGAAGGTTAAATAATACTACCTAAATAGTTGAATTTTAAGAATTAAATCATTTATGTCGGTTTCTGTTTCGAAGGGAAGTCGGGTGTGATAAGATAAATTCTATTTTCTTATAACTAATTAAACTTCTATCGGAACCTATTGACTTAATTATTTAAAAGAACATAATAAGCTGACCTTCATTAATTAGAAAATCAATATGATATGAATAGATAACCCATGACTTTGACCTAAAGTTGAACCAAATTTAAATAATTCTACTACCTGTAATAAATAATTATCTTTAACAGAATAAGATCAAAGCGACAATAAGAAAATTACCTTCTTGAAAGGAAGCTGTTGTTGCAATATCAAGTTTCGAATGTTTTAACCTGTCTGTTCTCACAATAAAAGGTTGTTACAAGTTTGTTTTAGCTGCCAAGAATTACAATAAGCCTGCTTTATGACATATCTGCTAATTGCAGTTTATTTTACGTCGCATCAGCTTCAGCAACTTAAGAAGCATTATTCTTATTATTACAAAAAAAAAATAAATAAATAAATAAAAAAATAAAATAAAAAATAAATAAATAGATAAATAAATAAATAAAAAACACAAACCTCATGAAGCGCACGCGCCTGCCGATAGACATCGCAATCAATCTAAATGGACAGTATAAAAGAGTTATTTACAAGATGGATCTGTTGTTTGACTGTATCCTTTTTTTAATTAATTGTACTTTTCTCTCAGTTTCTGTCCAAGTTTATAAAAAACATTTAAGATATAAAGCAGGTTGTTAGTTAGCAAATACTTAACAGAACTTACTCAGTTGAAAAGACAAAATGAATGTCAGTTACAAGTAGGTGAAATTTTATCGTTATTGAAACTAAGGGTTGTTCCCTTACGCAAGGCAGTTAGCTGGGTTTGGATACATAACATTTTGAAACTTTAAATTCATTACGTTAAAATGTATAGCTTATCCTTTTTTATCTATCAACTTTGTCGGCCCCTAGTGTTACAAATCAGGAATGAATTTCTGAAATGTGCACATATGGCACATCAAAATTAAACAGGTATTTTGGGCAGGTACCGCAGCTGGTGGAGAAAACACCCCGAAGGTTTAGATTCATATGGTTTTGGAACTTCGCATTCGTAATATTTAAATGCTTGACTTATCATTTGCATATAAACTTTTCCGGCCCCTAGTGTCACTGATGAGGAATAAATTTCTAAAATGTGCACATATGGCACATCAAAATTAAACAGGTATTTTTGTTAAATATTGATCCGATGATAGTTTAGTACCAGGCTTTTGAAAACACTGGTCTTACAACTTGTTCAGCTTGCAAAACATGTTATTTTAATTAAATGTAGAAAAGACGTTGTAGCTGAAAAAGAGAGGTAATGGTGTTTCAAGCCTAAGTCAAGAGTCTTTTACGTATATCGATGCATCAAGTTCTAAAATTATGTATGAAAAGTGTTCCACTGGAGAACATCACGGACAATTGACAGACAAACGAATGGATGTTCTTATACAAGAACTGGTCGAGTGCCAATATGAACGAAGTAAAATGATGTTAGTGAATAAAATGCATGAGCATTCGACCACATGTTTATCTTTCACCCATATCTACAAAGGAAGCACTTAGCATTAGATAAAACGATGATAAATTGAAACGTTCGGAATAAAATATAGCAATTTAAATCAGCATCAAGCAATATGGAATTCATAATAACCTGTATGTCGTTCTTTATCATTAGCAACATGCAACCTAATTTTAATCAGTTTCATAGTTGAATACTTCTCAGATAATAAAATCATAGTAAAATATTTAGGAACAAAAGGCAATAAATTAACCATTTTCGGCTATCTGCGGGCATGTGAGATTTAGCTCAATAAAAACGAAACTTATGTTGGTCTATTAAAAAAGAAATATCGTCTATATGCCCGTATATTTATTTTTTTATGCAAGTCTAAAATGATTTATTTGAAATTCTATTAGATGAAATGTGGAGTTTGGGTACATTTAAGTCATGAAATTAAGATTTAATTTTTTTTATTGTTAAGATTTCGTAAAAATTCCAATTTAAAACCTCATCATATTAATTTTTTTTAACATCTAAAGTTGTAAGAAGTTAAGTGTAACGTTGCCTTTTCCGTACAAAATAAAGTATTTTTAAAATATGGCATCCTGTCAAAACAAAATCCGCATTATAGTTTCATCAAAGGAAGCAGTTACGGAATCATGTTTTGCTTCACTTAATTATACTGTAAATTTTGCTGCACATCTACAAAATGCAAAAATATTTTACACTGTCACATCTGAATTTAAAAAAAAACCAATTATTATAAGTTTCCAAAAATGGACGAGAATTAAAGAATCATATAATATCTATATCAAGTAGTTACAGTTTTGTTTGGAAGTCTGATGTCTTTGTTTTGTTCGATTTAACACGATATTGAATTAATGCCTTGATTTTCCGCCTTAAAAACGGTTAACGCGGGCTCTATCCACTGTCGAGTCCTACATAAGAGTTTCCTTCTCTGCTTTGGGTTCGGAATTGCGATGAAAGTGGTGACTTGTTTCACCCCATTCTGTATGCAAGCAGATCAACAACTCGTACCGAATAAGCTCTAGTACAAGAAAAACCATAAAACACATTCTTACGTCTCACGCATTCACGAACTTGTTCTAAAAGGCTATAAATGTTTTCTTTCGTCAATATCGGCCAAAAGAATTTCTTAAGCGAAGTTAAATAACGTCGCAACTTATCAAGAAACTAATAATTACAATTCTTCTTATTATTGACTAGAATCTCCGAATATAAATGAACTTGACAAATGTTTTAGTTATTTTAGTGTTTAAATAAAGCGCATTAATTATTTTAATACAAGTTTGAAAACTAAGCTTCAACAAAATTTAAGCACACACAAAAATGGGTAACCCATATATACACTATATATAAGCGCTTTTCAAATTGGTTCAAGATTGAATTTCAGCATGTTGAAAAGATGAATGCTATTACGATCTCTATCGGTTAAAAGTTTAAAGTCATGGTGACAACTGAGAATGTTCTTTGTAACATAAGGTCTGATAAATAGACCATTTGCCAATTAAATGTTCCGAGTCATCGTGAATCATTTTCCAATTTAGATATTACAATGACGGGGGACAAAACCTCAGATTTTTTCGTACAAAAGCACTGTTTTTACCAAGTGTAATTTCTATGTTGTCATTTTATTTAAAAAGTTTACCAGACAAGCCTAAATACATTTGCGACATTATATGCAAAATAAAATGGTTTAAAAGATGAAAATCTTATTTTTAGCTTTTTGTTTGCCAAGAGAAATCATGTTTTATGTAATGAAAAACCCCGAGAACTGCCCGGTCAAGTTGTAAAATCTTAATAGAAAACCGATTCATATTTCGGTCGGAATTTTAATTGGCAAATCCAGTATTGTAGAATGTGATTTTGACATTGATTGACTTACTAATAGTGCGTAGAATTAGGTTAATTGATGTTTTCTTTAGAGATAAATAAGAAAAAAAAGTTTCTGGAAAAGTATAGAAATTCCTATAATCTTTCTGCGAAAAACATTCCAACGGTATTGTAAATACCTTTAGAAATATCGATTCATTTAGTTGGAATGGTGTTTTAAACTCCAGGTGAAAATTATTTCACTTATGAATTTTAACATAGGATTAACTTGGTCATTATGCATTTTGGATTAGTAGTTTACTGTTAAATTTAATGTTTAGTGAATACAATGGACTATTAAAGCTATAGAATTTTTCGTTTTAATTTTAGTCTTTCAAAAGTTGTAAAATTCTGTACCCAGTGGTCTCAATATTACTATCTTGATCTTTTCTTGTCAAATATTGAATGATCTATTTGTATATTTTGTCAGTTTGACTTTTGTTTTGTTCAATTTTTAACTTCATTTTAGAACAGGTTTTAATTTTTGTTTATCTGGACTAGCTTTTCATCGATTAATGTAACACGTTCCTCGGTTTTTAGGGCAGATTCTTATGTGAAACAGCTTTCAGCTCGCTTGCCGAATGTTTGTGTTTACTTAAGTTACTAGACTCTTTTTAATATTTTTTTTACTACAAGCAACAACGTTGTAATTTTGATGTTGTTATCAGCAATAGTTACAGATACGCGCAACCCATGGTAATCTAAAGAACAAAAAGTCAAAACATTATATATATATATATATATATATATATATATATATATATATATATATATATATATATATATATATATATATATATATATATATATAATGGTATCTAGCTATAGGCCAACAAGACCAAAGTTTCTCTTTGCATATGCAGTCAACGTGGAATCGTATTCACAGCAATTGCTAATTCTACCTAAAAACTTAAAAATACATTTGAAATTTTCCGTTTTTTCGAAAATTACCCGCTGCCTTGTTTCAATATGTGTTAATATGAAGGATTTTGTGGTGATACCTTCATAAACCATTCCTATCATTATCCGTTGTAGCCATGGTGACGAGTGACAAACGACAAACAACAAATGTAGGTTTAAATATGTTGGAAAATGTATTGACATACTAATGGTGCACGGAATTAGGTTAAAAGGGCCCTTAAAAAGTTTTATGGCCGTCAACACAATATTGTTGATAAGTATGTAGTCACTGTATCCCAACTTATACTGGATAGTATTTGACTTACCATAGTTCTTTGTTCCTTTCATTCTCAAAATTGACTTGCACTTGACGGGTGTAGCTAGCTAGACAGGAGGTGCTTACTCTTCTAGAGCACCCGGCCTCACTTACTTGATGGAAGTTCACGTGTATAACATATTTTGCCAGTTCGCAAAGTTTTTACTTTGTGTTTGGGATTGTGATGTGGACACGGACTGGTTTGTTTGTTTTATGTTAATAAAATAAGGGAAATTATCCAAGAGCAGTTTTCTGAAAAGTATGAATATTCCTGTAACAATTGCCGAAAACAAAATTCCGTCGGTATTTGTATTTAACTTATTAAAATATCTTTGATTCATTAAGTTGTGTTTTAGACTTCAGTCAAGATTATTGCATTTGTATTTCAATCAACACACACACACACACACACTAAATTCAAGATTTTCCGTGCATTGATGAAATTATGTTAATAAAGTGCATGTTGAAAAGATCTTTGCAAACACCAGTAGTAATATAAATGGTGACGAGTCTTTTTTTTGTTTCCTAAAAACAATTTATAATGACATTGGCTTATTTACTAATTGCGCATAGAATAAAATTAATAAAATACACGCTATATTTTAACAGAGCAAATTTATTAAAGACTGCTTTTTTGTTTCAAGGTTTGGTAGCAAAGTTCATGTCGGAAAAATACAATCATAGACCATCCTATGATATAATAATAGTGTTGATCACAAAAATGTTTTTATGATATTGTTTTAGAAAATATAATGTCACAATGACATTGACTGACTTACTTTCTATGCAAAGAATTTGGTGAATTGATGTTTCATCCGGGCAAAACATCAAGATGTAGTAAGATCACTGTTGGGTAAGAGGCTTAACAAAGAGCATTAATGACTATTAATTCCATAAATGTGGTGTACATCATAAATCGGGAAATTTTGTGATTAGTACTTTCTTTATGACAATTTTAATTATTTCTTGTAATATTTTTTAATTTGTGTTGTTGTCATGCCATTTTGATTGTAGTTCGGTGGTTAATAGCATTGGTTTCAACATGCTATTTTCTAAACAAGTTTTCTTCTGTTGCTGTAATATGTTCTTCGGCTTGTGTATACCACATGTTTTGAACCAAAAATTATATCGGTATATTTTTAAGCATAAAAAATGGAATTAAGCATTAATTGCTTCTTTTATGACAAACAGTTGAAGGAATGTTGATTTATTGGTCATTATTTAAAGCCCCATCTTACTAGACATTATTATATAATGAAACACAGTGCTGGTTCAGAATTTAGACTTTTTATCATTATTGGCGGAAATATAAATGTGGTAACTTTCTTTTTACGATCTTGTTCGCTTTTTATCCTTTGACTGTTTCTTTTACCATCTTTGGTTGATTTGAAGTATAGTAAACACATAAAATATAATCATTGACATCAGTCAGGCCTCGAAAATAATACTATAAAGAAACATATAAAAACTATATTAACACATAAATTAAGGTGGATTCAAATTGTCAGATTTATAGATTTATATACCATTTAGCAAAATTTTCAGCCGTCTTAATTTTTTAAATTTATGTGAAACTAAGGTCTGTTCCCTCGTGCAAAGCATTCCTTAGCTGGATTTGGATTCATATAATTTTGGAACTTTAGATTCATTATTTATCAACTGTTTGGCTTATTTTTTTATCTATCAAACTTTTCGGCCCCTAGTGTATCTGATGAGGAATTTCCGAAATGTGCACATATGGCACATCAAAATTCAGCAGGTTTTTGTTATATATTTATACAAGTAGTTTTATAAAACTGTGCATCTTTATAAACCAAACTCTTCGTAATTTTAGAGAACATATAAATCCGAACAGTCGAAGAACCAGCAATTTTGCAGGTTCCTCTAAATGTACTACTTAAATCATTATCAGTAATTCTAACACAAATTTGACAGTCGTCAAAGATGGCCTTTAGACTTATTCGATAGGAGTCAAGGGACTGGTATGTTTGTTTTATTTTTATTAAATCAAGTCATCATTATTTCTGACGACAAAGAATTTGTCGATATTAACAATACAATATTTAACAATCTGTGTATCCAAAATCAAACTGTTGTATTTACAATGAAAAAATATATAGCTAAAAAAACCTTTGGCATTAGAAATTTTATTAAAAACTGTAATAATAAAAAAATATTTCAATCAAAAATTATCGAACCTTAGAAGAATCAGCAAAAAAAAAAAAAAAAAAAAAAAAAAAAAAAAAAAAAAAAAAAAAAATGAACAAATGCACGTGTTATCAAGAGGAAGGTTTTATGGTTTTGTTTTTTTTTTTTCTTTTTGTTGCATATATATTATACATTTGCATAATTTTAGACCGACTTGGTATACTACTGGTAAAGCGTTCGCCACAACAGCGGAAGTATTTGTTAAAAAAAACCCCCAGCTGTGTCATTCTAAAAAATCGAATACTGCATTTTCGCCGATTGCTCGGCCTTCGGATGAAATGGTAATAAGTGGTTATCCGTTGTCTGTGGTAATTGTTTATCTACAATGCACTTTCTCTGTAAACTAGTCAGTTAAAGTCGCCCTGAATGCGTGATAGTGCAAGACGGACCATAAAACACACTTGTAAGTATTTCGCATTTAATTACTTCTTCTCAACTGTCCTTTGGAGCTTTATATACTTGCTGTCGTCTCGAAAAGCAAAAGAAGTGAAAAAGTAAAACAACCATCCGACAAACCATGATTTTAGAAACAAAGATAATCTTGTATAAATCGTTTATATTTATTACTAAATTACCGAAATTTTATGTGTTTATTTATTACTTCATTAAAATAAATGTTATGTATTTAATTACCTTTTGGTATCGATAAAACAATTAAGTTACATGCATTATACAGAACTTTATTGCCGCTTTATGATTTTGAATATATGGCGTTTTGGTCCGTTTATGAGCGATGGATAGAGTTTTATGTCACAATCGAGATAATTATACTAATATCTAGTTATGCAGAACCTTGTCAAATCTGAAGAGAGACTTCGCTACGCTACGCAGTTTTACACAATTTGTAATAATTTTTCACGTTGTTACACCCCGATAACAACGTAAAAAGTGAAATTCAATTCTTATAATTACAAACCCGAAATTAAACAGTTTTTAAGCTGACCTACATTTCTGAACTGATGAGCTGATTTTCCGAAAATCGATGTCACAACGTCGCGTCGTAATAATACATTCAATGTCACCTTTAACAGACGATAAAATGTATTTAAAAAACACTGGAAAAGGTTTTAAATTGATATCTATTTATTTATTTTTTTGTTAATTTCAGTCAACATATTAATGTACATTACAATTAAATTCCTTTGAGAAAAAGGTACTATATTATGTCTCGTGACAAAATATTTACCAACAACAACGTACAACCATCATACGTTTGTAGGACACGTGTGTCAACTTACAGGTTGACGTTTCCCATTACAAAAGAAACTGAATGAACAGTGTTTAAAAACAGTGGAACCAACTAATGAAATGAAATTAATGTCTACTTGGTTGAAACCGATTTTTGCCAACTTTGGACTGGGAGTGAGACGAGGGAATTTGTTTTAATGATGACACCGGTGGTGGCTGTAATGGCTGATCAGAGACGTGGAGGTAAAACAAGCGGTGGGGGTACATTAGACTGGACGTTACCCGAGGGGGGGGGGGGTATCACTGACATGTTTATAATGTGAACAGAACAGTCCCTACTATAGCTGTAAACTGAGGCCTCATTTCTGTGGCCTGACATAAGCATGATGTGGCGTAACTGAAATTCAACATTACTCAGCATAGATATGGCTGTGGCTCTCGGGCGATGTGCAGTGTATACCTGACTACAATTGTAATTTTTTGATATTTTTTGCATGATTTCTGAAAACACGCGTTTAGAAATTGGTTCAGGTGTGTAAGAAAATTTTGACTTTGGATTTTTAAGGGGTGTAAAAGGGATTCACCGCTACTGGATTACAAAGAGATAAAAATATTTTATAAATAGATATTTAATAGTCTTGAATATTTTGGTGAAAAAATATCAGAACATGTCAAGTTGAATAATTTTTTTGCAAAATTTTAATCTTAAAAAATGGAAGTATTTTAATGTTTCTAGGTGGAATATTTGCCGATCTCAAAGACTTTCCCAAATGTTTTCAATTTAAAAATAACTTCTATTAATAAAACTCAAAGAAGGGTAATCCCCGAAACTGGTCGAAAGTAGTTCCGGTAGAAAACGTTGTTATTGGAAAATAACAACGTCATTTGACACAAAAACGACCAATGAAATTGCTTTAAATCGTGTAACAACGTGAAGTTTGTAATTATTTATTATTAACAACTTGACAATGCGTGTATAACAATGAACGCTTTGAAATTGTTTAAAAATAATCTTCGTTGACAGACAATGTTGTCTAAAATTTCTTTTCTATATTTAAGAGTCGTTTTATTACTTATTTCTAGTATTCGCTCTTGTGGAAAATGTTTTATTGTTATTATTATTTTTATTTATTTATTTATTTATTCATTTATTTATTTATTTATTTATTGCTTGTTTTTTTTTTTTTTCTTTTTTTTTGTTGTTGTTGTTGTTGTTTTTTTTTTTTTTGACATCAAATCCAGACCATATAATATTTTTTCTTTTGTTCCTAGTAAAATGTATACGTTTTGATTGCATTAGAACATATGTTGGCGTGGTATAAGATTTTGTTATGCCTCAAGTAGAAATTGTTTTCGTTGGACATGATATATTGTTCTGATGTTAACAGGTTTTTTTTTTTTTTTCAAAACTACCTCAAATATTACATTTAAAGTAAAAAGTTTAAACCAGCAGTAAAAAAAAAAAAAAAAAAAAAAAAAAAAAAAAAAAAAAAAAAAAAAAAAAAAAGCCCTTCCGCTCTCGAGTCGGGTGTTTTGCTGCTGAACCACCAAGGCGGTCACTTTTATTTTATACATGGATATAAGTGTTATATAATGTTATCACTTTAAATTAATTGCATTTATATTGTGATCACAGCCCAGAAAAGGGTCTCGAAGAAACAGAATACGGAGTTCAAATATTATTATAGTTAAATAAAAATGAAAGTGATCTCATTGAAAATTAATTAGAGCTAGAATAACTAAATTTAAAGATACAATGCTTTATTTTGTAACGATTCCTCTGATTTTTTTCTCATTCATATACATGGTGGAGTTCAGAAAACACTAAAAAAATGGGATTTTTTTTTCATCTTTGATAATACAGCTTTAAAAGTGATGATGGGTGGCATCTTGTGGCTTGTGTTGAAAGGGCTCTGTGTCACACAAATACGTCACTACGTAACTATACGTACCTTTTCTCGCATATTTGATAGATTTATCTCTCTGAATTGGTGGTACGATATTTTTTCCATATCGCACCCCGCGTGCGCACACGCAGCCTGTATGAATTTAACAAAGGCTACTTTTTTTAAATTGGCAAGTGTCATGAGTTTGTGCAAAAAACTATATGAAAACAACAAAAAAGTTTTTTTAATGATATATCTATTACTTTTAATAAAGTTGTATGTATATAAAGAGAAAAATTGTTGTTTTCTTTTGTCGCGTAGGTTCACATTCTGCTGTGAGTGAAACACTTGTTATTGTTCCATGTCTTGTATTCATCCGCTAGCAAAATCTTTCATCGTAATAGTAGAGATTCTTGTATTTTCTTAAATAACATGCAAGAGAAATAATCAATTACTCGACTGAGGTAAAGATTGGGAGATGGGGAAATTCAAACTCGTAATAAATTCTCTTTATTCAGCACAGACCAGAAAGAAACTGTAAAAAAATACATGTAGATTAGATCGCTAAATATCATATATTTAAAAAATACCTGTTTTATTTTGATGTGCCATATGTGCACATTTCGAAAATTCATCCATCATCACTGACACTAGGGACCAAAAAGTTGATAAATACAGAAAGACAAGCCAAACATTTGAAAATTATTTAATCTAAAATTCTAAAATCAAATGAATCCAAATCAAATGTAGCTAAGGAATGCTTTACATGAGGGAACAGATCTTAGTTTTAAATCAATTACAAAAATCAAGACGGCTGAAAGTAAATAATTATATATTTTAAAGATGTTATGGGTCATATATTTCTTTTTGTACTGATTCTTCTGAAAGGCTTTATTTTTATTAGCATTTAATTTTAAAGCGGTGTTGAGGGAGACTTTTTAGACTGAAGACTGTATTTTTTAGCTTTTACAAAAAACCTTTAACTTAAAAACATGATGGTGTGTTTGTGTTTGTGGTTAAATTCTGTGTAATATCTTAGACTTCACCATTACTGACTAGATGAACATCTCAAATTAAACCGAAGTTGATAAAACTTTTGATCCTTATTTTTGTAATATATTATTTGCTTACCTTCTAATTCAGACATATGTCATTTTCTTTTATCTAAACACCACTGCGGTAGCTCAGTTGGTAGAGTGCTCCCTCCTTAAGTGGGATTTCGTGGGTTTCAACCCCCACCGGGTCTGACCCAAGACTTGAAAGTGGGTAGTGACTGTTTTTTCGCCAAGCACCTAGCATTACGAAGTGAAAGTCACAGTTTTTTTTCGGACGGATGGAAACTTTCAATAAACGAGGTCCGTGTCAGGGAAGGCGTGGCACGATAAAGAACACTGCTGTATAATGCCATCAAGCAACGTACAGGCAAAATTTCTGCACTTTCGTCTATAGCTGGTGACGTCTCGATTTAAATTAAATATTCTTCACTGGGACGTTTAACACCTTTACTCAACTCTTCAATTTAAATTGAAATGTTATTGAACTTGATTGAAATATGATTTCTCTCCCGCTATGAGTGTATGTACACATTTTTAGTTTTAAAATGGAAATTTCTTGTAAGACAATTCTAAAAACATTTGTTGATTGTACTTAAAAAAGAGTCCACGTTTGATTTTTTACGCCCTCTGATCTGTTAATAATTTGATGAATAAAACACTGACTCAGTGGCAGCATAAACATTCTCTAAAGATATCAGATTTCTTTTTTAATTTCAATTATGAAAAACAAGAGTTATTTAATTGAAAACAACGGATACGTTTTTATGAAAATGAATGTTATCACAATTCATAATTATGTTTTGTGATTAAACAATTTACATCTCAAATCAATATTAAGTATATGCAAATAACGGAAACTAAAGGTATTTACCCACGCCTTTTAGAACGATTTGTTCCCAAGAAAAATTTACCTATGTTGGTTTTCCTTGTATAAGGCTTCTGACGTAAAACGTTAGAATGATACTGATAAGAAGAAGCGTCTCCGCTACCATGATTGGTGCACCGTCGGTAAAATTATTTGTAATAATAAAAAGCGAAAGCTGTTTTCCGGTTCTAAAGCCTAGATGATTACCGATAATACATTTGAATTCAGAATTTTGTTTTCATGGTTGAAAATGTGAAATGAAATGTCAATAAAGTAATTGTTAATGATCCTTATCAATACTATATTTAGATTTATATTGGTTTTGTGATTATTTTTAACTTGTATACTTAACTGTAGATGGTGTAATTGATCACCTTAATGATCTAGCATGCGTAAAATCAGTTTAAATACCAAACTGATGCGGAGGTGATTTTCTTTAATTTTCATTAATGTGTTAATGAAGTTCTAAATAATGGATGTAAAATAGCCAATATAATATAAAACTTAATTCAGAAGGTTTCAACAACTAAACTAGATACCTTTGTTCAGAATATCTAGTGATTCGAATGTTTATTTACCCTCAAGTCTATTTTATAGTTGGAAAAACAACATCCCTACAATCTACTTTAACCACACCAATGGGTGACTTTGTCATCATATCCAGTGATCGTTCAAAAATATAGTTTTATAATCCGTATTATGTATATATATATATATATATATATATATATATATATATATATATATATATATATATATATATTGCTTCAATAATTTTCATATTTACCCACCTTGGAAGTTAAAGCATAATTGAGGGTAAACAATACAGTGACAAAGACAGTATCAAATTAACTCAGCCATGACGATATTCGTCATTCAGTATTAGAATAATGTCACAATCAGCGACCAATTAATTGGCAATTATTAATGAATGTGCGTGCTTCCTACTTTTTTATATATATATATATATATATATATATATATATATATATATATATATATATATATAACTAATATCTAATATATATTATATTATATATTATACAATTATTTATAACCTTCCTTGGTTTTTGTGATTTTTGAAGTTTTATTCCTCTATTCTAAAAACACGATTCCGGTTCTAACATTAAAATAAATTGCTTAAATGAAATTCATTTTATTAATTCGACAATTTTTTTGTTGTTTGTTAGTTTTTTTTCTTAGAAATAATTTTATTAGCAAATTTTCCAAATAGGACAAATTTTTCTTTTTAAAATTTTATATTAATTTTTTTTTTTAGTTTACTTCTTCTTTACGACTAATGTTTACTTGATGATGATGTCTAGCCTCCAGTTATTTTACTAACTAATCGATTCAAAATTAATCAATATATAGCAATAAACTAGCTTATTCCGTCAATTTGATTGATTTTGAATAAGTGCTCATATGTCATCTGATTATACCATACATTCTAACTGAATCAAAAATTCAATAATTTCTAAAGTTCAACTTTGACCTTAAATCCAATTCTTGAAAACTATGAAGTTGTGCATGTCTAAAAATTGGATTAGTAATTAATAATAATAATAATAATAATAAAAAAATATAATAATAAAAATTATAATTTTTTAAGCAGTAAACATTGATTTATATCAAATTATTAAAAGTAACTGTATTTGCCCCTCGCAAATATTCATTGAACCCCTTTTAGAAATAATCACACAAATGTTTTTATTAAAAATTTTGATTAAATTAGAAAAAAACCACTAAAACAATTTAGATTTAGACGTGTGAATTGGAGTTTATTAACTAACATAATACGTGTAAACAGTTTTAAAGTACGGTGGCCGTATAGTTAAAAAGATGGCATCTTATAGCTTTTGGTTCAACCACATATATTTTATACAATTGCTATTATCTTTTTTTCTATGATTCTATTACTCTTCTTTGCGGTCATATGCTATGAACGCTGTTGACCTTTCTGACCCTTCTGACGTCATGCAGGCTTATCAATGAAGGCCGTTGGGATATTCCATTTTGACGATGTGGAGGTTGGCAGGTGATTTTTAGGATATGTCATCTGAAATTGAACTGAAATGGTTAAAGGATTGTAAATATAGAAGCCTTTCATGTAAAATTTACGATGGCCCATGAACATGAACATTACGCATGAACACTGACAAAAAGAATGTAATTTCTTAAGTAAGAAGGGTTTTCTTTGTAGGACTTTATGGTTGGCTCTGTTTTAGTATAATGGATTTATGTTTTGCGATGTTTATCTGCGCACTAGCGTACTATTTCTCATAAGGTCGCATTAGCACAATGCAGATCAGAAACACTTACACACCAGCTCATTCTCAAACTGACATTACACAAACCTGTGTTTAGTTTCATACTAAAAAATAATGTAAAAAATTGTTTCGCCATTTTAAGCTGAAAAAATTGCTGATGTAACGTAAAACAACAATAATCCCACCAATCTAGTACTTTAGAAGACGTCAACAAAATTTTTGTGACGTCAAGAAATAAGAGTAATCTCAAGTGAAGCAATCAATGGAACTCGCCAGTGTATCACGTGATCAGTACCTCTTAACCTTTGTAAGGAATGAAATGGATAACCATTTATTTCAAATATTCCCCAAAACAGTCGTTATTACGGGAAAATGTCACCTTATGCGATTCCATTGCCAATAGAAATAATTGTCCCGCACAAACGCTGTTAGGTATCACGTGGTATACTGGCGAATAATTTATCGGAAAATAAACCTATCACCTAGATCAACAGTTTATTGAAGGAAATTTATTTCAATTGTAAGTACTATCCAATATCCCATATTAAAAGTCAAACGTATCGAGAATCACATTAAGCAAAGCAATATATTCCAAATGCATTAAATCATGTTTAAGATAATCTATTGCATCAAGATCAAAGTTATTGTCTAAAACTTGTTGTTGATTAATAACATAATCATTAGAGTTTTTGATCCTGACTAACTCTAGCGTGTGTATGGGCGGCTTAGTGTTGAGCATTAGCTTACAAGTTTGAACTGTAACTCACACAAGGTAAGTTTTTTTTATGGAGATTATCGATTTCATTTCAGACGTGCTTTTTGAATTTAAAAATATATTTAGATACATATCAAGTCTCATTTAGATGTTATGTAACATATTAGACAAGATTAAGTCAAAGTGTCCCTGATCAATTTTATGGATTTTAATTTTTTTAAACTAAAAAAAGAATGTAACGGAGTTCTAATATCAGCAACTAAAGGGCTAAACACTAAGTTCCATATTCAAGTTCGCCGCCAAAATGTGAAAACACTATAATGCGTACAAGTTTACTGGCAAGTTCGCCTGTAAAAATTTATAGATTCCCACCTCAAAAAATAAATAAATAGAAATAAATAAATAAATAAATAAGTAAATAAATAAATAAAATAAAAATTTTAAAAAATAATAATAATAAACCGTACGTGCTAAGCTAAAGTATTCAAGATGGTTTTGACCAGTCGATTAAGAAATTGGTCTTGTGCTATAATTTAAAAACATTTTAAATTTTTTTTAAATATTAAAACATACAAGTTCTGAAGATGAAAAAATAGCCTCTGCATTTACACATATATTCTTGAAACAATAATATAAAATGACAAGAGAAAAATTCAGCTTATTTTCAGTCCTTTGATTAGTTTTTGGTGCCTATAGCTCATTTTTTAAAATTTGTGCGTGTATTTTGAGTCATTATCTGATGTGTTCTCTTGATCCACCCCCTGCTTCGTTTTTGATGTCTCTGGCTTTTTGTTATGTTCTTAGTGTATCTTCAGGTTTGTTTGCGGTGGCACTGTCATCATCTATTTTTTTTTTTTTTTTTTTTTTTTTTTTTTTTTTTTTTTTTTTTTTTTTTTTGTGTCCTTTGCTTTTTTGTTATGTTCTCGGTGTATCTTCAGGTTTGTTTGCTGTGGCACTGTCATCATCTGGTATGTTCTTGAAGCCTTTTGCTTTTTGTTATGTTCTTGTTGTTTTTTTCAGGTTTGGTGCCATTGGCTTTCTTATGGTTAGTTTTTGATGTGTTTAGGTTTTTTATGTTTTGATAAATCTTTTGGTATGTTCTCGATACATAGTCTGATATGTACTTGTTGTTTTCAGCGTTTTATTGTGTTCTTTTTGCATCTCAAAGGTTTGTTTTTGGTGCATCAAGCCTTTTTTGTGTTATTGATCCATCTTCTTGTGTGTTCTCTATGCACGATCTGTATGTTCTTTGGGTCTTTTGTTTTAAGGTTTATTTTTGGTGCATCCGGAATTTTTGTTTTTTAAGTGTATTTTCTTGTTTGGTTTTGGTGACTCTAGCTTTTTGTGTTTTCTCGATGCATATTCTACTGTGTTCTCGTACATCATCTGGTATGTTCTTGGTGACTTTACCTTTTTGTTGAGTTTTTTGGTGCATCTTAAGTTGTGTTCTCGGTGCATCATCAGGTGTGTTCTCGGTTCAACATTGGGTATGTTCTTAGTGTTTTAGCTTTTTGTTGTGTTTGCAGTGAATCTTTAGGTGTGTTCTCGGTGCTTCTATGTATTTTTAATTTTTACTTTGAAACAAACTTAATAAGCTCAATGAAGATATAAATGTTTTTCTTTCTTGACAGCATTAAATACCCCAGAGGCCTCCAGAAAAAAATTGATATCTAGCATTTAAAGGCATCGTGTGTGAAATGTCAATCAAATACATGTATGTTCAGTCAATTTAAATCCGAATCACTGTCACTGCGTTCAAACATGAAAAATTAAAACAAAATGATTATCGGTGAAGTATGCATTTAATTACACTCTTTCTTAAAAGCTGTTAAAAGCACCAAAGGCATAGATATCTTGTGATATATAAAAAAACAATGTTATTGCATAATTTAATGACGAGTTTCAATATATTTACCATTGTATACATACATAACAGATTGAGTTTATGAATTATCTCAGATTGTAATTTTATACCTATCACATGCCGAATATATTATATTGGGTCAGAATAACAGATATTGACAAAAACAAGGAAGAGTGGTATAAGAAATAGATTAAATAATGATTCCAGTAAAGTCAAACTGTTTATCAATATTCGTAGTGTTGTCATAACATTCATATCACAGTAATTATCAATTAATCTTGGTAGGGATGATGTTTGTTATGCTAAAACGTCCACTGCCATGTTCACATTCTGGGGTCTGCGGTTATTACTTTAGTTTGGTAGTGGAAAATATAAAATTATAAAATGTTTTACTAGACTGATCAATGGCACCTCGTTGGCGGAGGTGCCGAATGCAATCCTGTACGGACCACAGTGCGCTTGTCATCGCCTAGATTTGAATCCTAATCGGGCAGTTTACTATCAGTTCCCTTGTCAGTAAATTTCGCCGGTTTCCTCCGCCTTTTCAAAACTGACCGCTTCGATAAAAGTGATAGAAACTTGAATGGGGCGTAAAACAATTTTGATTCAATTTTTTTCAGACATTTTAATGGTAATACTAGTTATAATTTCTAAAATTCAAATTGCCGTCGCTTAGTGAATGAAAGGTTCGAAGCCGCGACTACTCAGATTTTATTATTCCATACTTTTTAACACACGGCCAAGTAAAATTATGTTATTTTCATTCGCTAATGAATATCTAGTCTTATTTGATTGAGTTGCAACTAAGGCTGGTACGTTTTATCTTTATTTCCATATTTCGGTACCAGAACATCCTTCCCCACACTATGCGGTAAAATAATTTTTTTTTACATTTCACTAGAATTTAAAAAATCGTTTAAAAATTACCTTATGATTTTTTTCTTAAAAAACATACAGTTTTACAAAAATTAAATAAAGATTAAACAAATATCAATAGTCTTGACACATTGCTTTAGTTAGACATTTTTATCCTGGCTTGTTACATTCACTGTGCTTCATAAACAGGAACTTTAGCCAAATACTGGTAGTCAACGAGAACCGAGAAATATTAATCGCGCACTTGAGTATCACAGAACATGTACTTGCATTTAGACAGAAACTAGTTTGGCAGGTCAATCGCAAAGTGTTTTGGCTTTCTACTGACAAACATGCGTTTTCCATCATCTCTAAAAAGGGGCCTCGGTGGCCGAGTGGTCTAAAGCGCGCGCTTACGGATAACATCGCCTCTCACCGCCTGGGTTCGAATCCCACTCGGACAGATCCTACTGTGAGAAGGTTTGTCAGTTCGCTGCCTGAAGGTCGGTGGTTTACTCCGGGTACTCCGGTTTCATCCACCATCCCAGAACTGACCGCCTCGAAATAAGTGAAAAAATCTTGACCGGGGCGTAAAACACCATTACTCTACTCTACTCCACTCCACCATCTCTAAAGTAACTACCTAAATAAATGTGAATGAACCTTCAGTGGGTGTGACACTTTTAATTAATGTAATTCTTCCACCTCTAACCTAGATAACTATTGAGACATAAGAAAGCGTTGTAGTTTTAATCACGCTATTCAATTAAAATATTCTATAGTTTGAATATGGAATAAGTAACTTACTAAGAGAGCAATGACATTGCTTGGATTTTTTAAATTAAAACATAACACACATTCTATCACCGGTTTCACGGTAAATGTTGCCTATCGATAGAAGGACATGACTCTTTGAAGTGCTCTTATTTCGATTTTCTTTTGTAAACTAGTAAAGATAATTAAGTGTAGACACACAAAGAAATTTTGAAATTTGATATATTTTCAGCTGTATAATAGAAACCAGCTGTGTCATTTAGATGCATGTGTGATAGGAGTTTATATCCAAGATTGACTCGTAATTGCAAAATGGCTCAAGTTTCCAATGTATTTGACCAGAAGATTGATCAATTAATAAAGTAAAAGGTTCTGAAAAATACTTTGTAAAACCATCCTCGGTTTTTTTTTTTTTTTTTTTTTTTTTTTTTTTGGGGGGGGGGGGATTTTCAGTATATATAGTTTGAAACGGTACAAATTGTGGTTCAAAATTGGCATCAATAGATTACTGTCTGATTCATGTCTGCCATAGCACTGGTTTTTCAAGGTTTTAGAAGAGATATCAAAAAAATTTGTAGAATGCCACATACCGTTATGACGTATGCATTTTGAAGCTGAATGAACTATTCCAGAATTTTCTACCCTAACCCGCATGATTATTACAGCGATGTATTTCCGGAATGAGTGTTTGTGTGTTTTCCCATATTATATCCCCGTAAGGATTTTAAAAAGCTCTGCATTTTATACTCCAGCTAAGATGGCATTTAGTTTGGGGTCAGTTAATTACGACAAAATGCATACGTCATAACGGTATGTGGCATTCTACAAAATTTTTTTGATATCTCTTCTAAAACCTTGAAAAACTAGTGCTACGACAGAAGTGAATCAGACAGTTATAGAATCTGTCACCTGTTTGTGACCGATACTGGATGATCTCAGTCGAGGGTGATGTGATGTAACATATCTCAATCGAGGCTGTGCCGAGATTGGGATACGTTGCATCACATCACCCGAGGGTGACATATTCTATTTCTCGTACCATTATGTTTATAACTGCGATACGTACAAAACAAAACACCCGTATGGGACCTCTTGCATTCCTTTGGACACTTTATGCATTGTTAAAAAACCGCCCTTTGAAAATAATCCCATCGACAACACTTCAAAAGTTTAGGATATCAAAGACTTTGTATTCAATGCAAATATGAAATAACTTTGACAATAAAATATATTGACAAGAAACAATAAAAGCACATATTTGAAAAATAAATAAATAAAGCTATTGTTTTGAAGACGTCAAGAACAATGATCGGATACGTCATCCTGAGTAATACTAAAGGCGTCAATTGTCGCGTGAGGCGGTACCAGACAAACTGGACAAGACAGAAAAATCTTGCACCGGTGTGCGCGTGGGATTTTTCTGTTCGAGATACGAGAATAAAAGAATCTATCACTACTTGTGGTGCCAGATAGGGAAATCTCAACCAGAGTTCTAATATATCTGGTCCAGAACGAGGCTTGTCGAGTTCTGGGCCAGATATATTAGAACGAGGGTTGAGATTTCCCTATCTGACACCATAAGTAGTGATAGATTCTATTTCTTGCACCACAAAATTTACAAGTTCTATTAAAAATCAAAATTCAACATATGATGTAAGTGGCGTGTGAATACAAAAGACAGGAAATAGCGTGACGTCATAATTCATATTAACATTACGTCATATAAAAATTACGTCATATAAAATTATTGTAATATGAAATAAACTTAAATTGATTAAGAAAAAAAGTCTTAAAATTACAATTTAAATTAAAACTGTAGTATTACCTGTTCCATATTTTTTTTTATGCAAAGGTATGCCAGATTCTTGGGTTTAAAAAGGTTCTCAAAGTATCGATACACCTCTGATTTTATTGATAAATCTTCGCGGGAAAAAGAGCGTGTAAGATATCTTGTACAGGGGGGGTGCAAGATGGAAATATCTAGCACTGCTCTTAAAATGGAAATTTCTATCTGGGTGCAAGAAAGTAGGTTCTAAAATCGGACCAACGGATCACATATCTTCCGACTGCCTATCGGGAAAATTTTTTGGAGAAGAAAATTGTTTGTCAGGGTTTTTCGTTCTCCTTGATTAGTTTTCTTTACTTTGTCCTACCTGAACTGATTGCCTTGATATAAGTAAAAAATTCCCACCTAAAATAATTAACTTCGCTTTAAGCTGTGGGGCACACTAGTTTTTCGGTGTCGGGACAATAGTCTAGCGGGTAGGCTTTGAGCATCAATTTGTGATATTTCAAACTATACTATACTTAATACTCGCACAAAAAAATTAAAGAAAAAAAATCCTGTTTGACAAACCAAGCTTCGCACAGTCGATTCCCATTTCTATTTCGTAGAATAACTGCTTACTTTATTATTCAAAAAATAATAAAAATAATAATAATAAAGGGATGCGCATGTTTTCATATATGTGGAAAATACTAATACGACTTTTAATAATGAATAAGTTAACTGCTTAAAATGAATAGCTGAAAAATTGTTGATATGACGTTAAACAGAAAAAAAAAATAATAAAAAAAAACAAACAACCACCTAACAAACTCAACAACCTGCTTTTAATAACACAAAAATAATTAGTAACTTCTTGGAAATACGATTTTACGGTAATATTGACATTTATCCCCATTTCAGAAAATGGAAAAAACATGGCGATTACTTGTATTTACTATTAACTTTATTTCTTAATAAACCGAAAAATCACCGATTCTATTAACCATTTATCTAAAAAATGAAAGGATATAAATAACGACAGATGCAACTTTGTATACGGTAATTTGACAAGGGAAATACTTTATGAGTTTCCGGTCAATATGTTTTGTCGTCTGGAGTGTCATCATGAATGCTCTGCCGTGCATACAGACGAGGAGATCCTCCTTAAAAGGCGGAAACCTTTACCGATTTAATTAATAGACAGGAATGAGGATAAAATCGTTAATTGATTTTAAGCAGGGTGTATGGTAATTTCTTAACTGTTTGAAGCCATATCATTCTTCGCCTGCAGCTCGGGGTGAGATGGCCTCAGACAGGTAGAAAATTCAAATACACCTCGCTAGAAAACTTTGTAACTAATAAGATTACAGCTTTTATTAAATTACTCTTTACTAGTGAATAATTTTTTAAAATAAATAATTTATAAAAGTACGTTAAATCTACTCGATGTTAACAAAAACAGTAAGCAGCTTTTTATTTATTTTTTTTTTCAAACTTTACATTTAAAAATGTTTTAATGGACTTTAAAATCAATTCTTTGTGCCATGTTAGGCGCAGTATTTTAAAGCACAATTTATGTTCACTGCCTTAGGTGCATAGGAATGATAAATTCAGCCACTTTACATTAAGCAGACAACGTGTAAAACACAATTCATTCTATCAATCAATCATTGTTTTAATGATCCAAAATTGTTTTCGTTCTAAGTTACCACTAAATGTAAGAATTCAAGTAGAAATTCCTTGAGTTATGTTTTTCATTTACAGCTCGATTCACAAAGAGTAAACCGTCAGTCACACTCCTAACGAAAACAAATGATCATCAAACATGAAAGTTCTGATAAAGTTATACCGAAATAATGTAGTCTAAATTCAGTCTCGTGACTTCATACATTTATTTAGTTTACAAGGGTTAGTTATCTTAAAAGCAGGTAAGATTTATTTTAAACCACGATATTGTCATAAATTATTCAGCATTATAACAAAAAAGTGTATATGATTGAGAAAAATATTGAGTCTTGGTCTCCCCTAAAAAATAATTTTTTGGCTATGAACTTGGAGAAATAAGAATAAATGTGCCCAAGAGATACACTCCTTTATATTTCCTGTCTTCCAAAGATACTTTTTTAGATATATAGTTACGATACCGAGAAATACTTTTCTTTGATCTGGCGGCATTTTACTATGACAGGGATACCAGATATTATTAGCAGTTCTTGTCATCAAATTACAAACATACCAGTCCTTGTCCAAAACCATAATTAAAAACTTTGAAAACTTGCTGATTCTGTAAACCTCCTAAGCTTCAGTAAGATCAGGTGCTCCGGAAAGGTAAGCACCTACTGTCTTGCTAACTACAATTGCTACTAAAACATTTTGATGCCTAACTAGTGAAACAGGTTTTCAACCGAGTCACATGATAAAATAAGGCTTATTTTTCTCGTACTCTAAACGTGAAGAAAGTCGTTTTCAGATCTAGTATACTATATATTATTTTGTTATACGATAATGAAAAGTTGATTATATTTTACTTTTTGCGTGGTATGAAAATAGGACTTTATTTTCGATAAATAGAATGAAAAATCATTAAAAAGAAACAAATATCAGGCTTGACTTCGGAGAATATTATGTTTCGTATTAATGGACCTCTTTACAATATATATATATATATATATATATATATATGTATATATATATATATATATATATATATATATATATATATATATATATATATAATGAAGAATGAAGAATGATAGATATTTAGTGTGCAAAACAAAAAACAAAAAATTTAGCATATGCTTTATCAAATAAATTTGATGTTCTCGAAATTTTACTTAAATATATTTAAGATGTTTCAGCGAAATGCTTCTTCCCTTTCATTTCTCTACAGAAATGACCTTTATAAATGAAATTACAATATTGGTTTTACAATCATGTTTTGTTTTTTTATATTTTGTTTTTTTAGTACATCTGTTCCGAGAAATAAGATAACAATACAAATAGAACAGTTGTTACAGTTACTATGTTCACATTTGACTAGTAAAAAAAGTAATGGGGAATGGATAATGAAATTTATTTATAACTTTAAATAGTTTCATTTATTATACAGAATTCACGGAATATGAAACAATTTGAAAAAAAACTACTTTTCCAACGTCATACATATTCAATGTGTATTGCCAACGTAATATGTTCTTTATATTTCATAAGAATTAAAAGGAAATTAAATCAAATTTTTCGTTTTCCTTAAAACGATTTCATTCTGATTATACTTTCATTCATTCACATTTACTGAAAACATATTGCACGCCGAACAATTTATTGGTATCTTTTGTAACCATAGCGATTTAAAATGGTCAAACAATTTTTTTTTAAGTTATTCATCCACTTTCATCAAATGAGAAATAAAAAGCTTCTGACTGAACATAAAAAGCATTTAACTCTCAATAACCCATAACCACGTGGTCTAAAGCGCGCAGTTACGAATCACACTGCGTTTTACCGTCTTGTATTATATGCCAGTTGGTAAAAAAAAGCACTTTCATATTGGCGTACAAAACAAGGATTTTAAACATGGCTTAATTACCGTATCTAGTATTACTCGGTATGACATCAATCACTGAATCATTTTGTGTAAATGCTGACGACTAACACCTTGACTTCAAAGTTACATGTTTACGATGTTTCTCTAGATAAAAAGGTTTCAAAAATTAAAAAAAAATACTTGTTAGGTTTTGATGTGCCGTATGTGCACATTCCGGAAATTTATTTCTCATCGGTCACAGAGGCCAAAAATGTAAATAGATAAAAAAAACGAGAATCCAAACACTTGAAAATTAATGATTCCGAAGTTCTAAAATTATGTTCCAAACATTTGAAAATTAATAAATTACAGTATTAAAATTGTATGAATCCAATTTCAGCAAAGCAATTCAAAGGAAATGCTTTGCATGAAGAAACAAATCTTAATATTAAATATGTTTAAAAGATTAAAACGGCCGAAAAATTTGCTAAATGGTACAAACAATGATAAAGTACTGCCTACTGAATAATAGAAAATGTTAGTTGAAAAGTTTGTTTCGATATAGTCGGTTTTGTCTGGGGAAAAATTCTCAGAATGTAAAACTACTTTTGTTTGTTGCAATCATGTAGAAAGTTTTTTTTTCGTTTTTCTTTACAGTTATTTACTAGAAAAATGAATAATATGATTTAGAAATTAAATATATTCTTATTTATTGGCATCTGCAAAAGAATGCAATTATAAACTTATTTGTACAGACTCTAAAACTGTTGTTGACTTTTAAGTAATTGTTTTTTAGAATAATTATTCTCTCAACTTTCGGTTCGAATGATACACTGGAGAAAAATGTGCCTTTTTGTGCATAATAGTTTCTTTACTCCAATAATGATGCAGTTGAAGGCGTATTACGCTAAATGTGATAAAAAATTCTTAATTCTAACTTAAGTGACAAGATTTTACTCTTTCAAATATTTATGGTATATGAAAACAATAAATTTACTGTTATTTATTTCTGTTGATTGGAATTTCAGTATAAATTATTATAAATTATTTTTCACAAACACAATGGGCTTAACTACAACAATAAGTAGATTTTAGGGCTTTTAGTGTATAACATATTTTTCAAACCTTAGTCCCTAAACACGCATATCCTTTTTTCCCCAATAAACCCGATATGTTTTCTATGTTATGGACATATTTTTACAATTGCTGAGTGCTAAATACATTCGAGAGCAATGAACACATCAGCTGAAAGAAAATCCATTTCGAAAATAAACATAACATCAATGCATTAAA
The DNA here is from genome assembly GCA_029721355.1 of Tegillarca granosa. Taxonomy (NCBI): domain Eukaryota; kingdom Metazoa; phylum Mollusca; class Bivalvia; order Arcoida; family Arcidae; genus Tegillarca; species Tegillarca granosa. The sequence continues at coordinate 9,855,280 of CM056609.1, forward strand.
AACAGATAAATTTATCTGATATTACATCAATTACAGGAGTTTGAATCGAGACAGTTACGTGTTGGGCATATATTGAGGTTTAACAATACAGTAATACATCAACATAACGATTTTACAAAGAAAACTGGTTATACCTAATTCACACATTACAATAAACTATGTCAGATTTTATGAGAAATATAATGCAACAGCTTATGGACAATAACTCCTCTCGTCGTTCATGTTCATAGGTTTGCAGTAATCTATTTTATTGCATTTATTTTGTTCTACTGACTATAACAATGTTACGTCTGTCTATAGCAGTATGACATGAGTGGTTTAAAAGCGATATCTTACGAATCGAAGCTTCTATCACCACCTAGGTTTGTAAGCCTGCAATATTCTTTTTCATATATTTTGTTAATCCGTCTCTAACAATGATGAGCCAATCAAAACAGTTTATTTATATATTTTCAAGTGTTCTCAATCAGAAACTCTTACGAATCACAGCTTCTTTTATCGCCTATGTTCATTCTTTTACCACAAAATGTCACTTAAGTAATTAGTATCAGTGTATTAGATTATATAAAACACAATTAATAATTCCTTCCCACATACAGTATTAGAGGATAGCATATATATAAATTATTGTTTTGGCGTTTTCTAAAATATTTCATTATATAAATACAGATTATTACACCATGTCCAATAATGTTGGGCTGTATTACTTTATGGTCTACAGATATTTCTTCTCTCTAAGTCCAGCTCACTCAGCGAGGTTGTAATTCGTTAAATGTTGTAATTTTTGTTGCATTTGATGTTGTTTTATTAATGGATTGAAAGTGAAATAACTCTTGCTTGCGGAAAACACTATAACCGTACTTCACTAAGACTATTACAATGTAAAGCAGTGTATGCTCTCTCCGCCACATTCATATCCAAAAGAAATAAACGCCTCGGCTGCCGAGTGGTCCAAATCGTGTTAACGGATCACAACGCCTCTAAACGTTAAGGTTCGAATCCTTATCAGTCAGTTTCAAGTGTGGGAAAGTTTATCAAGATGGGCGAATTTTTCCGGACGCTCCTTTTTCTCTACTATTCCAGGAGCTACCGCTTCGATATAGTGAGAGAATCTTGAATGGGGCGTAAAATACTATTTATTCAATCGAATCCATAAAAAAATTAATAATCAAACAAAAATATAACAATTCATTTTCAAATCACAATCCAAAAAACAAATTTAGGACTATAAAACGTGTCACATTAGGTTAAAAACGCAAACGTCCACGAGGAAAGTTAGGACGGATGCTTTGAAAAAAATAGGCACCTCCTGTCTAGCTAGCTTCACCAGTTTTGTCAGAAATCAAACGTTAAAATGATTAAGTTAGGGCGCATGCTCAGGAAGAACAATACCCTCGTTTTGCTATCTAGTTTTGTGATAAATCAAAAGGAAACGTTTCTATTAGGTCAATTAGGACAGATGCTTTTGCAAAAAAGCAACTCCTGTCTAGCTATCTAGTTTTGTGAGAAATCAAAAGTTAGAATAATGAGATCGTTTTCATTAGGAAACTTAGGACGGATGCTCCGGAAAAATAAGCATCTCCTATTTAGCTATATATTTTTGCATGAAATCACAAGTTTGAATAAAAGGAATGTTTTATTAAGGGAAGTTAGGACGACTAATGCTCTGGAAGAATAGGACCATCTGTCTAGTTCTTTAGTTTTATAAGAAATAAAAAATTTGAATAAAAAAAAAACGTTATTTTTTTTTAAAATTTTAAATAATGAACACTTAACAATACACAATGGAATGTATTAGTTGATGTCCTGAAATAAACTAAGATAATAAGATTGAAATTTCTTTAAATTTCTTTTAAACAAAATTGTAAGATTTAATACATGACAATACACAGAGAATGTATCTGTTGGTGTTATAAAGTGCGTTTGATTTGACATTGAATGAACATTATTGCAATACAATTGGCATTTTAAGAGCATTTTACGGTAGTTAGAACACTTCTTCGTAACTTGCCTGTTTGGTTGATTTTCCATGTTGAATTAAATTATCTCATGCAGGAGATCTCATTTCTGTCAACCATATTATAGAGTTAAAAAATGCATCGATAGGAAACATAAAATTGTCACAAATCAGGTTGTTTAGAAAGCGTGTTATTTACAGCTAAATTGAAGATGCTTATTTTGTCAGTCGCTATAATTTTTTAAAAATATATTTTTAAAATTTAAATTTAAAACTACACTCAATATATCTGTTTGTGTCAATGAATGGTTTAAAATGGTCACAGAAAATCGAATAAACTTGAATTAAGCCAACTTGACAGAGTCATTTTCGAAAATTGCCTTCGCGCATCTACGAATTATTGCGTCATTAAAGGAACCATATAATCCGTTAACTGTCGGATACGTGTTTTTTATTATCCATTTGTCTTCTTTATATTTCTGCACAATCTACATTTTTTTAAAACTTATATTTTTCTAAAAAGGTAACGATGAAATAAATAAAAATGAAATATAACATTACAAATTTATAAAACAAAATGTAAACATTACCACGCGGGGATGTTGGTTCGATGTTTGAAAAAAGTTATTTTTTAATATTCATTTTATTAAAACACTAGTTTTAAATTAGAAGAGTTGATGGCTAGTGACAGAATTGATGGTTGATGGTTTTTACTTCAAATTACGTCTAGAGTAGGGAAATGCTACATCGGTATTCCCAATGTTTGCACTTTAACTTTTTAGTCATATGATAAAGATATTGACTTTTTTGCTATCAAACATTTTTTTTTATAAATCTACATTAATACACAACTTAGTAACATAGTTATTAAAATAGTTAAATATGTATCTAGCATGTATTTTTGAAAATTTGCTGATGCTTATAACTGATATATTTGGAAGTCGCATACATCTTTATGCAAATCTATAAATATTAACTATGTTTCAACAAAACACTATTATTGTAATATTTCTAGGAAAATATTACTTTTATCAGATAACTACTATTGGATCACAGTGTTTTTTTAAGTAATTATTGCGAAAAATAATAGAAAATGGAGAAAAACCTTTATCAAGTTCAGTATATTTCTCGTATTTGAACAAGTTGTTCTCGGAAATTGTTTAATAAAATCGTGTATTACTGGCTTACCAAATAAATAAAAATTATCTTTTTTAATACTTTGTTCTTGCATTAGCTATCACCAAGTTTAAGTTTTTTAGTTGCATTTTTTACCTCCTTTGCCTTTTATGAAAAGCACAGGTGTTTGTTTTATCATTAATTTATTTTCTTTTTTAAAGAATGATGATATAATTCAAACCAAAATATGACATGATAAACTGATATTTCTGACAAATTAATGATAATTCCATATGTTAAAAAACGTAAATACATTCAGGTCATTTCTCAAGTAGCCATGACCTCTCGTGTGCCGAAGGGTTTGACGGTAACGTTATCTAGATTGAACTACTGGAGGTAATAAACGCAAACATTGCATAAAGTCATTCTCTTATTTGATTAAGCTGTATTTAAAAGTTAATTATAATTTTGTATTAAATTTGATTTTCATTCGGATCATTGAGAAATAACCTGAATAGACAATGTGCATACTGTGTAATTCGCGAAATATAATGATAATATAATTTAAACCAAAATATGATATGATAAATTGATATATTTATTAATAAATATGATATAATTAAACAAAGTGTCATGAATACCTTAGCACGAATAAGGGAATATTCCATGGTCAATTTTTTAAACATCAGTTTAAATTGATTACCTAATGTTCTACAAAATTGTTTAGTGTAGGTTTGCTGAAAGAAACCCGACAAAACATTGTCTCATGAAACTTATTATTATTAATTTTTTTGGAAATATAGATGAAAGACAAACGGGAATATTTGTGTTGATTAAACATTTAATTTAGTGAACGATTGTGAAACTCGGGCCTATTGTTTGAAAAAAAGATTGATTGTTTTAATAATGTATGTAATTAGATTACTGTGTATTAAATGAGGTTAAAGATTCTTTTATGAAAATAATGAAAGTTTTTAAAATTTTCACCAGCTTACGATCAAGGAAGTAAAATTTTAAATCGGAGGTCTCTATATACTTGCTTTCTCTTCTTTTTTATCTTTTACTTATATACTTGAGCCGTTTTTCTTAGTTGCATTGAGTGTGTTGTAAAGGTCATGTTAACCAGTTGCATTCTTATTCCTTATTGGAACTTTGACATTCCGAACTATTAACTTTATAAACCTTACACGTGTCTACATGTAGCAAATGTCAATTTGATATTTTTATGATAATGAAAACAATGCAAAGTATAGAAAAGTACATGCTGTAAATGAATTATTAATTTGATTGTCATGGTTGACATATTGATGTATATTCACATAATAAGACATTGAATAAGGCTATATATTAAATTGTCATGTTCATTAAGATCGGGAGTGTTCTGTAAAAATCAGCATAAAAAAGTGTTAATGACTGATAATGACTGTATCATAAACGATCGATTTTTGTGTTTCATTTGCATATCTGGCATTCCTATTGAAAAACATAATTTTTTATTAACATGTAGATGTCAGCAACCGTGTAAGACAAGACATGTTATAAGAGAAGGTCCTGAATGATATTCATAATTTTTCTTGTAACCTTACAGTATTCGATTGTCATCTGAACAAAATTACAAACGCAAAAAGTAATTCCTTTGTAACTTATAAATACCACAAGTTTGATAGTCAAGCAGCATTTTTTTTTCTTTCTTCTTTTTTTTATTGTTATTAATTTTGACAGTATTCTGTTGTAACGTCATTATTATCTGTCCTGTTTTATTTCTTGACTAAGTGTTAATATCAGATAAAGTAGGATACGCTCATGTATTTTGAAGTATTCTTAGTGGCTGAGCAGATGGCGTAATCTTATGAACAAATCTTTGCACTCCCATATATCTGTTAGTTTTTATTGTATGTTTTGTTAGAGTATAAATACCTGTTTCCGATTGCAATGTATTTTGCAAAGTACCTGCCCTGAGTAATATATTTCTATTGTATTTTTATGAGTTCTGATTCTAAATACTACTTAGAATCTATCATTTGTAATATCTTTACAAAAACTTCGCTACAAACAATGAAACAAAGATTACAAAACAAAACATGTAAAACAACAAAATAATCAAACAAATAGAACGGTAGAACAAAGATATTAATTGTAAATGAAAAATAAAATCGTGAAATGTCTTTATAAACTTTTAGTTTAAACCGGTTTGACAAAATCAGGATATCGTATCATGATTATTTTACTTCTTAAGTGTAGGTATTTTGAAAAAAAAATCATTGAACGTTTGCTTGTGAACTGCATTTACAATGGTAAAAAATTTTTTTTTCTGCTATGTTGGAAATGGTTATTAAAAACATCACTGCGAACTCCTCGATATACTTAAAATAAAATGATTACAGCTGATAGAAAAACCTATTGAAAATAAAAATTGATATGTAATTATAATGGCAAATAACACACAAAATATGATAGATTTTACTTTTAAGATCGCCATGTTTTGTAGATTGGAGCTGTTGGAAAAAACAAAAGTTTTTAAGAAGTGTTAATTAATATAATAAATTTGTCTGATCAAATGTCAAAACAAGTCTTCTGAATTCTTAACGAATTCAAATATAGTTCACCTGAGAATTCAAAAAGACTGCTTTTGAATAATTCTGACGTTTTAAGTCAATATTTAATTTACTCTTGTTAGACACAAGTTCCAAAAACACTCGTTTAACTGTCATGACAGTCCGTTAATCGGTCGTTGATTAAAAGTATTTTAAAAAGCTATTTTGACCATTGCATATCTGTTGTGACATGATCGTTAATTAGTTATTTTTACAAGAGTTTTAATTGGCTGTTTCGACAATTCATTTACAAGCGTTTTAATTGGCTGTTTCGACAATTCATTTACAAGCGTTTAATTGGCTGTTTTAACCATTCTTTAACAAGACATGACACGCTGTTTAAATAAAATTGTTCTTTCTGACAAATTCAATACCAATTACGTTTCATGTCTACATGTTGTATCAGATAAGGCTATAAATTTGACAGCAGGATATCAAGATGGTATTTTGATTATTGATAATGACAATTCTTACAAGTCTTCGATTTCTTTTTCTTGTGAATATAGTTTTCTACATCAATCGTTTTCACAAGTAGGAGGTCGTCTGCTTTGGGTTACATTAATTAATTGGTGAATTCCGGTTCTTTTTGAAAAGGGGACTTTTTAAGTAAATTGAGTCTCATTATCGCCCACTTTACTCTCGCAATAAACCTTTTTTCAATATATTAATTCTTTTCTACAATCAGAACATTTAGCAATTTCATACTATAACTAAAAGTCTTTAAAAAATAACTTCAATGTTTTTGGATTCAAACAGTTTCTTACCTATTTAATATTTTTTGATATTTTTTTCGACTTTTTTCACCAGTTTAACAAAATTTGATATGCTCAAAACATAACATTTAGAAAAAACGATTCTAAATTTATGTTACATAGGTCTTGTTTTTGCAATAGAATAACGAACGGGTACAAAAATCTAGTTTTTCACTCTTTTTCACTCTTTTTCACTTACCAACATTGTTTAAATGTTGTTTTTTAGAAACAAATAAAATATTTAGAAATATATATGTATATATATATTTATATACAATTTTACCCTTTAAACGCTATATATTTTTTTATGTATTTATTATTGCTTTTGTTAAATATTGCCTTTGTTTCTTTCAGATTATTTAATTTAACTTTGATCAAAAATGTTTTTTTTACGTTTCTAAGTAAATCATATACATTGTACAATCTTTTACAGATAATTATTTGACATTACGTTTAAGTTTTGTGTTTAAAAAAAATAAATTAAAATCTAATTTTGTTTTTATATTTTAAAAAACTTTATAGATGGAAGGTGCTTAAAAATAAATTGTTGTTCAATGGATATTGCTAGCATAGGAGTATTCAAAGCTTTCAATGGCCATTTTTGAAAAGAATGGCCTCGTTGTATTTAAAATTATCCAGGATATATACACGTAGTTAGCTAGATTAAATTAAGGTGCTTATTTCTCTCTCAAGTCCCAAGCCTTACTTCACTGGTGAAATTTTGTGTTTTACTAAATAAGCTAGTTTCCATAGTTTTTTATTTGCTTTTGCAATTGTAATTTGAACAAATACTGTTATATTTGTGTTTGATTACATCACTCGTTTTGATCAATTAGAACCTCAGTGCACAAGGAATAATTTATTAAAATTTATTTAAATTATTATAATTATATACATGTAATTATTAAAACAAATAGTTGCAAATAAAAAAGGTGTTATTTTGAAAAAAAAACAAAAAAAATAAACTATTGAACAAGTACAAGTAAATTGTACAATTTAAAACAAAAGTAGAAAAACATAAGTCTATTCTAATAAAACCGAAATAGTCACGTGACTGGACAATAATGACATGAATATATGTGTTTATTTACAAATATTGAATATTTCATCAGCCTTTAGATCTGTTTATAGAGAAGCTATAAATCTTTATTACGTTTAACAACTTACAACTTTCTCATAATGCAACCCTCAAAATAAGCGAAAATAATTATGATTCTGTACGTATACTATGACGACGGTTATTATTGATAACCGTTACCCTGCATGCTATTTTTCCGGAGATATATTTCACATTTCACTTTTTAGTTCAAAGATACACGTAGAAAGATTATATCGTGTTATTTCCATTCTCATAATTATCAGGATATCACAGGATGGCATCTTACAGGGAAAATAATGTTGTCCATAGATTACACTATCAATTAATATGTAGATGACGTCACTTTTTTATCTTATAATATGATCAAAACATGATGTAGCATTTTCATTGGATGGGAGGTTAGATGTCAATGGGTTTGATAGTGACCGATATCAAGATTCCGTTCCGAAAAAATGATTGCCTCAGAAGTTGCCATTGGAGAATGTATGCAATGTTTTACAGGCGCTACATAACCTTGAAATGAATAATATAAATGCATTGAAATTTATTCTTGATTTTCTTTTCGAAATTTAATAAAGAAAGTTGTATTGATGAAAATAAAATTTGTTTTATGATTGCCTTCATAAAATACTAGCTTGTTCAAATGGCGTCTATTATTAGCTATAAACTTTTTTTGTTTTAATTTAAAACAAATTCTTTAATTTGCACAATATTTAGTATATTGGCTCTAATTTGTCTTCGCAATTCATCTTGAATTATTTATTATACAGCAAATCTAAATTGAAAAAAAGATTGATAATTCTTTAGACACCTACTTATTTAACGTTACATATTCATTTATTTTGGCACCAACAATATCTCTTTCTTCAATTTTTACGACTTTTTTATTTGCTAACATTATGTACTGTCACTGTTGGAACTTTCTTTCGTTCAACTTATGATATATCATCACTCCTCCGGTTGTGTCTAATGATTTGCTGTCGGTTTCCGGAAGTGTCGATGGTCAAGAATGTAGACCCCTAATTATTTTTAATTGGAGATGTCTTTGTTATTTCCAAAGTCTCATTAATCAAAATTAACGTCTGTCTATAAACTTTTTTATAAATCGATTCCGTTGCATTTTGTTAATATGTGTATCACTAATATTTAATAATTTAGATTTGTACAATGGATAAATGAGTGGTTCTTTACTAGAAATGTCAAGACAAGCTTCCTAAAGGGCAAAATAACATATTTTTGTTAACTAGCTTCTTTTCTTTTGAATTGTAATTCCATACCTTTGTGTTAAAGTACACACTATGAAATGACCTGAATTTACTGTTATCGAGGAGATAATCTCTGGATCTTTTTATAAAAAATGCATCTGAATAAATGAACTTGACAAATAGACATCACTTACAAGAATAAGAAGTAAGGTAACAAATTGAACAGCCAAACAAAATGCTAAGTTGGATTCTTGGATCTAAAAAACATTAAATTAGACTTATTGAATACTAACCAGTATTTTGGTTATATAAGATTCTAAAGGCTCAGACTATCCCATTCATTTCACAACGAAAGCAGCAGCATCACAAGTTATTATATAAACAACCTAACAATACGAGAACAGAACAACACTTATTTAAACTACTGATTAAAAATCATAACATTGCCCAGTGGTCATAATTTTGTCCTTTGTTAATGACACTTAATTATATATTTAATTTCACAGCTATTTATTTTAAAACGATTTTATTAGAAGCTTGTGTTACATTTATTTTCTATAACTATGTTCAATGGATTTTGCAATTACCTATGATATTTACTTGAAAGTAACAATTTCAATGAAAAGAACAAATGTCTAATATTAATAATAATAACATAGATAAATATAAATAAATAAGAACAATAAAAGACAAAAAAATTTTTTGGACACTTCGGTTTTTCTCTTTCATCCTTTAGCTGACCTCATCTCAACAAGTGACTAGTGCTTAAAAACTTCACTCCCACTCCTTTTGCCATCTATTTGCTTAATAGATACAATTTCTTTTTCACCTAATAAGCAATGACTATACAAATTTGATGATATTTTATAACGATCTCTCTTTGAGTAGAAGCGAACATAAATCATTATATATTCTACTGCATTAAATAACTTGATATTAGTGATATCTTTCATCCGATGTTAGTGATATAAGTTAAAGAGAAGCAAAACTTTATTTTATACCAAGACTTCTTAGTAGACATTCTAGTAATGCTATCCCTTTGGGTTAAACATTTAGAAGTCTGAAACTGCTGATCAAAATCTAAATATTTCGATCTGTCATGATGCGACAAACGCATACGAGAAAACAAAATAACCCCCTAGAGAGAGAATTATTTAAACAACTCAAGTTATATTTTTTTGCATTTTATCTGTTGTACAATCTCTTGAGTTGAAATGATAATACGTCAAAAATCATATATCGATTTAATCAGGAAAAATACATTGTTCCGTTTGGATTGTATGTTTTTATTATCTAGGCTAGAGAAATCCGAACGGATTTAAATTGCATGTCAAATTACAAATCGTTCTTGGTAAAGGTTTGATGCCTGGTCGCCTCTTTTGTATCCGTTTCAGATTACAATGAAGCAATGAGTTTAATATTACATTAGGGATTTGTTGTATGATTATGAATGTAAACTTCAGAGACACTTAAAAAAATAACAGAAAATTAATATGAATTAACGTAATCACCGTGAAACAAAATTAATGTAGAAATCTATATAAATTCTGGAGGGATGAGACTGGAAAGTAAATATTTATAGTACTTCTATCCTTAAGCTTCCATAAACATATTTCTCAAAATAAATGGTGAAATCTGAGAGAGCATTGTGATTATTGCAAAAATAACTTAAACAGATTTTACAGAATATTCTATTTTGATAATTGTGAATTGAATGATAAATTATTTAACCTAAAACATAAATTTTGCCGTCATTTTTAACTTTGGAGTGTTGCACTTTTGAAAAAAAAATTTCAAAAGTGTAACTAAAGTTTTTATCTTACAAAAATTCTATTTATATATTATAAAGTTTTTCCTAAGAACCTGCGCTACTATACTATTTGGGAGAATGGTACCTGAACCGCAAGCGAAGACACCAAACTTTCAAGACAATTCTAAAGTAGCACAGGTCTCGAGGAAAAACATAATGAAGTATTAGTACATTACGTGACATTGTAGGTTAAGGTACATTAAACATATTTGACACATAAAAGAGGAAAAGCTATTCCCATGAAAATAAAAAAAATAAAAATTCATTTTTGCTTTATTATATCTACCAAACGTGATGACATGTTGTTTACAAATGGCAGACTCTTCAAAGGGGAGCTAAACTTTTTAATGTGACACGCGCCGGAGTAAAGTATGCAATGAAAAAAACAACAACAATAAAACCATGCTGTCAAGGGCATTTTTATCGTTGTTTAGAAATGCCAGAAACTAAACAGAATAGAACTTGTGCAGTTAGCTAATTAATATTATGCAAATAAATTATGATGTGATGTACTGATAAAAATTAAACTTCAATAATTTTATAGGCTTATAAATCAACATTAAATTGTGAAGAAATACGTTTTTACGATGAATCGTTAAAAAGGGACGTATATCTGGATAATGTTATCTGCTGACTGGTAGTTGCAAGTTGGATTAGCGTGTTAACAGATTTTTAAAAAATAGAACGTTTTGTCAGAAATGAATCAGAAGAATGTAATTTTGTAATCAAACTAAATAAAAAAACATCTACAAATTGATGGGCAAATCCTATTCAAAGAAGGAAAGAACTAATTTGTATTGGAAAATTGTAATTTGCATTTTTATTTTGGATGTAGTTGATCATATTTCATAAACGCTTTCAAAATAAAAAAAAAATAAAGTAAAAATTAGAAATATAATGTTTTGTTATGACTGTTTTATTTCAGCAACAAAATTTCATCAGAAAAAAACATGTTTGAGCTCAAAGCTTGCTTCATATATTTTTAATTTAAACGATTTATTAAAACATGTTTGTAGTTGTTTCCTAAACAACTATCATATGTAAATAAATTAACTTCATTCGGGATATAATCCTCTTCTCCGACAATAAATAACATCTGAATTGGCGGAAATTAAAAAAGAATTGTCCAAACGTTTCGGTATTAACTTTAACAAGTTAAAATATAATGTAAATTATTACTATATTTACAAATTGTATCAGGTGGATAAAGTAACGATTCTCTGACAATTTCAATTACTAGTAGCACGAAACCTAGTTTATCTTATTTTAATAAAAGTGTAGAACCTTTCATCAGCAATTATAGTGCTTATTGATCAATCGTGACTGGACTAAAACGTGTCCTTTATAGGCAGGAAGACGAGACAAATACTCAGGCACTTAAAACAGTATCTGATTGACAGACACGCATCCAATTAATCCCATCTTCTTTCCATTTGTTTCGATTTAGTTAGGGGAATTTTTGTTTGTTTAGATTTGAAGTAAATAACAGCACGTAACGACATATTAGTATCATGTGATTAAAATGTAATCGTTGTGTGCACTGTGTTTGATATCATTAGTAAAAGCTATGTGAAAATACAAGCAATGTATTTGTGAATTTAATTCATTTTTAAATTTTTGCGTGTTTTCTTGTTAGTTTCAACATGCATCATGTATAATTTGAAATTTGTAACTGTTATCGTATCGAGCTTTATTCTGTGTTCAACTCATATTAAAGGTTGAAGATAGTTACAGTTGAATGTTCATACACGTAACAAACATGACCAGGAAGTCGTTTAGAACAAATATAAAAGTTGAAAAGGATATTAAATAAATAATGATTAATATAATTTATAAATAGGTATTTGACAGAAACTTGTCACCAAGAAAGCAACATATCTTACACCAACATGTTTACAAACTTCTTTTCTTGGAACTCAAAAACTAACACACCGGTCCAGGTTTAAATCTCAATTCTAAAAGCAAAGTAAAAACTTGTTTTATCATGAACTTCTTCCAGGGAAATGAGGCGGGTGCTCCAGGAGGATAGGCACCTTCTCCAATTGGAGAATGATAGGAACATTGGACTATTGGGCATCAAATATATTCAGAATTGAGGAAAAAAATCAAACTTTAATTTTAAAAAAGTTGTGGCAATTTCGTAAAACCAAAGAAAGATTTTACTCCATATAAATACATAGTTTGCAAAGAGCCAGCAAACTTACATTACCAATTTTAGTGCCTTACAAGCAGATTTGTATGAATGGTAATAAATATAGTGTACCGAAAGACCAGAAAAATGGAAGCTCTCAGCTTTCATTAAAATTGTGTTTTCTTATTGCTTGTAAATATTAATTAATTTTATAAATTGAAATGGGATATGAAACTATAAGTATTGCTTTGGTTATGTGGAAGTTGTGTTTCGATTTTTTTGCCTTTCTTTTATGCTTCATAATACTAAAGAGAAAGTTAAATACATAACAAAGTCGTTCCTGATGAATTCGGATTTTCCTATCTGGCTTCAAATGTAAAAATATATTACATAAACTTAAGATCTTAAGTTATTAACGTAAAATATTTTCCATCTCCGGTTTAATTTAAGATGTTCGTCTTGTTGTTGCTAAGAAAACATTAATCGCCTATATTTTGCAATTGATCAATCAGTTCAACACTGGTGATTATCTATATGACCTACGAAATACTTAATTATTATTTGTTTTATATAAAAATTTTTATAAAATATGTTTAAATATTTGAATTACATTAAATAAATTAAGTAAAACTGTTTTAAGTCCCGCTATGGTATCAAAAGATGTATCTGTAATAAAAATAATAACATAAAAAATGAAATAAACAAAATAATAATAATAAAAATGAAAAATTAAAAATTAAATAAAATTAAAATACAAATAAAATAAATTAAATTGAAATAAAAAATCTGATGCTTTATCGACAATTATTTAATTTACAGTAAAGAAGCTTCGTTAGATGTGCTTAAAGGTTTTATAGTTTGTTTTGTAACTATTTTGATAAAATATGTTGTCCAAAAGAAAACAAGCATAATGATTTGTTTCATTCTTAATTACGATGTTTATTCTGATTTACCTGTATTTCATTCACACAAATGTAATTTCCTTTATCTAATATATCGGAAAGGTATATAAACACGTCTAACGTCAGTGTCTTGTTCAATCAGGAAGTAATTTTGACAGACTTGTATCATTCCTGCTATATAAGCTATGTCAAGAGGACAGAATGGAATAAGCTAACCATTTTCCGAAATGTGCACATATGGTACATCAAAATTTAACAGGTATTTGTGTTATATATCTACAATTTAACTGATTGTCGAAATTTGATTTACATTTTACACATATCGAGCTAGTTGTATTTGTCACGTGCTAGACATTGGGCTGAATTAGAAGACGCGGAGCTTGATACCTTGTCTAAATAGATAAAGACAAGGATTGTCAAACTGAGGGGTCTATGGGTACTAAACCTTCTTAAGTGCTCAAGAACACTGAGATTTCTGCAATTTTTACGAACATTTAAAACATTTCTATTATTGTCCCAGCTGATAAAACTTTCAACCACATAACTTTCGTTAGTAAGAAATTCTATATTGAATGTCTTTACTATGGATCTTAGTAAAGGTAGTATATTAGAGAATCCTGCTTATACCAAAAGTAATCAACGATAAATTCTTTCCAATCATAGGGTGTTCTTGAGTCTTTCGATATCAATCTATAACAAGAAAACTTGGCCTTCATTACTTGTATTGGATTCCAAAACTTCGACAAAAATGATATATGTATATAGGTTCCTATAAATATAGTTCTAAATCGTTATTAGTAATTCTAACACAAATTTTGAATGTCGTCAAATATGCCCTTCAGACTTATTCAGAAAACAAACTATTCTACATCTGGCATCAAAAAAGAATGAGTCTCAATAAGCCGAGCGATCCGCCTTTAGGAAAAATACCAAGAAACAAGGTTAACACCTTTAGAAGACCTTAACCAACGTTGACTCGAGGCCAAATGCAAATTAATTTTAGCCTAACGTGCCTATATAAACCATAACGTAATAAAGACATATCAAAATTGTTACTAGGAAAACACCTAACATGAAAATGTGTCATTGGTCGTATTCTCCACTTTTTTTACCCGTGATTGTGAGAGCAAATTTTACAATACACGATTTTCGCCTGTGAACTAATGTAGTGCCTACATTGAAATGATAATAGTTTCGTGTTTTACATGCCTTGTAATGTTGCTTTGTATACCTTAAACGTGTATAGGAAACGAGCGTGTATTGACCAGTGGCCTGCTGATATATCATAACGTTGTTAGATATTTACAACATGTATTGAAACTCGTTTCAATGTGTTTAGATGAACAGGGCGTAATTTAATTGGGTTATTTGTTGATTAAGCATATACACTGCGTTTAAAAGAAAAAAAATATATTGTAAAAATAAAAAAATTACTATAAAATATATTAAAACAAATAAAAAAACGGACTGCATATAGATTTACTCAGGATTTTTAGGTTATCATTTCCGACGTCCTACTACACACCTGCAGGTGATAGAGAAATTGTATGCTAGCATATATCAAGCATTTTTATTGTTTTGGGCGATTAAGGGGTAATATGTTTAATCTTTATTCCTAAATTTCAATGCCAGAGCACCCCTCTCCATCAATCAAAATTTGCAAAACAGAAGATAAAATATCGAAGTTATAGTAGTCAAAATATCTTTGATTAAGAGGAATGCACCCTATGTGTATTAACTGTGAAACACGGTAATTTCCATCAAAATTTTTGTATGTGTATGGAAGTTTACGGAATGCAGTATTCTGAAATGTATATTTAAAGACATAATTTAATGCTTTATCAAACTTTTTATATTCAAAACCGTTTCGTTTTGGTACTCTCTTTTGAATGTTTAAAGTCTAAATATTATTGTAACAACTCTTACATTTTGAATTCTATAGGCGGATGCCTCGGCTTCTTAAGAATCATCCTTTGGATTCTCAAACTATTTAAAGAACTTCCTTGAACATCGTATTTCTTAAACTTTATTTTCGTTAAAAAGTATAAAAGCATTCGACTCTCCTACATTCTACACTATCATCCCTCATTCTTAATTGAAAGAACATCTATAACATTTCATTCACTTGTCATTCTTTTACAAAAACGATAAACCAAGATATAATTATCTAGTTCTCAACAGGGATTTTGAGAGGAACCTTATATATATATATATATATATATATATATATATATATATATATATATATATATATATATATATATATATATATATATATATATTCTTATATGGAAATGGTATTCAATTGGTACTAAAACCACGTATGTGGACTTCATATAAATAAAAATAATACAATAATATTTCTATGACCATGCTATTTGACTTTGAATCAAAATGATACGAAAACCACACGAAGAGACTTCATGCAAACCAAAATCTACTTAATCGAAACTTTAAGACTATGTATGAGCTTAAATAGTACTAAAAGCATGAAACTTATCATAAATTATTTGAGTACTACAACAACACAACTAGACTTTATTTGGATAAACATTATATTAAAACCACGCCGATCAATTTCTTATGAATATTATGCAAATATTTTAATAGCAAAGAAAAATGTAGAAAAAATTTAAAACTCATTTTTTCTTACTGCTGTTTAACATGTTAAATATGCTAGGTTTAAAATTTATCACTTTAAAATTGGCTAAATATTGTAGATTCGGATATTTTATAGTACCAAAATAATGTTTTTTACCGCGGTGTTTATAATCTATAATCGCAAATATCAAATTAATCTACAGGTAAATTTCTTTAGAAAAAACGCTATTATTTTTTATAAATAAGGAATAATCATGTCAAATTTTCCTATACTTAATTTTATTTCCTTATAGAAAGGCTATACAGAAAAAAAACATTTGTAGACTTTTTAATTAGTTGTAATGACATTTGAGTTTTACTTATTGGAACATTTATGATGTAAATGGGAAGATCAATTTCCTTATTTTTCACAGGTCAATCCAAGTGACCGGAAATAAGGATATTATATCTAGAATTACAATCACTTTGATATTTAAGCCAATGAGAACAATGTTTTGGGCCATATGACCAGTAGAAGGACCGGTTCCAGTAATGCGAACACAAACTAGACGGTACTTCTGCTCAAACAAAATCTCTTCGCTTTAAATTTTACCCGGAATAAATTAAGTCGAAAAAAGAAACAGAACAGACAAAGCTTGATAGTTTATATTTGCCTACCCATTTGTCATTGGGTTTCTACCATAACTTGACACATCTTAACGCATTCAATTAACGTCGTTCAACGCTGCCATTGATGTTTTGTATGAAAATAGTCTCTATGTTCTAAATTAGCGCAATTTAAATAACACCACTTCACACAAACACAACTAAACACAACAGACAAAGCTTGATATTTTGCATACCCATTTGTCATTGGTTTTCTATCATAACTTGACACATCTTACGAATTCTAAAATAACGTCGGTCAACGCTGTCATAAATGTTTTGTATCAAAATAGTCTCAATAGCGCAATTTTAATAGCGCCACTTCAATCAAAATTTTAATACAATAGACAATTGCTTGATTTATTGTGCGTAACTCATATTTTACCTACCATAACTTGCTTTTTTTAAATTTTAATTTCGCAATTTGAATGACGTTAGTTCGCGCACACTGATTTTTGTTATTTGGTAATTTATTTTGTCTTAACGATTTGTCATAGGTTCGCCAACCATTTCTTGATACATTTTACACATTCAAATGACGACAACCTACGCAACTTGATTTATGTTTTGTCAGTTAAAAAAAGGTGCCAATGTTGTTAATAAGCACAATTTAAATGACACTACTTCAAATGAGGATTAAAAAAGGATGCCGTTACATCATTTCTAAATAAAGTACATGTAAACAAATTTTAAGAGACAATATTTAATATTTTTGCAATTGATTGAGCAAATAAAGCACTAGAATTAATTATTTATGGTACAAAAAATTTATTTTATTATGAAAAACCAACAAAAACTACGAAATCAAACAATTTTTGTTATATTTGAGATCCCAAGGGAAGCAAAACTATCGCTATTTTAACAATAAATTGCACAGTACTTAACACTTCAATTAAATTATTACTTGAGGGAGGTGAATCGAAGAACGATAAATATTAACACGAACGCAAATCACTGAACAGGTAACATGAAAAGAAAATGCAAACAAAAATATTTCCCCGAATGAACCATAAAGTCAAAACCTCCTCGTTTCCTAATACATCACAATTGAATAGAGTATGGCAGGTGTGTTTTCATGGACATGCACAGTGACAATGTTCTACATCAGTTATCACAGTATTCTTATACTAATAAAGTTTTGTAATTCCCTGCGAGGCCTTTAACCATTTGGACCTATATAAAAATATATATAAATGAATAGATAAATAAATAAATATTTGACAAAATTATTTTGCTTATATCTTACTAATCTTTTCAGCAATTTTTCCAATGGGACTCACCAGCTAACCATCTAAAATACTTTATAATATTTGCGTGGGACGAGACGGCAAATTTCCGGAATACTGTTGTTTTTTCTCAAAACACTTGAACTTTTTTCGAACACATTTTTTTTCACCCACACGCACTAATTTACTACGTGTTGGACTTATAAACCTATTATACAACTTCAATCCGGACCTTCTTGTCATTCTTAAATCTGTACGTAAAGATTGATGTTGGCAATTTATCACCAGAAACTATAATTTCTGACAAAAAACAAATAAATTGTGTATTTCATTAAGACTAAAGTGTTTAAAAAACTTCTTCAAATATTACGAAATTCAGTAATTTATCGATGCTTGAAGACGTAATGAACTCCATTATTTGACCTCTAGTTCTATGTTTTGTTTTCTTACTCTTGAACGAGAAATTGTCCTTAATTAATAATGATTTTTTTTTAAAAAAATTAAAAAAATCTTTAACTTTTATAAATAATTATTTGTTGATGCGGATTTTGTTGTAATAAAAATGTTTTGGGCTTCTATTAACGGACTCTATAGAAAAAATGTTTAAATAAACGATATAACAGGGGATCGGTTGTTTAAAGAGCAAGAAAATAATTTGATATGGAAATTAATTTTTATTGATATTCAAAATATACAAATTAACGAGTATAAACAGTGATAATATCAATATTTTATATGTAACAAGTATTAAACTCTATGTTCTTAACAAATTGATCAACTAAATTTGATTATTAATTTTCTACTTAATGTTGTAAGCTGTCTTGCTAATTAGAAAAACAAGTCTGATATATGTTCTCAATTATACCTAGAGATTGGTAGATTCTATTTATTAAATAAAATAAATGTTTATTTTTCAGCCTAACGCAAATGTCATAGTACCTTAATCACGCTGGTAGGCGATATTTTTTTCAAGTGTATGTTCAAAGTCGTAAGCCAAATTGTAATTGGTCCCCATATGGTTATCATCTATCACGTTTTGTTTATTGATATAATTAGGACTTGAAAAAATTAAGTGACCGTTCTTTTGCCAAGTAATCCGCATTAACAGACAAAATTTCTGCTACTTAACCTGTAGCTCGAGAATATAAAAACCCACTGCCGTAGCTTAGTTTGTAGAGTGCTCGCTCCGTAAGTGGGAGGTCATCGGCTCGAACCCCGACCGGGTCTGACCCAAGACTTGAAAGTGGGTAATGACTGTTCTTTCGCCATGTACTCTGTATTACGAAATGAAAGTCTTGGTTGTTTCGGATGGGAACTTAAAATAAACGGAATTCCATGTCATGGCAGGCATGGCACAATAAAGAACCCTGCTGTATAATGCCATCAGCGCAAAGCACAGGCAAAATTTCTGCTCCTTAGCCTATAGCTGGCGACGTCTTGATATAAGTGAAATATTCTTGACTGGGACGTTAACCACCATTTCTTTCTACTTTCAAGAATTTTAAATATATTTCACCTAAAGACACCCTTGATGTCAATCATTAGGATTTTGAACAATGGATAATAAATATTTACAATAAAAATTGCGGACAACGGATGCATAACACATCAAAAGCTATAATGCATAATGTTCCCTAATCATTGCCATTGTTACTCCGTCTTATCCAATGTGCTGGATAATGAGAAGTACATGACATTTTAGCTTATAATCTATCTTTAACATCCAATATTAATCATCTGAACAAATTTCTTCACACAATGTTTATACATCATCTCTTTGCAATTTGACATGTCTTTTTTTACGTGTTATAGAATGGCTCTTGCTAATATGAGACATAACGGTTCTCCTTTTTTTATTTCAACAACTAAAGTGACGGTCAAGTGACAAAATAAACGGAATAAAAGACTATGTTAAAACAGTTTTTCGTAAATTTTTCAGATAAAGACAATTAATGTTCTTAAATGCAATTAACTGGATAAAGCGAAAGTTAAATCATGTTCTTTCTGTATTGATTCATACAGCATAAATGCTAAATGCTTCACAATAAAGAAAAACTTAAAAAGTACAAATAAAGTTAAAATGGTCACGCAGCTGATAACAAATCAAAATATGTAATTGGAGGTAAAATAACACCCGTTACTCTCCTCTGAAGTTTAAAAGCGCCTTTTGCCATTCGCTATGAGTAAGACTTATATCACATTTTTCTGGCTAGGCCATAAAAAAATAAGATATTTATATGAATTATTTATTTAAAACATTTTTTTTGAATTATTTGAGAAACGTCTCCAATAGTGTTTCTAATTACTGATAAATTTGACCTTTTTAAAATTTGTATTTATGATAAACAATTAATGAACTTAATAATATTTAATTGGTACATGGGACGGTGACATAAAACATTCGTCGATTTGTTTCAGATTTCTAAACTAACTGATATTACTTAGGTGATTTTTGATAAACAAAATACAAGGACTATAAAACATACTTTTTTGAAAAATTCTTAAACTGAAAACATAGATAAAAACCATTATAGATGCGGCACACAAATTCTTACAACGTCGCACCGAATTTGCTTATACCAGTGGTTCATTAAAGCGTTGGATATAATATTTTAATCAATAATAACGTTTTGTCATAAAAATTAAAGCTGTCTTTTATAAATGATGTCAACGACTTAGAATATGAAAACATATCTCACCAAAAGATCTCTTTAGTGTCACAGAGCTCCAGTGCATGTATACCAATAATAAGGATTCTGAACAATGGAATTAGAAGTAATTACAATAAAGATTTTGGACAACGGATACATTACACATTACCAATCTTTATTGTAACCTAATTCTTAATTATTGTGATTGCTGTTCCGTGTTTTCGATTCAGCTAGATAATGTGAAGAACATAGCTTTTAAAGTTGATAATCTATCATTCACGTAAACAAATTTCTATAAACAATGTAAATGTATCATCCATTTGCGATGTGACAAGTCTTATTTTACGCATTATATGGTTGTTCGGTTTGTAAAAAAAAAATACTGTGAGATTGAAGGGTTCTCTGTTTCGCCCCATTTAAGAAAGGAAAAAAGACTTTAGATATTGTTTATTGCAGTCACATGCAATTGAATTTAACTTTAGCATATTAAAATGACATTCAAAAAGGTCTCTTTTTCTGTATCTCATGTTTAATATATATATATATATATATATATATATATATATATATATATATATATATATATAAAAATAAATGAATAAAAATGAAATAAAATTAAAAAAATCAATAAATAAAAAAAATTACTAAGATTACTAAAATATTTACTAGAATTATATATTTTCAAACTTTTTGCAGTTTTGAGAAAAATCTCCGATAGTGTTTAATTTTTGTAATTTTAGTTTTAAATTTAAACACTTTTAAATTTGTATTTTTGTTTTACAATAAAAATACCAATGGTTGTCAAGTGGTGCAAGAAGGCGATACCGTAAAGCATTTGTCAGCTCAGGTGGTTAACTTTTTTTTATCTTAACTAACGTTTGAAGGTACATGAAATATATAACGTAATACCCTTTAAACAAATACCTAATATTGAAAATTTAAGAGAGAACCTTTTTTAAAAACGGTATATCAATTCCCACACACAAATCGCTTAAAGTTGGATTTAATATCTTAAACAATTTTTTTCTTTTATTTTTATTTTTATTTATTTATTTATTTATTTTTAATTGTTGTTCTTTTCTTTCTTGTCTCGATTTTACCGAATGAGAATTTTCTTGTAATGCTTACCTTTAAAATTATACTTTACTTTTATACTGAAGTTCAACATTGTAAGTTTTGTGATCCGTTAAAAATCACGACTTTTATATCAGGCACTGCGGAAGCTCAGTTGGTAGAGTGCTCGCTCCGTAAGCGGAAGGTCGTGGGTTCGAGCCCCGACCGGGTCTGACCCAAGACTTGAAAGTGGGTATTGACTGTTCTTTCGCCAAGCACTCGGCATTACGATATGAAAGTCACGGTTCTTTCGGATGGGAACTTAAAATAAACTTAAAATAAACGAGGTCCCGTGTCATGGCAGGCATGGCACGATAAAGAACCCTGCTGTATAATGCCATCAGCGCGACGCACAGGCAAATTACTGCACTTTCGCCTATACTGGCGACATCTCAATATAAGTGAAATATTCTTCACTGGGACGTTAAACACCATTACTCAACTCAATTCATATTTTATATCAGACTAAGTAAATAAATGTATAAAAAATTTAATAAATAAAATTAATTGGTCAGTGAGCAGATCAAAACTGTAAAAATTTGAAATAATATTCATATCACACAACCAAACACATAATACACTATTTTCTAATTCTAATTCTAATTCTTTATTGTTCTAAACAGGCCACCAGCCCACGGTACAAATTACAATATCATCATATTTTATGACACCATCTACAGTAATACAGAACATATTCATATTCATTTGTATTTCAATCTTTATCATGTTTATAAAAAGACTACATATACCTATATACATTATAGCAAAATAAGCATAACTCATGATGCAAATAAAACAACAGATAAACATATATATATTTGACTGATTTCTCAGTTGTCAAAAGGATAATACCTCTTCCCTTATAAGATTAGCCTTTTTTATATATACTGC
The DNA here is from genome assembly GCA_029721355.1 of Tegillarca granosa. Lineage (NCBI taxonomy): Eukaryota > Metazoa > Mollusca > Bivalvia > Arcoida > Arcidae > Tegillarca > Tegillarca granosa. Next base: position 9,877,973 of record CM056609.1, read on the forward strand.
CAAGTTCCTTAGGATAATTACATTATCTGTTTTAAACAAATTAATTAATTTTTCTATGCTGGGATGACTGTGGCACCATACAGGTAAGAAATTTCTTCTGATATCTGACAAAATAGGACATTTATTAACACCTTTATCTTGAAGACTGTTTTGTTGATCAATGTTGCAATTTTGAAATACAAAACATGGACAATGCACCTGTTTTTGCAAGATCAATTACAATAACTCTGTGAAAAAGTCACGCAATGGGCTTATTTACTAACAAAAGCCCGAGTCCTGAAAATTTATTGGTTTCTTTAGCTAACACGAAGCATTTATGTTAGGACTAAACATCCTTTTTTCTTACTGATAGACACGCTTATTACGCCTGACTTGAAACATGTATATGACGTTAACAATACCTAACATCATGCGAAGTGATAGCAACGATTGTCAAGTGAACAAGTAGCAATCCAAAGACATGTTTATTTCATGTAATGGCGTCACATAATTTTTACCTTTTGTATCAGACAAGAAATTTAAATTAAAAAAAAATAGTAATTGATCAATCATAATAATAATATAACACAACTTACCAGTCCAGGTCAAAAGAAATCACAACCTCCTCCCCCCCCCCCCCAAAAAAAAAAAAAAAAAATAAAAAATGAAAAATGAAATTAAAAATGAATAAATAAAAGAATTAAAAATCAACGAATAAATAAAATTAATCAATGAATAACATACTCATTAACATTATTGTGATGACACCATAAAATTTTTAGGGGCCTTTTTTAAGGCTAGGTTTGCAATATCCTTTGAGCCAATCACTTCGTTGTAAGTAGCTTACTTCGTAGTAGAAAGTCCCCGTACTGGGAACAAACTCTACCGTATCGTATTAACTGTAAATCATATACACCATACGCAAGAGAAGAAAAAAATTACAAAAAAGCAAAACGAAATGGAAAGTGGACAATAGCAAATTTAAAGTCATCAAGTTTGTTGTATAGCTTTAGATAGAACCTTTCAGTAATTGTAAAAACCATATGTAAGCATTATCATATAATTATATGGTAGTTTTGGCGGTTTTACTTCCGTGGGTATTCCAGGCAAAATAATTAAAGCGCGCTATATTTACTTTACCTGGAAAACTACGACAGTTATTCAACTTTTATTATCATACTTCATCGGTTCAATGCTTTAAGTAAGCTACAGTTCAGTTGATTTCCTTTGTCTTGGCATTTTTTGATTATACACGTTTGTAGGGGGTATATACGTTACCATGCTGGTAAGGAAACTTTTGACGAATTTTGATATTAGCAAGTCATGATGGTAATAACCGACCGTTCATTCATCATGCTGCGTTGAGATGTAATAATTTCTTAGATCAAAATTGAAATCCTTTTTTCATAAACTGACAACTCCAATGTAAGAGACTTTGGTATAAAACTTAATTATTTAACTTTTCCACTCTATTCTGAAATTAAATTGAACTATTTATTTTTACCATTAAAATACCTGGAAAAATGGCCTTTGAATTTTATATAGTTTTTAAGTAAAAAAGAGATAATGAAGTTGTTGGTTTTTTTAATTAATGTTGGTGAATAAAATTGATCTGATATGGAATACACTTGGTTTTACTGATGATTTCAACAAGACAGTCTAATTAAAAAGAAATCATCATTTGGTTCAACTCATTTGCTTTTCTTTTTTCTATCTAAACCTTTTTAATTTTTTAACATCACGCTTTGAATATATTAGCGAAGTTTAAATCAAACACAGACGCCTACACTGAAAGGGGAACTTTTCTTAGGTAAAATCCTATCCAAAAGACTCGAATAGTATGGACAGGGATTAACTATCACTTATACATAAATTCGTATGCAGGAATAGGAGTGGAGTGGAGTAATAGTGTTTTACGCCCCAGTCAAGAATCTTTCACTTCTTTCATGGCGGCCAGTTCTGGGATGGTGGAGGAAACCGGAGTGTCCCGGAAAAACCGCTAACCTTCGGCAACGAACTGACAAACTTTCTCACACTAGGATCTGTCCCGAGTTGGATTCGAACCCAGGCGGCGAGAGGCACTGTGATCCGTAAGCGCGCGATTAAGACCACTCGGCAACCGAGGCCCCATATGCAACAATAGGGTTTGAATAAAAAATTCTTGACCTGAATAGAATTATTTATAAAAGCGAAAAATCTTTTGAAATATAATAATTCCTAAATAAATAACGGTTGATAGACTTCTTATTCATGTTTAATATCAAGCACTTTTTTTTTTTAAATTTAACATTGATATTAAAGAAAACAAGTCTTAAAATATTTATTGTAGCCCATGTTCGGTCACTTGATAAGATAATGAAAATCGAACCCGTTTCATGTGATAATTGTCATTTGTTGTTGATTAAGATAATTGACTACTCCGAAAAGTCAATGCTTTTTTTGTGGTTTGTGCATTGACGTTTTAAAATAATGATGACGCAATTTGAAGGTCAGTTGAACAGTTTCAGAGATATGATGACGCAATTCATGCTGAAAAATCTCTTATTCAAAAGGCAGGTGAGCGGCTATCGCCTGAAACTGACGTATTTGATACTAGATGTCACTTATTTTAAACTGCAGGTGAACGGTAAAAGATCTTTAGTTTTTTTTAAATTACCAGTCACAAACATCTGCCAATTTAGTTGATATCCTATCTGTCATCGACATTAGGTCTATCGCCCGGGCGTTCACAGTTGTTGAGTCTATAGGCAGTAGTACTAACATTCAAACACGATTCTATATTTAAACTCGAGCATTTAAAGAAAATGCTATGAGAGACTTTTAATAAAGGCAACTGGGAACAGGATACAATAAAACATAGAAATAAGACATTATGAAAAATAGAACAAACACTTGTTTAGAAACCTTGGTACCACAATTTCCGGCATTGGACAATCCTTTGTTTGGCGTAAATTTCTGGTGATGTTGTTATAGTATTTTGGAAGGCTCATTACCATACTATTTCTTTCACAACCAGTAGTCGATGAATAAGTATATTTGAATAAAACCTTTTTTTAACCAAACAATGAACTAATATCATCTGTACATTAATATTGCACAACAATTTTTATAGCAATGTTTAAACTTTTAAAAATAGGATTTGGTAAATAGTAGTTTACGTCCCAAGCAAGATTCTGTCACTTCCAGACGGTCAGTCCTGATAAAGGTGGGGGGACTAATGCGCCTCAATAAATAAATAAATATAAAAATAAATAAATAAATAAATAAAAATAATAATAATTTAGAAAAAAAAAAAAACATTCGGCAAAAAAACTTACAAACTTTTTAACACTAGAATCTGTCCAAGCGAGACGAGAGGCACTGTGATCCGTAAACGCGCGCTTAAGACTACTTGATCACCTCGTCCCCAAATTTTAAAATTGAGATTTATTATAAATAAAATACAAACAGAACGTAGTCAAGTTAAAACATAAGTGGCTAGTTGTAGACTAGAACCCTACAATTTTTTTAAATAAACATCAATAGGTTTGATTTTCACATTTTGTCGAAGCCTTTACAACCTGATGCCGAGAGTTGAGTACTATTTTGAGTCTTGTGACTTGTTTCTGTTTGTTCCTTTTATTTTTATTATTTTTATTTTGATATTTACGGAAGACAAGAAGGGTCATCAAAAATAAAAAATATAACTGGTGCGCACCAGATACTAACTTGTGCGCGCAGGTTAGCAATCTCGTGTGCACCAGTTATATTTTTTTTAAGTTTTGGTGACCCTTCTCGTCTTCCATAGATATTTATGTAGGAGTTCATTTATTTGTTTACGTGAGTGACCTACATATATATTTGATTTGATGATCAAATAAACAACCTTGAATATATCGTAGAAAAACTAATATTAACTGAAGCTATCAAGTAAGATTATTGTTATTCTCTGATTGGTCAGGGTATAACAGTATCATTGAAAACGAAACTAACGATACAAGGGCGTTTTGGGATTTTGAAATTTCCTTGGAATGCTGAAGGTAATCAAAAGTCGACCCTTCCTAAAGTAGGGTCCTGATAACACCTAAAAAATTAAAATTATATAATTATACATATTATACGTTCTTGTTTGTTTTTATTGTTGTTGCCAAATCATTTTTGTAATTTTTTTTTCATTAGCAGAATAAATAAGACGTTGTCTGTCATAAATGCAATAGTTCTCTCTCTCTCTCTCTCTCTCTCTCTCTCTCTCTCTCTCTCTCTCTCTCTCTCTCTCTCTCTCTCTCTCTCTCTCTCTCTCTGCAAATAGCCCATATGTGTGGTCATTATATTTTCACATAAAATAAAAAAATAAAATAGATTTGAGTCATTTTTATTTTTTTCTTATTTTTGTTAAATTCAAATTTTGCAGTTTTTTGTAACTCAGAAATGATTTTATATAGATAACGATTAAATATATTATATTATATTTTATTAAAGCTATATTAATCGGCACTTTTTAAATTTAAATAATTTTTTTTCTAAAATCACAAAAAATATATATATTGTCTGTTCTTTTTCATGGACTCGTCCTCCTGTGACAGATGTATTTTTATCATGTTTATGAAACATGTACTGTGTATGAAATATATTGAAAACGCGAACCATTCTAAATAATACCGTCTTCTTCTTTCAATATCTTTACTCCAACTGAGATTTCATTCTATCTATATATGAAACTGATACACCACGTGTTTATACTTAGACTTGGGCTTGCGTGATTCGATATGATTTGTCTAATAGAAGATCAATTTCTAATTGTTGACGAATGGGCTTTTATTATTTATTACTTAGTAAACTGCAAGCAATTGGTTGAAATATTATTAGTGAGAGGGAATATGAAAAGTATAACCGTGATGTTGGTCTCAGTTTGTTGACAAGCGCCCACCTATAAACGTAGTTTATTCATTGTAACAAAAAGGTTGATACATAGTGATTTCTGGGATTGTGTCATGACTTAACTCCGCTATATAGCCAGGACAGCAGCAAGGATCCTTCCTTTATTCAGAAACACTTCATCTTTAAGGAACTTACACAATTTTTTTAAAAAAAGTTAAGATTTGATAGAACAAATTTTTCTTAAAACAGTTTTCAGGTAAGTTGACTATATTTTATTTAATTTTTCTAAATTATTTCAATTTTGATTTTTTAATTTTTTATCGATAACAGATTTTAAATGAAACTGATTTTTTTTTTTATTTAAAAAAAAAACAAAAGAAAAACTTTGGTCAGGATGAAAGATGAAAATTTTCGTGATGTTTAAAATAATAATAAAAATTAATAATAATAATAATAATAATAATAATAATAATAATAATAATAATAAAAATTAATAATAATAATAATAATGATGATGATGATGATGATGATGATAATAATAATTGTTGTTGTTGTTGTTGTTGTTGTTATTTGTGGGAGCGCTGACTTGTTCTTATCTATTCACATATCTGAGTTTCGCAAAAATAAATTAGATAAAAATTATTTTAAAAAAACCAATACCACCACCAACAACAGCAATAATAAAAATAATAATAATAATAAAAGTTACCGAATAATAGTCGTTAAAAATAACGTATAACAAGTACATGATGTTGAATTCAGGTTTTTGTCTGTACCGAAAAGCACATTTTCAAATTTTAATCAAATTAAAATGTAAAGAGATTTGTTTTAAAATGTACATATAAACATCACTACTGAATACCATTTTGTCATTATAGTAGTGTCTTACGAGTGTCTCTCTCTCTCTCTCTCTCTCTCTCTCTCTCTCTCTCTCTCTCTCTCTTTTTTTTTTTTTGAGGGATCTCAACACAGACAAAATAATATACAGAAAATCGGTTATTACTGCAAGTTTTGACAATACATTGTAAATGATAAATGTTCTGTCTTAGTAGCTCAGTTCATAAAGCAATTTTAAAAAAAGTGCGGAAGGTCCAGAATTCAATCCCTTGTCCGCTCCTGAATTTTTCTTCCCTGTTTCAGTTGGAATCATCTAAGGTGGAAAGTATAGATGAATTGGCAGAAAACTTACCGTTATTGTGGGGGTCCCATGTTCGATCTTCGACCAGTTCCTGCTAATTTTTGAAGATTTCTCCCACAATGTTTCTTATTTATTTTCAGAAATACGGTGTAAGAAGTACACATATATTTTTTAAAGACATTATGGTAAATTTAGATGTAAATTGCATACTTGCTGTTATATTAGTTTCCTGTATTAATGGAGCACCTACAGATATCTTATGGAACAAAGAGGTAAGTCTAGTAGAAATAGGATATTAAAAGCATGCATATTTTATAGCTTTTTCTTTCAATTCCTATTTATCTATTTATTTATTTATCTATGCATTCATTTATTTATTTATTCATTTGTACACGATATGTATAATTCATATTCCTCTTGATAAATTTAATAACCAATCATATATCTGTAATTTAGCAACTTATCATACATAATAGGTAAGTGAACATTACGTTTATTGAAAGCCTTTGTTTGTAGTAATAACTGTTTTTCGCACGTGCGTTGTCAATGGACACGCCTGAAGTTAAATCAATACGACGCCGTGATAAATACACATTCACTATGACATCAACAAATCGTAAACTATGCATTAAAATCTATATGTAAAGGCCTCGATAGCTCGATTGCTCGATTGCCTATAGGTTTACCAAAATAGTTTGCTATTCATAAATTCATAAAAAAGAAAGAAAAAGAAAGAAAGAAAAGTAATCAGTAACATTATCTATAATAAATTGTTATCGAGTTTCTAGTTCATAAATCATTCATCATAAAAATAACAGTTATATCACATAAAGTTTATTGTAATTGTAAGTTTTGGAATGGTGTAGAAAACCAGAGTGCCTGGAGAAAACCACCGACCTTCGGGAAATAATCATACAAACGTTTTTAACTCTCTATGATTTGTTTGAATGGGATTCCAACCAAGGCAGTGATCATTTACTGGATCAACCGGATCCCCTTTGATTTAATGCTGATATATTTAGTTTTTACCTATGTCGTTAAAAAATCAGTCGGCCCAATAGAACGCATGCGCAGTTTTTGGTTTGATTAGTGTGTATTCTTTGTTTCTTTGTTTGTTAGTTTTTTTTTATTTAATCAATTGCATCAAGGGTTGGCTTGTTGAAGTATAACGATTGGTATAAGATCGCGTAGAGAAAAAAATATAGATTAATTTACGATGAAATCAATTCGAAGCAATGAAGATTCATACAATGCTTTTTAAGACATGTTGACTGTCATTCATTTGAATTGAATTACACGCTCTTTTTATAAGTAACAACAAAGGATCGGTTGTCTTAATTATCTTTGGCACTGATAAATTTATATAAAGTTTTACTCTTGCCTTTACGTAGAGAGAAGTTCACAAAAAGCTTAAATTCCTTTCTTCGCTCTTATAAAAAGTTTTACTTGCAAACCTTCGCTAAGATTCGGAAATTCCTTTCAAAGTTTTTTTTCCTATATAATTGGTACTGATGAAGTATCACGTACTGTCTCAGTGACACAAGTTATTTTTACCGAGTATTGTTCGGGTTAATTGCGCGCTTGTGCAGTACTAAACTATCCCGGTGCCGAAAATTCTATATTCAACTTATGCTTACACTGGGTAACACTGTCTCGGTGTACGGAGTTAGCTGACGCACATCGAGCTTCACATTGCTTCGGTGACGGAATTTCTATTTGTATTTGAGGTCATAAGGTACCACTGTCTCAGTGAAGGATGTTCTCTTTGGAACTGACGCTTATAGCGTACTACTCATGCTGGAGTAATTTCATACGATTTTTTAGTAAAAGATTGCCATTTTATTATGCATTTTTTTGGGAAAATTTTACCAGAATTAATTAAAATGAACTTATCTGTACTATTAACAGGGATTGCTTTTTTTCCATGTCGTGCTTGATAAACAGGATGGTACGTATCGTTTCTAGGCTACACATTTCCCCTGTTTTTCTAGCAAATATCATAATGACATTGAAACACTTCTTGTTCATTTAGAAGTTAGCTTCACATTTCCTTAAGTTTTAGGATCGGTAATCGGATGTTTATCACTCTCTTTTATTAAAATTTATAAGTTCCTGTTTTTCATAATTGTTAATTACTTATCCTCTTCATCCCGTATGGGACATAAGACCACAACAAAGCTATCTTTATTTTTCTCTGTCTTTTGCCATATTTTGCACCTGTCTCCATTTGTAACCAATCTCTTCTAACTCTGTCACAAAAATTCGCCTCCAGGTCGAACGGGGTCTGTCAAGTTTTCATTTTCCAGATAGTGTCCATTGCACAACTACTTTTGGTATTCTCTCTCTCTTGGCATTCTCAACACATGACCTATCCATCTAAAGCGTCGTTGTTTTTTTTATCATTTATATTTTTTGCTATGCATCTTTCATTGTTTTAATTGAGTTTGATTCTATTTAATCCATAAGCGCGCGATTTCTGCCACTCGAACACCGACCTCCTACCCCCCTCACCGAATCTTTAGTTGCAGCAAGTATATACGACTCAACTAAAACATGGAGCAATAACCATGACAACAGTGTATTGTCATTGCAAATTCTATTTGGTATTTTTTTTTCGAACGGCTACATTGAAGTGGCAAAATTATCAGCGTTCGGTATCGGACAAAAATTGTCCTTTGTATCAATGTATGGTAAATATTTCTCATTACAATCATCATATAGAATAAAATGTCAATATTGCCTTTATTTTCGAGCCAAAGCATACAATGTTTAGAATTCATTTGACATTCAGTTTGACCAATAGTTCAGGATGAAAGAACAGAATTCTAATTATCTTTCTGTCACCTTATCTGTAATTAATTACAACATGAATTTATAGCCAATACACTTAGTTATATATATTGCTATTTGTACTGACCTTAAACTAGAACAATCCAAAGAAAATTGAAATCTACTTTGCTTAAGACATCTTTGTGTTTGGTCAACACTAACAGTCTAGAGAAAAGCAATTATTTGTTCATTATTGTGTCTCTACGTCGTAATTTCATTTGTTACCAAAAACGGCTTTTTGACCCCTTTACCAGATTGAATTTTAATATGTACAAATCTCAGGGGCTATATATACGTGAGAAAGCTTAATTAAAATTTTAAAACGTTCTTCTTCGTGTGAGGGAGTGAGTTAAATTGAACTTAGAATACAATTAGAATCTTATTAATTATTAAGAGAAAACAGAATTAGTTCTGAGTTTGTCTAATGTCATAAGGAAACACGTGGTCGAGTTTAAAAATGGCCCGAGCCATAGAGCCATATTAAAATCATTGTGTATCTTTTTATAGGTACATACTATTTAGTTTTATATGAATATCAGTTCTCTGAATATATAAATATGTGGGCACCGACACTGCTTGACTATTTATTTAATAGACTAAATTTCTGTTTCATTTGACTTGTGAAGTTCGTATTTCAGGCTTATTTAACTAAAGAAGGTCCTAATATTGCGCATATTTGATGACGTCAGACTTTTACTGATGTAATTTAAGGTCACACTTAACTGCCGGCGAAGGAAATAAAAAATTGTTGAGCCGATTTGAAAATTCCAAGCTTTTGTTTAATTATTGAATACGGAAACTGTGAGATTGTTTAGTCTCATAAAGTTGAGTATTGTTCCTTTAATCTAGTGATCACCAAGCGCCAATCATGCAGTCAGAATAATAATGTTTTATTTTTTTTAAAAAAAATAATTTTTTCCCGTTTTTAGTTGCAATGGCGTTGGTTATATAGGTGGATTTTCTACTAAAAAATTACTTTATTTAACTACAGAAGTTGTTTTTGCTTTATCGTATTGTTTTCTCTTTTACTTAAAAAGAATTAACCACACACCTGCCCTAGGCTTTATCTTGTTATGATATTTGATTGACCATACAAACAAGAGTTTTATAATCAGTGGTCCAAATATATTTGTCCTTTTTGTTTTAATTGGGCTGTTTTCAGTAATACTCGATGACGAATAAGACATTCACGGTTAGACTGAATGCTACATACATGTTTGATATATTTGATCTGAATCATCCCACACACCAAAGTGCGTCATTCGCGATCTTTTACTCAGTGGGTCCTTTATTATACCATCGTCAAACCAGGCAGATGTTTTATTTTATACCATGTCATTTCATATAACACGTGTTGTCTAGAAATATTTTTAAACGATCTGTATAGATAGTCTATTCGAATATTAACTAATAAGCGTTGATTTCAAAGACACTTCACACTGCTTTATTGTCTTTTCAAACTTTTCCTTGCCAAAATTTTAAATATCAAGTTACCATGACAAAACAATGTTTAAAGACATATACTGAGACAAAAAGCAACTTCTTGAAGGTAGCTGGATTAGAGTCAAAGTGTTTCCAGTTAAGATTATTTTATTTTCAGCGAGGTGGTCTGTTCTGGCTCGAGTGCTTAAAGACATTAATTAACATTCGGTAAGTTAACTGACTAATTGACAAATGTACAAGGATGAGCCCAAGTGGAACTCAGACCAAGACGTCGAGAGTCAATGCGATCCGTAAAGGCGCTGAAGACGATTTTGCCGCGGAGGTTAATACACGGTTTTTTTTACGTGATCGCTCAATATAACTAGATTTTTTTAAAAGTAAATAACAACATGTCTATGTTTTCGATTTTCATCAAATAAGAGGAAGAATAAAATTAATCTTGAAATCACGTCCTACGTTTCGGCACAAAGATAAAATAGAAAAAATAAAACGTTAAACCTACATTAGACCCAGCTTAGATTTTTTCACTTGCATTTTGATGGTCAATTGTTGGATGTTTGAGGAGACATGATTTCCCGGAGAAAATCCCTACCATCGGTAAGCAAAGAGACACACTTGACCACACTGTGATTCTCGAACACCTATACCTATTTTAGAAATAAGTACATATTAGAAGTATGTGTGCGTTTAAAATCAATACGGTATACACTAGGGAATTCCTAATACAATGGTACTAAATAAGTGCTAATCATTTGAAATGTCCGACAATTTGATTAAATTTTCCGTAAAAAAGACCAGTAATTTTTCCACACCCAATTCATTGAAAAACTTATGAACAATCGGACATGAACTGATGCAAAATTAGTTTTAAATGCACAAAATTAAACTCATTATGCATTAATATCTTGTAATAATATTCCTCTTTTACTTTGGCTTCCACTTTTCGATCGACGCACAACTTTTAAGTCCCATTTTTTTTTGTTTTAAAAAGTTCAAAGCAGCCAACTTTAACCATATGTTTGATTGAGTAAATGATGTGATGCTAATGATTCAAGATTTTATTGTATTAGGACGAGGCTGTACAACAAAGAAAAAAGCAACAATTTGTTGAACGCAAAAAAAAAAAAAAAAATAAAATAAAAAAATTAAAAAAAAAATAAAAAAAATAAAAAAATAAAAGAAAGAAAGTAAAAGAAAAGAAACTGCACAACTTGACATATTGAAATTACTGACTTTAAAACTTATTGAAATTCTATATAAGGATTATTACATGTTGGTGTTCGATATCGTTTTGGGAATAGTAGTCGACAGACATTGTAATTTAAAATTATAAGTGGTCGCTGATTTTAAAATCCGGTATTTCAAAGGCTTTAAAACCCAATGATTTGCTGTTTTCGGGGAAAAAAATCAGAAAAAACAGACAGAAACATTTATGAAATGTCTGTATCTAATAAAGCGTTTCAAAGTTTTATTAACAAATATAGAGATTATAAGTAAAATTATGAGACTTGTTTTTTAGCATGAATGAAGAAAAATGAAATCTTTGTACGGGTATTTCCTCCATGAAATAATGCTAAAACTAAAATCAAAATTATTTAAAGCTAAACACCATGATTGAATAAATAAGAGTTTATTTACAATTAGTTTTTTGGGAAATGTATATAATCTTTTCTAATGGATACTTGACATTTATCCTTATATTAAACATGCTGTGTTATTTCTAATTCCATCTTATTGCTGTTTACCGAAACTTGTCATATTTTACACAGCATGTTCACTAATCTGGTTCTTTTATTGACAGGATGGAAGTCATACGGGTACGATTGGAGGTTTATTAAAACCTCCAGGGGACATAGATTCGTCGGATTCATTAGCTTTTGATGACGGTGAAGAGGATTCTAACTATAATGACAAACGTTATAGTGATTTAGATTTTAACCTTTTGGACACTAGAAGTAGACGATTTGATCCTTCGGCATTTGCAGCTTTGAGAGGGAAACGAGACTACAGTGGACCGGAAGTAATGGACAATGATGCAATTTTATTAAGTAGGTCAACAAGAAGTCAGATACGTCCATCGACTTTTGTTGCCATTAGAGGAAAGAAGTCAGTTCCCTCGCTTCCTATTTCAGAGCTTCAATACCAGTTGCTGCTTAGAAGTATCCTAAACGCTGTAGAATCACTTGCAAATCGAAGAAAAGGTAAGAAATACAATTCGTCTTGAAAGTTGTTGTGTGTTTTTTTTTCTTGCTTCTTGATTTATTCGAGTTTTTCAGAGACAGAAGATTCAATTTGTGTTCAACTTATATACTACCTAATGTGAAGGGTTTGGACCTCGAACGACTTGCTAGGAATTGCACGAAAGATTATTAAAAATTTCATATTGAGCGACTAGGTGAACATCCCCAATAAATCAATAGATAATTGCTATTTGATTCAAATTACCATCTATGGTACCTACTCTTAAAACAATATTCGTAACCCTAATTAATTTGTAATGTAACGTTATTGTGTTGTCATTAGAACACTTATTCTTTGTAGTAAAAGTCCCATCAAAGTGTAGTATAAATATATTATCTTATCAATAAATGAAAACACGGCTCATAACATTGTTTACGTAAGGAGGTGATCAGGTTTTTAATAAAAGTTTGGATACTGTAAAAGGAAATCAATCATTTCAAATCGTAAGTTTATATCTGGTTTTAGAGTTACCAATAGGACCCTCTTCAATCTAGGACAACAGGGCATTCAAATGTCAAAAAAGTAGCTCGAAAGAAATAAATCATTAATAATAAATCAAATTTCAGTTTCAGTTAAAATCTTCATCTTTCTTGATCTCCTCATTCATTTACAAAACATTAAATTGCTCTCGATGAACCTATGGCCTTATTATTATACAACGCCTGTTAAATGCTCCGTAATCTTTGGAATCTAGCGATGTATTGAAAAATTATAAAAAATTCCATCCACCTAATGACTACTATGACATTTCATCTTCCAGATTAGGAATGCCTATACCTGTTATCCTAGGTATGTGATGATAATGTGTAACGTTAACTCTATTCAGCTTTTGTGCTGTACATCTAAGACATGGAATTACCTAGTGATGTTTTTGATTTATCGAATGATGAAAAATTGTATGATACTCATTTTACAGAAACTGCTTTGAAAATGTTCATTTCGTCGTTGAAAATCTACTTAACAGGAAATTAACATTGAGTTAAAGTGACATCGATCAAGCTAATTTTCCTCATCTCAATCATATCAAATTTACACACTCATTTAAAAATTTTAAATACGTCTTGCTTAACAATACACTGACAAAGAACAATCATAAATGCGTTCTTTTTTTAAACAAAAATTTTATTTAGCCTCATTTTGAAGCTATTATGATTTAAATTGGATGAAAAGAACCTGAGAAATATTGAACCCACATAGGATATATATTATAATAGATTGTTGCATGTTTTAGTAATTAAATATGGAGGTTGTTGATAAAGATACATGGTCAAAAAGTATATAAGTTTAATATCTATTTTGAAATTCCAATACTCCTTTTACATATTTTTCTTTCCGAAATGTTTTTTCTTTTACTCTGTCTTCTTGTTGCTCACGATAACGTTTCTTGTATTTTATAACGTTGCCAAGTACATGTTCTAGTTACGAAGCCGTTCCTCTATTAAAATATATTTTTGTGTTTGAATTATTCAATTATTCATTAACATGATACAAAAACATACACAGTAGTTTTTTCTTTTGAAAAAAACATACAAATTTTGAAATAAATACCAGAAAAAAAAACATATACACGAAAAAATCATCAATCTGAGACCTAATATTTACTTACACTGTTTGTAATCTATCTTTAAATGAACATTTATTGATAGAAAATACACATGAAATGAAACACATGATTGACATAGGGCTTTATTAAAAACTTCATTCAGATAACCAATATATATATATACAAAGCTGTTGTGATACTACAATGTTCCATTTAATAATTATTTTCTATTTTCCTAAATAGATTTTTCTCATTACTGGCTATTCAATTTTTATAACTATTTATAAGCAAACTGATTAACCCTAACATTTGACAATATAAGTTATCTGTTTATAATCAAATTAAAGATTATTGTAATTTTTGATGAAAATACTAAATGTGACCGATTTCATATCGAGTTGTTTTTTGAATAGATGTCTTTATTTGATCAAATTATGAAATGCTTATGAAAACACTTTTTGTTGTTTAATATGATATGGTAATATGTGGTTGATTCTGTATCCAATATAGAACTAGAAATCTATAGGTAAAAACCATAGTTGTTGCCACATCTGTGTAAAGTCAATTAAAAACTAATTAAGTAAGATTAATTGAGATACAGTATCAACACTATGTATAATCATAACGTTGTCTGTAGATACCCGATCTGTTAAAAGCATAATAGTCGGTTAATGCATTAACACATGGTTCTAAGTGACCATTGTATGACTAGATGATTGGATGAAGATTGAATTTGATACTGTGATAATTTGTTCAGCGTAAAATATTAACTCTCAATCTCATAGAAAGGTGATGTTTAATTGTATATATTCATGAAATATTTGCGACATTTTATATTGAAATGGTTCGGATACTTTGTGTTGTCAGCAGGAATCAGTTGATATATTGCAAGTAAATGAATAAGCGTATTGTTTTTAAACAAATTTTAGGCTGTAAAAATCCTGAGCAAAGAAAAAAAATTAAAATGATCTTTGTTGCGGAAGAATGTAATTTCTAAAATATCAAAAGAATCTATATGAAAAAAGTAACAATATATGACAGTTTAATTAACATTCTAAGAATGTTCTTCATTCAGTCTACAGACAAATTGTAAGAAAATTACAGTATAAATAGTAATTTCTTTTTTCACAATTTTATTAACAAATTAAAGCTGGGAATTGCCATCACGAAGTGTACAAATAAAAATTTGATTCCTTCCTAAAAGTGTTATTTCAAAGATCTGTGTTGGTAATATTAATCGGTGACGTAAACCAGAAAAATCTCGCACTTTTTATTTGACACTTAATAACGAATATTCTTCAATGACTTAATATTCAAAAGGTCTCAATAATTTTTTTTTTCAGTTTTATTTATTACTTATAATGTGACATGTTAAAATGGAATCGTAACTTTACGTGTTGTTCAAATTTTGTTGTTTTGTAAAAAATGCCGTTTTACTTTCCGTTTTAGGCATGTTTGTAACGTTCTAATCCATCATTATCACGTCAGATAATTTACAAAAACAGCTAAAAAGTAAAACCTTAACAATTTATAATTTCCAATTGTTAGTTGCACTGATAAGTGCAGGATTCTTCGTTTCTGGTCATTAACGCTATTGAAATCAACTACCTTGAACCAAAATGCCTCTGTGTCATACGTAAATGAGATCTTTCTATCTCTTTGTAAGCAATGTTTTTAACCATTTTACGTCAACAAGCAGATATATCCACTCTTCATGAATTCGATTTTATTTCGGTTGTATAAATAGAAAAATAATAGTATATAAATACATTTTTAATAAAATTCTACTATAGAATTTGCAACACTTAACAAAGTAACAAAGTTTGGTTTGACGTCGAACAACATATTTTTGTAATAACTATGTTAACAACAGAGGGGCTTTGCTAAATTAACGTCTAGGCGAGAATCCAAGTTTTTGTACCGAGGACTTAAATCAACTAACACAAATAAAAACACAAAACAACAGAGGGTAATTAAAGGCTGCTACCAATTATTTAACAATGTACACAAAATGTTTGTAGTTGATGTAAAGAGATACTTGAAAACTTGCAATTTGAAAATGGTAGTAAAACACGTAAACAACAATCCCGGAAGTGAGGCCGGGCGCTCCGGAAGGGTAAGCACCTCCTGTCAGCTATCTATACCGCAATAAACTTATTAATGATTTACTGAAACTATTACAACATCGAATATTGTATAAATGTCATGTCGTTTACTTTTTTCATGAACAATTTTTTTTCATGATACGTAAAGATGAGTTAAATGTGAGCTTTTGACAACCTAAGTATCTGAATAGTGAATATTTACCGTACTGAGTTAATAATTTATATTGTAAGCCCCTCAACTTCTAATTGTATTGTAAATATCTTAAATGCAATCTTCTTGTATTTTTAATCTTGTTTTCTGGTTATAATCGCAATTATATGTCAAACACTTTGAAAAATCATTCTCTGTATTGGTTATTTGATTGTTAATATTCAGTGTACATAAACATTGAGTATTGTGTTCAAAGCGCGGTTTACAGTTAATGAACATTTGTTAAAAAAGCTACAACATTTAATGGTAGCGATTTTCCGCTTGTGCAGTTAAAAAGTAAATTCAATATCAATATGATTTAAAACTCTTGGTTTTTATCAGCAACACGGTGATTTATACATAATAGTGTTTTCTGAATCAAATCAATTCGGGATAAGACTTTCCCTTTTCTAGATCGTTTCTAAGATTTGCAAACTTAGGTCTGCACATAGAAATATCTGTTTTTCAGTGTTTCAATATGTTTTTGTATATATAAATAGTAATTTATTTATTTTGTTTTTGTTTTTTTTTATAATATAACAATGCATGTCATAATACCATTCTATATTAGGTTTTATATTAAAATATCTTTAAAAACAATTGAAGGTATCTATACCTAAAGCCCCAAATTGCTAATTATTATTAATATAAACTTCCACGGAAATAAAGACCCTATTATTATTATTATTATTATTATTATTTTGGCATCAATGTTTTAGTTGTCTTTCTAACCGTGATCTTTTCGGAAATTAAAAAAATTGGCCTCGATTCGTCACATAATGCTCCAATTAATGAGAATTGAATAATAATAATAATATCAATCATAATAATAACAATAATAATAATATTAATAACCATCATCATCATTGTCATTGATAAACGACAGCATATTTTCAGACCCTAGCATGACTGAATAGATAGATGGGGTTTAGTTTTAGATTTTTTAAACATTTAAGTCAGGAAAGTTTCAAATAGGTAAATGTTATTTTATTGTGCATTTTTATTTTGCTTCTGGAATAATTACTTTTTTCATCTTTTTCTTGATAGGCACAATGTTAATTCATTTATTCAAACATTTTTGTTATCTATGTCTGAATTAAAGTAAGTTTATTGTTGCATATTACCTTATTTAAAAAGTATATTTGTATATATTTTTGTTTAAATTATAATGTAGAGTTAAAACATTTTCCATATAATTAAAGGCTCTTCGTGAAAGGCATTGTTACTAGAAGTCGTTTTATTCCGTTACTTGCATTGGCCTTGATTTCCATAAAAACCTTTTGTAATTTAAATGAAAAACTTATTTAATTTCCTTCCATTACTGGCTTTGGCCTTGATTTCTAAAATTAAATAACCCATTTTTGCAATGTGAATGAAGCTTGTTTTTTTTAATCAATTAATTAGAACATGCTTGTCTATCGCACCTGATCAAAATTTTGGTCTGTAAATTAGTTCAGATACGCGATTAAACAAAACTTGTAAATAAATAACATAGATTAATCTTTACATGTTAATAAAACACAAAATGCTGTTATGTCTTTAAAATTTGCTAGTTAAAGTTTAAATAGAATTTGGTTTCTTGTATGTACGTTGAAATACGACCTATTACCTTGTTTAAAATGAATTTATATCAAATTTATTTCTTTATCAAACATCCTTGCTTTTTCCATAGCATGTGGTGCAGAATATAGGCCGTGACCTAAATTTAAATAATTGAATTTAGAAAGCAAAGTATTGACATTTTACATCTCCGCTATAACAAATTGATGTTTTAACGAATGTTTTGGACAAAAATGATGAATTAGTATTCTTGAAAACAGCACTTGAAGCAATTAATAGCGTTATTAGAAATCGTGGTTTTGAAACAAATTTTTTATTTAGTTTTAAAAGACAACACGTTAGATTAAAGTAAGCTTATACTGTCACGAGACCTGTAGTTGTAAAATATGTGTCATTGTTTTATTAGGGAGCTTTAAAAAAATGAACCATACAATTTCAGAGTAAACGTGTAATCTGTGGACTCTATGTTACTTAAATTACCTCGTGCCTTGTCAAATAACTGGTTTGTTAAGCGCCTTGTAGCATTATTTTATCATCTGGTTTTTTTAAAAGTTCATATGTATTTAAAAAAAATAATATTTCTTAGTGCAATTTATAGCAAGCTTTACTTTGGTGTAAGCCTTGCTAGGTGAGCATTTCTATGAATGTTAAAATATTAATATAATAATATTTGAAGTTTTTAACGACTTGTTGTATAAAATCTGGAAACATGATATAAAAGCTTCGAATTAAGTTATTTGGATTTATATAATTTTGGAACTTTAGATTCATTAATTTCTAACTGTTTGGCTTATGTTTTTTATTATCAAACTTTTCGGTCTCAGTGTGCACTGATGAGGAATGAATTTCCGAAATGTACACATATGGCACATCAAAATTCAACTGGTATTTGTTTTATATATTTAGTATCCTTAATACGGGCTTTTTTTAAAAAATGAAGATGGACAGCAGTTCTTTTTAAAAGGAAAGTTTCTTAATACGTTAAAGTACAATTATCGATAAGTTATAAACTGTGGTTGATGGCTTATCTATTACAAACTGTACTTTAATCTATAATCATCGATTTAATCACCAATAAAAGTACCAAACGTATAGTCGTATCATTTATTAATGATATCATTTTGGCAATCACATGAAAGATATTGATAATGATACGTTTTCATAAATTTTCTATAGATTTTATTTATTACCACATTGCTTATATGACTTTCTCTGTCTACTGTAACAGATATTAGTAATTATTTATACAACTATCTTGAATTGAAGTTAAGCAATTTGAATATATAACACAAATTCCAGTTAAATTTTGCCAGACGTGCACATTTCGGAAATTCATTCCTCATCAGTAATCTTATATGAACGAAGTTCTAGCTAAATGCTTACATTTATTTATTTGTTCGTTCTCTGTGTCATATAATTTTAAATTTTGTTAACTGTCCGATATTTGTTTAAATGAGTCGTTTAGACTTACGATGTATGAACACATCACCCGTAGTCAATTACAGCATGAACATATGGAGAGAGTTTCTAATGACACATGATACTATATTTTATGTTATTGTATAATTATATAAATAAGTATTATCCTTATTTTACTGGGGTTAACACGTCCAAATTTCTTACATATATTCAAATATAAATGAAGAAAGTTAATTCCAGTTAAAATGGGTTTTCCTAATAATGTATTCATGATATATCATGATGAGTAATGTTAACTCTGGAGCTATCCAAATTTAATGTAGAAAATTATTACGCCAGTCCGGTGCTATATGTTTATAAATGAAAACAACGCTACTTTACACAGGAAAACTAAACGGGAAAAAATATATAAGAATTCATTACTAAAATGTGTTGAACACATGTCTACAAAAACTGTAAGAAATACGAGTGCTTTCTAAGGGATTACTATAGTTAAATATATGTTTGGTTGACCTACGAGATTATGGCTGGCAACTACAAAAATGTCTAGATATTGAAATAACTACATGTATTTTTTGTATGAGATTGGAGGTCTTTTATGTTAAAAACTTTATTTTCTGTTTTTAAAATTCAACTGGTATTTGTGTCATATATTTTTAACTGTTCCAACAAAACCCTCCTAATTAACACAAATGTTGGTGTTATTTCGGTTCAATTTGTTATGCGTTTCTTTTTTATTCTTTCTTTTTTGGTACATTGATAACAACTTCTATAAGCGTCACTGTCTTCCCTATCTTATTATAAAGATGCTTTTATAATGTTAAATACGGTAAAAAAAAATAAATGTATTCATCTTCGTGTTTGCATTAAACTTGACCTGCAAGTCTACAATAGGTTTATATAGTTGCTAGTATTTGCATACGCGTAAAAACTTCAGTGAAATAGGGCATTTTAATATGAAACGCGAATTTGATCAAAATATTAAACTTCGGTTATTTTTCGTAAGAAAATTTTTACTTCCTATTTTATAAACATTTTATTTTTTCATTTTCTCCATCACATTAACCAATAAAATCTTTATTTTATATACTTACAGGAAACAAAGTGATGACAAAGAGACAGCCTCCATTTAGATTCCATGCTTTACGAGGATAATACATGGACATTTGGCATTATTGCACATACTCTAATATACCTAATTAAAGACGTTCTAGGTCTAGCATATTACTTTATTATTTTTACAATTCCTATCATTACTACTACACTTGATACCCGGTATGTTTTTGGACCGTCTAATGTCCAAGAAGAATTTTGTTTTAAAAGAGAACGAAGCGTCTTATATTATATAATTTAATACTTTAAAATTAAAGAGTGTAAACTGGTACAAAAAGAACGTCGATTTATATCCATTTAAGGCTCGCAATGAGTTACTAAAAATCTTAAAACTTGAACAGCATTGATGCAGCACCAATCAACATAAGAAACATATGTGCTTCGGATTCGACGGCAAAGGAAAAAGAACATCTCAAATATGTTATAAAGGGAGCTTACTTTCTTTATACCTATAAATAAACTTTTTTCTTCTTATTTGTTTTTGGTTCGAGCTATTTTTGTGTCAATTTTAAGGAAGTGTAAAGTTTTAAGAATCACAATATTCATATATACAATAAAAACAGCAACATAGGTCACACTTTTTTTATTCGTGAAGAATTGTCATGAATTTCCTCTCATGGTATTCAAGCCTTTAAATAATCCGCTTCAAATGCAAAGAATTATAGTTATAGATGAATTCCTAGCTTAATGGACTGCGACTTTGCATTGCAATCAAGATTATCAAAATTATCTAACATTAAATACTGTATGTGGTCGGTTGATATCCATTGACTAATGTGCAATACCTAACAATAAAATGCAGAGAAATCTTGATTTTTATGTCATTGTTTCCAAAGGTGGAAAAATAAAATAAAAGTTTCAGAAAAACTGTCTTATTGCATTATCAAGAACTATACTATTCAGAGTTGTTTTATGAATAATGATGAGAGATTATTTGGTACGATTCTTTTCCATAATCCTACGATATTGTGATATTAACTCTTGACAAAAATCACTGACATTTCACTTTTAATTGACTTATGAAAAAGTAAAGTAGATAACTCTTTTAAAGAGCAAAACCGTTTACATCACTGTATCGTGCTTGACATTATTCTTTGGAAAATCTCGTACTTTAAATATATTTTTGCATTTTTTAGTTGTTAACATTCACTAAAATAACTATAAAATTACTGCCATAGTTTTTGATCTATGAGTTGGTTACATTAACATTTAAATTAGTTCAGACCAACTTACCTATTGCAACTAAAATAGCAAACAGAAAAGTCAAATTGGAAATAAAAAAAAAACTTGAGAACAGCCAGTAAAAACAAAACAAAAACAAGTTGATGAAACAATGCAAGAAAAGATTAACAGTCATTCATAAGGACGGTTTGTAAAAATCAGGATAGATTAAAGAAGCAATATGTTCTAAAACATGCTTATTAGAACGTACCACAAAAAAGTAGTGACCAAAACCTTTCAAATACCGATCAGTCAAAACAAACTCTTACTTTTCACACAAATTTTCTAAATCTAAACCTCCCATGCACAACTTTATAACAGCGTTATAAAAATTTACTAACACGCAATCACGGCGACTTTTTGATAAAATGTTAGCTCATATGTCGCAGACAAGCATACTACTTCCCCATTTAAATCAGTTCTGGCACCGGTTGAATCTGTCATCTTAATGCCGAGCACCTGGCGAGGAAGCAGTATATGAATTCCCTAAAGATCTTGCCAGGGTTTCAACTTACGACCTCCCGTTTTGAATACGACAGATGTAAAATGTATATTTAATGTTGAAGACAATTTAAATCACTTACAAACCTTTACACGTGAATTTAAAAATATATATTTTAACAAAAGTTTTTATAAAATATTGATAAAGACCGAATGAATGGTTAAATTAAGATTGGAAAGACCTAAAATATCATATTTTATTACAAGTAAAAGAAACAAGATAAGAAGAAAAGAAAAAAATGAAGACAGACCAAAACGAAAACGAAAAAAATGTCCAAATATAGTTTTATTGGAGGGACTCTTACAAAACAATTAACATCTGAATAAAAGTAAATATCGCAGGTTGATTGTGACTTTAATTTCCTTTATATAACAAAAATAATCTATATTATTAAGTTGTATGCTTCTAAGTTTGCGGAATTATTTGGTTGTTCGTGCCAAGTTAGTGTAAAACTTTGAAAACGTGCATAATATTGAATATACCAATTGTAAATTTATCATTAAAATGCTTTAATTATTTACAGAAGCAAAAATTAAAATCATCAAACACAAACATACCGCGACAGATTTCATTTACACTCCAAAAATTAAGAAAATAAGTATGTAAACTAACAAATTAAGTTTAACTTCTACCTGAAAGTGAAGCTGGTTTTTCTGGACGGATAAACACTCCCTTTCTAACAAGCTACATCCGCCGAGTTGAAAATCCGAACTGGAAATTAATGAACACTAACCAAGAAACGTCATCAAAAATATCAAGGATAAATTTGGATACAGCGACTTTATTTTGATCAATATTATTGTGAGCATGACCTTGGTTTTCTAGGGTTTAATAACCGTAGGTTTACAATATACCTGATTAAGAAATAGAAGAAACCAAGATATATACAAAAATTTGAACTAACACATTTAAATCACTTGATAAATAAAATTGTTTGCAATTTTGTTAATGAACGGTAATTCTGCGAAACCCGGTTGTAACAATTATGCAACTACACTGACAAGACACAACACATAACAATCAATATATAACAAATACAAGTTCAATTTTGATGTGCAAGATGTGCACATTTCGGAAATTCATACCTCATAACTGACGTAAAAATTTGTTCTGCGTCATTTTTCAAACAAGTTATAAATCAAAATGTAATAGAACGTATATATAATAAAATTTGCTTATAAAGGGTAATGTCAATAATATAATCTTGCAAATAAACAAACAAATAATAATAATAATAGTAATAATAATAATGATTATAATGATAATAATAATAATTATTATAATGATAATAAAAAAAACCTCAAAATACATGAAAAAGTAAAAATGGGTATGGAAGTATTTAAGGAACAAGTAATAATAGTTAATATCTGGCAATATCAGCTTAGTTTCTTCTACTTTATTTCAATATCAATCCGATTCTTTAAACATATTGGAATTTTTAACCAACATAAATTGAATCGAACATTTTCATGGAAATGAACAATATATAATATGTATTTCGTATTCGTTATAGTAATTAAAACATATCACAGTCTACAATCTATAACATTAAGAGAAGTAATCAACACAAAATCACGCATAATTGGTTGGCCACATATTTGAATGAAAACTTAACAAATCATAATGCTGAATTATCCTACACTTCTCTGAACATCAAATCATCTAAATACTACACTCATTTTTAATTTCTCTCCAACTCCATTTTTATTGGCTTTAAAATGTTTTAAAATAACACTCGGTTTGAAGTTACGTACTAACAATGGAAATAAATAGATAATAATAAAGTTTTCCAATGACACAGACATCCCTTTTGTCACAAAAATATTAGCAAGTATTGTAACAATAAAAACTTTAACAGAAATTTATTTACGAAAATAAACTTTAAACCTAAAACTTGCAAAGGTTATCAAGATTATTGGGTCTATCGACAACTACAAACTGTTAATAATAAGAATGTCTTCCCTTGCCGTAAACATCCTCTTCAGTAACATAACAGGAAGAAAAATATATCATTTGATCATTTGTTTGAACTCCTCTTTTAAATTTCTGCCATATATCTTGAGTATATTTTCTTACATTTACAAAATGATACAAATATGTTAGGAAATCCATTTCTAATTAGATGTTAGCGATTATGACTCTTAATTTTACACTTGCTTTTTTAAACTTAATGATAAAAAATTTAAAAATCGAACACGAAAAAAGTTTGCTGCATATATCAAGAACGTACAATCGTATAAGCACTTTACTAAAAATGTACTTTAGACATAAAAATGCAATAGAAAAAAAAAATACTAAAACATGTAGCTTTTGATTAGAGATATGCGCTCTTTTATAAAGGGTGCTAGGAATGTTTGTTCTATAATATGTACGTTAACTACCGGTACATGCTTTTTATTCAAAACAGCAGCTGCAATAATTCCAGTTGTCATTACCCCAAGAAAATTCAGACAAGTAATCCTTTTCCAAATATCCCTTAGGACGTCCTTATGAGAAAGTATTCTCTTTTGTTGGTATATATTTTTGTGGCAAATTTGATCGTTTCATTACTACATTACAACATTAAACCATCCCATTTTTTTTCACTTTACTCATTTGGATTTAAAAAAGCCTTTGTTTTACAAACAATGAAAAACTTTCCTGTTTCTTTTTTTTTTTTTTTTTTTTTTTTTTTTTTTTTTTTATTGTGGTTTGGACAAGAACTGGTATGTTTGTTGTATTTATTACAGTGCATGATAACGGTATCTGGAGCCAATTCAAGGTTGTATTATTGCTAATGGAATTTTCTCTATTTCTTTAGTTTATTAATATAGAGTCATTGTCAAATGTATCCTTTTTAGTTTCCATAACCTGACATCAGGAAGACGGACACTAGACCTCCTAAAGGTTAATTGTTAAGGGTGGGTTTAGTAAAAAAAATGCAATGTCATCCGATAGAAATGGCTATTATTGGTGCATTTAAACTGTACAAAATGTTGTTTTTTTATTATGAGGTTTCTCTTTTGCTTTAGAAACTGTACGTTCCAAGAATCCTACCGAATTAATAAACTTGTTTTAGACCAAGCGAGATGCTTTAGATCACTCGGGCACAAATCAATTTAGTACATAAGAACTCCATTTTGAAAAACAATATGGGTTAAATGAGAGTCGGTTGATTTGTTTGCATCAAATGGAATCTTTAATAATTAGTGATACGAATCAGTTATCAAAACGCAACTATACATTACTACAACATGCAAACAACATGCATACACAATACTTTCAAGCAAATGTTTTATATACTTATGTTATCGAAAAACGTAAATGTTAAGATTAATATATAGGTATTTCTATATACTGATAAAAGTACAGAACATTCGATCTTTTATTATGCAGGTGTGCACTTTCCAAACGTGTAGTTAAATAACTTAGTTAATGTCTGTAAAATGACGCATTTCTTAACTAAGACGTCATATCGACTGACCCCTTTGTAGAAACAATGAACCTACATACAGGCTATGATGTTGAAAATGAAAAACAAAAATATAAAAAAAATTACAAAAAAAAAAAAAAAAAAAAAATAATAATAATAATAACAGCATCGATTAAAATAGATATAAATATTTAATAAAAAATACAAAATATTCAGATACCGTATTTTTGTTAAATCAGAAAAAAAATAATGTTTTTGAAATTTATCTGTTGGAATTTTTTTCAGTTTTACTTTTTGAGCTATGATTCATTTGAGCATATATCCGCGTTACCCGGCTAGATATTAGTGTAAGAAACTTTGTCAATACTTTTGTCGAATGGCAATTTGGGTCTCCTTAACTGCCTTCTCATTGCAAAGTTTGGAAAACTAATTGCTCTATCTAGAGACAAAAAATTCCTATTTATTTGTAGAATGAACATGAAGTAAAGCATGCATAATTTCTTGAAATAAAATAAAAGTGGTAAAAGTAACAACTTAAACCGATAATTATAATATAAACCCAAACAAATATCTCATGTTTATACATCTGTAAAAAGATACTTTTTTGCATAAAATTTTTACTACAAAGAACCACAAAAATCAAACAATGTTGGACATTTTAGTTTTCTCATTGTATTAGATAAGTAAAATATTTGAAGGATATCGATCTATGTCATTTATACATTAATAGTGTGAAAGAAATAAATATATATTAGCCAAACACTTCTTTTAAAAAATGTTTCTTAGCAGGTTAATTAATCGCGCCTCATCTTTTTATTATTACATTCCAGGCTGCAATCACACTCTTATCATCAATGCGTAACAGTCAAGATAATTGTCAGTTTTCTTGCTGAAGGTAGTAAATTTGTTTTCCGAGCCATTCCTGATTGCTTCAACAATTAAGATCTGACCACTGCTATAAGAGTAAAAGAAATTTTGACGGGAGTTTAATACATCATCACTACTACCTGTTTTTTTTTTTTTTTTTAATTCATTGCAATAAAAAACCTTATGTCTAGTTCCTGAAAATATAATTTGACACAACTCTTGGCGAAGAGACAAAACATAGTAATTTCACTTTACCAATGTTAATTGGTTACTTATTCTATTCTTTTGATGCAGTACAAAACAAGATATCTCCTTAACTTAATGTTATCTTAATAACTGTACATTTTGGCCGTATTTTATAAAATTTATTATTCTTCAAAATGAATAAAAAAGAATAAAAAAAGTATTATCATTTTTAAGTTATTTTATTAATGAAATTTCAATGCTTATATGGTTTGTTGATTGTTTGTTTAACAAAGGTCAATTTTCTTTATCTGAAAAATGTACAACTTTATGAAGTTCTGATTATAAGAAAAGAAGTAGAATTGTTGTTTGTTCTTTAATAAGAATGGAAACTTATTATAAATGGTTAACATAGATCATATGTTCCGTTCTATTTCTTTTATATTTTTATTCTTCGTCTCATTAGATGTTAAAAAATGCCTGGTGTCAGTTTTAAACTCCATCCATATATATATATATATATATTATTCTTTGATTAATTCGACGCCCTTTTCATTTTATTACAAGTTAAATAACAATGACCCCAATAGTTTATTTTTATGCAATAAAATAATAAAATTTGGTTTGGTCAAAATCCTGAAAATCTTTTTAACTGACTTCAGGGAATAAACTGTAAGTTTGTTGTTAATTGTTAGTTTAGGTCTATTCTAGTTTAACAAATTCAAAAATGTGGTTGCTATATAAAATGTTTGTTTGTATATATTATATAACAAAAATACTAGTTAAATTTTGATATGCCAGATGAGCACATTTCGGAAATTTATTCCTCATCAGTAACACTAAGGCGAAAAGTTTGAATGATAAAAAAACATAAGCCATACAGTTGAGAATAATGAATCAAAAGTTCCAAAATTATATAAATCTTAATCGAGCTAAGCATTGCTTTGCATGAAGGAACAAACCTTAGTTTTTAATAAATTTTAAATTTTAGACGGCTGAAAATTTTGCTTAATGCTTAATGGTACATTTTCTGACAGCACAAAGTACTGCCTACTGAGTTATGGATACCCTTGGGGAGTTTTACTCCATCAGCAGCGGTACCCGTTCAGAGGTAGTAAATTTATAACACATATACCAGTTGAGTTTTGATGTGCCAGATGTGCACAGTTCGGAAATTCATTCGTATCTATTATGATTAATGTATTTGAGGGTCAGGTTAAATAAGGATGGGTTGTCATTACAATATATTTAAAAACTTTTTGGTGTGTACCTTTTGTTCTTATTTTATGTATGTTTCAAACAAAATGGATTAAAATAGTTTTTTTTTTTTTTTTTTTTTTTTTTTTGCCTTCTTGCTTAAACATTGTGATTGCTTATTTGAGTTCAGGTGTGTATGTGTGTGTTTTTTTTTTTTTTTTTTTTTTTTTTTTTTGTTTTTTTTTTTTTTTTTTTTTACTGTGAACAAGTGAATAAAATAATAAAATGGTAGATATATTGATAAAACAATGTTATTGAACAAGTTTATTTCCGAAAGGAAATAAACTTATAATTTGTATCGTCTCTCATGTTAAACGATCTGGCATCGATTATATTGTAACATATATCTCTTGAAGGTTCTAAATAACCACATATGTATTGCACCACTGTATAAGCAATGTGTGTTGAACCAATTCACTAAAGGGATGTCTGTTGAATAACCACACATAAGCAAATTTGTGTTGGATCAAGACACTCAAACAAGATGTGTTGAATCAGTACACTTAAGAAAGGTTTGTATGTAAATTGTTAACTTGAACGTTTACACATATGGACTTTTTCCTTCTTTCAAATAAACGAACAAACAATTGATTTTGACTAAATCTAGCAGCGCTTCAGCACTCTACGTCACACCCAGTATGCAAGGACAAAAATGCAAATAGATACAGGGTAGGCCTGAAAATAATTTATTGTACACTTCCAATAACTCGATTGTTTGTCACGGATTTAATTGTTTATCCGTGATTTTTATAATTTCAACCAGAGCAATTAAATAACAAATGGACAGGTAAGGACAAAGATGATATTGTTTGTCTTTATCTCAGTGCCGTTACTTGTATCACAAACATGTGCTTTTATTCATGATAAGACCGTTTGTTTACATGTTCTTTTTTGAAATGTAAAATAAAGTGTATTGAAATTGGTTAGGCATCAAGTAAAAGTATCTTACTGTTTTGTCTTTATTCCTTTTTCGACAGCTGTTGTTAACTAACTTTTGTTGATTTCGGGGAATTGAAAAAACTGTTTTGAAAATTTATTCGATAATTTATATTTTTACTAGCTAAACAATTTAAACCAAAAAGCTCATCTAACTGGATATATTTCATATAGCTAATTTTGATAAAATAAGTTAAAATAATATTCTTAAAAATAACGAATTCAAAAACTCCACAATAAAAACAAATATACTGGTCTATGTCCAAATCACAATATCAAAATGATAGTAAATTTTGAAAACTTTTAGTCATTTAGTCAACACGTAAACGTCCAATATGAAAATAAGACTGGGTGATCCGGAAGGGTAAGCAACTCCTGAATAGCTATTTACAATTGTTTTTTTTTTTTTTTTTTTTTTTTTTTTTTTTTTTTTTTTTGTGATAATATGCAAAACAATATAACTTTACCATGAATACAAATGCAAAATAAAAACTGAAAGAACAAAATAAATAAATAGATAATAAAAAAATTAATAATAAGAAATGAAAACAAAAAAATCAAAATACTAACATTGCAACGAACAAGACCTTATCTCTGGTTTCATTTAAATTTTAAAGCATCTTTCTTTATGCAAGCAAGACACAGATGGTGATTTTTTATTCGTTTAGACTTTCACAACTTTTGTTACTGAAATATTAAAGAACATGTACATCGCATTAGCGGCTGGTAAAATGAATAAAAAGGGAAAGAGCATCATTGATTGAAAAATGTCTTAATTTTGGTCACCTTTTGAAAATTATAGATCTAAACCACGGAAAACAATTAAATTATAAATCTATATACATATTTTTTCCAATAATATACTTGTGTTGGAAAAGAAAGATCTATTTATTCATACATGTTAAAAATGTTTCGTATCTCTCAAATACATAAAATAGACATACTTTCATGTAGAGACATCCCTGTAAGGATGTTGTGTAATGTGAATGTCCTCGTAACAACAAAGAATATGATGTCTTTAGACAGCTGTTGTTACAATTATCAACTTACTTGTTCAGTTGATTCATTCCCAAGATGACTAATGGTTTCAGCGGCTGTAAAATATGCGTAAATATGTGAGTAAACTGTTTGAAAATTATTCCCATAGCTGTTAACATGGTAATTAATAAATAGCAATGTCAATGTCTGGTAAACGAGTTTCTATGTAGCATGAGTCACAGTATTTTTGGATATTATAGTGCTTTTTAAAACTTATATTGAAATCAAAATCCACTCACCATCACCGATGTAATTGACTTTATTCAACTGGACGTTGTAAAAAAACGTTATCGAAAATTAAAAAAGTATTTTAGGATAATGGAACGCCTCTGCAAAATTATATTAAAATCAGCTAATTAACTTCGGTGTAACTTGTCGGTTTTTACAATATATTTAAGACATATAAGTATATTTAACAAGCGAACCAATTTCCCTTCTTACAAGTTAAACAGTTCTACAAAGGGGATTCTGAGCTCATTATAAATGTAAGCGATTTAATAACGATGGTACAAAATGTTGTCTTATAATGTTATAACAACAGAGCTATTTTTCTTAACCAAAAAAGGGACAAAAATGCGTATGTATGTGTTCAATTGCATTCACCTTTCTATTTTATTTTTGAAAAAATCTAAAGTTATACAGTTGTTAGGAAAATTATCCTCCGTTCATCTCAGACAGACACATTTTGAAATCACTTATTTGTGATGCCTTTTTAATTTCTTAAAAAATTGTTTTCAATAATTTTCAAATTCATGGTAATTTGATTTTTTGTCATTACGTTGTTTAAATTAAAAATCATATTTTGAATTGAAGATTACGTAAATGAACAAACGTGTACTACTCTTCAACATAGAAAGTTTAGGTGCGTAAGAACCATTGAATCCAAAAAGTTGGACGATCGGAGCCAGACTTTGATTGTATAATATTTAAACATTTACACTGGTATACACTTTACAATGGATGACAGTTAACAACAACACTATTATAAAAACATGTTTTAACAAACCATACTAACAAAAGTAATGTTCAGTTAAAACATAAGCTAGAGAAAAGATACTGTGTAATGTTGTCTTTTCAGACGTAAATTTACAACAGATTATAAGGTACAAAAATTTAATTTAAATTTTAATGAATTTCTTTCACGTTCCATAGAAGAATTGTCTAATTTGTACTACCAAGCCTATGCAAGTCTAATTATCTTTGCATACTAAAAAGGATTGAGAAAAAAACTGAAACATCAAAGAGATTAAATTACATATAAATTACAAATACTACAATCACTATTCACTATCTTTACCTTTATAAAAAGTAGATATTTCCAAATATAAATAATTAACTTTTCAGCAACCATAGCAACAAAGATACAGAAACATGAAAAATCGTAATACAGCAACAAAACAAAACAACAACACAAACCAGATAAAAATAAATAAATAAATAAATAAATACAACTGTACATGGGGAATGTAACGTCAGATCATTCATTTCTAGATGTTCAAAAACTTTTGCTTTTATATCGTAAATGAGTAAATTAAAAAACTATTTGCAAAATTTTATTTTTTCTTTTGTCTCTAATTTACAGAAAAACAAAAAAAAGACTCAATAAGTTATAATTAGAAGAATTAGGATCAGTGATAGTAATTATATTGACAAGCATTGGTGTTATTATACAGTGGGTATTATATGTTAGCGTCTATTTACATGTTTATCAACCAACGGTCCAAAGACACGCTTTATTTTACAAAACAATAAACCAACAACCAACAACCGTTGCATCACAATTATTCATGAAAATTAATAAAAACTATCTTTTAATTTGTGTAATATATATATATATATATATATATATATATAAGAAAAGATTAGTTTCTCAGTGCCCGGTATAATTTCATAAAATAAATATAATGTCGTATTTTCGAAAGACGTCATCACTATTTGCTTCGTTACTGTGTTATGAATGTTACTATGAAAAGCGTCTGAAAATGTAATGAAAGCGCTAATGCTTTAAAAAATCGTGTTGTACTTATTTATTTTATTATATATATATATATATATTATTATTATTATAACATGAAACATACCAGTTCATGTCCAAATTTAAAAACTACCTGTACTATCTGTGTGTGTGTGTGTGTGTGTGTGTGTGTGTGTGTGTGTGTGTGTGATAATAAAAATAATAATATATATACATGTTTGTTATGTAAAAAACAAATAGTTTTCCTCTTGTTGATAGTTCAAATAGTATTGTTATGAGGAATGAATTTACGAAATGTGCACATCCGGCACATCAAAATTTAACTGGTATTTGTGTTATATATTTACTACCATATATGCAAGAGTTTTGTCCACTTCTACGGTTGCTTTGACCGACTAAATACACCCACTATTTTTCTTAATTTATACACTGCGTAGTAAATTTAATTATTTAATTTTATCAAGAATTAGACGACTTTATAAATTAAATAGATTTATAGATTTGTTTTTATTCTTTAAAAAGTAATTTGACTGTTATCAGATATATTTCAAAGACTTATTAAATTTCCAATTTTAATTTAATTAAACTGCTTTTATCCTATGTTAGTTTACCGAAATAAATTATAAATGAAATCAATTTTTAGAACTTCATTAATCATATTTACTTAAGCCTATGTGTTCTTAGAGTCTGTATTCGTCAAATGAACGCATAGACAATATTATTTTGTGTAATATGTCTTTTATAAAATAAAAATATCCTCAAAACATCAAAGGTAAACACATACTGAGTTCATGTTTATCTGAACTTTTCATTAATTTAAATTAAATGGCTTTCTATGATAATACAATTGGTTTTTATTTATAGAGGGATTTTTCCCGATTCTTCTTGGCTTCAATTATTTTACTTTGTTTTCATTATTTGCTTCCCTGGTTTCCTGTCCGACTGACAAACTTAATTAATGGCTGGCAGATTTGCTTTTTTGTAACATTCTTTACATCCTTTCTTTCTGTTGTAATTTGGTTTGTTTTTCACTTTAAAGATCCGCTTATTGCATACATACTCGAGTTTACGTGCAACTTATTAAGAACGTGCAAACATACGTACTCACGTACATCATTACAAACTATTTTACTAACTGACTCGCTGACATTGCTTTTGCTTAGACATTTAAAAAAAAATCAGTAAATAAGTTTGAAAATAATTTTTCACAGACGCATTCTTGATTATGTTGATTTATTGTCTTGCTATGGTTTATATAATGTCTACAACAGATATATATATATATATATATATATATATATATATATATATATATATATATATATATATATATATATATATATATATATATATATATATAAATAAACAATTGCCTGCTAAATTTTGATGTGGCATATGTGCACATTTCGGAAAATCATTCCTCATCAGTGACACTAGGGGCCGAAAAGATTGATAGATAAAAAACATCCTATATATATATATGTGTGTGTGTGTGTGTGTGTGTGTGTGTGTGTGTGTGTGTGTGTGTTACACCAGTGAAACTGAAAAAAGTTCGTGTTAGAGGGTACGTGTGCAAAGAAAACCGGTAAGAGACTCAAGAACAAGTCACCTACCATTGAGCGAGCGGACATTCAGAAGAATGCGGCAACGCGCAATTTAAAGTCTTTTCTATTTGATAAATGTATTAGAGAATATTCATTCAATCGATTGTCGATTCATTTCTTATTCCTAAATGAAATTGACAAAGATTAACCATTTAAGTAAAATGTAATAATGATTAAACCTTTTGTTGTTACTTTGACGTCACAACAGCTTGACGGTTGCCAAAAGTACCAGCAAATAAAATTGTTAAATGTTTTGGCATTATTTTAAAATTTTTTGAAATAAAACCTGTGCGCATAAGAAAATTTATGATATATATATTTAACAAAAATACTTGTATAATTTTGCCTTGTCATAAGTGCACAGTTTGGAAATTCATCACTCATCAGTTAGGGGCCGAAATAAAAAATGAA
The DNA here is from genome assembly GCA_029721355.1 of Tegillarca granosa. NCBI lineage: Eukaryota > Metazoa > Mollusca > Bivalvia > Arcoida > Arcidae > Tegillarca > Tegillarca granosa. The sequence goes on from CM056609.1 coordinate 9,911,796, forward strand.
TAATTTTATGAAGCCAACTAAGGGATATTATTAAATTTGTCCCTTTACTAGTAATGTTTTGTTCCTTTACGTATTTGCCATCTTTTTAATTTGTATTATCCTAATGTTTTTTATGTTTGCAGCAAGGATTTTGCTTGTATTATTATTTTTTTATTCTATTTACTGGATTGTTCGTTTTTAAAGAAGTAGTTCTTTGCATCAATGACGTTATTTTCTAAAATTTAACAAAATTATATCATGCATGAACAATTTTTCTCTCTTTTTGCGATACAGCAAACACGTTGTTAGACTTTTTTTTAAGAAAAGCAACATCACTTCGTGAAAAACGTTGACCTATCATGAAAATTGAGAAAATATATAACACAAATACCGGAAACATAGTAAACATAAACGAAAAACACCAGAAAAAAAATCAACAATATGACAACAAAACAACAACAAAAACAACAAGGACAATACTAATACAATTCTAATAATAATGATAATAATAATGATAATAATAAATTAGAAATTATGTAATTGACCAATACTGATATTTGTTGCATTAATGTATGACCAATACTGATATTTGTTGCATAAATGTAATCCCTGTATGAATATTGTATCTGAAATAAGCGAAAAATCACGTTCTCAATTTAAAAAAAAAATTAACAATTGTTTTGAAGATCGATTATTGTTGTCAAATTACATTCTTGTGTTTGAATTGTCCATATCGCTGTAAGTATTGATGGGTGTTTCAGATCAAATCAAAATATAACATCCTTCATTTTTAAAGCTTTAACATTCACTTTCCATGAAGAATGAAAAAATGACAAATATGATAAAGTAACTTGCAATAATAGAGACAAAACTGTGTAAGAACTGAGCATGAAATTCAGCTGTAAGGTTAATTCATCAGTGTCTACCGATGTGATAAAAAGTAATGAAATTCTAGGATTAATTCATTAGTGTGCAACTGTGTGAAAAACATCATATAAATGAAGTTAATAATTGCATTTTCACAGATATATTACAGGTTACGCAAAAGAAAAAACGGACACTAATTAGTCAGAACAACGAAATAAAGCTTAATCATTACAGTGTAACACTTAGCATTCATCTATATTCTATATCAAAAAGACCGTACAAAAGTCAAAAGTGTTTAAAATCACTTTCACCTAAGATTTCTTTTATGATTTAATTACTGAAATCGATTTCAGGTAAGGTATGACTGTAAGTATTGATAAACGTCACTGATAAAGGCTGGAAACAAATAACATTAATTTTCTAGAAATATCAACAATAGACTTTGTATGCAAAAGTAGTTTCCGTTTTTATAATGAATTATTAACCATTCTCCCCCCTTCATTAAGTCAACTATCACATAACGCCTACATTTTCCTTGGCTGTTTATTTTAATCTAAGTTGGTAAAGCTTGAAGGTGATATATTTTCGTACTTCTGTTAGATTAATTTATCATTCAAAACGTACAGTTCAAAAGAACAAACAAAATTCAAATTACTTTTAGGGCTAAATTACAAAAATAAATGATTTAAAGGTCAAATGAAATGTAATTTTAGAATTTTAAAAGTAAATGAGAGAGAGAGAGAGAGAGAGAGAGAGAGAGAGAGAGAGAGAGAGAGAGTCTAACTTTTTAGATACAAGCTGTGAGAGTTTAAACAATGGACAAAACGGTAATTTGTTTGATAGATGTTTTTCTTTTTTGCAAATTTTCAAGGTAAAACCAAAAGAAAAATATCTGACTTTATTAAGCAAATAGATATAAATAAATAAATAGTAAAACTGTTTTAAACATAAACATAATCATTTTATTATATGTTTAAGATAATAATGATGGTGATGATTATTATTAAAAATATTTGCAGTAGAAGTAATTTAAAAAAAAGCCAAACATATTGCCAGTATTTTGTGTCTTATTGTCGCGGTAATATCAGTAAGAGATAATGAACAAGGAATATTAACTGGTAAAAACGATACACACAGAGCAATTATTGATGTTGGTAATAATACAACCACGAGATAACACGTACTAAAAGTCATACGCAGAAGGCGGTTAGTACCAGTGATGTTTGTGAGAAATGACAGTCATGGACAATAAAGAGAAAAGGCACTTACAAATAAAAGCAAAATACTAATTAACTACACTTACTATTTATAGCGACCACCGAAAAGTTAGTGTTGTTTGTAGGATATGCCAAACTTGGACATCTACAGAGAGAACAATAACTACTAAACCTACAGACACAAAACAGTAAGAATTTGCAGTTACATGACAAACATAAACAGGTTCAAAGAAGACGTTTGCTACCAAAACCGACAAGCACCAATCAAAAAGAGGTTTGAAAATATTATTCAACTAGAGAGAGAACATTTGTTTCTGGAAGCGCATGCATCAAGCAATTGTTGTTTTTGGTAATACTTCTGCAAGCAACATGCGTTGAGCTTTGAGTATTGTCAGCATCAAAACCCGAAGAGTTACATTTCATACTTATAGAGGACACCAAACAGTTAGTGTCGTTAGTAAGAGATATAAAAAATACTTGAACAGCAAGAAATACAGTTACTACAAAACTGAGCAGTATGGTTTGCTGTTCATAAATGACATTCATGAACATTAAATAATGAACAATCACATATAAATGCAACATTCACCAATCAATATTTGGTTTGGTAAGAGAAATAAAAATAATATTCTTTTAGAGACTGCAATTATTACTAGAAGCCGCTTGTATTACTCAATTTTTGTTTAGTAATACTTCTGCAAGCAACATACATTGAGCTATAAGTCTTGTAAGGAAAAATCTTAAATCACAACACTTCATACTGATAGAGGACACAAGTAAGTGTTGTAAGTAAGAGGTAAAAAATCTTGGACAGCAAGAGAAAACAATTACTACAAAAAACCACAAATACCAAGCAGTAGATTTTGCTGTTGACAGATGACGACCATGAACATAAGAGTAAACAATCACTAAAAAAACCACATACACCGAGTTATTAGTGTAAAAACAAGACATTTATGAACATAAGGGAGATCACTTATTACAGAAAGCAACAAGCAACAGTTAAGTGATTTTTGGTAAACGATGACAACCATGGACAGCAACAGAAAGGACAAATAATACTGGAAGCCACATTAACCCAGCAATTAACGTTGTTGGTAAGAGATGACAACTTTGAACGACACAGAAAGAACGTTTTCTATTTAAAGCGACATACACCAAGTATTAAGTGTTGTTGATAAGACAAAACAACATTCAAATATTGTTTTCAATATAATGTTTTCCTTTTTTTAAATTTACGAGTAAAAGGATTGGAAGAGGGTACATAAAAACGAGTTTGTTATATGGTAGAAGTTTGTGTGCACAGAGTACATGTAGGCCGATATGCAAAATTCTTGACATTGTTTTGTTTTTCTGTCAAGACTGAAAAAAACTACATTAAAAATATTGCTTAGAATATTTTTCGGATACAACTCCGTGCAGCAAAATAATGATTTGAAGTTCTTTAGATATTTATTTATTTTTATTTTATAAAACAAAATATATATAAATATTTTCTTGAGTAAATTAAATTTAAAAATTGTTTCTTAATGTCCCCCAATTCAATTTGATAGATGTTCCATTTCTATTAAGGGCTAAAATGAGAAGATCACTATAATTGGTAAATACGAAAAATTAAATCATTATTATTTAAAAAAAGAAAGCTTAACCGATTATGTGACAGATTATAGGGCCATGAGATTATTTTGCTCGTCAAACTCCATTTTATCTTTTTTCATAATTTACAGAATATCGAGCATCTTTCTTACGTTTCCCTTTTTTCTGACTCACAACCAAGATTTAAACAATTTTGAACTTATCTACTTTTTGTTCTATCGCCTAGCTGTGCTCCAGCTTCTGGATTTTTGTTAGAGATGGGTTCTACACAAATTCGAGAGACAAATAATTACAGTTTTCTCGTTTTTTAAAAACAATAACTTATGATTTCTTTTACATTTACATCAATGTTCTAGCTCTCATATGTTCATCAGAGAAAATGTTCAATAATTAATATGGCCCCTATACAGTTTTCAAATTTGGGAAAACAATGTCAATGTTTATTGAAGATTAGATAAAATTATTAATATCTGTGCATACGGCAGCACAAAATATCTAAACTAAACATAATTTTTCGAAGTGACATTACAATTGGCAGTTTTTGTGATTGGAGAAGGTTAAAATACACACGAACGGTGAACCATCGTAGGTAAGCTAAGCAACAACGCTATTTATGGACATGACGCAGTAAATGCACATGTAAGGGACAACAATTTATCAAGATCTCTATATATTGTAAAATTTCGAATAAGACGAACTCATTTTTTTAATTTCATGAAAAAAATGTTTGTAGTTATCAAAAGCAGAGGTGTACATACGAAACATATTTTCTATTTTATCCGGCTTAAAATAATGACTTAAAGTAAAATTATTATCAAAAATGTTTTAAATTCTGATTTTTACGAGGTTATAGTTCTTGCCGTTAAAAATTGATTGTAAAAAGTGTACCAATAATTTTTGTTAGAGATTAATGAACACAAGATAATTAGTATAATAGTACTTTTAAAACATACCTTTTGAAACAATCTGTACATCATCAAAATACTAATCTGAATTATAAAGTCCTCAAAAATCTCAAAGAAAACCAAAGGCTCTGGGAAAAACAGTCCGCTATACATATGATGTCGTTTTGCGCTGAAGGGGAGATCATTCTAACATATATTTTAAATTGTCATACACAAGAAAGGTTAAATAATTTCGGATTTGCTTATGTGTTATTTACAAGATCACTAGTTACATTAAGCATCATAATTAGACTAATTAACTTAATTATGTATTTTGCAAGGAAATTTCACCTTTTTAATCGTACATTGCTTTTATCAGTTTGTCAATCATCAATACCGGGCTTATTAAATATGTTTCGTAACAATAGTTAGTATACATGCAATTAGATTCTGTAAAGTTCGTCAAATATTCAAAATCCTAATAGTGATATGTTTTTTTTTATTATTTCTAGAGGAATAACTAAGACTAATCAAGAATTTGCAGTACAATTTTAAGTCGAGACAAGGCACATATTAAAGTGAATATATCAACCATAATATAAGTTTATTCAGAATTCCATTAAAATCTTTATTTTATGTTTACACAAACTTAGTCACTTCGAGAGTAAGTGATTTCAAGTATCCTTAAGGCCTGTATTTGCCATGATCTATTGTATGACATGTTGCCCTATAGAGAATTATTTTGCAAGAGTTTAACTTATGTGTAAGTCACAATATTTAAACGTTTTGGACAAGTAAAACTCATTTTAAAACAAAATTCAATAAATAAATAAATAGATAAACGAATGAATAATTAAATAATTAAATAAATAATGCGATGTGTTGTGATGTGATGTGATGAGATATAATATAATATAATATAATATAATATAATATAATATAATATAATATAATATAATATAATAATATAATATAATATAATAATATAATATAATATAATATAATATAATATAATATAATATAATATAATATAATATAATATAATATAATATAATATAATATAATATAATAATATAATATAACATAACATAATATAATATAAAAGTAAAAAAGTATAACATTGTTTTATTGTTACTTGTGTGACAGACAACATTTACCGCTCATCCCACAATAGCTACGGTAATCACACAGCGAAATTGTAACACACAACGTTCACTTTCAGAAAGCATTGTTTTGTTTAGATGGCACGTATTAGATTCTTTCATCCACTTTATTTAAAACTGATTCGAGTTTTTTGAGATCCACAATTACATTCCCAGTGGAAGTTGTCGGTTTGGAAGATAATCGCCAATATACTAGATCCAAAAGATTTGACTGGACCCAGTACATTACTCCCCCATGTACCAATACAAGTTTTCCCGTTTCATATTGAGGCATAATCTCTATGACAACAGTACCTTCGGTGCAATAAAATATATTTTGTAATCCGCCTCCGTGAACACCAATTACAATTTTAGCTTTTCCAAAGGTCTCTATAGAATGTGTAAGATTATACGGCCCATTGTATACATGAATATTGTTGCTTCCATACCGTTTTGTTAACATTGTAATGACTTCAATTTGATTCAATAATCTCCTTCCAGAATTAAACGAACCACTTCGCGTCATTAATACGACAGTACCATCTATCCAATAACCTTTTCTTTGTTTATGTGCCCCTAGCATAGTTCTTGCCTTTTTCCATAGCTTTGGGTGAATAGGCGGGGCTATGCAGGCTGATATCATTTGATCAGCGCCAAAACTTTTTCGAAAAGGATTGTAAATAAACTTTTCTTTTTTAATGCCTAATTTCTCAACTATTTCATAAAGAATTTTATCTCTTGGTTTTCTTTCAACTAGTATTCTTGTTTCTGGATATGTAAGGAAATCTAAAGCTTGAATTATTTTTGGAAGAGTTCCATCAAAGAAATGTTGGAATGTATGACCATCTGGAACATTTAAAGGTGCAATTACCCTGTGCCAATTGGATCTGCTAACTACTCTCGGTTTAGTCATATGACTTGAATTGAGACTTTTATATCCACAATCATATGGTTCTTGAAATGTTCCGTTCGTGATCACATGAATCTCACCTCTCAGTGCTATAGGAGGTTGCTGTCTCAAATATTCCAAATTGTGTTTTATTTTGTAAAATAATTTTCTGTCAAAATCATTAATGAAATTGGGTTCGCGAATTTGAAATGGTTCATAGTTTATTTCAAGTTTCAATCCTTGGTTGTTATTCAATAAATAATGAATGTACGGTTCGGTTTTAAAACCATCATCACCTTTATCAGCCATGTTCATATTAGACACGGGTTGTGATTGAACTGCCATTCTTAACAATGCTGTGTCACTTGGCTTTCTATTATCAGTTTGTGAGCTTTTTGTCAAATTTCCTAGAAAAATGTTTTGGATTGGCTGTTTTGTCACTTTCATTAGTGCCGTATCACTTAACTTCGTCTTTTCCGTTTTCGAGGTTTGAAGAGTATGGTTGCCGCTTTTTGCAAAATTTACTGGGAAAAAATTAGGCAATTGTTGCTGGTTTTTAAATTTCATTACTGTTGTGTCAACCAACTTCTTAACCTTTTGTGAAGTTTTGAAAATAGAATTATCATTTTTTGTCATGATTTCTTGAAAATTAATATTGGGTATTTCATGTGTCTGTTCTGCCATTTTGATAATTCTGTGTTTTTTACTAGCTTTTCACCATCTGTTTGTTTTGTTTTACTGAGCACAAAAATATCGTTAGCTAATTTGTCTTTCAACAAATAGTACATGTTAGATACCTGTCTTTGTTTTCTCGATGTTATAAGCGTCCCTAATAGAACAGCGAAATTTATTAGAATCGTAAACAATAAAAGAGCCAGCACCAATCGACTTATCCAATTTTTCATTGTACGGTAACCTAAAAGGTAAAAAAGAAAATAAGAAAGATATAAGCAAATGAAAAACATCATCTTAGCAACAGACATCACAAACAAAAACACAACATGCCACAAGTTAATTAGATAAAAAATATCGTGATTGTTTTTAATTATTTATTTTCAATTATCTATTTTTGAATTATTTATATTTTATTTATTTATTTGTCGATTTATTTATTTATTTATTTATTCATTTATTCATTTATAAATAATTAAAATTATTTTTGAAAGTTTATTATTGAAAACAGAAAATCAATAAGTAAAACTTCCAAGTTATGCAAGCTAGACAAATATAATGTGAATTATTGAATGAAAATGGAAGTAACGGGGATCGAAACCCAGGACCACCGGTTGCGAACTCATTTGATTTCGCTATAATTCAGCTATTAAGCAATTTTTTCAGCAAAGATCGACACATAAAAATCTGGTCTTCGGAAGACGTATTAAAATTAATTTTGCGGAAATAAATAAATAAATAAATAGATAGATAAATAAATAAATAAATAAATAAAGATACTTAAATAAATTTTAAAAATATAAAAAAAGATAAATAAATAAATAATTGATTATATTTAAAAAAAATTTTTAAAAATAATTATAAATAAATAAATAAATAAATAAATAAATAAATAAATAAATAAATAAATAAAGATACTTAAATAAATTTTAAAAATATAAAAAAGATAAATAAATAAATAATTGATTATATTTAAAAAAAATTAAAAAATAATTATAAATAAATAAATAAATAAATAAATAAATAAATAAATAAATAAATAAATAAATAAATAAATAAAATATTTTAGGTTGGACAATGTTTATATACAAAACTTACTTTTCCAGCAAAAACATATACAGTATTCGTATTTTTGAAGCGTCCACAATGAAAGAAAATTTGTCAAAGTAGTTACTGCAAATAGATCACACAGAATTTCTACAGGCAATATTACCAATATTTTAAACTAAAGTGTCTGATTCGAGTTGCGAGAAATCACCCCGAGGTTAGAACTTTTAATGGGATTTTGTTATCTCTCTTGTTTATATATATATATATATATATATATATATATATATATATATATATATATATATATATATATATATGTGTGTGTGTGTGTGTGTGTGTGTGTGTGTGTGTGTGTGTGTGTGGGTGAATTCCGTGAGTTTTCTGTGAGTGTTACATATATCAAATTAAACGATATGACATTTATTTTTCTCTTTTGTTTCTTTTATTATACTAAGGTGTTTTTGTGTCTCTGGATGGTTTATAATAATAATAATAATAATAATAATAATAATAATAATAATAATAATAATAAATGAAGCGATATTTCCCCTTATAAATATCTATTAAAACTTCAGGAAATAATTTAATTTTTTAATGCGATTTACTTTTTTCCGTGTTTAATTGGTTATGAATAAATTTTGGTAATTTTGAAAGAAAGTAATAAATCTGAAATAATACATAATGCATATAGGCAGCATTTACCACACTACTATGGTTTAATTTGTGTAAATAATTTCATTTCGATTTCATTTGGATCTAACAAAAAAGGTTTGAGATAAATAACACTTTCATGATTTAATAAATTTAAATTAAAGTAATTAACATTGTACAAAAATAAATAAATAAATAAATAAATAAATAAATAAATAAATAAATAAATAAATAAATAAATAAATAAATAAAGTTAAAATAGATAAATAAATAAATAAATAAATAAATAAAGTTAAAATAAATAAATAAATAAATAAATTTAGGTAAAACTAAAAAAATAATAAATAAATAAATAAATAAATAAATAAATAAATAAATAAAGAATAAAATAGATAAATAAAAAAGGTTGGGGGTGTTGTTGTTGGAAAAACCACTAGTATGCTTTATCTAAACTTATGTGCATTTCTTCTAGAAGTAGAACTATTACAAATTTATTATGGAAAAGTTTTAGATAGCTAACATCTAGTTAAGATCTAACAACATTACACTTTACTATTTTATTGATTAATGTAATGTTTTTTTATGCCCTAGTCAAGAATATTACTATTATATCTACATGCCACCAGCTATGGGTAAATTGACACAATTTTTAACCTTAGCGTTTCAGGCGTACCATGACAAGGGGCATCGATTGTTTTTAGCTCTCTTCCGAAGAAAATTGTGACTTTTATATCTGATTGCAGGGTGCGTGCTTGGCAAAGACACTGTCGTTTTGCAAATTAATTCATAGTACACTCTACCTACTGAGCTACCGAAGTGCTAATATCTACATGCAGGACAATAAATTGATTAATCAAATCACTTGTCAATTGAAATTACAGGGAAATTTTAATACTTTTAATGCATTTAATGAACAGAAACTGATATACTAGTGATATTTTGTTTCATTTATATATAAATGAATATACGAAATAATTACCTAAAAGGGTTGATATTGGAACACATTTTCATATAGATAAGTCAGTCTGCTAACTCGCTGCAGGTCAGTGATTTCCTTCAAGTACTCCAATTTCCTTCATAATGAAGTCCGGAACTGAACATGACGTTTCCGACAATGATTTTTTACATCTCAGGCAACTTTTTCATTACGATTCCGGCAATTTTAAGCAATGCGTTTCCGACAATTTTTCCTTTAAAATTCACGTTTCCAAAAATTACTTATCTGTTCCGTTAGCCGGATAGCCACTCTATCTGTTGCATTTCAGTTCCTGATGAGAGCCGGCTAACATGATATAGCTCCAGACTGCTTCCTCACTCCTACACGGTGTTAAAAACCATTAACATTACATGTATGGCAGCACTATGGCTTACTTAGTGTAAAGCAACTACCTACGTGAGGAAATTCGTCATTTGCAAAGAATGGTGACAAATTTGTAGCTCAAAAGTGTATGGAAAACAATAAGCCGTAACTCAAAAGTTACATAAACAAAACAACTAACATTTGGATGCTATTTTTTTTCAAACTTGTCACAAAGGTTACACCTTACTTTTAATTAAATTATGTAAGATTCTGCGAACAAATACAGCTTTGGGTTAATACAATACAATACAATACAATACAATAACAATACAATACAATACAATACAATACAATACAATACAATACAATACAATAAAATACAATACAATAAAATACAATACAATACAATAATTTTATTAAAATCATATAAAACGTACATATATTGGAGTTGTAAGAGACTAAAATACATAAAATACACGAAATGACATTGAATTTTAAACACAGATGTAACCCATATAAAATCATTTTTACAAAAAGCTTCTACGCCTCAATAAAACATTATTGCAGAATTTGGGAGTATACTAGACCATATCTTCAGTTTAGTCGAGACATTTAAAAAATCAAAATTAAAATTATGATTTAAACAGACATTTCTTGCACCCTGAATTAAATGAAACATTAAATCATAGGTACCACGTAGGACTGTACTTTTCTATATCTGTTAATTAAGATCAGCGCTTCATTCCTAAAATCTATACAGCGCAATTGACTTGAAAATATACTAATAATTAATTTTCTCGATCACTTTTGGCTTTTTTAACAATTACGTACAAGCCTTAAAAGTCTACTTATTCTGAGCAAGGTTCTTCTGTCATTACAATTACTTTTCACTTCCTTCAAAACTTAAAAGATACAATGGTATTGATCATTTGTAAATAGATAAAAACCACAAATGTTTAAATCCAATTTTATGTCTTAATTACCATGGATAACCATTCAACATCAGTATATATTCATTCAATTATTTAAATGATAGTGTTAAAAATTAATACATAATTTGAAATTAATGTTGAAATAACATTTCCTTAGGTAAAAAACCTATATTTTCACTGATGATTGATAATTAATGACATAACACTAAGAAGTTGAATTTTGAGCGATTTAGAGCTTATCCGTAGAACTGTTAACCATTTAGCAAAATTTTCAGTCGTTTTAATTTTTGAAATTTATTTAAAACTAAGGTCTGTTCCCTCCTGCAAAACATTCCTTAGCTGGATTTGGATTCACATATTTTTGGAACTTTAGATCCATTTATTTGCAACTGTTTGGCGTATGTTTTTAAATCTATCAACTTTTTCGGCCCCTAGTGTCACTGATGAGGAATAATTTTCCGAAATGTGCACATCTGGCACATCAAAATTTAGCAGGTATTTGTTATATATCTATGATAAAGTGAATTTTAAAACTGATATTACAGTGATTTTAAGGTCCATATTCATACCATCTCTTACTCTATTTTTTATTTATTTTGCTTTAACACAATTTTTGTCGAGCCTTGCATCGTCACAAGGCGAGACTCATGTGTTTCCCTTTCGGTGTTGGCGGCGGCGGCGGCGTGTCAAAATGTGAAAGTTTATGTTAAAGTAAAAAAAAACTAACCAGGCGAGACATTTAGTTCCGTGGAATTCTTGTTAATCTAATGTATTGGTAGTGAATTTTATTTATACAAGATGCTATGAATAGTAACACAAACTGGCCTAATAAACAGAAATTAAAACAATGACTTTTAACACATTAAAAGGCCTAAAAGATGTTGTCAAACAACCCAAAATTAAAAAGGTTCCAATAACAAAATTATTAGTTCCATTTCAAACTGTAGATGTGACGATAATAATTTGCCAAGACAGTAAGTTTTAGCAATTTAGATTTTAGTTTAGATTTGGATCCACAGTTCATTCACACGGCGCGGTGATTCTGTAAAACAGTATTAAAGCAAGTGTTATCAGATTTAAGGTGAGGTCATACACTTGGAGTATTCGGTATTCTGCTGACAATCACTTTTTAATTTGAAATGAACTGCGAGCTTACACAGATTGCAACAGAATAAATCTTTTGGCTTATTTTTCAAACTAATATACTAAATATGCTAAAACCTAATAGGGGTAGTACATTTTAAGCAATGTAATTCTTTACTGAAAACTCTATTAAAAGTGGGTTCATAGAAATTCTTCGAGCTAGCACGCAAATCCGTTGTTAGTACTTTCAGTGCTTTGATTTAAATCATTGACGTGTTAACATTTCTTTAACATGCTTGTAAAAACACATTTAGAAACTTATATATTATGTCTAATTAATTGCTCGACTAAGTAACTTATATATTAATTGCATTCACACAAAGAATTTAATACGTAATGAAATTGTATTTGAAAGACGTCGGTAATTTCGGACCGCAAGCATTCTCTGAAGCTTGAGAGGCCAAGACACGAGCTAGCAGGTAACACGTTGGAAAACATTGCTCGTTTACACGTAACACATGACGCAATTGTATTGTTTTAAACAAAGGATTTGTACACTGTCATTGGTTTTAACCAATCGTATTAAAGTGTCCTAAATACGACAGGACGGCAATGAGTTTCACGGTGAATACAAAGTTTAGATTTAGCCAGTATCATCTCGGTTAAAGTGAAATAATCCAACGTTATCAAAAGACTATATAGATTTACTCTAGGAATCACTGTATTTGTGAAAACAGCTTTGTGTAATCTTAAGCGAAAATCCAATAAACTTTAAATATGCTGGAAAATAATTAATTACTTGAGTCAAGTTATAATTAAAAAGTGATGTGCATCCGCCATAAATATCTCAAGTAAAAAGGAAATTGTTGTTATTTTGGTGATGTACAACATGTCGAAATGGCGACGTTTACAACAAAAGAGATGTCCTTGGTGGCGCATTTTGTTGTATGCGCAAAAAAAAATAAATAAATAAATAAAAATAGAAAAATAATAATAATAATAAAATAAATATATAAATAAATAAATAGAGAATTCACCATTTTGCTTGCTTTTTTCAACATCTAAAATTCAGGTAGCGGCACCTTTTTCTTTGTGCAGAGATATTTTATCGTAATCACAGTTGCACATATCAATTTCCAGTTACGCCATGGCTCAAGATAGTGAAAAATACCAAACTTAATAAAAGTCTGTTGGATTTTCAATGAAACTTACGCATCATTTACAAAGTGATGCTAAAGTAAATCATTTTATCACCATGAAATATGAAAAAAATTGTTTCTTATGTGCCTAAGTTGATTGATAAAAATCAACTGTTATTTCCAACTGTTACCAAACTTTCTTGTATATATGGCAACAGATTGTTCGAACTTTAAATCCCAAACAAAGACGTATAGTATTTTTATTGTTATATTTCTCCATTGATTTTCCAACCTACATTATGTTTGATATAATTATATATATATATATATATTGCTTATATAAAATGTTTTAGAACTTTTATTGCATTTCCGCATTTATAAATTACTTTTTTTTACATAAAATATATGCCCACCTGTTGTTTAAACATTATTTGTGCAACTGCGTTCTTAATTACTCAAGCAAATACAAACATTATGCAGTGATTTTGTTTCCGTCGTTTTCGCAAGGGATATACAAAAGCCATGGATTTATAAAAAGGTATTTCTTTATTATTTCATTTTTTTCTCGCCTTCTTGTTTTAAAACTCGGTTTAATTAAAACATTGGCTGTGGTGTATGGAGTCTTCAAAAGTTAACTTAACGACGCCATCATGTACTTATTTACATATAGTGTCCATGTTAGTCAGTTTTTTCTTTTTCTTCGTCTGTGTTTGTGGCATGCTATGAAGTGCGGTAAAAAAGACGCACTCTAGTTTTATTATTGAATTATATAGTTTATCTGATGTAACGTCTTCTGTTTATATTTCCATTCATTCAGCTCTACGGACTTCCTGATTAATTGCAATTGTTTATTCTTCAGCACAGGCAACTCTGACGTTTAAAGGAATGAGTGAAGTGGAGTAATTCTGTTTTACGCCCAAGGCAAGATTCTTTCACTTATTTTGAGGTGTACGGTTCTGGGACGGTGGAGGAAAACGGAGTTCTTGGAGAAAACCTACGACCTTTGGCGAGCAAACTGACAAACTTTCTGTCCCGAGTGGGATTCGAACCAAGACGATGAGAGGCGCCGTGATCCGTAAGCCCGCGCTTTAGACCACTCAGGCACCAAGGCTCCTTGAAGTTTTGAAGAGATCGTAGGGCTGAGATTAATTCCCTTTCTAATTAGGGTATAATTATATGGGAATACCAGTAAATGCCATCGGACAACCATGGGGCTTGAATTTTATACAGATTACATTTTATATTTGGACTATTTTCTCTTTTTTTTTTTTAACTTTTTATTTTACGTGTTGAAAAGTAAATAAATAATTACAAATTATTTTTCTTAATTATAAGCCTTACGGGCTTCGTTGCAAATATAAAAGAAATGTTTGGACTTGGGATGGGGGTTATATTCTTTATTAAATAAGCAAAAGTCAAATAATTGTTACAATACGCATTGTTTAAAATTAACATCACCAAGTTTTTTTTTTCTGTATTAAATATTATGTTCGTTTGTGAAATCATTTTGTTTTTTGTCATACATTTGAGATTGGTAAATTAGTATTTTTCAGCTTTAAATTTATCTAATACTAGAATTGCCAAATAAAAATTTTGTGAGCGATTTTTTGACAAACGGAACAGCTTGTCAAATAGACTACGTAACGTCAAGTTGTGAAGGAACTCTCGTGTATCCGTTGAAAGTTTTAATTGTAACGTTAAAATACAAAATGGATAATAACCTTTCACGGAACAAGCAACGGTATCTTCCATCTCTCTTCTCTTTTTGACGGTTTTTGTAAATTTATTATTTTAAGTCACAAGTTTAATAAAAATGCGATTTTTACATATGCATTCAGTTGCCAATCCATGTTCATAAACAGAACACGTGTCTCACGATAAAAAAAGATTAACGTGAAGAATACACGGTAAAACTAATTCCTTCAAAACGTGTGTCGACAGATACTCAATAGATACATAATGAAATTTTCTAAAGCACAACATCTTGTGTTAGGATTTTTAAAATCCTCTTATTTTCACGATTTCATATCTGATCAACGCTATGTTTGATTTACATTTGTCGTTTAAGTTATGTCTTCAAATACGGATTCAATTTTTTTTTTCACGAAAACTGGATCCATAAACGGGATTTTATTAGCTGATCAAAGGTAAGATTGACATATTTAGTAAAATAATTTTAAAACAGGAATGAAAATAAATGAAAGGTATGATAGAAATAACCATATATAGATAACGTGTCATTTATCTTTTATTTTCGGAATCCCTCCCGAATTTATGGTTTGGTTGGTTGTAATGTTGCTTAACGCCGTATCAGCATTTTTGCAGCCATTCCTATAAGAGCAAGTTTATTTATTTCTGACAATCAATTTTTAAAAAAAACGAGATTTTCGAGTGAATTTTGGTCTACCTTGTGCTATTGCGCCCTCAGGGCGACTTTTTGTTGAGTAGTTAGCGCACCAAGTCAGTATGCTACAGGTGCTAGCTCACATAGTCAGTATGCCGCAGACAAGCAAAACACACCCTAGTTACATTTTCTTAAATCCGAGTTGATCAGTCGATATTCCGTTCTTTCTATGTCAAACGTCAGGATAGAAAGTAGTATTTAAAATTTTAAAGCTTTGTATGAACCGACCGGGGTTTAAACCCACAACCGCACTCGAAGCTGACGGTATACCATAGAGTGAACGAGGATGTACCTCTTTCTTACGCTTTGTTAAACCAGTTAATTATCTTTTCAAAAAGGATTCCTGAAATGATTCATGGGTAGAATTTTCTAAAAAAAAATATTGTTTGAACTCAATATTTATTGAAATATTTTTCGGTCAGTTTTTAGCGGAGATAAATATACTTAAATTTTCAAGTGTTTCAGTTTTGATATTGTTCAACTATTTCTTCAGGAACCAAAGTCCAAAGCTTTGTTAAGTCAAATAAAATAATAAAAAAAAATAATAGCGACAGCTCTGGAACCATTTTGTACATATTATTTTTATCAATCAAAAGAAATTACATTATAATAGTTAATATTTACAGTGGAATCATAAGGTTCTGTGTTGCCTAGTGATGTAAAACACGCTTACGGATAGATAACAGGGTCTATCGATGCTTAGGTTCGAACCCAACTCAGACAAAACCTAGTAATTATCTCGGGCAAATCCTAGCGAGTGAAAGTTTGCCAGTTCTCTAAATAAATGGCGGTGGATTTCTTCAATAACTCCGGTTTTTCCACCATCTAAAAATTACCGTGTTAATATGGAAAAGAGACTTTTGACTGCGATGTAAAACACCATTAATCAACCCCACTTATTGACAAAATCCGTTTAATACTTAAGACGTATATTAAACATTTTATCTATTAATGGAGTTTTTTTTTTTCAATGAAATATTTTTTTTTTTAAATTTCAGAATTGTCTTAATTTGTTGAAGTATATGACATGGAAAACACAATGCAAGTTTTTGATTTTGCGTTCAGAACAACCAGGACGGGAAGACGTTTACGATTTATCTCCGTAACAATTTGTATATGTGTTCTAACGTTTTATATATATGGTAAGCTTTAGTACTATCTTGTTTTTCTTCTCCTTTTTATCTTTTGATGTATAATTTATTTAGCTCTTTTTCTTCTTCTTCTTCTTCTTCTTCTTCTTCTTCTCCTCCTCCTCCTCCTCTTCTCCTCTTCCTTCCCCTCCTCCTATTTCTTCTTCTTCTTCTTCTTCTTCTTCTTTTTTTTTTCTTCTTCTTTTTCTTCTCCTCCTCCTCCTGCTCCTCCTCCTCCTCCTTTTCTCCTCTTCCTTCCCCTCCTCCTATTTCTTCTTCTTCTTCTTCTTCTTCTTCTTTTTTTTTTCTTCTTCTTTTTCTTCTCCTCCTCCTCCTGCTCCTCCTCCTCCTCCTTTTCTCCTCTTCCTTCCCCTCCTCCTATTTCTTCTTCTTCTTCTTCTTCTTCTTCTTCTTCTTCTTCTTCTTCTTCTCCTCCTCCTCCTCCTCTCCTCTTCCTTCCCCTCCTCCTATTTCTTCTTCTTCTTCTTCTTCTTCTTCTTCTTCTTTTCTTCTTCTTCTTCTTCTTCTTCTTCTTCTTCTCCTCCTCCTCCTTTTCTCCTCTTCCTTCCCTTCCTCCTATTTCTTCTTCTTCTTCTTCTTCTTCTTCTCCAACTCCTCCTCTTCAAACTTCTTCTTCTTCTTCTTCTTCTTCTTTTCTTCTTCAACTCCTCCTCTTCAAACTTCTTCTTCTTCTTTTTCTTCTTCTTCTTTTTCTTCTTCTTCTTCTATCAAACGGTGTTGGAGCTTACTAGTTTTTTCAGAAAATACTTATATTGGCGAAAGAATGAAATGCATTGTTTATTTTAAAAAGATTCATGGAGAAATCGCAAAATCAACTGGATTTGATTTGGATTGATTTAACGTCCCAGTCAAGAATTATATGGAGACGCCATCAGTTGAGGTAAAATAGCAAAATTTTTTACCCTTGCTTTGGATATCTGTGCAGAAAGCGTTCTTTTTGTTGCCACGACCACCGGAACACGGGGAAAAGGTTTTTAAGGTCTCCCCTGAAGGACCCCGTGACTTCTATTCTAAATGCCAAGTGCTTGGCGAGAAAACATTCATTACCAAATTTTAAGCCCTGGTCAAACCCGGCCCGGGGTTCGTACCCCGATCTCCCATAACGAAGGGAGCGTTCCAAAAAAAAATGGAATTGGTAAGTATCTTAATATGGAGTATTAAATACTAGTTTATCTTTTATTAAATAGTTATACTATATTGATTTAATATTTTTGCTCTATGATTGATTATAATATATTTCAAATTTCAAATTTTTTTAAATTTATTTTGAAAGATATCCCTAAAATATTCTTTTTCTATCCAACCTTGTATAAACATCATAAACAGTAAATAAAGCTTACATAATTTGTCGTTAAAAAGTATAGTTTAGTTTAGTTTATTTAGTTTATTTACGTGTCACATGTTATAGAACATAATATACATATTGAAATATTACATAAAATAATAACATCCAGCCTTAAAAGACTTATGAGACACGAGTTATTTACACATAATATAGTATAACAAAAATTAAGTATATTGGTTACAAGTTAATAAAAACTGCTTTCGTCTATTATACATATCACATAAAGTTTTGGCTAAAAGTGTTTGAACGTCACCAGTACACATTATTATTAAAAACTTTTCATCATCATTTAAAAGATTAAAAAAAGGATTTAACTGTTGCATAAAGGTAAAAATATCAAATTTTATATCAGAATAAAAGTCACACTCCATTAAAAAATGTTGTTCTGATTCCACTTTGTTGCTATCACAGAATTTACACAGTCTATCACATAAAGCTATTTTTGGTCTGGCGTATCTACCAAGTTCAATCGCAAGGGGCAGAAAACCACATCTAAAATTTGCGAGGATTTTTCGCCTGTCTCTATATTTAACATTCTTAACATATTCACTTGTATTTAGTACCGTTTTAAAACTTCTATAAGTTCGTAGCTTATTACCATTATCATTACCATTGTCATTAAAAAGTTCTTTATACCATAAAATATTATCAACTTCATATAAATTTTTTTTTTACAATATTAACCTTTTGCTTAATAGATAAAAAAATGAAATTATTATCACACACATTTAGTGAATTAAAAATTCTAAGAACCCTGTTACTCCAAGAAATTTGCTTTGTTATGACAACCAATAAAAACCTTTTTAACAATACGATCATCATCTATATGATTTTACTTAAAAAACATTCTTAAAACTTCAATTTTTTTTTCAGTGTGTACAGAATGCATTCCATATCACCTCGGGTAGCAATATTCGAAGCATTTCTTGTGACTCCCAGGAAACATCTGCATGCACGATTCTGAATCACTTCAAGCTCTTTATTTGCGTTAACTCCCATATAGAAGCACCATATAGTAACACTGGTTGCGCTAAAGTTTCGTAAAATTTAGTAAAAACATCGTAGTCCATACCACCAAAAGAAATAAACTTTGTGTAAAGCACAGAGAGCGCCCTGCTGGCTGACTTCTTTATTTCTCTAATTGTTAATTTCCAATCGAGGTTATCGCATAACCATAATCGAAGATAACGGTACTTGTCGTCATATTCGATTTTATTTGTTCCACAATATAAATCCACATTAGAACGGGGAACACTCGGATTTCTAAAATGTAGAATTTTAGTCTTTGTTGGGTTAATTGATAAACGCCATCTATGACACCAAGAGTTCACAACGTCCAGCATTTTCTGTAAAGATGATTCGTTTGGCGCAATTAACACTATATCATCAGAATATAATAAAATTGATAAAATGTCTTGTTCATTAACATTAACACCAGCATTCAACATAGTTATCTCACGAGCTATATATCTACAGTAGTCCTCCCAATATAACTGAAAAGAACAGGTAGATAATTACCCTGTTTTCTATTTTTTATTCTTTTTTTTGTGGGTCCTTGGTGGTATATTGATCTAAAGCGCGCTTAACCGCCTAGGTTCAAATTCAACTCGGTGCATATCGTTAACCGTTTTTTTAATTTTTATTTATTTATTTTTTTTTTTTTTTTTGGGGGGGGGGGGGGAGGGGGATCTCCGGTTTACTTTAAAATATCTGAAACATGAACTGACCACCTTGATATTAGTTTAAGAATCTTAACGGACTTAAAGCTCCAATAATCTACTACACTCAGATTATCTCCCCTTATCATTTATAAATCTATACATTTTAGGATATTGGTCATTTAAAGAAGACACATTAAAACAGAAAGAATCGTTAGCAACAACTTTACGTGTTAAAGGTAATGCATTCGTATTGAAGTTCATGATAGAACCTTGTTTATAAATTTATGTTCCGATGACATTATTGTTAAAAGAATGTTTTAAAAATGTTTTTGGACTTGTTAGTTGAATTGTATTTTCACGTTGGATCAGAAATTGCCATTAAGGATAAAACATTTTTCTTATCTTTTTAAAGGATGTATTAAAAGCCGAAGTTTATTTGGTATCATTGTTATATGCAAGTATTTCTGGTCTGTTGGTTGCTGATACAATTATTCATGAAGTTGCAGATACATACCACAGGCCCTGAAGTCTGAACCAATATATGAAAAACTATGGCAAGGGAAAACCATTTGTTGTATTTTCTCCAGGAGTTGTTTATATTTGTTTGAGTTAATTTGCCATTTTTTTAAGCTTTTTGTTTTTTGCTTTTTTCATTTAATTTACTTGTACAATTAATACAGTTTATGGAGTATTTCTTTCTGATCCAATATCCACACGTGCTTCTACAATTGCCTAGTGGTTACTGTTATTCCGAGCCAATATTTCAACGTGTTTCTGTGGTTGTCAAGTGGGTGTTATTCTTTTTACATGTGGTTCCGTGGTTTAAATGTATCCGAATCTCGTAAGAATGGACTGCATTTAACGACCAGCTCAAAACGCCTAGATTCGAATCCGCCTCATATAAAACATAGTTTGAAAATATTAAGTTTGTTTATCTAAAGCAGATCGTTTCTCTGGGCATCTGGTTTCTTTTTAAATTATCCCTACATTTTTGCACGAAGTATATAATGCAGTTGATACTTAAACTATATAGATTGCAACAGAAAGCATATATTAATGCATACAATTCGTAAAATTTTTGTGCGTTTATATTTTTTATAAATTTTGACAAAAATTTTAGAGAAAACATCGGTGATAAAATAGTAGCTTTCTAAAAAAAAACCAGTCCCCGTGCTTTGTCCGTTTCAGCCTAGCTCTCATGTGTAACCTTTGTTACAATTTTCATTTCAGATACTAGCCGATTCATAACAACAACTATAGCAACAAAAGTACATGAACAACAAAACAATAACAGTTATGGTATATATACAAAATTAATTAATTTTAAAAAGTAAAATAAATTTATTTTATAATAATAATAATAATAATAATAATAATAATAATAATAATAATAATAATAATAATAATTATTATTATTATTATAAAATAAATTTATTTTACTTTTTAAAATTAATTAAGACATTTTGAAATTCTTTCAGAATTAGAAGTAGTTTTGAATTTGTTTTTGTAAAACAATATTAAAATTACTTTTTGAATCTATTTTTACTGTTGAAAATAATCATAATTTATCAAATGTTTAATCCGTATTATTGTACAGTAAACTTTCATATACAGTATGACTTGTACTCAAACGGCCTTTAAAATATGCACTCTATAGACAGGTAGTCTTTATGAAGGGTTTTTCTTTAAAAGGTCCATACATAAAAAGTGTCTTTTTACAGATCAAGAATCTCTTGTTCACAGTCATTTACAGAGCTTAAGTTAAAAATCGAATACAGTCAAGGCTAGGTTGAGACTTGTCTATTTCTAATGTTTCCAATCTCTCTCTCTCTCTCTCTCTCTCTCTCTCTCTCTCTCTCTCTCTCTCTCTCTCTTGGCTTATTCACCTTAGTCCATAACGTTGCTTGAAAGAATGTATTTACAAAAATACTCGGTAGCTGAATTTAATTTAAGGTTCCCAGAATGAAATGCAGTACCCACAAGCTACAGACACAACCACAACGACCAAATCCGGTAAGTCACACACACACACACACACACACACACACACACACACACATTCTTTATTTGATTGTTTATAATTAACTCAGACAAGGTTCTTATAAATGTTTGATGAATTAGAACCATGAACAAAAGCCAGCGATTCAATACCCCCTTATTTTGAAGTTTAGTAGTAGCATTTTAGGTAAAAAATAAGGGAAAGTATAAATTGTTTTTGAAGTACCTTTGTATTTTAAACTACAAAGAATGTTAAAACGCTAAAAGATGTCATTAAAGATAGCCAGTATAAATTACTTTTTACTTACCGTCAAGTACAAGTTTAAGTAGTGATTGAGTTTGTGTAAGTATTTCTCATTTGCTATGAACTAGATCGCAATATCAGGACATTAAAATGACAGATGAACTTGCCGACAATGTCGCTGATGAAAACAGACCGCTTAATCAGAAAAACCGATACTGACCGATAATTTAGTTAAATTCAAACACAAACATTTCCGGTCCACGTTCAAATCACAATCCCAAAAAGGAAAGTGAAATTTAAAAAATCTTGCAAATTGTCTTCAACACGTGAACAAATTCCAAATGAATAAGCCCAGGATCTCGGGAGAGGTAATCGACTGCTGTCAAGCTATCGACAATAGTCACGTGTGCAAACAAAATTATGAATGAAACATGGAATTATGGGACATAAAGTATCCAGGATGTTTCAGTCACGTCATTACCGAATGTCTAATATTATCATCATCATTACTATTTCAATTTATATTATTTTCTTAAAGTTTTATTTATTAATTAATCAAGACACAAAGAACACTCCCGTGTTACTGGTAACATACCTAAGAAGTGGATCAACTTTGACCGCTGACATCATCGAACAATCTAATGACGTGTTCTACGTGTACGAACCACTTCATTCGTTCCCACAACAGATATATTACACTGAAACGCAGATTTGTAATATTTCTACAGGAGACTGCAGGTATGTACTGTTATTACATAAACGGTAAAATCAAAAACTTCTGAAAAGATTATAAATATCCGATAAAAATCCGATTCATATAAAACTTTGATCAGCCTTTTAAATGAACAATATTTTCTGTCTTTAAATTTTATTCTGCATAAAGAAAGAAATTTTGTCTTTCTCTTTCGAAATATTTTTATCATTTAGCTAGACATCTTAGCTATGTTCTTTTCTACAATTGTCAAAGATGTCAATAATAATGCATTATATCGTTTTTTTTCATTTGTGGCATTGTTAAAATACTTTTTGAGAATAACATATAAAATTTAAAATTTTTTGGCTCAGGTGCATATTTTTTCATAAAGATGATTTTCGTTCTAAATTTATAATAGTGTTCACGTTTTTTATCAAAACTTAACCAAAATAAATAAATAAATAAATAAATAAATAAATAAAACTAATGGGAAACGCTATAAAGTTTAGTTCCACAGAATTGAAAAATTGAAAAGCAATTCAAAGAATATGGTGCTATTTAATCAGAAAAATAGTCTTTCCTGAAACAAAATTCATGAATTATAGAAGAAAAAAATAAAAGAAAAATAAAGTAAAAAGACGCAGAATATGTTTTCGTTGTAAGAAGCATACGTAGAAGTCGTAAAACCCCTAATGGCAATCTTTATATCATTTTAACCACACGTTGTCAGAACTAATAGTTATAATGAGGTGATATTTCGGTTTTTACTAAAAACGAACAATAGGTTGTATTTATTATCGATTCAGAGGCCTGTGGGATTTATTATATTTATTTGCTTCTGACTAATAATTTTTATTGAAAATATGTATATGTTATCTTTTGTTTTTGAACAGGCATCCTGAAAACGAATTGGAAGATCCAAATGTGGTTAAAATTAATTTATTTAACATTTTAACATGTCAGTTCGGGAACCTTACACAAAGGATATATTTTGATATGAGATTCCATGCTAAAAGAAGCAAAGCAATGAACCAGTACGACAAATGTAGGAATAATGAAACCCACGATATTTGCATCGAACAGCTAGAGAAATTATGTCACCAAAAACCAATTAAATCCGTGAAAGAAATCAGAATAACTATGGAAATAGCGAACTGGTTGATGGGAGTTATTCCAAACCTAAAGATAATCCATTTACTAAGAGATCCACGTGGGATGTTAGCCTCGCAAAAGAGTGGACATTTTATTATTGACAATGCGCCAACAGTTGCTAAGGCAGCCTGTAATCGATTTCAACGTGATGTTTTAGTAACCCATAAAATGAGTAAAATATATCCAGGAAGAATAAAACTTATTGTATACGAAGAGATAGCAGAAAATCCAGTCCAAACACTAAATAAACTATATGATTTCTTAGGCTTGACTGTAAGTCAAAATATAACGAATTATGTTTTAAATATAACGAGATCTGGAAAAGAAAACAATGGATATTATAATGTTGTGAGAAGCGATTCAGTAAAAACTGCATACAAATGGAGAAGTAATTTAAATTGGCAAACTGTACAACAAATAGACACGGAATGTAAGGAGTTTTACGAATTAACTGGTTTTAAAGCTTTTAAAAATGAATTAAATTACCAAGATACCTCATTTAAAACACGGGATGACACTGTGTATTAAATTACATATATGGGTCACTTAAGGTGTTTTAAGTTACATTATTCACCTTTAGGTTGGTATTGAACCGCAATAACATGGCGTTTAAAACCAAGTCTATGTGTGATTTTTTCAACTAAAAAGAATCTAATTTTGTGCCAATAAAACAATGAGGTTCGATGGTATACTATGTGATACATCTAGCGGTTTTTTCCCTAAGTTTTTTTTTTAAAAGGAGTTGCTTCGTTTGATTTTTTTTCTTTGAAGAATAATTTTATTTCAGATTTTTTGACGTAAATGTAAGTAAGTGGTTTTAATCAAACGGTATGGTAATGAATTCACACACACACACACAAACACACACACACACACACACACACACACACATATATATATATATATATATATATATATATATATTAGTTGTTCAACATTATTCCTGATATTGTTTCATCCGTTATAGGATGTATAAACCTTTCAAAAACATTTGAAATACATAGAGCTTCATTAATTTTCACCCAAAAACATACAAATTATTTATTATAAATCCACATTTTTTGCGTCAACTGAGTCTTTAAATAACTTAGAATCTGCTTTCAATATATATGTAACGCTTATATTTGCACGTGATAGCAACATAAAGAATGTTATGAAAATTCAATTAATTGTACGTGCTTCTGGTAAATATCTAACAAAAAAAAAAAAAAAAAAAAAAAATCGAGTGCCATAACTGTGATCATTTCGGAAAATCATTCCACATCATTTTCACTAGTGACCGAAAAATTGATAGATAGAAACATAAGCCAACCAGGTTGAAAACTATTAAATCCAAAATGAATCCAAATTTAGCTATGGCATGCTTTGAATGAGGAAACAAACCTCAGTTTTAAACATGGTCTAAAAATTAAGACGACTAAAATTTCGCTTCGCGGTATAACCAAGTAAATACCTGTTATGGTACACACCTCAAAAATACATTTATGTAATCCCAACAAGTAATTAAATTCTTGGTACAAACCTTTTGTTAAATACTTGTACGATTTTTTATTCTTCCAGTTAATACTTTATGCAAGTAAAGAGTATGTTTTATGCATTCGATGTACATTCTTTGTCACCATAATTTTTTTGCAAGTCAATATAAAAATGAAAGTTTTGGAAAATATATCTTTTAAATTTCAGACTGCAAAAATTGTGTTTTTTGTTTGTGGATTTTGTAAAAACGTGCAATATTTATTTGGTGCCAAAATTATTACTCAACAATGTGAATACAGCGAAATCATTGAGATATTACAAGTTCAGTTAATGTTGCAGAAATTTGTATAGAACATTTTACAAATGTTCAGTGCAATTAGCTTTAAGAAAACTTTTTATAAGCCTTCAGCATTTTTGGGAAATAATTTTCATCTAAGACCGAAGTTTCGCCAGCAAGGTATAAAATATATGTGGTGTGAACCCTCATCCTACTAAATGGAAAGCCAATGAAATAACTACTTAGCTGATTAATTCCTAAATGTTGCATAGAAGATAGTGGTAATAACAGCATTATTTATCAATTTTGGTATTTTACTCCAGATAATTTTCATTTATGAAATGGCATTTACACTTCAAATTGGTACTTTTCGTAATCTTCTCGGTATTGTTCTTGCTACTTTTGCTAATTTAGACAATATTTAAAAAGAAAACTATTTAAATACTGTAATTAAATGTGTACAGACAAGTGGGAGAGTAACTGTAGTAGTGGAGTCAAGAATCAAAGATTGCCAGTCTGAGCATTGTACGCCCGTGTACTAAATGTTTAACAAAAATACCTGTGTTAATTTTGATATGCCAAATGTGCACATGTCGGAAATTCTTTCATCAGTGACACTAGGGTCTCAAAAAAGGGGATAGACTTACCATTTTAATTTTAACTTCTCCAATCCTGTTAAATAATCAAATCTTTTCAATTTCAATATAACTGTGTTGTCCAAAATCCTTTTGCAACTTGAAAACTGATAATTGTTTAAGTTTACTTTTACATTTAAAAGGAAAATTGGAAAAATATCTTATAAACATTTATCTCAAAATAAACAAAATGTAGATTAGGCCTTTAAAAAGTAAAATACAATTTCTTACTGTTTTATGTTGAATTTTATCATTAAGTTGTTTCATATAATTTTGGAAATTTGGTTTCATAAATTTTTAACTGTTTGGCTTATGTTTTTTATCTATCAAATATGTCACTGATAAGACATGATTTTCTAAAATGTGTACGTGGTACATCAAAATTTATCAGGAATTTTTGTAATATATTGTCAAGTGTCAATAACAAGTAAATGTAATATACAAAAAAGAACGAAAAAATATTGTAATTTTAAAAATTTAATGTAAATATAATATAACATAACAAAATAAATTAATAAATAAATTAACAAGCTAAAAACTAATATGGCATTGCTCAATATCATATATATATATAAGTATGTGTGTGTTTTCACATCATCAGAGAGTAAAAACAATCCTATAAGGAGTATCATCTAAAATGGCAAATTTATCTTTGCACAAATTACATTTAAAAACAAAAACTATATATTTATAAAATCTAATTTTGTGCAGCTGAACTGCGAACAAGAATAAAAACATACACAAAGCATGACTAATATTGGAAAACATCTAAAATACATGTTGTATTTTAAGATCAAAACAATATACAATGCCATCCATAATTTACTATAATTCTTTTAAACTGATTACATCATTACAAAAATCTGTACAAAATTAAATCGTTAAAAATTTTGTCCTGCTAAAAGCTGATGTTTTTCTCTCGGCTATATTTTTTTTATCTTAAAAGTTCTTTCTACAATCTCAGCCAAAATAAAAACTTATTACAGAGTGTCACAGATTACGACTTCACTTCCACAAACTGACAAACTGCTCATTACTTGAACTTTCATTAAGTAAATATTTATGTGATAGTTTTACTTTGAATCTATTGTGAATGTTAATTTTTATAGGTATTTATGAATGGCAGAGTATACAACTACAAAATTTAAACACTTAATCTAAATCCAGCATGGAACCATCTGTGCCCGTGTCTTTGTGTGCGCAATCAAGCTTAAGAATTGGATCAATAATATTGTTAACAGTAAAGACAAGTAGGGAAAGATACCGCTAATATCCATTAAGATGACGAGTATCAAAATTAGCATAAATCAAGCAAATACTAAAGAGACATATAAACAAAGTTCCAATGAATAAAATATAATTAAACCGAAATGAAACCTGATTTGTAATTGTGACAAGCACAATAAAGTCTCAATCATCCCTAAACTAATATAAGCCCAAAAAATATATTGAGAATCCACTGTTTAAAGTGTACTGACTGCTTTGAACTGTGATGCTGACATTTAACAACGATAGAAGAACACATAATTAGAAAAGAAGAAAAAAATGAAACATTTAAAAGTCAACTGCAAGTTGTAAATGTAGCATGAATGCAAACCAGTTTTTCAAACCTTGATTCTTATCATTAAAAGTGATTAATTTGGTCATGTAAAACTGTATTAAAAACAATATCTGCACCAACCAATGACTGATGACATGATTGGTAAACCGTCTGTTGTTAAAATTATTCAGAAAAAAAACAAGATTCAAATGAGTAATTGCATTTATATAAAACTTCGAAACAAAAAGAAAGAAAGAAAAAATTGAATTTTAAAAAACAAACCAATCTACAATTATCAAAACATAAAACATATATATATATAAACCACAAAATAAAATTTTAAAAAATGGAAAAAGAAACAATATTATCACATGATTGTTATTTTTCAGAGACACTCTGTAAATTTTCTGACAAATTTACAGAATAAAACAACTTATTTTTTCCCATGAAATAGACCTGTAATTTTGATGTCTGATATGCTGGAATTCAATACTTCTTGGAAAAAATTAAGATTATGCCTCTGTATTTAAGTTTTATTTATGTTTTATTTGTAGCACCACAAAGGACTGCTTATTGAAGCTATATCGTATGTTAATGGATAGTTGTTAAACGCAGGCAAGACTTTTAGGTTTTTAGGTATCTTGAGTTTTTCTTTTTACCAATATAAAAAATTGAAAACATTTAGCACCACGAACATGATTTAAAGTAAAAAAAAATGACTGCTATCTAAAACCTTTCAACAACATAATTAAAATTATTTATAATTCAAACATGGTTTATACATGTATCCAGTTGATAAACAAAGACTGATTTTGTACATGTAGGTCTTTATTAATCACTGATTTTGAAATAAATAAATGTGATGTTTAAGGGTTGTCTAACATTTCTAAAACCACACCAATATTTATTAATAACAATGACCAATAAAGTTAAGAATCTAATTATTAAGGGTTCCAATAAGCACTTATTTTATTTTGTCTTTAATTTTGCTCTGTGTAAGTGTGTGTTCCAAGAATATATTTATCAAATTAATATTTTTTCCAAAATCATTACCTTTTTCACTTTTTATTTTACACTGTCAAAAATCCTTAGCAAAAATGATAAATTTGTATCTTTAAAAAAAACAAAACAAAACAAAGTTATTTATACATATAAACCTAATCTTAGCTAAGGTCAATGTAAAAGAAAAAAATACTGTAAAATCACAAATATTCGTGGGGGACTAAATTTCGTTATTTTCGTGAGTTATTGAAAACCACGAAATAAGATGTCATTGAAAATTTTTAATTACCAGTCCCCTCAATGGTATTTTTTTAAACAAAACTCAATTCTACGAAAATTTCTGCAACAGAATTTTTTAAAAAGGCAAAACCACGAAATTTTAACCCAACGAATATTTATGATTCTACAGTACAACAATGTAATGAAGCGCTGACATGACATTAACCATTAATCTATAACTCCAAACCTGGAACATGTCATAGACAAAATGGCAAAACCATTTAAAGAGTTGTGTTAGTGCACCAAAATCATCACACTTTTTTCAATGATCCATAAAAAATTTAAGTAATACTTGTATAAACAGCCTAGCTTGTATATGTTTTCCATATATTACACTTGGTAAACTAGACAACAAAATATACAAGTACCATAGGTTAACATTTAGGGCTTTATGGTTTCTTAATACTTTATAAAAAGAATTCAAATCAGCCAGACTCTGTGCCCAAAAAAATTACTATTTACTCATCTATCAACCTAAACTTTCTAACATAGCTTGAAAACTGTAAAAAAAAACTTACATATTATACAAATATATAATTATATATAAATTAAAAAAAAACAAACAAGGAAGCACTACAATCATAAATAAAATGATATTTTTGTAAAAATTTTAATAGTTCTTGAAGACACTTAAGATGATTAAATTATTTACCAATATGTTAAAAAGAAAACTTCTATTAATAGAATTCTATACACAAGAATTTTGCATAACAAAATTTTTTGTAATGTCACAAAGAAATATTAAATCGGAATAATAATTCTAATAATCTAATTCTTGAATGTTTGTGTATGTGTGATTATTCAAAGGCAAATCAAATAATATTCTTCAAATAGAAAAAAAATTGTAATAGAGAAAAATGTAAAAATTTAGGTTCTTTACTTTTAAGCAACTATTTTTTTGGTGGAAAATAAGTTTTTTTGTAAAATTTATCTACCTATACAGTAAATTTTATCTTTCACCTGATATTACCTTCATTTCAGAATGGTCCCTTTTTTTGAAATGTGGACTATTTTTCAATAACGACTTATTTTCTTGGTCAATCATTATCTTGAACACTGATTGAATAGGATAGGATTGCACAGCTGAGACAAACTCATAATCATCATCATTATCTTGTCTAGATTACCCAGGCCTTTGATTATTCTTTTTACCACGGTAAAGCCTGGCTGTCCAGTCAAGAACGAAATCTCCCTCTCAATGCTTCTTGATCCAGTGGGTTTGTATCACCCATTTTTAGAGACTTATGGTCCTGTTTCACTAGGTCATCCCAGATCAGTTTTAAAACAATCAAGTCAAAAGAAAATATTACAATAAAGCCATTAAGTTTTTTTCAAAAAAATAAAAAATAAAAAAATAAAAATTGCTTAGAAATTAACATTTAACTTACAAAATACAACAAATTATTCATACCAAGTGGAATGACAAGAAACACAGCTTCCAATACATGAACATGATACATACATGTATATAACAATCATATAAAAATCTTGCATCAAGTGTATTAATCTTTGAGATTCATTTTGATATGTCTAAAGAATACACAATTATGATATTAGTTGTCTTACACCTACATGTATTACTGACATAAAAAACAGGTACGACCCAGAATATAAGATATAGGGAGAAACCAGGTGCTATCCAGATTGTGAAGATATAAAAAAAATCTAGTTTGTGGAGATAAAGAAGAGAGAAAACAGAAACCTATCTAGGTTGTGGACTGAGATACAGAGAGAAAACAGGGAGCTATCTAGGTTGTGGACTGAGATACAGAGAGAAAACAGAAAGCTATCTAGGTTGTGGACTGAGATACAGAGAGAAAACAGGGTGCTATCTAGGTTGTGGACTGAGATACAGAGAGAAAACAGGGTGCTATCTAGGTTGTGAAGATACAGGGAGAAAACAGGGAGCTATCTAGATTGTGAAGATACAGAGAGAAAACAGGGAGCTTTCTAGGTTGTGGAGTTACAGAGAGAAAACAGGGAGCTATCAAGATTGTGGAGATACAGAGAGAAAACAGGGAGCTATCTAGATTGTGGAGATACAGGGAGAAAACAGGGAGCTATCAAGATTGTGAAGATACAGAGAGAAAACAGGGAGCTTCTAGGTTGTGAAGATACAGAGAGAAAACAGGGAGCTATCTAGGTTGTGGAGATACAGAGAGAAAACAGGGAGCTATCTAGGTTGTGGAGATACAGAGAGAAAACAGGGAGCTATCTAGGTTGTGGAGAAACAGAGAGAAAACAGGGAGCTATCTAGGTTGTGGAGATACAGAGAGAAAACAGGGAACTATCTAATTAGTGGAAAACAGAGAGGAAACTGGGAGGAATCCAGGTTGTGAAGATAGGGAGAAAACAGGGAGCTATCTAGATTGTGGAGATACAGAGAGAAAACAGGGAGCTATCTAGAATGTGGAGATACAGAGAGAAAACAGGGAGCTATCTAATTAGTGGAAAACAGAGAGGAAACTGGGAGGAATTTAGGTTGTGAAGATAGGGAGAAAACAGGGAGCTATCTAGATTGTGGAGATACAGAGAGAAAACAGGGAGCTATCTAGATTGTGGAGATACAGAGAGAAAACAGGGAGCTATCTAGATTGTGGAGATACAGAGAAAAAACAGGGAGCTAACTAGATTGTGGAGATACAGAGAGAAAACAGGGAGCTGTCTAGATTGTGGAGATACAGAGAGAAAACAGGGAGCTATCAAGATTGTGGAGATACAGAGAGAAAACAGGGAGCTATCTAGATTGTGGAGATACAGAGAGAAAACAGGGAGCTATCTAGATTGTGGAGATACAGAGAGAAAATTGGGTGCCATCTAGATTGTAAAGATAGAGAGAAAACTAGGTGTACCTAGATTGTAAAGACAATACCTTTCATTGGTAGTAAAAGAATACTTTACATTACATAAAAGTGAAATATTGTTTTCAAAGATAGCATTTTTACAAAACATACTTAATCAAGTATACTTATGATAACACTGGTAATAAGAGTTAGCATCTTGCAAATTTATATACTAGGGTCAAATGTCAAAATAACTTAAAGAAATGTATTCTGGTTGAACAAAAGTACTTTTACTATTGACAAGTGTTATTTTAAATATCGTTAACTAAAACTTCTTAGAAAATACATGTGCCATTTTAAACTGTTACAGACAAATTTTGTCAAATGACTGTGACAAGGAATCTCCAGTTTTGAAATTGGTTTAAGTTTATTTGCTCCTATTTTTGCCACAAAGGACAAAAAAGTTCAAGAATCAGCGACAAACTTTTATCACCGTTGACAAAAATGTATCAATCACAAAAATCATCAGAAAGCTGTGGTAAGTATCAACCTTATTTATATATCAAGTGCAGTCATTATATGAAAGATATTCATTCCATCACTTATAAACATAATTAAGCTTTTAAGTATGTTAAGCAAGAGTACATAATACACCTTTCTCCAATGAAGCTAAAGCTTAATTAACTAAACAACACCCAAAATAATTTGCTGGTGAAGAAGTCCGCTCTTGAATCTCTAACCTGACCTACTCCACATGGGTCAGTAACATATTGCACTTTTTCCCCCATTTTTCAGTCCTTCACTTCTTTACAACATCATATGAGCTGTAAGACCTAGAAATTGAAATAAAATATAAATTATATGTGTATATACTGCCATTCAAAATTATTATAAATGTTTAAAACCAGTCTTTTCATGAGACTGACCATTTTCAAAGCAGAATTGTTAAAAATACAATTCAGCTAAAGTTTGGTGTCTTTCAATTGAAATAGCATTTTTAGTTTGAAAATCTATTTTTTAATTTTAAAAAATTTTCAAAAATTGATGCTTCTTTAAAAAGAAAACAACTTTATTGCATACATTTAGATAATTAAATAAATATATTTAATGAACTTCAATATTGAAAAAAAAATTAAAAGGGTATTCTGCATAAAAAAATAGTATTATCTCCTTTTGTTATAAGTTAGATCATAGTTAGTCATATGGTTTTATTACTTTGAACATGACTAATCTCTTAAAAACTGTAAAAATTCCTCTTTTTGTTGAAAAAAAATCTTTCCATATGTTTTAATTACATCCATTTCTTAAATTGAAACACCTATCTGTTTTGTTGAAACCCAAAACTGATCAATATCATATGATCATGACAAACTGACAAAAATTCATAAAAGACAAATTGTCAAACGTTGAGCTCAAAACTTTAACATCTATGCATGAATATTCATTCAAATTGGCACAACTGTACATCAACATGGAACATGTGACTGCTACCATGTTTAGATGGGTAGGTCAAAACAGGAAGAATTTAGCTCTAAAGAGACAGCTCAAGCTTAATTTATTTCTGTATCATAAATGTTTGAGTGCCAAAAACAGCATTTTCTATATTCATGCTTTAAAGTCTAACACTGCTATTCTTACAAGTTTTCATAAAAGATAACTTGAACTTAACAGTTTCTTACATTATCAACTGAAGCTGAATGACAACATAAATAAATACTTTTGAGTGCAGTATTAAACAATATTTTCACTCTTTAAACATGTTAACTGTAAATCATCTCAGTTTTGATTTCATAATTAGTTGTTAAGATTTTGATCATCAAATATTTTTATTCCAATAAATGAATGATTGTTAATATCAAATATTAGTTTTTCATGCAAAACAATAAAATAAATGAATAAAAAAATACTTAGTAAATAAATAAATAAATAGATAATAAAAAAATAAATAAATAAATAAATACAACTATCAAACATGCACATGTGCTTTGGTGTACAAGTTGCCTAAAGATCTCGCTTATAGATCATAGCAGTCATAGCAGTTCTCAAAGCCTAGTATTAATATGAAACCAATTCTAGTTGGTGATCATCTGTCAGTCCATTTGCCATGGAATGATGGATTTCTCTGTGCACTTCTGTGTCACAGCTCTAGTTTAAATCCGTCTTGGGACAAATCCTTGCTTGAGAGAGTTTTCAGTTTGCTCCAGGAATATCTTAGTGTTCTATGGGCACTAAAATTTTCACCACAATATCAAAATTCTTCCTTTATCGTCTTGACTGGGGTGTAAAACTTCATTACATTGCCCCACTCCATCTAAAAATTGACTGCATTGGTAAAGGTGAAAAAAAATCTAGACTTGGTCCGTAATACTTACAAAAAACAATGTATCTAAAATGAAACTGACTGCAGATATTGAAAAGTGGCCAAGCTTATTGATAAAAGTGTCTTTGATGCTTAAATGTCAGATTCACTTGGAAAAAGTTTGTTGGTTCAAGGAGGAATGATTGTTCTTTTTTCACAATATTTGATCTTGAATTTTGTTTTATTCAATTCAATATACATGTACAAATACATGTATATCAAGTCTTGTTTTCTCATTTCATTTAAGAGACCTCAGTGGCAGGGTTGTCTAATCCACACCCTTACAGATCACAGTCGTCCTCTTACTCCTCAAGTTTAAACCCTACTCAGGAATATCCAAATATGAGAAAGATTTCAACTGACTTGCTGAAGGTGATGGTGTTCTTCAATTACTTCGGATCCCTCCACCATCCCACACGTGACTCCCATTAATGAAAGAATCTTGACAGAGGTATTAAACACCATTATTCCACTCCACTTTGCTTATTTTATTTGTTAGTTTATGTTGTGTTTTAGTTCATTTAGCCATTTCCAGATATGTTTGCAGCCAGAAACTTTAAGTAAGACTTGAATGTATATGAATATAGATTTATAGAAACAAACAAAAATGCTTAATACCGCTGAAATAAAGATGGGATACTACTTCTAGTTTTCCATAACCCTCTACCTTCTTCCTTTGGACTAAGACCTAATTTGTTCACAACAAAATAATAACAAAACAATCAATAAGTAAACAAGTAACAAATATTAGTAAGCAAACAGGCAAATAAAACAAAAACAAAATTCTGTTAATCCTGGACCCCTCACCATAAACTTTTACTGGATTTTCCTTTTTTCTTTTTTTTTTTTTTGTTTGATTCTTTTTTTTTGTAGTTCAACAACTTTTTTAAATTAAAAATAATGAAGCTTATTTTTAATCAGTATTAATAAATCATAAATTCAAAATTTTTAAAAATATTTTCAAAATATGATTAAAATTATGTAAAAAATGTGAAACTGTAGGACACAATAATTAATAATAATTTTTAAACAAACAGATGTTTAACATTGATTCTGCAAAGTTTAAAAAAATATATATGCTTTTCAGTATACAGAAAATATTAGTATTTTAAAAAAGATTGACAAATGCTAAATAACTATTGCACCCTCATCAACCTATTTAAAGTTTATGGTGTGGAGGCCATACAATGCTCTGGTGACTGCAATTGCCATTAACAACAAGACTTACTTTACTGTTTTAGCATACCAAATGAATTAATGCATCATAAATCTTATCATGTGACCAGAGTGAATTTGTATAATTCTGAATACAGGAGCAATAAGCATGATTAGAAACAATCTTAAATGACTCCAACAAATATTGTACTTTGTTTTCATCAAGACCTACTATTGCAATGACCGATTACTATGTTAAGCCTATACAGAAGCAATCATGGGCAATTATAATCATATCAACACAAAATCTTAATTCATAGTCAAGTTTTGTTAAATGGCAATTGAAAGTTTTCAGACAGCTAATAACCCATACACAAAAATAAAAAATAAAATATATAATTTACCATATTTTACACCATACACTAACAAAATAAACAGAAAAAATGCAAAACAAAAATTTAAAGCAACAGAAACAATGAAAACAATAAAAATGTGTATCACACACACACACACACATATGTACATGTTTATGAAATATATATATATATATATATATATATATATATAATCTTCAAAGAAAAAGTAAAAATATCAATATACATGTATGTCTATCAAGAAAACTTTAACCAAAACCTGCAATGTTTGTCTATAAAGAAATATTAAACTAAAAACTTGAATATTTTCTTTTTGAAAACAAAGTTTTGACAATATAAGTATATAAAAAATCCTGAATAAAAACCTTAACTTGACATTACATAAACAAATGATTTAGATTAAAAAAAAGAAATTGATATCAACTGATACAAGCATATAACTTGATAACAAACATTCATAAATTTATACAAGTGCACAAGTCTCTCTGCAGAAAATATGGAGAAAGCACAGCCAATCATTTCATAAAAGAAAGATCAATTACTTAAACA
Organism: Tegillarca granosa; assembly: GCA_029721355.1. Lineage (NCBI taxonomy): Eukaryota > Metazoa > Mollusca > Bivalvia > Arcoida > Arcidae > Tegillarca > Tegillarca granosa. The sequence goes on from CM056609.1 coordinate 9,948,275, forward strand.
TGCACTCAACAAAACATTCAATGATAACACCATAGTGCTTTTAATAAATTAGGGCTACCAAACCCTTATTTTGAATTTGATCAGGACACCATACAGAGGGTGACAATTTGTAAGCATTAAATGCATTTTTTGGACTATCATAAAGTGTTATAATTATATTTTGTTAGGTTTGTTATGGGGACATTAATAGCTTAATTCATACTTACATGTAATTCAAATTGCTTTAAGTTTGGATTTACTAATCTTGAAGAAGTCAAGTTTGATTTTATTGAACAGAAATGATAATTATTTCTTTTCCAAAACAAAGCCAATTAAAAGTGCTCTAAATTAATTATTCTAAATAAATTTTTATACAAACCAACTGGAGTTTCTGAATCTGGCTGCAGCATTGATCCATACAAGTTAACTGCCACTATGAGACAACAAAGTAGAATAGGGGCTATGATAGCTCCTTCTAATCCCATCCAGTAGATTCCTCCTGCTATTGCTAACCCAGTCATATAAGGATGTCCTCTGAAAATTTTAAACACAGAAAATTAGAACATTTTAGCTAAATTTATTTTTTTAGTTCAAGAACTATTTGTAAATAAAAAAACATTTACATATAATCATACATGTACATGTAGTCGGGGGATATAAAATTCTCAACAAAAGAAACTAAAATTTAATGCCAAGGAAGTAGCATCTTCTGTTTTGAATTTAAATAACATTAACACAAAGAGAGAAACATTCAGCAGTATTTTTATTTGGCTCTTCAAAGATACATGTAGTTGAAATTCAGTTAAAATGCACTTTTTGAAATAAAACTTAATAAAATCATTAAATAAATTAAATCCATTATACATTTTACTTAGTAAAAGCCAAAACAAGATTAGCTGGTAATTGAGTAAAAAAAATCCATTACTCAGGTTTTTATGAGTAGGACAAGGTTAACTGAACCTAAATAGTTTTTTTAATCTTGGAAGGCCTGAGAGTTTACATAATTCTCTTCTAAAGGGATTACCTTTCTCACCCTTCATATAACTATCTAGTGCAGGGGCTCATATTTTGCAGATGAATATGCAAAAAGAAAGAAACAACTAATACTTGTATATACTTTACAAAATGAAAGTAAAATGGAAAGTTATTTAATTTAGAGCTATGAAAGTAATTTTTGAGAACTAACATTGACAAAATTATAACTGACTCTGAAAGTCTGGGATAACTGTGTCAACAACTGTTCAGTTGGCTTGATCTCAAGCTCAGAGGATTTTTCTGTATGCTTTGAAAAATTAATCATTGTCCAATATATAGAAACTACATGTAGTTTCACAGCCTAAGATCAGGTAACAAGTTTGAATAAAAAAAACAGCCTAGGTTCAGGTAACATGTTTGAATAAAAAATCCCAGCCTAGGTTTAGGTAACAAGTTTGAATAAAAAATCCCAGCCTAGGTTCAGGTAACAGGTTTGAATAAAAAATCTAAGCCTAGGTTCGGGTAACAGGTTTGAATAAAAAATCTAAGCCTAGGTTCGGGTAACAGGTTTGAATAAAAATCTCAGCCTAGGTTCGGGTAACAGGTTTGAATAAAAAATCTCAGCCTAGGTTCAGGTAACAGGTTTGAATAAAAAATCTAAGCCTAGGTTCGGGTAACAGGTTTGAATAAAAAATCTCAGCCTAGGTTCGGGTAACAGGTTTGAATAAAAAATCTCAGCCTAGGTTCAGGTAACAGGTTTGAATAAAAAATCTAAGCCTAGGTTCAGGTAACAGGTTTGAATAAAAATCTAAGCCTAGGTTCGGGTAACAGGTTTGAATAAAAATCTAAGCCTAGGTTCGGGTAACAGGTTTGAATAAAAAATCTAAGCCTAGGTTCGGGTAACAGGTTTGAATAAAAAATCTCAGCCTAGGTTCGGGTAACAGGTTTGAATAAAAAATCTCAGCCTAGGTTCAGGTAACAGGTTTGAATAAAAAATCTAAACCTAGGTTCAGGTAACAGGTTTGAATAAAAAATCTAAGCCTAGGTTCGGGTAACAGGTTTGAATAAAAAATCTAAGCCTAGGTTCGGGTAACAGGTTTGAATAAAAAATCTAAGCCTAGGTTCGGGTAACAGGTTTGAATAAAAAATCTAAGCCTAGGTTCGGGTAACAGGTTTGAATAAAAATCTAAGCCTAGGTTCGGGTAACAGGTTTGAATAAAAATCTCAGCCTAGGTTCGGGTAACAGGTTTGAATAAAAAATCTCAGCCTAGGTTCAGGTAACAGGTTTGAATAAAAAATCTAAGCCTAGGTTCGGGTAACAGGTTTGAATAAAAAATCTCAGCCTAGGTTCGGGTAACAGGTTTGAATAAAAAATCTCAGCCTAGGTTCAGGTAACAGGTTTGAATAAAAAATCTAAGCCTAGGTTCGGGGTAACAGGTTTGAATAAAAAATCTAAGCCTAGGTTCGGGTAACAGGTTTGAATAAAAAATCTAAGCCTAGGTTCGGGTAACAGGTTTGAATAAAAAATCTCAGCCTAGGTTCGGGTAACAGGTTTGAATAAAAAATCTCAGCCTAGGTTCAGGTAACAGGTTTGAATAAAAAATCTAAGCCTAGGTTCAGGTAACAGGTTTGAATAAAAAATCTAAGCCTAGGTTCGGGTAACAGGTTGAATAAAAAATCTAAGCCTAGGTTCGGGTAACAGGTTTGAATAAAAAATCTAGCCTAGGTTCGGGTAACAGGTTTGAATAAAAATCTAAGCCTAGGTTCGGGTAACAGGTTTGAATAAAAATCTCAGCCTAGGTTCGGGTAACAGGTTTGAATAAAAAATCTCAGCCTAGGTTCAGGTAACAGGTTTGAATAAAAAATCTCAGCCTAGGTTCAGGTAACAGGTTTGAATAAAAAATCTCAGCCTAGGTTCGGGTAACAGGTTTGAATAAAAAATCTAAGCCTAGGTTCGGGTAACAGGTTTGAATAAAAAATCTCAGCCTAGGTTCGGGTAACAGGTTTGAATAAAAAATCTAAGCCTAGGTTCGGGTAACAGGTTTGAATAAAAATCTCAGCCTAGGTTCGGGTAACAGGTTTGAATAAAAAATCTAAGCCTAGGTTCGGGTAACAGGTTTGAATAAAAAATCTAAGCCTAGGTTCGGGTAACAGGTTTGAATAAAAATCTAAGCCTAGGTTCGGGTAACAGGTTTGAATAAAAAATCTAAGCCTAGGTTCGGGTAACAGGTTTGAATAAAAATCTCAGCCTAGGTTCGGGAAGGTAAATCAGCCTAGGTTCAGGTAAGGTTGAATAAAAAATCTCAGCCTAGGTTCAGGTAACAGGTTTGAATAAAAATCTCAGCCTAGGAATAAAAAATCTCAGCCTAGGTTCGGTAACAGGTTTGAATAAAAAATCTCAGCCTAGGTTCAGGTAACAGGTTTGAATAAAAAATAACAGTCTAGGTTCAGGTAACAGGTTTGAATAAAAAATCTCAGCCTAGGTTCAGGTAACAGGTTTGAATAAACAAGAGGCCCATGGGCCTTAATGCTCACCTGAGGAATCATTGGCAAAAATATTACATTATTCTAATATACATGCCTATACAAAAGGTTAAATAGTTTCCAAGATAATTAACAATTTCAGTCTTTTTATGCATCTATGACCTTGACCTTTGAATGTATGACCTTGAGTCATATATCAAAATGATCGTCATGTCAATACCTACAATATTCTGATATATATGTCTATACAAAAAGTTAATAGATTCCAAGATAATTAACAATTTCAGTCTTTTTATGCACCTATGACCTTGACCTTTGAATGTATGACCTTGAGTCATATATCAAAATGATCGTCATGTCAATACCTACAATATTCTAATATATATGCTTATGCAAAAAGTTAACAGTTTTCAAGATAATTAACAATTTGAGTCTTTATGCATCTATGACCTTGACCTTTGAACGTATGACCTTGGGTCATATATCAAAATGATCATTATGTCAATACCTACAATATTCTGATATATATGTCTATACAAAAAGTTAATAGTTTCCAAGATAATTAATTAACAATTTCTGGCTTTTTATGCATCTATGACCTTGACCCTTGAACGTATGACCTTGAGTCATATATCAAAATGATTGTCATGTCTATCTTTACAATATTCTAATATATATGTCTATGAAAAAGTTAAGAGTTTTCAAGATAATTAACAATTTGAGTCTTTTTATGCACCTATGACCTTGACCTTTGAACGTATGACCTTGAGTCATATATCAAAATGATCGTCATGTCAATACCTACAATATTCTAATATATATGCCTATGCAAAAAGTTAATAGTTTTCAAGATAATGCACAATTTTAGTTTTTATAAGCAATAAATAACATTTCAGGGGCAACAACTCCTATATACATTATCATATAGTTACGAAACTTTGTATCTTTTTGAATTTTGTCATTCTGAACATTTTCACAATGTTTTGATATTATATATCTTTAAAATATTTGCAGAAAAAAGCCTAAAACTGCAAAATAACAAACCAGGTCATGACCTTGAACTTTGACCTTGACCCCATTTTGAAGGTTATTTTAAGAAAAAGTCAAAACTGAAAACCCCATGTCATTATCTGTTCAAGTAGTCAAGTTATAACAATTTGAAGCCATTTTACGAAATTTTTAAAATTAAACGCAAAAACGCGTTTTTCAACCAAATTTCACGAAATGAACAAACTATAGGCTTAAGACCCTAGAGAAGCCAAATATCACATCAGATTTTTTCTCCCATCATCGGTTTCGGAGAAGAAGATTTTTTAAGATTTTTGGACCCCTAGGTCACCTTGACCTAGTTTTGGTAGCCATGGCACGCCAAGAACAAATCTGAATTGCACCGGCCCATATATGCTTCTGACCAAGTATCATTGAAATCTGTCCAGCAGTTTTGGAGGAGAAGTTGAAAATAGGTGTTAACGACACACGCACGCACGCACACATGCACACACGCACGCACGCACATACACACGCCGCGCCATGCCATAAGCTCACATGACCTTTCGGTGAGGTGAGTTAAAAATCACAGCCTAGGTTCTCAGCCTAGGTTCAGGTAGCATGTTTGAATAAAAAATCTCAGCCTAGGTTCGGGTAACAGGTTTGAATAAAAAATCTCGGCCTAGGTTCAGGTAACATGTTTGAATAAAAAATCTCAGCCTAGGTTCAGGTAACAGGTTTGAGATAAGAAAAAAAAAATAATTTGCAAAAACTCTGTTCTGTAGTTTAAGAAATTAAAATCTCAAATTTAATAAAAATCATATATTCATATGTTGTAATATCATGTTATATATATGTAGATGAGGATTCAGTTCAGTGAGGTTGCACTGTCAATAATTCAAACCAACTTACCCTTTGATTTCACTGTATATTGCAGTATCTACAACATAGGCTGGCAACATATGAAATCCCAGTAACACAAGAGACCACAGACCTTCACCTCTAACAAGCCAAAGTTCAAGGACAGCTGGAATTGCTGCCCAGTATGTCCCAAGAAATGGTATTGCTCCAAAAATGGCTGCTAAAGCTAAAATACATGTAAATTCAATTGGCATTTTTAAAAAAAAAAAATCTTTAATTTTTCATTGAAGAACAATAAACCTAAAAAACTTGCAAAAATGATGTGTTAAATTACAAATTGTTATAACTAAAAGTAAGATATAGTAATAATACTCTAACAAACTTTGATGAAAATATCATGTAAACATTAGGTATTTATCCTCTGATCTTATTGGTTTGATAAGGGTTTCATATCCTAGTCAAAATGTTTCACTTTTAGCAAGATGTCACCACCTGTAGGTGAAGTGCCTTTGCAGTGCACTAGAGGCAATGTGCAGGGAGGGTTCTTTAACATGCCATGCCTGCCATGGCATTGCCTAGGCATTGGTTTTTAAATTCTCATCCAAAGGACCCAGTTTCTTTCATGTATTCATCCTGCGAGTGTGGTAGCTAAGTGCTTCAGGTTACTGGAGTTTCTTGCAAGTCATAATAAACCATTCAAAAATAAAAAAGATTGCCTTTTTACAGCTCTTTAGGCAGATGCAGATTCACCAAGGCAGTCACTAGGTATAATATGAAATGTGTTTAGACATACAATCCACACAGTTTACAAGTCATTTGAAGTTTTATAAAATGTTAAATTTAATTTACTCACCACAAGGTATAAACACAATATCCACACAGAATATAGTATGTGTTAAATAAGTGTATAAACCATAAAATGCTGCCATCTTCAAGGAAGCCATGAAAACACCACTGAAATACATGAATACAGTGTTTAATTAAAACATTAAAACAATGCATCTTATGGAATATGAAATTAAACTTACATGTTACAGTTGAGAAATAAACCTTAAATACACATGTATTTTAATTTCAATCTAGATTTTTTTTTTTACATTTTATTGATTTTTTTTAAAGTTTTGTATTATATACATTTTCTTTCTTTCTTTCTTTTCTTTTCTTTCTTTTTTTATTTCATTTTTATTTTTATTTTTTGTTTTGTTTTTTGGTTTTTTTTTTTTTCAATTATTTTGTTTTTGTTTTTGATCTTTATTATTTTATTTATTTATTTATTTTATTTTATTTTTATATTTTATTTATTATTATTATTTTTGTTTTGTTTTTATATTTTTGATTTTTTTTCTTAGAAACAGGATTTATAGTATTACGCTGAAAGTATAACTAGGTTTGTATTTTACAGCACTTAGCATACATGTATGTGCTAAGTTTAACAGTTCTTTGGTCCATTCTTAAGTTTTAATCGCCCCCCCCACACACACACACACACAGAGTAAACAAAAAAAATAAAAAATAAAAATAATAATAATAATAAAGAGAGACAGAGGGGTGAATATACACATAAATAATAATTAAAAAAACAAACAAAAAACAAAAAACCCACCATACCATCACCATTACAGTAAATATGTATATAAATGTATAGCATTGTGGGAAACAAGCAGTGACTATTTATATGTCATGTTAACTAATGTAATCTAGTGAATTAAATTGCCACCTTATGGATAACATTGCCTATCATCACCTGGGTTTGGATAGCTCTTGCGGCAGACTCTACTATGAAAAAAATCATCTGTCAGTTTGCTTGATGAAATTTGGTGGTTTTTGACAGGCACTTTTTTCCACCTTCCCTGAACTGGCAGTGTCAATATAAGCAAAATAATCTTTAATTGGGCGTTAAACTCCATTACTCAACACATGTTATCAATTGCAAACTTTAAAAAAAACTCTGACAATGGATGACAGCTAAAGTTAACACCCTCTGTACATTATAATGACATGTCTGTATGAAAACACAAACTATGGACTTCACAGAAAGCTTTATTCATAACTAAATTCACTTTGATATATATGTAATTTGATAAAGCCTACTTACGATATTGCTTCTTCTACAGCTTGGCTAAATCCACCCCCTGATTTTGTTGGACTGATCGTTGTCAAAAGTTCCACTGGCTTATACTGTTTTCCACTGGATGCCAGTAAATAAAACAATGTTGTTAAAAATATAATCTGAAATGGTTAAAAGTAAATAAAAAATATTGTAAATTCCATAAAGTTTGGTGTTGCTAACCAAATTGTTTTCTCTTAAATGTTATTTCTTGTAAAAAGAATTTTAAGAGAGAGAGAGAGAGAGAGAGAGACAGAGACAGAGATTTGCTTAATGAGGGATCTATTATCAACTTATCAAAGGGACAGAGAGAAAGAGTTTGACATGTTCTCACAGAAACAAGGTAGCAAATCACAAGACTCAATACCAAGTTTATATTTCCTTTAAGAGAGAGAGGAAGAGAGAGAGAGAGAGAGAGAGAGAGAGAGAGAATCTACTTACCAAGATATAACGAAGACTGTTTCTCCACCAAACACTGAAGACAGTAGTCCAGAGAGAGAGAGAGAGAGAGAGAGAGAGAGAGAGAGAGAGAGAAATATATGAGAAATATATATATATATATATGTATAGAGAGAGAGAGAGAGAGAGAATCTGCCTACTGAGGATATAACAAAGTTAAGTACTAAGTTCACATTTTCTTTTAATATAGTCCGTAAAAAAAGAGAGAGAGAGAGAGAGAGAGAGAGAGAGAGAGCTCTACTTACCGAGGATATAACAAAGTTGAGTAAGGCTGTTCCTCCTCCTAACACCAGAGACAGGGTAGCAGTCACAAGGCTGAGTACTAAGTTCATATTTCCTTTCAGTATAGTCCAGACAGATTCAAACACCTAAAAGAAAATCAGATATCAAATCAGATACTGACTTTTGATGAGTAAGACTAAAGATTCATTAACCTCAATTAAATTTATTTATCAAACCCCATAGTATGATATTTATAAAGACCATAGATGAAGAACATCAGAAAAAATGCATTTAATGTACATGTACATATACACATATACATGTATGCAGTGTAGCAACTCCCCCCCCCAAAAAAAAAAAAAAAAAAATTACAGCTTTATATTTTACTACATCAACACATTTTAACAATTATGTTCAATAATACTTTTAAATAAGAATTAAATAGATTTTAAAAAAAACCAATCTGTTTGACTTTTTTATCTAACAAAAGATTGTCTTAAAAAAAACTTAAAAGGGCTATAACTTCAAGTTATACTTATAAAGCAACTGTGGTTAATCTTCTTTTTCTGTTTAAACTGTCTACTTACATTTACTCCAGACTGAAAGTTTTAAGGGTCATAACTTCATAAAATAGTATAGTAGTTGAAAGAAAATATGTATATATCTGATAAACCTGTTAATTTTGCAACAAGCATTGTCCCAATGAGAATGAAACAACAAAAGCCATGAATATTAACAGAATCAAAATTTAAAAAAAATAAAATAAAAAAATTTAAAAATTAAAAATTTAAAACCAACTCTCTGAATGGACACTAGAGAATATATAGTATTGGAGGGACCACAATTATCCCAACTTTGTGCAAAATTTAAATATCTTGCAACACCCCCAAGTAAATGACAAAAGCTAAGGATATTAATAGTATTAACAGAGTGAGTATAGGGCAAGAAAATACTTAACATTTATTGGAACCACTGATTATAAAAAAAAACCCAAATTTAATTTTGCTAATATGTGTTTCTCCTAATACTGTTGATGCTATGCCTCAGGTTCCATAAATTTGTGATTCAATATTTTGGAGAATTTGGCTAGTTAAGAAGTTGGATTAATGGTTAATGGATGGATGGATGGTTGGATTGATAGATGTTAAAACTTTAAAATGTTTTAAATGTTAAAATGTTAAAATGTTTCATGGTTCTCAATTCTAATTTAAACACTGAAATTTTGGTTATTATACAATCCAATCATGTATGAAAGGGACCGGTTTCACAATCATTCTAAATAACAAAGATTTTTCTTTACTTAAATCTGGCAAATTTACAAATCTTAAAACTGTTTTTAATTGTTAATATATTAAGAAATTTTAAGATGCCATTTTTAAAAAATGAATCCAACTTGTAATATTTGTATTAGTTTTTATCAAAAATGTTTATTTTTTATTAAAACAAGTAACTGCCAAAATTTGCTTATTTTAAGTTAAGGAAAATCTTAGTTAAAGAGTGATTGTGAAACTTGGGCCTGATGTTGCAAATTTGTTACTCACTGAAGTAAATGTTTCAAGATTATCCTTAACAAAGGCCACTATCTGACTGACATTGAAGGCATCACCCTTTGTCACAATCTCATAAAAAGAGTCAAAACTTAACAAGTCATCTGGGATGATTTGAAAACTTCTTGTGGCAACACTTCCTGAACTACTTGTGGCATTCTGAAAAAATAAATAAAATTAAAATTTTAAAATCAACATAAGAATAAGAATGTATGATATTTTTCAAAAAAAAAAAAAAAAAAAAAAAAAAAAAAAAAAAAGAAAAGAAAAAAAAAAGAAAGAAATGAATTCCTAGTGCAAGGTCTTACAATGCAGTTCTTATTGTATTCTTGCAGCATGTTGGAATGTCTTTAAATGTTACAAGGTCTTACAATGCAGTTCTTCCTGTATTCTTGTAGCATGTTGGAATGTCTGTAAATGTTACAACTGGTTACTCTCATGTTGTGTTCTTAGTATTCTTTGCAGCATGTTGGAATGTTTGTAAATGTTGCAACTTAAGCTACTCTCATGTTGTAATCTCAGTATTCTTTGCAGCATGTTGGAATGTTTGTAAATGTTGCAATTTAAGCTACTCTCATGTTGCAACCTCAGTATTCTTTGCAGCATGTTGAAATGTCTGTAAATGTTACAACTGGCTACGCTTGTGTTGTAATCTTAGTATTCATTTTAATTTGTACTCCTGTATTATTTAATTTTTTTTTTTTTATATTGTTGATTTTTTTTTTTAAAAAAAAAACCAATATTTCTATAAGATTTTTAATTTGCAAAAGTATATATTTATGACATTATGAAGATATATTCTTAAGCATGTGATGTGAAATAATATTTGGAAATCTTATGTTTTTTAGACACACTATTAAAGCAGAAACAATATATATATAATATATAATCACACTTGTGCATTAATGGTTTAAAACTGTGATTGCTAAATTATCATCAATTCACTAAAAGTAAAATCATTAAGATAGGATAAGATGTGAGAAAAAAAATTAAAAAAAATAGATTAAATAGAAAAAATAAATTAAATTAGCAGTGATGTTGTATTATTTGTATATTGTTTTTAAAAACACATTTCCATTTATTTAGCTTGATTGAAACAAGAAAATGAAGTTCCTAAAAGTATTTAACATTATGTTAAAAAGTTGTTCATAAACTTTCACCTTGACTAATTTTCAAAGACTTTCAAGAAATATAAAAACTGAAGTCAACTTCACATCTATACATTAGTCAAAATATAACAATCTACAGGTTCTTCATTCTAAGAAAATACGAAATAAGGAAAAAAGTAGCACAGATCTCTCCTCTTTAGTCAGTGGCCACTGCGGTTGCTCAGTTGTTAGAGTGCTTGCTCCATAAGTGGGAGGTTGTGGGTTCAAACCCAGACAGGAGTCTGGGTCTGACCCAAGACTTAAAAGTGGGTAGTGACTGTTCTTTTACCAAACACTCGGCATTACGAAATGAAAGTCACGGTTCTTTCAGAAGGGAACTTAAAATAAACGAGGTGCCATGTCATCACATGCATGGCACAATAAAGAACCCTTCTGTATAATGCAATCAGCACAACGCACAGGCAAAATTTCTGTACTTTCGCCTATAGTTGGTGACATCTTGATATAAGTTAAATATTCTTGACTGGAACGTTAAACACAATTACTCAACTCAACTCAACTCAACTCAACTCCTCTTTAGTCAAAACTTGGGGGGTCAAGTGGTCTAAGTGTTCAGTTACAGATTATAGTATCTAACCCTGCCTAGGTTTTAATCGTACTCAGATTTATCCTAATGCAAGAAAGTCTGTCAGTTAGATTGTAGAAAGTTGTGGTTTTCTCCGGACACTCTGGGTTTCAAAAACCCTTCCTTAACTGAAATGCTTTAATTAGATTGAAAGAACCTAGACTGTAGCCATGCTGGCATTAAACATCATAAACCCAATCCAATCCAGTAACTTTCAGGCACACTGCATGGTGATTTTATACATATATCTACCGGATTTACTTTTGTAAAAATATTTTCATACTGTGAGATGAATCGGCAAAACTAGAAAAAATATTGAAAAATGATACATCAACATAAAATTTCCAGATTAAAAAAAAAGCAACAATTACTTCCATTGAATCTAGATTCATGTAAATTAATATTCCACACAATAGAAATGGCAAGTCAATAAGGTCAAATTCATCAGGAAGCAGCATCATCCATCTCGGGTACAGTACATATACATGTACTAGGGATTGGATTTACAAGCAAAGTGCTGTCCTCTCCTGGTGTAATGTGGTGATATAAAGTCATGACAAGACACTTAAAAGGATGTATAAGAACAGGTATATAACAAGAATTTAATGGATTTATATGTCTCTGCCTGGTTAGTTTTTGATCGAGTAGAAAATACATTACTTTAACATAAACTTTTACATTCTGACACACCGCCGCCAACACCGGAAAAGTAACACCCAAGTCTCGCCTCATGGCATTGCCAGGCTCGACAAAAATATAACACAACTATCTAGCTGCTATTTTAGAATTTCTACAAATATTTAAAGTCTTTTTGAAATGTACAGCAATGAAGGAGATAGTGACTGCATCTATAAAAGTTAAAAGAATAAACATCGGATATATACATGTATATATATATATATATATATATATATATATATATATATATATATATATATACTTATAAAGAGTAGTTATACTGGAGTACTAGATTACTAGATATAATTTTTAATAACAGTAAAGTTTAATATGCTAGAGAACAGTGGAATAATGGTGTTTTATCCTCAACTGAAATTTTTTCAGTTAAATGAGATGCTCAGTTTTGGAATCATGAACAAAACTGGATTGCCCAGAAAAAATCAATAAACTTTGACAAAGATGTTAAAAACCGTCCTCACACTAGTTTTTACTCAAGCCAAGCCATCAGAGGCATAAAATGCACAATGTTTCTACCAGTATACTAGTTCTATTGTAATGCACTAGCATAATCCAAAATTTTATGACATGGGATGGATTAAAGGGGAATGGAATAGAGTTCTGACACAGTGTTTAAAGCTATGGTAAAGATAATTTCAATAACAAGGTATATCAAGCTGGTAAATCTGGAATGCTGAGAAAACCAGAGTGTCCAGGGGAAAAAACAAACAACCTTAATCAAAAAAAAACTGATAAACACTTCTCACACTAGGTTCTGCTGGAGTAGTATTTGAACCTTGACAGTGACAGGCACTGTGAATCATTTTTAAGAAAGAGAGCAAAATTTTTTTTTTTAAAAATGGTTTCCATATTAGATTACATAAAGTTTTAAACCTTGTTCCCTTCAGCATGATACCACAACTAGTAGCTCAGTTGGTAGAGTGCTTACTTTGTATGAGAGTAGTTGGGGTGTAAACCCACTTCATCTATAACTGATGATGTCTCAATATAAGTGAAATATTCTTGACTTGGATGTAATACCCCATAAAATCAAATCTTTTAAGACTTTATTTCAAAACCAGACTGGTCAAATCTTCATTGTTTGCTAACGTAAATTTGAACCATTAACTGTTTAATTAGTTCTCTATAGTTGACAAAAAGATGGACACCACAAATGAACACACAGACCAAAACCAATTCACCTGACAGAGACAAAATACAGGACTAAAACCAACGTTCACATTCCTGATGATGAAAAAAAAAAAACAAACCTCCTTCCAGACTTCCAGATGCATTTACCACAATGCAGCTCTTAAATGCAACACGCACTACAATATTTTGAGTTTACATGATATCTCATTGGGTTCGCTGAAGTACAATTATTATAGGACACATTCTAACATGTTTATACCTTTAAATTCTTATTTGAGAAATTATACTTGTAGCTTGTTTTATTTTTATAAAATTTTGTGAGAGTAAGAAATACAAGGAAAAACATTTCTAAATATTTTAATCCAATATTTTTTTATACTTGTATCTTTACAGATTGCCTAATATACTCAAACTTCAAGAATGAAAATATGAAATGTCAATTTTTGTGTAAATGATCTGAAGAAAAATTTACAAATCATAATACATCAACGCACGTTATCCAGTTTGCTTACAAGGTTTTTGCATTCATATTAACAATGAAGATCATTTTAAAACAGTTTTTTTGTTATTACATAACATTTTTTTCACAATAAGATATAAAAATCCTAGAGAATTCGTTACAGTACAATGTACTATAGTTCTCTATGAACTTTTGAAGACTGATTTTGGTAAGTAACTATTAACATAATCTGTGTATTAAGAAAAAAGTTAACAAGAAAAGAAGAAAAAAAGAGACAAAAACCAAGCCCATGTATACATGTAAATACAAATCAGATGTCTTACCGCCTTATATAACCATAGTCTAGTGTCGGATATCTGTATATATATATAACAAAAGATAGATATACATGTATATGTAAGTTTTAATAACGCAAAAATAAATAATAAATAAATAAATAATTAAAAAATAAAGCAAAAAAAAGTAAAATAAAATAAAATAAAATAAAATAAAATATAAAAATAAAATAAAATAAAATAAAATAAAATAAAATAAAATAAAATAAAATAAAATAAAATAAAATGAAATGAAATATTAAAATAAAATAAATTATAAAAATAAAATAAAATAATTGATTTATCAATTAATAAAAGTAAACTTTTTAAGAATAAACATTGAGCAAGCAAATTGGTTAACTTTATCATATTATATATATTAAGTAGAAACCAACCACTGGTAAATCATGTTGATTCAGCACAAAAAAAAAATAAAATAAAATAAAAAACATGCAGATCAAAGTTTTGTATGAGAAAAACATCAAAATAACAAGGGAAGCAAATATTTAAAAGCTTATAATTGAAATAAAATAAAATTTGCATGCTCTGTCTCAATAAAGATATTTCTTAAAATATTTTTGAAAAATAAAATTATCAGGTGAAACTGCAATATAGTTGAATCTCATTTTCTCTAACTCCACTGGGAAATAGAAATAAAATTAAAATACATGTAGCTTGACTTTTTCAAAACTGAGTGCAAAAAGGAGATTGAAATGATTATCAAAGGGGTATTCTATAAATGATTATGCTAGTAAGTCTTACTGAGAGTCAGGGCGTATCTGAGTACAAGGTAATGAGATACAACTGTATTTATAATCAACAAGGATTGAAGCAAAGTAAAGGAATAAAAGTGTAAGTGATCGACGATGTTTTGTCAAATGTGGTGTAAAAACTTAAAGAATTTTTCCTTTCCCAGATACCATAATTTATATTAGTCTGTCATTAGTTTGTAAAGTTAAGATGATAATATAAAACTCACCAGTCAGCAACAAAATGCAATGAAAAGCTATGTACATACATGCATGCTCTAAACCTTCCTATTTCAAAATCAGAAGAAAAACTTATACATGTATATAATGAACTCATTGCAGCCACAGTTTTTACAGAATTTATCCCCACACATCTAAGACTTGTGTAACAGGCCCAAGTTTTACAATCACTCGCTCAATGGAGTGTACACTCAACTCAAAAATTTCCTTTTTTTAATCAATATTTTGATTTTTTTTAGTTTTATGGGACAATCTTTTGTTTTAGTTCAACAAACCTACCCTAAACAATTTTAATAATAATTTTAAAATTAGTTATTTAATTTCAACTGTGTTATGTCTTAAAAAATGATATTGGTATATTTCCTAATTTCAGTTGAGTGTACAATAACTTGAGTGAATGATTGTGAAACTGGGTCCTGATCAACAGACAAAACATTTATATTAATGAACTCACCCTAGCTAACCAGTTTTCATACAATCTATCCCAGACATCTAACACTTGTGTTTCTATTTTTGTATTGTTACTTTGTCCATTTACCATGTCCCGTACCTAAATGAAAAAGTATATAGTCAAAATTACATGTAATATATACAGTCAACCCTCTTTATAACGACCAATGCTGTCCCCATATACTTTTGTCGTTATAAAGAAATTGCTGTTGTAAAGAAATAATGAAAGAGTATTCTCCCTTGAGAAAACCAAGGTGCTTCTTCTACATGTAATAAGTATAGGGATATTTAGACAAATTTTAAAAAATAAAAAATACTGAAAATTAATTTACAACATGGATTTTTAAAATTATGGTAAAGTTTATACATAAATGAAATTTCAATTTGGTATGTTTATGAAACTTTATTTATCTAATGCATGAAAGGACATACACATCCAAGTGATCTCTTCACAGTAAAATATTCTGAATTGGTTGTTTTTAACTCCAAACTAAGGATATTCTTGGCACATTCATAGTTATTAAAACAATTTTGAATTTGGAATTTTAATGAATCATTCACAAGCTTTATACATGTAGGTTTTAAAAAATAACACCAGTTGAATGATTATTCTATCACTATACAATTCATTAACAGGTTGATTAATTGGCTATGAATCTCTTAAAATTTAGTACACACAAGTGTCAGGCATGGTTCATTGATCAATCCTCAGGAAATTAAAACTTTAGTTAAACTACATGTACTAGTATCACTCTTTTCACAGGTGTGACTCTTTTCACACATGACTGAAGCTGCTAAGAGATTTAATTGTTGTGTTGTCAGTATGCATTGGGCTAAAAAAAAAAGGCCCTTACCTTTGAAGCAATCCAATTTCTACCATACAGATAAGCATTACCAACCATGGAATCCATCGCATCTTGTACAACATCACTGTTAGGTAGCCATCTAAAATATAGATTATACTGAAAGATGTCCCAAACTTCCAAGTCATCTTAAAAACTGCTTACATATCACAGTGCCTCTCATCAGCTAGGTTTGAACCCTGTTCTGGCAGATCCTAGCATGAGATAGTTTGTCAGTTCGCTTGCTAAAGGTCAGTGGTTTTCTCTATGCACTTTAGTTTCCTTTACAATCTCTGAAATGACCATCTCAATATAAGTGAAAAATTTTAACAGGGGTATAAAACACCATTAATTCCATCCAATCCATCTTAAATATAATTAAAACATTCTCCTTTGAATTACATTTTTACAATTTATAAACATATCAAAATATGAATTAATACATGTATATTTGTTGCCAGATTGGGAGTCACTCTACAAGTGTACTGATGTGTTAAATAAATCCCTAAAACATGTTTAACAATATGACACATGACTTGTAAAAAATAGTTTCCTGAAGTTTTCTCTAAAATGTTAGTGCTTTAACAATATTCAAATCAGTTAATTTTTTTAGATGTAGAATAAAGGTCATATTGTGACATTTCTGACTAAGGCCAATTCAATCTAAATAGTAGATTCTCATCCAGGTTGGACAAAAATTTAGGGGCAGTTGGGGGGTTTTATTTTTTATTGTATACTAAAACTGGCACTCTCACATGGTTGATATCTACATCTGTAATAGGGCCTTTTTTGTCTATATCGCCACTAATTAAATTATTGTACATCTCCATTAACTGTTGAGTGTCTGCTATATTTGCCCCGTACCATGCCCGTAATTCTTTCAGACTACTGGTGAAATGCAAAATTAAGAAATCCATGCTCTATCTGTAACATGTATGAAGCTACTTTCGACTTCAACCTCCCACTTCTGTTTTTTACGGGAGTGCTTAAAACCCTTTTCTGAAATGCCACAGACTCGACATAACTCAGGAACAGACTCTGAATTCGCCCGGAATGGGAAACGAAAATAAAATGACTTTGGGGTGGCACATTTTTGTCGGACAGGCGGGGATGAGAAACTACCAATTAAGTTGAATAGGCCTAAAGTAAAATCACAAATTTATCAAGGGGCATAATTATAACCTTAATCCATTGATTCGTTTCTGAATGTAAATTCACAACATAATCAAGGGGCATAATCACTAGCTTTACTTGCTGACCCATTTCTGGATGTCACAAAGTAATCAAGGCACATAATTATCAGCATTACTCACCACATTTCTTGATGTGAGTCAAAAAGAAATAGGGGCAAAATAGCAAGCTTTACTCACTGACTCATTTTGGATGTCAAGTCACAAAGTAATCAAAGGACATAATTATAAACGTTACTCACTGACTCATTCTGGATGTCAAGTCACAAAGTAATCAAAGGGCATAATTATAAACGTTACTCACTGACTCATTTCTGGATGGAGAGTATTATTCAGTAAGTTACTTGTCATCTTCACAAGGTGCATACTTTCTTGTTGAACCTACAACACAGATCATTATGAAAGTTTTAATACCAAAGAGATTTCTCACTTGCAATTAATTTCACACAGCTTATAAAACCTAGGTTCTTATCTTGTTCAGATATGATTCTAGTTAAAAAAGGTTTATCAGTTCACCAAGAATTATAGCTTAGACATACATTTAAACCTCTGTAGCCTTGACCTTTGAATACTCCATGACACACCGTCAGAGTATGAATTTCAAAAGTAGAGTTTTAGTAGTTTTAGCAGCATCGAGTGTTGCATGGACATTTTTTCATTATGCACTCCCAGTAGCTTGAAATGAAAAGACAGTCAAACATTGTGTTTTCTATACATTTTTTAAACTTTCAAGTTTGGTCCATTTATCTCTCTTTTTGAGATACATAATTATGTATTGTCCTCAGTGATAGCAAATAATTGTTGAATATCTTGTGTGTTATCAGTTTTATCCACATGTATTTCATTTGGTCATCTAATGTCCATGTATTGTAAACACAAGATCCAGCTAATTTCATATCTAATTAGTTTGAAGCCCATGACAAATTTTCCAATCAAGACTTTGATACATGATTGCAAAAAGGGGACCATCAGATTTGATAAATTTCAACATAAAAGCATCTGTTATCATATAAATTTTATTGATATATGATTAGATGTTTAGTTACAATGATGTTTAATGTTGCATCAGCAATGTTTCAGCTATTCATGACAACATAAATGTTATTTATCTCTAATGATTAATCTAAGAACAAGCTATGTATGAGTAAGATGTGCAAGTATGTATTTTTGTTCATTTTGTACTAGCCCACACAGAGAGCATCTTTTTGTTAAGGTGCTAGTTCACTAGTCCAGCAAAGACTTACCTGTACAGCAAATATAACTGTAAAAAGTAGAGTACCAATAAGTAGAATCAGTATAAAAAGTACACTGGTAGCCTGGTCTAGAGACTGCTCCAAGATTGATATCAACTACAAATGTAAAGAACAAAATATAAATGATACTGTAAAAAAAAAAAAAAAACAAAAATAATAATAAAAAAAAAAACAAAACAAAACCAATTCTTATGTTTAATTAACCCCGGGTAGCTGTGACAGTTATAGAACCATAATTACTATATCTCAATAGTTCAATGCTTAAGAAATACTTTATTTCTGAAATGTCAGAAGCTGTACTGGCTGATATCAAAATATTACAATTTCAAAATTTTAAATATGGATTTTTGACCCCTGTGAAGGTAAATGTAATGGGGATTATATTAAATGAATTATGTGATACCCAATCATTATTAATACATGTATGTGGAACAATTATTTCCATCACACATGGAATTAGATAAGTTGGCGTTTTCCATAAAAAACAAAATTATTATTCCAGGAATTCAAATTTTAGAAAAAAATTGGCACAAACATTATGGCATATAGATCATGTACATGTTTCACTCCATAGTTTTTTTTTAAATAGAGCTGTATCTAAAGGAGACAAATACCCCCGCAGACCCACCATCAGCACTACTGAAAAAACGAATAAAATTACACCAAAATCAAACCGAATGTTTATCTTCACACAATAAAGCTGCACACTAAATTTAATTAAAATTGGTCAAATATTTCTTAAGTTATTGTCTGGAAAGCAATCTGTCTACAGACGGATGGACAGATGGATAAGCTGATTCCTATACCCCTACAAAACTTAACTTTGTTTGTGGGGGTTATAAAAATGTGCCAACATGTTGTGTAAAACAGAGGTATTTAAATTTGAACTTAGGTATCCGAGTCTAACCTTACTGTCTCCTCTTGAAATCATTTTAATCAATCCTCGGATCCATCTAGGAGCAAAGACATCTCTTCGTGAATACAGCCATGACCAGACTTTGTCCTTGACACTATGAAATCTGTCCCCAAGGCTACCTATTCTGTAACCTATAATAACATTATAAAAATTATTAATACATGTAAATAAATAAATAAATAAATAAATAAATAAAAGTCAGTTGTCAGGTGGGTGGATAGGCAGGTAGGTAAATGGTAATTAAGTATTACAATACCATAAACCAATCAATACACAGATTTTTAAGTGAATTCTAAAACCACCCTTCTGATTAGTGAAAGCAACTTCAAATGGCTGAGAAAAACATGTAATACATGTAGTAGTTATGGAGCCATAGTTCATAGTAACAATTACATGAAATAATGTGATTTCTGTTAAATTTGTTTTAATTAACCTTTATTTTTTCAGAAGAGATTTTAGATCTGTGAATCTCTTTAATTATATGTAAAACTATTCTGCCAATAGTTGTCTGCATGTTGATTGCAACTATCAAAATAGTTTTTAACCAAATAACTTTACACTGGTCATAGACATATTTTGACATTTGAAAATCATTAAATAAGAAAATTGGGGTAAAACTTCAATAAAGGACTCTGTCTTTAAATGAATGACGGTAAAACTTACTGGTCATAGACATATTTTGACATTTGAAAATCATTAAATAAGAAAATTGTTAAAACTTCAATATAGGACTCTGTCTTTGAATGAATTAAGGTAAAACTTACCAAGAAATTTCACCAGCCATAAAAGGAATCCTATTGGTAATAACAACTGTATTATCCATATATGCAACCACAGACGAGAAAGCACGAGTGCCCAAAATAAACCAATGAAACATTGGTCGCTCAGAGAACGTGCAACTTTAGTCTTATCAGATGAAGTTTTTGATTGTGTCTGTAAAGGAGTTAGTTTTGACTTTTCTTCAGTCTCTGCTTTCTTTATTGCTTCAGCAGCAGAAGTTGAAGTTGTCTTCCCCTCAGATGTAGGTGGTTTGGACGGTGTAGTTAGTTTTCGCACAGGTAGAGAAGTTGGTTTCTGTATTTCTCTCTCTTTGATTTCTGTAAAATATTAAAATTTGAAAAAAAACTGCAAATATAAAGTATTAAAATTTGACAATCATTTTTTAATTTGTAGAATAGGCAAAAGTTAAACTCTTTAAATGGATATCAGTGGTGGAGTAGTCAAAAGTCCACTCCTATGAATCACATCACCTCTCACAACCCAAGTTAGAATACCACTCAGACATAGTGTAACTCTAGTTACTTGTGGCATCCGGCCTGCAGCATATTAGGTATTATTGATTTCAATGCAAAAAAAATTGAAAAATTTTCTTTGTTTTTTAAAACTACATTGTATTTTGAAGTTATTAAAAGCAAAAATTGCATGAAGTCAGCTAGAGATAGTTGACCAATAATTCTAGTAAAATGACACCTTTTTGTCAGTTAAAAAATCAACACTTAGTCTAGTTTTTGGTTTTGGTTATGTTTCTAAAATTTCAAATTGATGTTGATTGTTAATTATTTGACCTTCTATCTTGTCAGTCATCTGTAGTTAAGGCATCTCACTTGTGATGAACAATGTCCATGCTTCAATATACAGGGGTATATGCATGCTTAATGTGATAAAGCGACAAACACAAGCATCTTAAGATGGTTGAAATGTTGTTAAAATGCAGGGCAAAGTGAATTATACATTTCCATTGAATAAGGGTGAATTTTTTGCATGTGTTGCCTGTAATCATGATCCCTGAATTGTTTATAAAACTCAAGACTGGAAATTGTATACAGGTTCATTTAACAACATGAAAATCAACAATATCAACTATAAAGCAAATCTTGTAAAAAATTTGCAACACCAATTTATACAATTATACCACTTTACACACGTTTTCATTTAAAATATACTTACTATTTTTATTTTAATTACATGCATCTATTTATTTGTTTATCTATTTATTTTATTTATTATTAAAAATTTTGTTGGTGTATTATCATCAAATTTTCAAAATTATCTGACATAATTTCACAAATAAAATGAATCATCCAATATACATGTATTTACTGATGATAAGAATAAAATAGTTGACTATTTTATGTATTGTTTTTGTACTACCTGTAATAATAATAATAATAATAATAATAATAATAATAATAATAATAATAATAATAATAATAATAATAATAAAAACAAAAACAACATTAAAAATAATAATAATAATAATACTAATAATAATGATGATGATGATGATTCAATGCTGCTATCTTTAAATCTCAGACTTGTCTGTAATAGTAACTCTTTTAAAATATAATCATTATGTCATAATTTGACTCATAACTAACAGAAAAAAATAAAGTTTCACTCTTGATTAGTTTTAAACCCTGTGAACTTAATACTATGTGACAACATTACTGAATATGGTTAAAAAAGCAAGTAGTCATCTTAAATAACAATACAAATCAGAGAGACATTATCATGCTTACTCTCAGCATCACTTGTTTCTGTTTTTGTAGATTCCTCTTTTTGTTCACCTGGAACACCCTCAGCTTCTGCAGCATCAGTCTCTTCCTTTATACTCTCAGGTGCACCAGTTAAAATCATCCACGCAGTTTCTACTGCTGAAGGTGAATCTGTTTTCCCTGTAAAGCAAAGTGTCAGAGTGGTGTACTATTAAAGTGTTTGTGTCAAAGCAAAGATTTTTCATTAATATTGAGGTGGTCAGTTCTACGATCGTCACAAGATCAGAATCGCTGAAGAAAACTACTTATACCATTAATCCAATTCAATCTTATTTCATAATCAATTAATATATACTAAAGCAAGAAAAAAAGATACCAAAATCCTGCCTTGGTCCTATTATAAAAAATAATTATTAAAAGTTTATGGGGACAAGTTTCATGCCCGTCTAAATGTCAATTATTTTTCTATCCTTTGATTAAAAGCTGTAATAAATTTTCTGAATTTTTTTTTTAAAACACCATTACTCCTCTCTACTCCACTCTAATCATGATCCATGAGTGAGATTCATTTCTAAAATTTCATTAATTTTCTATTAGCTGTAAATAAATGAAATCCTCTAACAGGTTGGTCCCTTGTTTAAAAGGTGATTATTATTAGCTTGGAGCATGCACATGGATGTACAGAGACTCCAATGAATCAAGGGGATACCTGACAAATTCCATCTATTGCCTGTCATTAATATCCAAATGTATTAAATGTGTTCATAATGGTGTTTTTAACTCTTACAAAGTCACAAATGACAAATTAAATGTCAGTTAAAAAATCAACACTTAGTCTAGTTTTTGGTTTTGGTTATGTTTCTAAAATTTCAAATTGATGTTGATTGTTAATTATTTGACCTTCTATCTTGTCAGTCATCTGTAGTTAAGGCATCTCACTTGTGATGAACAATGTCCATGCTTCAATATACAGGGGTATATGCATGCTTAATGTGATAAAGCGACAAACACAAGCATCTTAAGATGGTTGAAATGTTGTTAAAATGCAGGGCAAAGTGAATTATACATTTCCATTGAATAAGGGTGAATTTTTTGCATGTGTTGCCTGTAATCATGATCCCTGAATTGTTTATAAAACTCAAGACTGGAAATTGTATACAGGTTCATTTAACAACATGAAAATCAACAATATCAACTATAAAGCAAATCTTGTAAAAAATTTGCAACACCAATTTATACAATTATACACACGTTTTCATTTAAAATATACTTACTATTTTTATTTTAATTACATGCATCTATTTATTTGTTTATCTATTTATTTTATTTATTATTAAAAATTTTGTTGGTGTATTATCATCAAATTTTCAAAATTATCTGACATAATTTCACAAATAAAATGAATCATCCAATATACATGTATTTACTGATGATAAGAATAAAATAGTTGACTATTTTATGTATTGTTTTTGTACTACCTGTAATAATAATAATAATAATAATAATAATAATAATAATAATAATAATAATAATAATAATAATAATAAAAACAAAACAACATTAAAAATAATAATAATAATAATACTAATAATAATGATGATGATGATGATTCAATGCTGCTATCTTTAAATCTCAGACTTGTCTGTAATAGTAACTCTTTTAAAATATAATCATTATGTCATAATTTGACTCATAACTAACAGAAAAAAATAAAGTTTCACTCTTGATTAGTTTTAAACCCTGTGAACTTAATACTATGTGACAACATTACTGAATATGGTTAAAAAAGCAAGTAGTCATCTTAAATAACAATACAAATCAGAGAGACATTATCATGCTTACTCTCAGCATCACTTGTTTCTGTTTTTGTAGATTCCTCTTTTTGTTCACCTGGAACACCCTCAGCTTCTGCAGCATCAGTCTCTTCCTTTATACTCTCAGGTGCACCAGTTAAAATCATCCACGCAGTTTCTACTGCTGAAGGTGAATCTGTTTTCCCTGTAAAGCAAAGTGTCAGAGTGGTGTACTATTAAAGTGTTTGTGTCAAAGCAAAGATTTTTCATTAATATTGAGGTGGTCAGTTCTACGATCGTCACAAGATCAGAATCGCTGAAGAAAACTACTTATACCATTAATCCAATTCAATCTTATTTCATAATCAATTAATATATACTAAAGCAAGAAAAAAAGATACCAAAATCCTGCCTTGGTCCTATTATAAAAAATAATTATTAAAAGTTTATGGGGACAAGTTTCATGCCCGTCTAAATGTCAATTATTTTTCTATCCTTTGATTAAAAGCTGTAATAAATTTTCTGAATTTTTTTTTTAAAACACCATTACTCCTCTCTACTCCACTCTAATCATGATCCATGAGTGAGATTCATTTCTAAAATTTCATTAATTTTCTATTAGCTGTAAATAAATGAAATCCTCTAACAGGTTGGTCCCTTGTTTAAAAGGTGATTATTATTAGCTTGGAGCATGCACATGGATGTACAGAGACTCCAATGAATCAAGGGGATACCTGACAAATTCCATCTATTGCCTGTCATTAATATCCAAATGTATTAAATGTGTTCATAATGGTGTTTTTAACTCTTACAAAGTCACAAATGACAAATTAAATGAAAATCTGTGTTTAATTTATCCTATTTTACCATTTTGTATATTGTGTTTAAATGACACATTTTTTTACGACGTTACCATGTTCTAACATTAGATCCCACAGTCTACCTCTCGTTGGGAAATTACTGACATTTCTATATTTGTCAGGGCTTTTATTGTTGAACCAAATGTAACATTGTTTATTAGGAACATTAAAAGTAGATCAGCACTGTTTTAATTTTTCCTAGGAAAACTTAAAAGTCAAATTAATAACTATGTTTTACAAACTCCATTTTATACAGCTTTGTAATTTGTACATATCCAAGAGAACTTTAAACTTCACATCATCATGAGATAGAATTTTTACAGAACAAATACTAGTATTTGGTCAGTTTAATATCTAAAATAGAGCTCTCATATAAACATGTACCTTGTAATTCCTTCTGTTTTCCTGCTTCTTTTACTTCAGCAATAAAACCTATGGTTACCACAACAACCAAAAATATTAATAAAGGCACTCGAAGGAAACCTGCCACTGTGGCAATGTGGAGTATTATCAAAATCCATACTGGAAATGATAAGTATAGTAGATATTTCTTTAAATCTGGTGTCCACAGAAATGCAACTGCTAAAATATACCCTATAACAATTGTCCAAAGCTGTAAAAGAAGATAATGTATGATTTAAA
Organism: Tegillarca granosa; assembly: GCA_029721355.1. Classification (NCBI taxonomy): domain Eukaryota; kingdom Metazoa; phylum Mollusca; class Bivalvia; order Arcoida; family Arcidae; genus Tegillarca; species Tegillarca granosa. Next base: position 9,973,661 of record CM056609.1, read on the forward strand.
CTTTTAGATTCCTTAACAATAAAAAGTCATTAATATCTATAATTATCTACCAAAATGGTTGAAATGGGGGATGGTCTGCCATTCAACAACTTAAACTATTTGTTAATTTTTAAAATTTCTAGCCCTAAAAAATTGATCTTTTAATATTTTTTGCTGCAAAATTTTTGTCAAGTTGGCTAATTTTTGGTGTTTGCTTTTTAAGAGCCACTGTGCTATCCCTATTGAAAGAACTTTTACAACTTTCAATCTTGGTTAGCATTTTTACATGCTCACTTATTGATAATGCTGAAAAGTATCAATGACAGGCCAATTTTAAAGTTGTGGGAATGTTGGGTTCTGAATACGCTCCTCTGTCCATCACTATCTGTTGGACTTATTAACACAATGATCCTAAATTGGCTACATGTAGAACATGTCATAATAATTTATTGTCAGATTTTCTGACAGAAATTTTAGCATTTTGGTAGCAAAAATTGCTCATCAGCAGAAAAAGCAGGTTCCATCATGAGATTGGGTGATAGATAAGTGTGTAGATATTTTTCTGATGCTATCTCCCTCCTATTTTCTGTGCATCACATGATACTTTATAATGTGTTGAAATATTGTTTCCATTATGAATGAAAAGGAGCAAGTTTAATTTTTCAAAGAAAAAAAAATTCAATATGAGTAGAAATAAGAATTGATAATGACGTGATAATGTAGTGGACCCCAATATTTTAGCTCAACTACGAAATATTGTTCCCATCCAAATTTTTATACCTACCCAAAATGATGTAAAGTATCCCAAAAGTTCATACACAAACATAAAACTTGACTGAAGACCAGAAAATATGAGTTTAACCGGTCCAAAATGCCACAAAAAGTAAAGGCACAAAATACCACATATGGCAGAAAAGATCAACTTGACATGCTTTGTAAATTCAAACGATATTGTTTCATAGGTCTTATCCACTGTGTGTACGGGGATTGTAATCACTCCGATGATAAAAGGCGTGCCCGATTTCTGTAGTCCTATCAGCCACGTTCTAAGGCTGTTTGTGAGAGATCTTTTGAAAGGATACAAAAATGTCCCACAGAGCACTGCCCATAACAGGGGTCGTAAAAATGCTTCCAATATAAAGTAGAGTGCTATTGCAGCTGCAAAAGCAAATAAAACGAAAAGGTTTGCAGCTGTAGTATATAGAGCTTGTTTGAAAGCCTTATCGTGTCCCTGTGGTAAACTACTTAACACATTATTAAAAGGAGAACGAAAATCTTTGGCTGTCGTAGCCATTTTACAATGTACCGGAACCTACATCCGCGTCGTAAAATCCAGATAGGTAAGGGACGTGATCGTGTTTACGATAACAGTACGGATTTACATTATTATCTGTTCTCTTGAAATTTGCATCAACAAGGAAATTATTCAAATACCAGGATTAACCTGTTCAAAATAATAATAATAATAATAATAATAATAATAATAATAATAATAATAATAATAATAATAATAATAATAATAATAAAAACAATTATAATTTACAAAGTGTACCTCAGCAGATATTTGCTAACCTTCTTCTTCTTTCTTAGTGGGTTTCTCCAATCTCTGGAGCACTGCCCTTAGTACGTACTATAAAACTATGGGAATGATAAAATGCCATTGATTAAAAATGCATTGACTTATGTGTACGCCCCTGCGTAGTTGTAATCTTGTTCAAAAATACAAGCTTATATAACTGGTGTCATTATATCCGTGACAATGGCACATATAATTTGGTTTATAATAAGTTAGTACTGTTGCAAGTTAGGTTCTTGCCTTGAAATGCAAGGGTGTACCCAAAATGTACACGCGGTGTTTCTGTCACCTGCTGCTTTTGCTCGTACACATTCTATATAAAAGCCGAGTTAAGTGGATGGGATAAATGCAAGCTTTTATAACTGGCTGTTACTCTATCGGCCTCGGTGAATATAACATTTTTGGGGGGTCATTATAAATCCTTGTATCATGTAACCTCATCAAAAGTCAATAATTGTATATTGTTGCATTTTTTAGAGGGTTCTTGCGTATCTCGCGGTCACCTACTGCTTTTGCTCGTATACATTCTGGCGGCAGCCGAATTAAGTAATGCAATAAACACAAGCGCCTTGAGGTATCATGAATCTTGGATATTTATTTGGTATTGTGTTTGAGGAAATGGTCTTTGGTTCTTCAATAATGTTTTACTAGTGAACCTGATGAAGAGCACCACTTACTCATGGATAAAAGGCTTGACTAGAGCCAAATAATAACAAAATGCATGAAATCTGATGTTAGGTTTTGCCGCAACATAACCGAAACGGATCAAGACGTTGGATAGTCATGATCAACTCGGTCTGTTCTGTGACTAAAACAATTACGAAATCTGTCGAGTGTCTCTTTTAGCGACATTAAAGACTTAAGAAAAAACTTTCACTAATGTCGCTGCTTTTTTATATCTTAAAAATTCACGATTGCTTAGTATCGAACGGGTTAAATGAGACATACTAGTATTTATATGTATCTAATATTTAAATTATATAATAAACTTGTTCTGATAATGTTTGATACTTTTGTCATATATCAATTTTGAATGTATTTAATGATAAAATTAAAGACAAATGGTACATGACACTTTTCTTGTAATGATTTGTAAGATATGTTCATCTAGATCATCTTCAACACATCAAAGCAATTTCAAGCGCCAGAAAAAAACTGATCATTTTCTCGAAAACATTTCTCCGGTCTGATTTCAAGTTTTTATCTAGTCAGCCACATGCCTTGAAATCTACAAACTGTTTCAGTTTTCCAAATTGCATTATCCTTGTAACACAAGTAACAACAATTTTTGGCTGATTCTCTTGTTGTAGCAGGCGAAGGTTTACCTCTGTGTCATATACCTTTTTAAAAGTATTGAATGTTAAAATTCAAAAATGGTGTATGGACATTTATGACGACACAGAGACCAATAATAAGTCAACAGTAATCCTTCCGAAGGTAGATTGCATAGCACCAATAAGGCATGCGTTTGAAGCTTTAAATACCACATGGTACTAATTTTTGCCCTGTGATAATATCTATTCATAGGTATTAAAAATAAGTATCATTGGTACTAACGGAGAAATATAAAAATTACCAATGGTTACCTACCGCTTGGAATATTGTATTTGAATATAAATGTGGTTGTATAGACCTATGGTTGTAGTGCTTAGCACTAATGTCCATACACTCTACACGACGGACAGCTTCCTTCACTGTCAGAGTCAATCAATTATCATGACTGGATTATAAAGGAATCAGACAAACAATACAAATATCAAGAAAAATGGTTTGCACCAATTTCATCCACTTTGTCATCGCGGACTCTAGATCTAATCATTAACAACAACAAAAAAAAAAAAAAAAAAAAAAAAAAAAAAAAAAAAAAAAAAAAAAAAAAAAAAAGAATATTATAATCAAAATAGAGAACTTATTTCACCTGTCATAAAGTTGATTCTTAAACATTCATAAGTTTCAATCTGATAAAATGAGACTTTAAATACATTATTTATTTGTCTTGAAAACTGATTGTAAAATAAGTGTGTGTGTGTGTGTGTTTTATTATTTTTTTGTCTGTCTGTGATGGTTATCTATAGCATTGTAAATTCTAACAAAAGCACTTAAACCTCCTTGTACACAAACCGTACCATTTTGTCGTTATTCATATCTAGCTAAGCTCCGTTACGTCATGCCTTTTAGTTGTGTGTTCTTGTTTGCATTTGCTTAGGTCAAGTACATGTTTTTCAGCTCAATTTTTTGTTACACCGTATTTCATTTTAAAACATTAAATCGGGCAAATAAATGTATCAAAGTGACTGAGTGTTTTTTCCTAAAGTCCCTAAAAGCCGAGGCTTCAAAACCACACACAAACATAATTTTAAAAAAAAGCTTTAATAAACAATATGGCTTTACAAAAATTCTAAATAGCAGAGTCAAAAATAAATGATTTGCTAGCTATTATAAACAGATGTTTATATTTATCTATTTATTTTTAACTGCATTTAATGCTAAACTAGTCCTATATTTACAAGAGAAAACAGAATTTGAAATATTTGGCGATATTGACATGCCTTGACATGATAAAATATGGTTCTTGTAGAAGTTGAGCGGCATGTAACCAGACAATACAAAGTTAGCTGTGGTAACTAGGCAACCTAGAATTAGCTTTGGTAACAAGGCAAACTCGAGTAAGCTGTGGTAACCAGGCAACTCAGAATTATTTATGATAACTAGGTAACCTAGAGTTAGTGATGGTAACTAGGCAGCTTAGATTCAGCTGTGGTAACTAGGCAACATTAGAATTAGTTGTGATAATTAATAAACCTAGATTTAGCCGTGTATCAAAACATTTTTACTATGTTTTTGCATTTTAGATTATTTATGTTTAAGTGATTTTAACAGTAAACTGCAAATACCCCCTAATTTTTAAATCCAATGGGTCAGTTTTAATGCTAAACTAGTCCTATATTTACAAGAGAAAACAGAATTTGAAATATTTGGCGATATTGATATGCCTTGACATGATAAAATATGGTTCTTGTAGAAGTTGAGCGGCATGTAACCAGACAATACAAAGTTAGCTGTGGTAACTAGGCAACCTAGAATTAGCTTTGGTAACAAGGCAAACTCGAGTAAGCTGTGGTAACCAGGCAACTCAGAATTATTTATGATAACTAGGTAACCTAGAGTTAGTGATGGTAACTAGGCAGCTTAGATTCAGCTGTGGTAACTAGGCAACATTAGAATTAGTTGTGATAATTAATAAACCTAGATTTAGCCGTGTATCAAAACATTTTTACTATGTTTTTGCATTTTAGATTATTTATGTTTAAGTGATTTTAACAGTAAACTGCAAATACCCCCTAATTTTTAAATCCAATGGGTCAGTTTTAATGCTAAACTAGTCCTATATTTACAAGAGAAAACAGAATTTGAAATATTTGGCGATATTGATATGCCTTGACATGATAAAATATGGTTCTTGTAGAAGTTGAGCGGCATGTAACCAGACAATACAAAGTTAGCTGTGGTAACTAGGCAACCTAGAATTAGCTTTGGTAACAAGGCAAACTCGAGTAAGCTGTGGTAACCAGGCAACTCAGAATTATTTATGATAACTAGGTAACCTAGAGTTAGTGATGGTAACTAGGCAGCTTAGATTCAGCTGTGGTAACTAGGCAACATTAGAATTAGTCGTGATAATTAATAACCTAGATTTAGCCGTGTATCAAAACATTTTTACTATGTTTTTGCATTTTAGATTATTTATGTTTAAGTGATTTTAACAGTAAACTGCAAATACCCCCTAATTTTTAAATCCAATGGGTCAGTTTTACCAACTCAAGCCATATGCTTAGTTGGCAATCAAGCAATGCCACATACAATCATAAACCAAGCAATTCCATACATGTATTAACAATGCTAAATAAAATATAAGGGCACTAATATCTACCATTTTTAATAGTGTCGTAAAGTTCCAGTTTGATGATGTCATATACTATGTCATTTCCGTTATAATGATATGGGAATGCCTGCGTTTATCGAGTTTGCTTATGTTATCCATCAATCAGCTAATTTAAAAAGAAAATTGGTCGCCAATGATAATTTCATATAATCTTTTCCTCAATTTTAACATACATATGTATCACAGAGTTTTCACAAAAAATGATATCGTATCACGAGGAATGAAATTTGATTAAAAACTTAATTTATTACAAAATTATATTCTGCATAATTTGAATTCGCCCTTTCAAGTTACCAACCCATATATTCCCTTCATTGTCAACTTGCAAAGCGGTAGGGGCGAAGAAACCGCCATCTTCTTGTGAATTTAAAAACTGGAGCAATACACCGTCCATGTTTAACAAGTGTATCAAATGGTTATTGACATCCGTGACTATGACCTTTCCATCTGGCATAACGCAAAAATCACCAGGGTTAAATTTAGCCTCAGTTTTAGGACACATTGTACCAGTGTATTTGAATTTAAATTTCCCAGAATTCTGCAGCACAATCAGACGTCCTTCAGCACTTGCTGTTCTGTCTTTTATCCATATATCATAGTTCGTGTTTTCCTGAATCGTGTAAGGCTGTGTAAAGAGACGATGTTCCTTTATCATCATACTGGAACTTGGACTCAATCACACCGAAGGCAGAAAAACGCGTAACTACTCGAACACTGCTATCCGTTACGTTGAAGTTGTAGCTATCCACCATGCCAGCATAGATATAACCGTCCTTTGTAACCTCAATGGAACACGGCAGTAATGGCTTCATGTTAATAAAATCGACAATATCCCCATTAGGTTTCATTTTCTTAATTTGGTACTGACGTCCTCCCGCGCCTCCATTAGGGGTCAGAACTAGTCCTCCATCATTGGTTGTAGCTATGTCGTTTATCCTCAAATCAAGTGTCAGTGTTTTTAGGATGTCGCCATCTTTCTTCACCATTTGAATTTCTTTTTTGCCGTAAGTCGTTATCCATGCTTTTCCTCTTTCACAGGGAACAATAGCTCGGATAGTATCATTTTTTGCGTACTGAAAAGATGATAAAACTTCCATTTTTGTTTCAATAACATCACCTATAGAAGAGGAATCTGGTAGAGACTCGGATCTTTTCATTCCGGATTCGTCCTTTGTACGACAGGACCCAAACATATCTTGAAGGGTTTCATGCTCATACTCGCCAATAGAAAATATCGGAGGTTCGACAGTTGTTTTCAAGGAATTAATGTTCTTACTCTTAATCTGATTAATTCTTGAACTGAGTACATTTCCTAGTTTTAATATTCTCATTTCCTTCTGAGTCTTCAACATGCTTGAATACAGCACTTCCAGCTCCTCTAGCCGGTCCTCCATTGATTCCAACTCAAGTTCAAGGTCATGGAATTCGGTTTGAGCCTTGTTTTGAAATTCCAACATTTCGTCAATTATAACACCACTGATGCCATCTATTTCCGCTTTAAGCTCTTCAGCCCTGTGCTTAATAAATGCAATAGAAGCCTTCATGTTGTTAGCATAACTTCTCTTGGCAAGAAGTAATTTTCGGCGTTGATGTATTACAGAACACGTGAACTGAGTTTTGACAGACTCTACAGAATTACCGAATTCTTCTACGGTGATTTCAGCATAGTTCTTAATATCCATCATATCATGCCCTTCATGCTTGTCCCTGGAACAAGTGACACAAATAGCACAGGAACATGTCCTACAGAAAAGCTCTATATTCTGGTTGGAGTGCTCAGGACAGAAGCTGTTTTCTATCGAATTTTCATCAGCTAAAATTAAGGAAACAAATTTGAAAATATGAAACTGGAAATGATTATGGAAACATCATATAAAACGTGTTTCAGAAACAAACAAAAACTATAATTAAAACGTAACGGGGTCATATGGATTAAACATCCTAATCAAGTTCTTTTTACGCAAACGTAAATATATACAGGACACGTTACAAAAAAAATATACCTTGGAGAAACAGGTTTGACAATCCAACGGTTACAAGACAATCTCAAAATTTTAAGACCTCGAGTGCTAGTGAAAAACATAATCCCCCTCATTAAAATTCAAATCATCACTGCGGAAAATTTCCAGGTTCAGTGTAATTAGACTTAGTATTTATTATGGTTTATTTTAAACTAAAGTTTCTTAAGTGCATCATTGTAAACAGGAAACAACTGAAGACCAAAGTGAATAATTAATTGTGATGTTTTGACGTCAAATAAGAATTCATGATGAGATAAAATCAGTTGTGATGAGCTAAACTTCTATACCATGTACAGAATCGAAAATGTCAGTCATCTTTTATTCTACTGGAGTTATTCATCTAGTCAATCTCTATTTGTTCTCTATTTTGTATTGTCTTCTTGTAAGTCCGTAACATTATATAATCTAGCTATCAAACATTTTACTACCCAAATTATTTTACAAGCTAAAGGATGTCCTTTTTGTTGCAATAACTAGAACACACACACACACACATACAGAGAGAGAGAGAGAGAGAGAGAGAGAGAGAGAGAGAGAGAGAGAGAGAGAGAGAGAGAGAGAGCATTTTGATATACCTGTTTCTATATATTCTTCTTGTAGCGCAGTTACCAAATCACATCTGTCGACCCACTTTAAAGCCTCATATAGAAGTGTAGTTTTAATGGCGTCATCAGAGTCATCTAAATCCCTCCAATGGACCAGAGCTTTAGTTGTTTGTACAACCGTTTGGTAGGGGTTGTCTAACTTGATACGGTCTAGCTCCGGTACTGTAAGGCCCAAATGTATTGCAAGTGGATACCATTCTCCTCCTAAACGACAAGCCAGTTGTTTCAAACTTTTGTCAGACAACAATCCTTGAATAAAAATATAATAAATTTAAAACTGTTAATGATATACCGCAGATTAAATTAAATTAAATTGAATTTAGATACTCTATATTTTTTCTCATTAAACTGGATTTTGTTTATAAAGAAACATCAAACAGACTTATGATTTCGTCCTTTGATATTCTTTATGCAAATCAAAAATAATATTTTTTAACTATTCAAATTATTCCGTTGGTATACCACTACGATAGCTCAGTTGGTAGAGCTACTCGTTTCGAGTGTGGAAGGTCGGAGCTCGAACCCCGGCTTGGTCTGACCTGGTCCCAGTTTCACAATAATTCCTTCACTAAGATTTTCCTTAACTTGAATATAGTAAATTTTGGCAATCCCTTTTGAATTACTAATGCACTTCTGTATACAGATGTTACAAGCTTCATGTGGTCTTCAAGATGACGCCTTTAATCCCCAGATTTCTTAAAAGTTAATTAAGTTATCAAATTATCAAATTTGCAAGATTTAAGTGAAGAAAAATTTTAGTTAAGAAATGATTGTGAAATTGGGACCAAGTCTTAATAACTAGTAGTGACTGTTCTTTCGCCAAGAACTAGGCATTTAGAAATGAAAATCACACGGTCCTTCCTTCGGAAGAGAACTAAAATCAATGCAAGCGTGGCATTCTAAAGAACCCTTCCTGCACATTGTCCTAACCGCACTGTAAAGATCTGTCACATCACCTACAGCTGGTGACGTCTAGATATAAGTAAAATATTCTTGACTGGGACGTAAAACTCCATTAAATCGACCAATCAATCAATCATTATACCGTTGGCAAATAACAGGTAGTGTCATGTTATAATTTCTACAATTCATATAAAATGAGACATTCTAATTTTGAACAGAAATTTAAAAATTGAACATAAACTTAAAACCTAAAAGAGGACTCAATCCTCTAATTCCTCAACACTAGATACAATAGCACATAAAGCCAAAATTGTTGTATGTTTGTTGCTTTGTCATTACCCCCCCCCTCTCTCTCTCTCTCTCTCTCTCTCTCTCTCTCTCTCTCTCTCTCTCTCTCTCTCTCTCTCTCTCTCTGTGTGTGTGTACTCATGGTTGTTTTAATTGTCAATCAATTTCTAATTTGGCTTCAATATTCTGTAACCATTGTTTACCATAAAAACATACCATATTGTTTTCTTTTTGTTCTTCCGTAAGACCTGTCCATGCTTCACTTCTCTCTGTCAAAATTCTAAACAAATACATCAAAAAAGTTTTAGATTAAAACATTATCAAATGGCCTCCGAGTTCATATCAATATGTTTATCCCTTTAATACCGCCACACTTTTTTTCTATGACCATGTGCCACAAGATGCGGTTGTAAGAAGGAAGATAGCAAGGCTCCATGGAAGTATTCGAAAGATACCGGCCTTTTTTTCCCTTTATTTTTTTTTTCTATTTTCCCCTTATTTTTTCTTTTTATTTAATTTGTCATTGTATACAATGTCTTTTCAAAGTCAAGAGTTTACTTTCTACCATCATCAGCATCATTTCCATCTTGTTTTTGTTCTTATTTTTGACTGCTTGTGTAAGTGTGAAATTTGCGGGCTTTGTAGTAGCGCGCATACAGGGTGGCGTTTTGTAAATGTGCTAGTTCTCTAATTCAGCATAGCGCAGACAAAGATGTCACTCCATCTGTCCTTATCCTTGCACTCAACCATTCGACAATATGTTCTCAAATTTCCAGCTTCAGGAGAGGAAGCAGTATTTTAAAGTTTAAAGTCTAATGTACAACTTGGTCGGGGTTTGAACACATCACTTCCGACTCTCTAGTTACACGTTCTACCACTGAGCCACCAAGATGATATATTTTGTTTACAGCAACCTTGCAAAACATTGTAAAACGTCGTTTATATAAAATGAATATATATATATATATATATATATATATATATATATATATATATATATATATATATATACGCGTAATTTGTAATTAAATATAAACTCATAAAAGGATATTTTTTACGATAAACTTGTATTTTAAACAAATAAGTCGAGCCATTAAGTCGTCTATGATAACGTCCTTGATTTGGCTTATACAGAGGTGACGCTTATAGTTTGTCGTTCAATCTTTTCCACCGTGATTTTTGAAGAGAGAGAGAGAGAGAGAGAGAGAGAGAGAGAGAGAGAGAGAGAGAGAGAGAGAGAGAGAGAGAGAGAGAGAGCGGGAAACCAGTTACAATGTACTCCAAACTCTTTTGGCTGACGAACTTTAAATTAACACTTCCTTTGCCCAAGTCCTGGATCCGTGCTTAAAACTCTCGAGGTTATTGAGGTCAAACGTTCATCAAAAACTTATAATTAATCAAGTGAATTGGGAATTGATTTCACCATCCATATCCCCATTAGTATAATATTTTACACCTTGTCTGAATATTCCATGATGGTATATGACGAAACAAACAAGACTATGTCAATTCAATAATGTCCATCAATAATACATACCAAATATACAATTAATTCTTATACAATTATTGTTTTATATATATAGCAACCTGTTTTACATATACATATGTATCAGTAATCTCAAGCGGGTATCGATCTAGCCGAGGTATTGATTTTCATCACTGCATCGTTGTTTTTAGAATATGCAGAACTTATATATTTCACGTAAATATCGATTAATATGTAAACACTGCTCAATAAATTTCTCCCTTGATGAACAAATCAGTAATTAGTTCTTTCAAAAGATTCTGTATAGATTTATAATAAAATCAGATCTTATATGCTGCTGAGCAGATCGTTTATTAAATATAAAATCTATATTTGAGTAAACTGCAAGTGATACACGCCCGAAATTTGATGCATAAAATTATAACTTTGTATCGATGTGGCACTTCAAAATATCCATCCAAGTTACTCAAAAAATCTTAAATAGCACTGTTAAATCATACTGACTGACAGCACAAGAAAATATCGTGTTATTTTATATTGCAAGAACGTTTTCTTAAGCAAGTGTTGTTGGGCAGAGGTACTCATAGACAGGTTTTGGGGGGGGAGGGTATTTTATGATTTTTATACACTTTTTAATCCATCTGATATAAAAACTGGAAATATTTAACGCTAGATACCTATTTTTGAAAAAAATCCCTGTTACTGTCAGAGAGCGAAGCAAAACCCAAAACCTGTCTACTAGTACAGGTCTGTGTTGTGGAGTTGTGATGCTTTACAAAACAGTCAATATTTCTCTTGTGTCAAGGTAGTCAGTTTTAAATAGTGGAGGAATTCGGGTACCATAGAGAAAACGTCAGAAGTTAAGAAGCTAACCGACAAAAATTCTCTCGCACTTGGATGTTCCTTACTAACTTGTAATTGGTTAAATGAGTGTGAACCGTAATCCGGGGTTTTAGATCCGTAATCCGGGGTTTTAGATCACTAGGCGCCTTTAGATCACTAGGCGCCTTTAGATCAATGAAGCCAATTTGAAATTCGTTTACTTTATTCATTTGCTAAATTGAACATTTATATATCAATGATTAATGGAAGATGGTTTTACTTATATCGAGGCGCCATCTGCCGCCAAAGTTAAAGTCCCAGTGTCTTTAGATTATAAATGTCGATGAAAGAACAGTTATACCTAAACTAAGTGTTAGGTAAAACCCAGCTTGGACTTCAGCCCCCGACCCGCAACCCCCCCCCCCCCCCCCCACATGCTTCTAGAAAGACTATTCTATATACTTCCAGTACATTAACCATCAACCTTCGGTAGGCAAACTGATAAACTTTCTTGCAGATAGATCTATACCCTGTGGGATTTGAACCTAAGTGATAAGATGCGTGTTGATCCGTAAGCCGCTGATTTAACCTACTTAGCCCCCCGCCCACCCTATCCCTAACCGTCCCTCCACCATTGCCAGGTGCATTTACACATCAGTAAATGACTATGCTTTGCTTTAATGTTCAGTGTCGCTTCACTGGGCAGGTTTATAAGAAACTGACGCAATAGATAGATAGATAGATAGATAGATAGATAGATAGATAGATAGATAGATACTTATGTGTAGAGTGTATATGCTATTTCTGAATGTCTTTTTTTATACAGAAACTCAAAATTTGAACATGTTATGTGAATCCCACTTATCAGCCCATTAATTGTCCCAAGATAAAATCCTCCCACTTTCAAAAAAGTGGGAATAGCTGAAAGCCCAACGAAGGTCCGTCATTTATTAAGGCATTAAGATAATGTGCTGGTCAAGTAGTTCCGCCAGTCAACTAGACTAGGCCAATCTAATAAGCAACTAAACCCGGAAGTAAAGTCCAAGTTACACATTATTATATTCTTTTCATATCCTTGTTTGATTTTTTAAAATGCCGCTTAAATTTGGAGTGTATATATCTTTTAAAATGCGTGTCAAGATTGGAAGTCCATTAATTGTGTTAATTAAAACAGGGGTTAACTTGAGTGCTTTGTTTTCTGTGGCGGTATAAAATTTGTTTCTCTTTAAGTCAAATTAGTTAACATGTGTTTCAACACAGATATATAAATTTATCATATTAGATGTATTTTCTCTCTCTCTCTCACACACACACACACACACACACACACACACACACACACACACACACACACACACACACCGACTCCTTGTAATTTCCTTCAGCATTAATGTAATTTATGTCACCTCCCATATTACACACACAATCATTCCTACGATATGCACTTGTATGTGTATACATGCTAACTGTGTTCCATTTCAAAACTATATACACTACACACGATGTTATCACTTAGTGCGATATCTTTTAATCAATATGTTTCGCATTGATATTTATAGACGAAAATACACAAAAAGAGACTATATAATGAAATAATATTAAATATACAAACCCTCGCCAATCACTTGATTGTTGTAATTATCGTTTTCCGCCCATCCATCTATGTGACCTGTAAGTTCATTCAACCTTTCCTGCTACGCTTCGTTTCATCGATTTTTGTTCTCTGCCTTCGTCACGTGATGGATTCTCCACGAACCCTGAAAATGACATATTAGCTTTTTTATTTTTAAATGTAAAATTATTTTTTGCTTTTTGCATAATATTTTTTTCTATATACGAATAAATCAATTCAAAAATCTCAAGAATTAAATAAATAAATAGTTTAAAAAAATAAATTGTTAAATAAATAAATTAAATAAATAAATAATAATTAAAAATAAAAAATAAAATCATGTTCCTGAGCAGGTTTAAATAACGTTTTAATGTCAATATCCATAATGATAGCGTCGAATTTAAACTTCGGTGTATTAAAATCTGAAGTAATTTTATATATTCATTCTTGTAACTGTCCAAGACGGGAAAATGGCAAAGAGTACAGTTTGGTTTAGATATGGTGCAATCAGAGAGGTTTCTACAAGAATGGTAAAAGATTAGAAAGTCATAGATACCGGGTTGGTTGTAACTTCGATGTCCATGTCACTATTTTTTAACAGGTTGAAACATTAGAATTCTTACAATCCGGGGCCAGAAAGGTTTTTTTCCCAATTTTATCAATTTATCCATCTGGTGAGGCAGTGCATAGTTCTCTTGCATAGTAATTCGGTTCAATCCGAATCCTGGTTCTTGTTTAGTATTTATTGAATTTTACTTGTTGTTTATAAATGTTTTGTCTTCTTCTGAACAAACAGAATCGCGTTTCCTTTTTTTTTTTAATTTATCATGTTAACATTACATTTTTATATGATAATATATATATAATAATAATTGTAACGCTTTAACCCTTAGAGTGCCAGAGGGCCTCAGTTAAAGGGTACCTGTAACCAAAAATTTTTTTATCACAATTGTTTTATATATTATTTAAATATAACAATATTGAAAACCGCATTAAAATTGGTGACAAAATAAACAAGTTATAGCCGTTTGAAATCGACATTTTTTAACTTTCTCTTTATCGCAAAGTCAAACGCCTCGTTTTGAGTTATAAATGTGTGACGTCATTGCAGTATTAGAGGTAGTATCTAACATAATAGACAGTAGTAACAATGATGATATATCAATGTATGTAGAGGAAAGTAACGACTTTGACATGTACCTTATATTATGTCAAATAGTTCATTATTATTTGCGGAAGCAGTAGACAATCTTATAAGTGATGAATTTGGAGTATAGCCGTATTTATTCGAACCAGAAACGGACGAATCTGATGAACATATTTATTTGAGTCTCGACTTACTCGACTGCAGTTGGTTGCATAGCTGTTGAAAAATACGTGACGAGTGTTAATTGTCAATAACACCAAAAATATCTTTGACTTTTTTTTTAAAAAAAAAAATAAATAAATAAATAAATATTTAATTAAATCGGACTGGACCGACTCGAGAATTACGATAAGTTGCATAGCTATAACAAAAAAATACGCGATTCAGTAGTTTCAACTTTTCAAATACAAGAAAAATTAATTTTATCGTCGACAATTTAAAATGAATCAGACTGGACAGACTACCAGGTGAATATTATGGAACTTACTGTGGTGTCATATGCTGATTTTGAATTTCTATGAAAATAATGCATTCAAGTTGTCTTGTGCTGATTTTGAATGCATTTTTTTAATAGAAATTCTAAATATATAAATGTTTAAAATGAAATGACACGTATTTTGGAATGAGACCACATTTAAAAAAACGAGATAATAATAATAATAATAATAATAATTTTAAAAAATCACAGCTAAATGTATGCCCAAGGAAAAGTGAAAACTAAAATCTTATAAAATCAAATGCTGTAAGTAGATCAATATAGTTGTTTTAAATAGACTACTCTGGTCGTTAATTTTTAATTTTGCCTAAAATTTATATTTTATTATAATAATAATAATAATTATTATTATTATTATTATTATTATTATTATTATTATTATTATTATTATTATTATTATTATTATAGACATGAAAACTTTCTTTTTCTTACTTTTAAAATTTAAAAATCAAATATCCATTTTTCCCGAGTGAAATCTTTATACTGTATACGACAAATAACGTTTACCAAATGAAATTATTTTACTTTACTCGAATTGTAAATATATTATTGTATATTACAGGTCGTAAGATAACTTTATCAACCGGTAAATCAAATTTGCAAATTATCAGTTACATCCTGTTAATTACAGGTGTGGGTCTAAATCTAAGGAATGTATCTAATAAACAAAAGGATTAATAATAATCTTAATTATCAGTACATGTCAAACGGATGTTAATTCCACTGCATTAATTAGTTTTCCCGTAAAATAATCGTAGAAAGTTAAACTACGAGTTCAGATTTGACTTATTTCAGTAGTTGGTAAATCATATTCTGTTGAGGTATGTTACTGGTATGACGTCACAACACGGGAGCCTCGATATCGACCTTTTTGATTTGGATTTCTAGAGATGTGTTGGAAAATCACCGATATCTACCTTATTATGGAATCGAATTTTATGGAATTTTCGCTACAGCCATATTTAAGTACGACGAATAAAATATGTAAAAACTGAAAATCGTTACAGGTACCCTTTAAGGCCCTCCGTGACCTCCTTTATGTGCCAGAGAGCCTCACTTTAAAGCCATCGGAAAACAAATGGAAATAATGGCAATGACATCATTTAATTGTTACCGATGTAGGGAAGCATTTTGATAACATACAGGTTTTGGGCTTTGTAATTTTCTTGCATATACAGTATTTGCGTATTTACAAGCCCATTTACAGAAAACTGTAGGCTATATATAAAGCGTGTAATTGGTCTGTAATTCATTTAAACATTAGTTAGACATATGCAATCTTATTGACTGGGGCAGGCAATGCAGGTAGATTTCTACATAAAAACGCAATTCACGTGATCATTTGTAATTATACCTTATATGAATACATTTAAGAACAATTTACCAGTCGCATGATAAGAGTAAAGTTTGTTGTCGGGCCTGATCGGTCAAAATGTGGGATGAAAGAGCCTCTTGCTGAACGGAAACAACCATTCAAATACGGCTACATGAAAAAAATATTGATACTTACACCTGAAGTAATGTATCTGTGACGCATGACGTCGTATGCTTAAAAAATCCATCATTTGTCTTGTTTTTCAACATATAAAATTTTCGTTGCAGCAAAACTTTTTTTTCTATAGAAATATTCCATGTAAATTGCGAATTCACATGACAATTTTCCGTTAAGACTAGACTCAAGTAAGTGAAAATTCCAAACTTAATTCAAGTGTTCAATGAAAAATTTAAGCATAATTACTTAATGTCACAAACACAGTGCCTCAAACAGTAATCCAGGGTCTGTCTAAATTTGGATTTATATATTCATTGATTCTTATATACGTTCGTTTTTTATGGGTTGTATTGTTTAGCGTTTTTATCATAAACTTGCTTTGAACTGTGAGCTGTTTCCAAGTACATTGTGTTTTCATAATTATGCGGATTTAGGGAAAACTGTGTTCTTGGTAGTTGGTAGTTCAAACTGTCAACATGTTAAACATTCAACGTTCAGACGACGTGGAACAAAATGCAACAGGCCCCGGTTTCACAATCATTGCTTAACTAAGATTTTTCTTAACTTAAAACTGTAAAATCTGAAATCTGATTATTTTGTTTAATTGTTTAAGATACAAAGGAATTTAAGATGTCATTTTAATGACAGCTGAAATCTTGTATCATCTGTATAAATTGTTTCAAACAATGTTTATTTATAGTTTCACAAAAGATTGCCAAAATTAGCTTAATTAAAAGGAAATCCTAGTTTAAATGATTAGGAAACTGGGGCCAGTTAGTCAATTAACTCAATGCATCGATGAAATGATTAAAAACGATTTGTTCATCAAAGAATAAGAATAGTTTTTTTAGAGAAAACACCCCCTTCTTTAACATCTCCGATCGCGACCTACTTTTAGTACATGACAATTTGTTTTTATCTTGTATACATTTGTTCCATGTTTGATGAAAAAACTATACATAAAGATGTGGAAGCTAATTGGACACTTATTATTTTTTTTGTTAGATCAAAACTTTGACCTGGTGATCCTAATCTCTGACGTGATTGTTATCTAACTTTCTCACACCGATTCTCTCTGACGCAATTCGAATCTTGGTGGTGAGGACACAGTAATCCATAAGCGCGCGTTTTCCACCGCATTGTCATTGAGCCCTGCGTAAAATTGCCGCTAACAGTTTTATATTTTTGGAACAAAATCAAAGCTTAGAGACATGGTTTATAAATCCTTGTGTTATAAGAAAACACGACAAGATGCACGTATTATGTTTAGTCTGTTAGTTGACAATAGAATTTGATAATACAGGAGGCGTTTACCCTTCCGAAGCACCCGGTCTCACTTCCTTTAATCCATGTTTATAACTTAATTGGCCAGTTTTTAAAGTTTTTACTTTGTTTTTTGGGATTGTAATTTAGACATGGACTGGTATTTTTGTGTTTTATAATAATAATAATAATAATAATAATAATAATAATAATAATAATAATAATGATGATGATGATGATGATAACAATAACAACAATAATTATAATAATAAAGACGACAGCGACTTCGACGACGATGTTGATGGTGATGTTAATTAGTATTTTCTATTGTACCCTTCATTGTCTTTCTGATCTGCTTGCCTACCTCCCGGGACTAAATGATTTCCATGGCATAGGAATATATTACTCAACGGAGAACAATTATTATCATACAATGTGGTAAACGACCCGTACACTTACTGCATTATTATTATATGGATAATAAAACTACTAGGTGAGGTGTCATATATAAATACACGTAAATAACGAGTTAATTGATCATATTTGCCTTTCATAAAATTGAAGCACTTTACTTAATCCGAATTTGTTCATATCTGTTACGCTTCCTTTTTATACATTAGTATTCAGTAACATCTATTTTTAACTTGAAAAATACCCACACAAACAAAGTACACTGTGTAGAAAAATGTCGATCAGGTAGGAGAAAAGGCTTATTACTTCTATTTAATACTTACATTTTCAGCAAATGATTGATGATATAACCATTCATCGAAGGTATATATAATTAATTATTTTAGCAATGTTGATTATAATCAAAACAATCAATTTGTCTCTTTACGATAGATCCAGGTCATAATATTCACACCCGGCATTCCTGAACCTACATGTATTTTGAGTACGGTTTCCGAACATTTCCGATTTGAGTCAATAGAAAATAATAAAAACTAACCTTTTTTGATGTAACTGTTTATATTAAATTAAATTTGAGCTATTTTTGAATTCTTTTTTTTTTTTTTTTTTTTTTTTAAATTCTTGGGTATTTTTTCAGTTTCAGCCTAATCGATCACCATCTGATCAGATGTGTAAAACATCTTTAATCTGTGCCTTTTAAAATGGCGTCAAATTATCCCACTAATGAACAACGCACCAATTATTCTAGACTATGCCGGGCCATCGTCGACTTATCCGCAGACGTCCTACGGGCATTGTTAAATAGACAAGTATCTCCAGCTAATATTAGGACAGAAATAAGACAAATCCCGGAATCAACCAAAGTTATAAAGACGGACCAGTGGAAGGTTATTAAAAATGCTGCTTCTCTTGGGACATACAAGGCATTCGATTTTTCTTTGTTATGTTTGGTGCTGCGGATACTTAGTGTAAGAGATTTAACTGGTATACTACAGTCATGCATTTCGTACCAAACGTTATATACATCTGTACAGAATTGTCCTGCTCTTTTCTCTGAACCAAGGACAAAACTAACATCACCAGAGTTAAAAGATCTACAAAACGTTATCACCACTAACATCTTATAGTAATTGTAAAGATGAGTTACTATGGAAACTGTATACACATTTATGTACAACATCAAATCATAGTTTTATCCATCCGTCTGTAGCATGGGGAAGTACAAAAATGCCAGATTCTGCACATACAACTGTTGGTGATGATATAGAACGATTGCGTCACATACGGAATCAAGCTTATGCTCACGTGCCTTCATCCTGAAATCCCAATAAAAGAATTCAATAATTGTTGGGATGTTTTGGAGAATGTTATGACCAGATTGGACAAGGAAATTCCCGGTGGAAATTATAAGGCTTCACTGGACCAAATAAAAATTGATTGTATGGATGCAGATTTGGAAAAACAATTCCTTGATGACATCAAAAAAATGTCAGAAGGCGAGAAGGATATGCGAGAAGAAGTGCGGAAAATTAAAGATGATGTTTTAGCAATTAAAGAAGATGTTGAAGAACTTAAAAAAGGAGTTCAGAACGTAAAAGGTTAAACTATTTTTAATCATATACATGTATCAAAATTATAAAATCAAGATTATAAAATCGAGTTTGTCGAAGAAAATAAATCTGAATAATAAATAATATAGTGGTAGATATTAAAGAAAATGCAAATGAAGAACTGATTTGAAAACGTTTTAAGTTAATTTCCCAAAACATAAGCAAAATTTTTTGGAAAAATCCAATTAATTTAAATACTTTAATTGAGAAAAATTTCACTTACGTATTTCACTTAGTTTTGATCATATTGGTTCGGTGTTATAAGAAGAGTTATTGTTTATTTAGGTTCAGTTGTTGTGAAAGATAAGAGACCGATAAAGGTAAGTTTTGAAATTGATACTGGAACACACACACACACACACACACACACACACACACACACTGTCTCTCTCTCTCTATCTCTCTCTCATTAAGTTTTAAAGTTTGAAGATTTTCCTTTTTTTTCCTGAGCAGGAAGCTCAGATCAGCAATTTAGACTGTTCACCATCTGTTGCTTGTCCAGCGTTAACTTTATGTTTTATTTAAATCATCTCTACCAAAACAAAATGACTAAATTTTGTTGAAGCTCCGAGGTTGTTATGCCATTGTAAAGAGCTTTTAGATTTGCACAAATGAAAAGTTAAGTAAATTAGAGAAATATCTTAGATATTTTATATATATCAACACTAGGAAACCTAGCTTTAAATTTGCGTCACTCTTACTTAGGGGCTCGAGATGAGACATGGCATTGAGATTCGCTGAGAAACACTTTTGTCAAAATGATTATGTTTTTTTCGTTTTAAAGAGTGTTAAATTTGAATTCAACATTATCTGATTCGATGTATGTTCTCTCTCTCTCTCTCTCTCTCTCTCTCTCTCTCTCTCTATATATATATATATATATACCTGTGTGTGTGTGTGTGTGTGTGTGTGTGTGCCTCAATTTTAAATTTAGATTTTTCATTGCAGCGAAAATTACACTACAGAACGAGTGGCATAAAAAAGACAAATGGACCTTCTTCAGCAACGCAGTGAGTGTAAAGATTCTACTTAAGAAGGCACATGGTTTATTGATTTTAAGAAATCGTTCCGAATGAAGAGAAATCAATCATCTGATCTAATGGATAAGGCATTTTTTGTTTTAGATTAGTGATTTATAAAATCATACCTGAGATGATTAGTTGTTTTATTCGATTTCAGGTTTATCAGTCAGGTTGAAAAACAAAGCATGTAGATTTGCTTTTTACTGTAAAATTGTTTTAGAGGCAAGCTTACAAATTTCTGATTTTATGGATTGTAAAGCGCTTCAGCTAATCCGAAACTTATTTTAATTTATGTGAAATTGAGTATGAAGTCCATTGTTTTTTTATTATCCGCCCCACCGGGTTTCAATTTATTCTATCTAATTCTTTTAAACTGTTTTGGCGCACTAGTGTTTTTCTTAAAGAGAGTTTAAACACATGAAGGCATTTAGAATAGCCGCAATCATATAAAATACTTTTTGTTGTCGTTTTCATACTGCTTAACATGAAATGAAGTTTAGAGAACGACTAGTCTTTTGTCATAAAACATTAAGGCGCATCGACGATTGAGTGAATATATCGAATGAAATTTTAGAAAATCGGCATTTTGGTTAAACTTTTTTAAAGATATTTTTCGGTTTATAAACAATATGAAGAACTCTCTTCTTAATTTTTTATTATTTCGAAGGTGGAGAAATCTAAATTTAAAGTTTCAATTGTGGTTTTTTGAAATGATGAAATAGAAAAAAGTTATTATTAGTGGTGATTATTACTTAAATAATATTCTTGCGTGGAAAAAAAATTGAGGCATTACGCGGTTTGGAACATAAATTATTTGGAATTATATATATATATTTTTACAATGTATGTTCAATTATAAACTTTGAATGTGCGCGAACCACGTATGATTTTTTTTCTTAACAGCAACAAATACAGTTATTACCGACATTAAAATATATAATGCGCTGTATAACTAATGTTGCAAACCAGTTAGTTTTTTTGGTTGCTAACCTGCTGTTTCGGAACAAAATAAAACTTATTGGTAAAATAGACTGCATTTTGTTGTCTTTAGTTTGTATTTCTTCTACAACCTTATTTTTGTTTCAGATCGTTTGAAAAAGTGGAAGACCGACTTAATACAAGCACACAAAGACAGTATGGTATGTAAACAGATATTGGAGAAATTTGTAACAGAACTCGGTGAACAAATAACGCGCACAAAACATACAATCAGAAAACAAGCTAAATGCACATAGTATATTGCAGAAAATATGTGGATATTAATCGCTAAATATTACCTACCAATATTAACTATCTTTCCCCAATTTATTATTCAAGTTGTATGTTTCAAACGGCTTGGTGATCTTTTTTTATCTAAGCAAGAAGCAAATTTCGTTTATCTTCATACATTGAAAATTTTCAACTCAAAGTAGGTCGTTTTTATCTTCCAGATATATTTATCTTGCGATGCTATTATTGATTAAAGTTTTAATTTTTTTGTAATGTGTTAATTGTAAGTAGTAAATAAATTCCAAAATATCATTTTTTATGTAGAATGTCATTGATGTTTGAAATTCAGCCGTCACGTCCTAGTCTTTGAAAGCATTTACAGTAAAGTGCAACTTAAGATGAAACTAGGATTTAATAAAGTGAGATGTATAGAAATTTTGTGTGTTCGGTTAAATGTCAAAAATTGTTCATGTTCGTTTTTTCAAATAACGAAAAATAAGTTTATCAATAGGAACATCCTTGAACCGTAAAATCTACATTATACATTCTTAGAGAAAAATTGTTTAAACGTTATTTTAGGATAAAAAGTCTTAATTTGATATGTTTTTAATTACTCAAGGACTGATGTCTGATAAATGTCTGGGGAAATTGGCTTCTAGTTTGGGTGAAGAATGGTATCAGTTGGCGATACATTTAGGAATAACAGTCTCAGAGCTAGATCGTATCAAGTTAGATAACCCTTGCCAAACGGTTGTGCAGACAACAAAAGCATTGATAAAATGGAGAAATAAAGATGACGGCGAAGACGACGTTAAGATAAAAGAATTGTATGAGGCTCTAAAGGAGATCGGC
The DNA here is from genome assembly GCA_029721355.1 of Tegillarca granosa. Classification (NCBI taxonomy): domain Eukaryota; kingdom Metazoa; phylum Mollusca; class Bivalvia; order Arcoida; family Arcidae; genus Tegillarca; species Tegillarca granosa. The sequence goes on from CM056609.1 coordinate 9,996,398, forward strand.
AGGTATGATCTGGTAGTTGACCTGCAAAAAGAATGCATGGGAACAGATGTAAATAGTGGTTTACAATAAAATTTTTATAATTCATCAAAGCAATAGTGTTATTATAACATTATGTAGAGAGAAAAAAGGGATTCACAAATACAGAATAGAGGATCAACAAGGATTGACGAATACCCTTATCATAAAGCTAAGTAGAGCGAAAAGGATAAAAAGGTTCTATGGGGGTCACCAATACCCTAATCATAACGTTAAGTAGAGAGAGAAGGAGAAAAAGGCTCTAAATAGGTAAAAAATACCCTTATCATAACGTTTAGTAGAGAGAGAAGGAGAAAAAGGCTATATATACAGGTCAAAAATACCCTTATCATAACGTTTAGTAGAGAGAGAAGGAGAAAAAGACTCTAAATAGGTCAAAAATACCCTTATCATAACGTTTAGTAAAGAGAGAAGGAGAAAAAGGCTATATATACAGGTCAAAAATACCCTTATCATAACGTTTAGTAGAGAGAGAAGGAGAAAAAGGCTATATATGCAGGTCAAAAATACCCTTATCATAACGTTTAGTAGAGAGAGAAGGAGAAAAAGGCTATATATACAGGTAAAAAATACCTTTATCATAACGTTTAGTAGAGAGAGAAGGAGAAAAAGGCTATATATACAGGTCAAAAATACCCTTATCATAACGTTTAGTAGAGAGAGAAGGAAAAATGGACTCTAAATAGGTCAAAAATACCCTTATCATAACGTTTAGTAGAGATAGAAGGAGAAAAAGGCTATATATACAGGTCAAAAATACCCTTATCATAACGTTTAGTAGAGAGAGAAGGAGAAAAAGGCTATATATGCAGGTCAAAAATACCCTTATCATAACGTTTAGTAGAGAGAGAAGGAGAAAAAGACTCTAAATAGGTCAAAAATACCCTTATCATAACGTTTAGTAGAGAGAGAAGGAGAAAAAGGCTATATATACAGGTCAAAAATACCCTTATCATAACGTTTAGTAGAGAGAGAAGGAGAAAAAGACTCTAAATAGGTCAAAAATACCCTTATCATAACGTTTAGTAGAGAGAAGGAGAAAAAGGCTATATATACAGGTCAAAAAATACCCTTATCATAAACGTTTAGTAGAGAGAGAAGGAGAAAAAGGCTATATATACAGGTCAAAATACCCTTATCTTAACGTTTAGTAGAGAGAGAAGGAGAAAAAGGCTATATATACAGGTCAAAAATACCCTTATCATAACGTTTAGTAGAGAGAGAAGGAGAAAAAGGCTATATATACAGGTCAAAAATACCCTTATCATAACGTTTAGTAGAGAGAGAAGGAGAAAAAGACTCTAAATAGGTCAAAAATACCCTTATCATGACGTTTAGTAGAGAGAGAAGGAGAAAAAAGGCTATATATACAGGTCAAAATACCCTTATCATAACGTTTAGTAGAGAGAGAAGGAGAAAAAGGCTATATATACAGGTCAAAAATACCCTTATCATAACGTTTAGTAGAGAGAGAAGGAGAAAAAGGCTATATATACAGGTCAAAAATACCCTTATCATAACGTTTAGTAGAGAGAAGGAGAAAAAGGCTATATATACAGGTCAAAAATACCCTTATCATAACGTTTAGTAGAGAGAGAAGGAGAAAAAGGCTATATATACAGGTCAAAAATACCCTTATCATAACGTTTAGTAGAGAGAGAAGGAGAAAAAGGCTATATATACAGGTCAAAAATACCCTTATCATAACGTTTAGTAGAGAGAGAAGGAGGAAAAAGGCTATATATACAGGTCAAAAATACCCTTATCATAACGTTTAGTAGAGAGAGAAGGAGAAAAAGGCTATATATACAGGTCAAAAATACCCTTATCATAACGTTTAGTAGAGAGAGAAGGAGAAAAAGGCTATATATACAGGTAAAAAATACCTTTATCATAACGTTTAGTAGAGAGAGAAGGAGAAAAAGGCTATATATACAGGTCAAAAATACCCTTATCATAACGTTTAGTAGAGAGAGAAGGAGAAAAAGGCTATATATACAGGTCAAAAATACCCTTATCATAACGTTTAGTAGAGAGAGAAGGAGAAAAAGGCTATATATACAGGTAAAAAATACCCTTATCATAACGTTTAGTAGAGAGAGAAGGAGAAAAAGGCTATATATACAGGTCAAAAATACCTTTATCATAACGTTTAGTAGAGAGAGAAGGAGAAAAAGGCTATATATACAGGTCAAAAATACCCTTATCATAACGTTTAGTAGAGAGAGAAGGAGAATAAAGCTCTATAGATAGTTTGCTGAACCAGTTTTAAGATAGTAGTATTTATTTTAAAAAATATGTTTTTTTTTTATCAAATTTGAATACGAAATTTAACATCAAATTATATTTGAAACTGTTTTAAAATGCGAAATTTAAGGAAAGTGATCGGCTTTTGATATGTATTGTATTTTTAAGAACGAATTTCTTTTAGGATAAAGTTGAATTCAAAGAAATAGGAAAGGGTTTAAAAATAATATTGCATTATGGAAAGAAATAAAACACAAGCATACAAGATCGTGCCTATATTACAATCCCCCAAAACAAAGTGTAAACTTTAAAAAACGGACCAATTCAGTTATTCACGGAACGTCCATCAAGGAATTAAGGCTGACAGTGCAGAAATTATTCCTGTGCGTTGTGCTAATGGCATTATACAGCAGGGTTCTTAATCATGCCACGCCTGCCATGACACGGGACCTCGTTTATTTTAATATCCCATCGTGACTTTCATTTCGTAATGCCGAGTGCTTGGCAAAAGAACAGTCACTACCCACTTTCAAGACTTGGGTCAGACCCGGCCGGGGTTCGAACCCACGACCTTCCACTTACGGAGCGAGCACTCTACCAACTGAGCTACCGCAGTGGCCACCATGACAAAGACTAAACAATACTGTTATCGCGTGATGAATTTATAAACTGGCACTAACGTAATCTTAAGTAAAACAACAAAACAGTTAAACAACCCTGCACCTGTCTGAGTCCTTAAAACTTATGTTAAATAGTGAAATTTCATATATGATTTTGAATTAAACTTGACCTTTTTAGACAATTTGAGACTTTTAATAATATTATCAGAGTAACGCAAAACCGGTCTGCGCATTTATTTATTTACATGTTTGCGAGTGCAGTTGGATAAAAAAATTTTGTGAATTGTGACATAGAGTCGAAGTAATGAAACAATGAAATATATATGTTGGGATTTGTTTTTGCTTTAAAATATGGCTCTTTGTCAATATTTTAAGACTATTGTAATTTATTAAATTTGAATTTAATCAAAGCTATCTTACCATAAAAATCACAATTAAAGGCGGAGGTCTCGCCTAAAATCAAAAATTAAATTTGCGTAAAATTTGATTTCTTTTTATTCAATTGCCCTTGCAACAGAAATATTTCAATATAAATGGAAAGAGCTTGTGTTTATTTCAATATATAATTTGTCCAATCAATTGTCTGGTACAAAAACCATACAAGTTTTAAAGTAAAAAAAAAATATGGTAACTACGTATACGTGATCATGGGTCGGTCCATTTTCTGACACCCTTATTTTATACAGTGTAAAATTAATAACAGGAGACGCTAATATGACTATTTGGGGAAACTGCAAGATCGAATTTTTTTTTCGGTCTTGATTTTTTAAAACATTCCGCTTACGAAAAAAGTAGAATATTACATTTTGTTAAGTCTCAAAACACGGAAAATAACGAAATTCATTCGTAATTGTATGGTAAATGTAAACACATCTGTAATTTTAAAAATAAAACATTAAGTAGGTACGACAAAATTCATAACAAAACCTCATATCTATTTAAAATTGTTGATTTTGCGACGTTGCCCGATTTTTCAAGAAAATAATCAAAATTTGTAACTCGATTTTTTAAAACTGGTAATTTTTTGTACCATGAATATTTCTCATTGATATTCCGTCAAAATATTACAACAACACTGTAGCATATACTATCAAAGTAACATGAAATGTAAGTATTTGAAAAAAAAAAACCAAAAAAAAAACAAGCATTCATTTAATGTCAGTGGAAACTGATATGACCGTGACAATGTTTTGATAAACTTTGATCCGACGTAGTGACGTTAACATCGTTTTTATACATTACACATGATTGTAGCGTGTATTATCGATTTTTCTACCTGTATATATTGTCACCTATTTATCTTGTATACTCTGCAATAACTTCTTATGACCGCTGTTAAACATGTCGACTTTAGTTTCTACTCAAAAATAAAAACAAGCTATTCAAAATATAATAACATATATATAATATATATAGATGAGAGAGTGGAGTGGAGTAATGGTGTTTTACGTTCCAGTCAAGATTCTTTCACTTATTTCGAGGCGGTCAGTTCTGGGATGGTGGAGGAAACCGGAGAAAACCACTGACCTTCGGCAAGCGAACTGACAAACTTTCTCACACTAGGACCTGTCCCGAGTGGGATTCGAACCCAGGCGGTGAGAGGCGCTGTGATCCGTAAGCGTGCGCTTTAGACCACTCGGCTACCGAGGCCCCTATATAGATGAGAGAGATACTTTATAACTCTAAGAGAAAGAGAGAGAGAGAGAGAATAGGGTAGAAGGAATGAATTACATGCTCTTTCATGATTTTTATTTGACAGGTTTCATGCGTTATTAACTTTTCAATAGTATTTAACGGATATCAAGCAAATAACATATTAATAAAAATAATAATAATCGATGGCTTGTATTTTCAGTTATTTTTGTAACAATTGCATTGTGGTGTTAATTTTATTCAAGGATAAAAAAATGTTTGCATTAAATATTTCTTAGCTGGGTGATATTATGAAAATATCTTTTATCTTGGTTTTGGCTATGTATTTAAAGTTGGAACTTTTAAACAAGACTGGAACTGGTATCAGTTATTAAATTTTTTCCCAATTCTAATGTATCATTAACCCCATATTCCTTTTTTCATGTGATAATAAAATCTTTATTACTAAACTTGCAACAATACACACTACATCAGTTTACAATGTCATTTGAAGCGTATATCGGGAATTTTTCGCGTTTGGCTGATTTACGCTATATTCGCGGTGAAAAAAAAAACCGTTAAATTTCACCTACCTAAAATATAACTTGGGTAGTTTTATAGTTTTGTCAACCGGCATTTTATGATTCCATACTATTATTGACTAGTCGTGTCAATTGACAACAGTTCTATAAATCTATAAGATATTGAATAGTACTCACTCCCTTTTTCATGTAGCTCAATTCATTTTTGATTTTGTTTTATAACTGTCAATATGTCTTTTCTTTGACTTGTAAATGTGAAATCTAAACTTCCATAAACATATAAATTTGTTAAAGCAAATGCTGAGGTAGAAAGGATTTCAAATCAAACCACAAAACCATCCAAATGTGGATATTATACAACGTATAGTCCCAAACAAAGATTTGAAATGGAAAAATATGCCGGTTAATGAAAGCACTGTCAGTGAGGTTTCAAAAAGGAATACTTGTTGGATATTACTAAGAAAGGTAAATTGAATTTTGAAGATCAAGACAGTAAAACATTTGAATTTGCGCCAAAAAAAAATAATTATAATTTAAAAAAAGAAAAAAAGAGAACAGAATAGAAAAGAAAAAAAGGGAATGAACTTTTGATGATAGACTTGACCAAAAAATTCAAAAATATGTCGGGCTGTTCGTAAATGTGGAGGTGTTATTAAAACAGCTATAGTGCAGGCTGATACAATGGAGAATAGTAATTTCAAAAGATCGTTCAATTCTTTTTAAAACTTGAGGTCATATTAATATTCCCCGGGATAGGGCTCTCTTTCTTAAGGGTAGAGTGCACTTGTCTAAAAGGAAGGGTACAACTTCTAAAACGGCTGATAAAGTTGACAATTTGAATTTTAAAAGGACAAATTTTTGGACAAAAATACTGGACCGTGTTCAACAACATAAAGTTCCATATTCATTGATAATTAACTTAGATGAAAATGGAACACTTTTGATATATTTATAAAATAATACAATTCAAAAATAGCGATAATAATTTTGTCACACACACAGGGTGAGTAAGTGAAATACTGTTTTGAGCCGCATCAGCAATTTTGCAGCTATTCGCGGCTAGAAAAATGTAAAAGATACAATAGTATAAATTAAAATCTAAATAAATGTAAATCTATTTGTATAATTAAATAATTACCGAAAGTAAACTAATAAAAACCAGTAATATCACAGACAAATTATATATAAAACACCGGAAAATTAATAGTAAAACAATTAAATTTTACCAAATAAGTTAATTTCCCGAAGGAAGATTAAAATTTTATATCCATGGACATTACTAAAAAGATCGTGCATCGATGATGCTTAATAAAAAGTATCCCTTGTATCTGCAAAGCCAACACAATCCAGCAAAATATGCTGAACAGATTGTTGACTTTGACAAGGGACACATTATGGCGGTGGTTCATCCTTTAAAATAAACGAGTGTGTAAAATAACAATGGCCGATAATACAGCGCCGAAGAACAATACTATCACGCCTACTGTACTGGGATAAAGGTATAAATCCCAGACAGGGCTGTACTGAATGAAGCTTATTGTGTTCTTGGCTATTCCAATGACTTGACCATTGATTATTGATATAATTGTATATAAATGGCTTTAAATCAGTATGAGGAATTCAATAATTAGTCATTAGCTTGGATAATGCTGCTTTAGCAGCGGAATCGGCTTTACTGTTGCCTTTTATACCAACATGGCTAGGCAACAACAATATTTAATAATTTTATTAAATTCTGAAACAGCATATGATAAAGATGTATGAAGTTCCAGAATATCACGAATTAGGGGGTGATCTATTTTTCTACTTTTTATTGCCTGAAGAACTGACAAAGAGTCGGAACAAATTAAAAAATTGTTATGAGGCGATTTTGAAATATTTTGTAAAGCAAGTAAAATTGCTTTAGCCTCAGCTGTAAATATAGAACTTTCATTTGGAAGACGAATGTTTAATGTTTCATACCCAAGAATGGCAGAAGAATCTACCCGATCACCATCTTTTGATCCATCAGTATATATTAAAAGCCAGTGACGAAGTTCCTGTCTAATAACAGCAGGGACCAACCGTGCATAGTTATCTTTAATGATAGCAAATTCTCGCTGGTAAATTTCTTCGCTTGTTTCCGACTTTTTATATTTTGAAAGATCAAGATTTACCTCTAGTTTATCAAGAAGCCAAGGAGGATCCTCTGTTAATTTGTGTTTCTTAATTAGATCAAGATTTAAACCACACTCGAATACCTAATGGTGCTATTGCTTTTACCTTTTTACTGTAAAGGTCTTGATATGGAGGGTGAAAAGTACAATCAAATGCCGGATTAGATGGATTTGCATATTTTGTAGCATACTGCAGAGATAGTTTATTACGCCTTAAATGTAACGGAGGCTCATTAGCCTCTACATATAAACTATCAATCGGAGACGTTTTATAAGCTCCTAAACAAATACGTTGACCTTGGTGATGAATTGCGTCAAGGTCTTTTAAATATGACTTGCGAGCAGATCCATATATAATAGATCCATAATCAAGATTCGATCTAATAAGCGATCTGTACAAATGAAGTAATGTAGGTTGATCACCACCCCCATTTGTATTAGATAAAACTTTTAAAATATCTAATGCGTTAAGACATTTAGCCTTAATGCTTTTTATATGAGGGATAAAAGTTAATTTTGAATCAAAAACGATTCCTAAAAACTTAGCTTCTTTTACAACTTTGATAAGTCTGTCATTGATGTACAGCTCCGGGTCATTATGTATTTTGCGTTTGTTGCAAAAATGCATGCAACATGTTTTAGCTTTAGAAAACTTAAAACCGTTTTCCAATGACCATTTTTGAATTTTGTTGAGGCAAAGTTGTAGTTGCCTTTCAATAGCATGCATATGCGTCCCTCTACAGGAGATGCCAAAGTCATCCACGAAAAGAGACCCATCTCTATTATTATTTCAAACTTTTGCTAAGCTGTTGATTTTTATACTAAAAAGAGTAACAGATAAAATACTACCTTGAGGGACCCCCATCTGTTGCTCGAAAACATCAGAGAATGTGGACCCTAAACGAACTTGGAAATCTCGATTTTCGGAAAATTTTTTAATAAAAGTAGGAGTATGGCCTCTCAGACCTATTTCATGCAGATCTTTAAGAATGCCATATTTCCAAGTCGTATCATATGCTTTTTCTAGGTCAAAGAAGATTGAGACCGCATGTTGTTTATTAATAAAGGCATTTCTAATGAATGATTCCAGGCGAACTAAGTAATCCAAGGTACTCCTGTTATGCCTGAAACCACAATGAATATGAGTGAGAAGGTTGTTAGACTCAAGATAGTAAACGAGTCTATTATTAATCATCCTCTCCATGGTTTTACAAACACAGCTAGTTAAGGCGATAGGCCTATAATTAGATGGATCAGAGTGATCTTTTCCAGGTTTAGGAATAGGAATAACAATTGCTTTATGCCAAGATGATGGGAACGTATCACTCTGCCAAATATCATTAAAGATATCTAACAGAGTGAAAAGACATTGAGGGGGCAAATTTTTAAGAAGTTGATAATGCACATCATCTGGACCAACTGCCGTATCATGTGCTTTGGAAAGTGCATTTTGAAGTTCTTCATATGAAAATATATCATTATATTGGTCAGAATTGTCCGATTTAAAGGACAATTTATTTTGTTCTTGGATCTTTTGATATTTTTGAAATTTTGAGGTGTAATTAGCTGAAGACCAATTTTTTGATATCGTCTCAGCAATTTTGTTAGAAATGTCTTTTTCAGATGTTAAAATTGTATCATTTATTTTAAGGTGTTTAACATTCTCGGAAGAACCTTTACCTTTAATTTTACGCACCATATTCCAAATGTTATTCAATGGGGTGCGAGAATTGATCTTGGAGACAAAATTTCTCCAAGAATCGCTTCTGTACTTTTTAGCAGTTTTTCGAGCTTTTGCACGAAAGATACGGTGCACTTGTAAATTATTTTGTGTTTGAGACTTATTGAATTGTCTCTCAGCTTGTTTCCTATTTTTCCTAGCTTGTTTGTATTCCTCATTATACCATGGTTTATGGGTTCTAGGATTTGCAGAGGTCTTAGGAATGCACGTATTAGCTATACCTATGAGGATGTCAGTAAAACTTTGAATTTTATCGGTTTCATTTTCAAATATCACGACAAAAATGTTTTCTGAACAGAGATTGCGAAACCGATTCCAGTCCGCTTTGGTAAAAATCCATCTAGGGATTGTAGTATCATTTGCCCCAGATATTCTAATATAATTGGAAAATGATCGCTTCTACAATGATCATCATGAACTTTCCATGAAAAATCATTTAAAATATCTGGATCAAGAATTGACAGATCTATTGATGAGTAAGTACCTGTCGCATCAGATAAAAATGTTTTTGATCCATCATTTAATATACAAAGATCATTATTTGAAAGCAATGTTTCCATTATTTTTCCTTTATTATCGAGTCGAGGACTTCCCAGAAGAGAATTATGACCATTAAAATCACCAACTAAAAGAAATAGTGTAGGTTACTGCTCAACTAAGTTTTGCATATCAGCAAGCTGTAACGAAGAAAATGGAGGAATATGAATTGAGCATAAGGTTATGGTAATTTGAAGAGTTAGGCGAACTGCCACCGCTTGGAGATTTGTTGTCAAAGTAATTAGACTATGAATAGTGCCATTACGTACAAAAATTGCTGCACCTCCAGAAGCTCTTTCGGTATTTGGTGAAAAAGAATGATGCTGTTTATAATATCTGGATTTTAACTCGGTATCCGATTCTTTAACATATGTTTCTTGAAGACAAAATGCTACAGGGTTAAAATATTTAGCTAATAGTGCTACTTCCTCTACATTATTTCTAAAACCTCTGCAATTCCACTGAACGATATTTGTATTATTTATTTTTTATTTGGTGTTTTTATTGGGAAAATTGGCTGCGAAGCTGAAGCGTATTCCATTTCTTCATGTGATGAAACATCCCTTGCAAGAACACGAAGTCGATGAACAGAATGTTTCGACTTCACGGTCGTAAAACCATCTTTATCAGGAAAGTCATGCTTTAAAGTTTTCTTTTTATTATTTCACACACAGGAAATAATTCATTTTTCAGAAGCCCAGTCCAGCATGAAATAATGAAGTTTTGCCTTATTCTAGTTGATGGTTACAATTCAATATTTTTCAACTAAAGTGAATAAATGTTTTGCTCTGCATTCAGGTTTTGATGAATCATGCTAAAAATGCACTTTATAAAATATCATATTCTAAATTTCATATTTTTTTAAATTCAAAAAAAACTCCTTTTGCAAGTTTTGCAACATAATGTGCACTGTAACAAGGATGGCTTAAAATAAAAGGTCCTTATTAATTAAACGTGTATAAAAATTTAATTAACTTTCAGATAATGTTACAACGAAATAATAAACAAATTGGTTTTTAATATTAGTTTTCTGGAACAGTGCTATGTACTCTATTATACTTTTCGCTTTTTATATTCTAATCTTTGATATATATATATATATATATATATATATATATATATATATATATATATATATATATATATATTTATATATATATTTATATATATATATATATATATATATATATATATATATATATATATATATATATATATATATATAATATCTGTGTGTGTGTGTGTGTGTGTGTGTGTGGCCATTTTGGAAACACAATGATGTAAACTCACAAGAATGGCTAGAATTTAAGGCCTAGATTTTTATTTATTTATCTATTTATCTATTTATTTATTTATTTGACAAACATGTTGTTTACTCAACTAAACTCACTTAAATATCATTGTACTGGTTAAACCAATTTGGAGGCCCCACAAAAATCAGAAATGTCATAATAACTTTTCATGATTCAATTTCTTTTTGAAAATAGCATTATTTACAAAATTTTTGCCATCATATATCATATTTAAACACAAATACTCAGTTTTTTGCATGCCCACTCCTAACTTTATAAGAACTCTAGTTGGCATACTATTAAAGAAAAATTTAAAGTAATTTCTATCCAATCGGTATAGTTCTGATTTTACAGCTTTCCAAACTTCAGCTGATGTTGTTGGCACATTTCCAGCTACCCTCCCACTTATGTAGTACCTCAAATTTTCTATCCATATTGACGAACAAAAACATGACCTGGAGCATTATCCTACTAAAATATGAAGAAATGAGAGGAAAAATAAGGAAAATACCAAACATTGTGACACTACATCAATATCATTTAGTATATTTCCTGATAATATTTAATATTTAGTTTCCCATCAACCATTTTAAGAATACCTGGGCCATTTGATGAGATGACACCCCAGACATGTACTTAAACTGGATGTTTAACTTTAGTCTGAATACAGTCTTCGCTGTGTTTTTCATGCTTGTAACGCCACACTTTAAATTTTCTACTATTTTTATTTAATTTGAATATTGATATAACTGAGCAATTACTTTATTTCAAAATTTCATCCATTTATCTAAATGCTCCTTTGCAAATTGAAATCGATTAAGTTTCTGGTTTTTTGTTATTAAGCTCCGGAACATAATTTTTGAGACCAAATTTACTTATAATGCAACTTAAAGTTTCTTTTCCAACCCATTTTCTAAGACGATACTTTGAGTTCTGTTAAAGTTACATGACGTTGTTTAACACATTCTGTTCTTAAAAAACTTTTTCACGATATGTTAATTTAAGTGGCTGTCCTGGACGCATTCTGTCTTCCACACTTTCAGTTTCTTTGTAATGTGCTTCTGTGTATTAAACATCTATCTTGTTTAAAAAAAATTATGCACAACCTTAGGCCTTGTTGCATCGCTGATTCTTCTGGTACAAGAGTTGCTGCAATAAACAATCTGCTCTCAGGATAGTACAATTTCATTTTCGGTATCACAAAGTTTTCATTAAACGATCAAAGTATAGATTAACACTTAAGTTTGTTTATCTTTCGGTTTTCTCTTCTGTTCTTTTTTTAGTCTTAGTTTTTTTGCCATTTCTTTCTATTTGTTTGCTAATGCATTCTCTTTGGGAATTATCAATTTCACAATTATGTTTATCCTACAGTAACTTAAGATTAATTATTTAAAAGAACATTTCGAGCAGTTTCCATTTTAAAGTTATTTTTGTATACTTTTAAAATTACTAGGTTTTTTTTTTCATTTTTCATTTTTCGGCATAATTTGACATAAGAATCGTTATAGATACAAACGTTGCTTTTACGTAATGGATATGTGCAATGCTTTGCTGGAACAAATAAAGACTATGTCTAGAATTATGCATTTAATATATAGTAAGGAAATGTGGAAAATACTAGAGGGCCTCCAAAGTAATTGGTTTGAACAGTATAGCTCATACCTTATGAAGTCTGTCGAATAAATATCAAGAAAAAGAATGTTTTACTCTCTCTCTCTCTCTCTCTCTCTCTCTCTCTTTAAAAATTTACACCCATCTTTTACAAAAAAGTAAACTTTATCTTATCTTAAATATTCTGCTTCTATTTTTGAGTGTAGACATGGACATGTTTATGTGTAACGCGATCGTGAAAAGTTTTAGCAGTGTAAACACAATAAATACTTTATAGTGTATGTAGGTAGAAAAATCGATAATACACACTACTGTCATTTGTACTGAACATAGAAACACGTTGTTTACGTTACTACGTCGGATAAAAGTGTATCAGAACGTTGCAGGTTACAACAATATTCAATTTCATTGACGATAAATGAAGGCTTTTGTTTGTTGTTTTTGTATTAGTTTTTCAGTTTGCTTTGTTTGTTTATCTACTATTTATTTATTTATATTTTTGCATTTTTCAAATATTAACACTTAATGCACCAGACATGATATCTTTCTGGTGTAAACTACAATATTGTTATAATAGTATGAGAAAATCTCAATAATATATATAAAATAGTTTAATGTTGAATTTTGACGTACCTACTAAATGTTATTTAATTACACATGTTTACATCATATTTTTAAAAAGCCTTAAAGCCCATTAGAGTTTGGAAACTCGTATGATTCTGTAACGTACAAAAACTGATTGATCATATATACTACTGGCTTCTCCCTTGTCAGTGGTCCAAATAGCGATTATGGAAGAAGCTTCTTAAGACTTGAACTGTTTTTAATTATGTTCATTGTTAATATAATTGCAACAAAACTTTGCAAACAAACAAAATAACGCGCGTTAACGTTTGATTATTATTATTTATATCCTATAAATACATTTTATATTATGATAATGTATAATCGAAAAATACCATCGATATATCTTAAAACAATATTAGTTTTCAAATAAAACCCTCTTGGGCTACCCCAAAAATAGTGCAAATTATAACGTGTGTATAACCCATCCAACTGGTAAAACAGATGGTCACTTTTAAATTATGGAAGTTGAAAGCACAAGAACTAAAGTTAGAATTCGCAAAGAAGTTTGAATGAAATTGTTATTTGCATTAAATGATTGCTAGCTATTTGTTGAAACTGCGATTTGTGCATCTGAAACTAAGGAAACTGAAGAAGTGGTATGATTTTCAATGACAAACACGTGGGTTTCAAATCTGCGCCGGATGTTTGAGAGTAGACACAGATTTATTCAAAGATTTTTTAGGGATTGCGACATTGTTACATTTTATTATCTAAATGAATATTCACTCTTGTAATTGAAAATATCATGACGAACTTTATACCCGGTATCATTCAAATATTAGATGACATGGTATATAAGCAGTGTTGATTATACGTATTCTGTCGCGTATGTAAACAAATTGTGCCATGGCAGCAATATTTGTTTTTCTTTTGATATAATAGTTCCGGATATGTATCGCATTTTACATGTATTCATACACGGGGTCACTTGGTGTTTGTGATTTATAGTCTAAATGAATGCAAAAGATCTTAAAAATTACACAGCAAACTAGTTTTTAAGCGTTGGAATCTAAAAAGCTAAATGCTTTTACAGCAGTTTGTTAAAATATAATTGGAGAAAAATTTAAATTTAAAATATTAACTGAATCAATATATCTATCTATTTTATGTAATATGTTTTTATAGAGAAAACCTGGAAAATCGAAGATAATGTTTTGTTGAAAAATATATAAAAAAAAAATTATATAAAAAACATAGATTAGTGGTGTAGATAGCACAGACCGTAGCAACAAAGAACGCCCTGTTCTTATAAACATTTCAGCTAGGCTTCGAACTCCCACCTCATATACATTTTTAAAGAAGCTTACACAAACAGATAGTTCTTAATTTCATATTCTTTTTTGTGTGATGGTATAGCCGTACACTAGTAAATTCCGGGTGCCGACGCCCAAAAATGTTACATGTCGGTCCTGACGAAATGTTGTAAAAAGCTTAAGATATTATCTTAAACGACACCATGTGTCAGGATTCAGGCATGTTTGTCTAAATAGCCGTATACTAGGAAATTCCCGGTGCCAATGGCCAAACGTGTTACAGGTCGGTATTGCCTAGATGTTATACTAAAAAAGCGTAAGATATTATTTTAAACGACGCCCTGTGTCAGGGAATTTAGGCATGTTTATCTCCTTCATGATAATGCTCCATCATATACATCTGAGCCTGCGAAGCAATTTTTGAAGTCAGAGAAGGATACCATATTGTGACACCAACCATACATCCGGATATAGTCCCGTACAACTAAATCCGCGTGCCTAAAGCATTTCCGAAATTTCAGAGATTTAAATAATGCACATGTATTTTAACCCGCGGAGAATTCTTTGAAGGCATGTAGTGATTATTTAACTTTGTCGGTCGAAAACTTTTGAGATATAGTACAATGTACATTGAACAAACCCTGTGCATTATATCAATCAAGAATACGCATATTCCTATACAAAATGTAAAGAATAAAATTTTAACATGGAAATGATTTACATAAAACATTTTCTCCGCCTGATTCGTGTGCAAAGAATTCAGAGAACCCCAATACAGTATAAAACAAACTGTTATGATAGTTTTTCTTTGTCTCAAGCCACCAGAATTTATAAATTTTTGATATAATGGACAAGATACAACATGAGGCACAACTGGCCTGATACACTTGATAAACAACCTAACTTGAATGTTTTAATTTCAAACTAAAAACGACTGTTTGTATTTTTGAAGATTGCATACAAAAAAAAATAATAAATAAAATATTTAAAGAAAAAAAAAAATATTAAACATAGTTTTAAAATTCCAACAATTAATATTTCTGAGGCAATAATTAATTAGTTGAATAAAAATAGTATTCTTGATCATCGTCAAAGAATGTAATATTTATGAATTTCAACTCTTACATGGATTATAAAATAATTTTGAAAATCTTGTTGATTTTGTCATGTTGATTAATTTGACAATAAATAACAATTAATTGTTATTATCCATCTAGAATAGTTTTCAAGGAAATGGTCAAAAAACAACGAAATGCCTGGAAAAATGTTAAATATGTCAGGGACGACTTTTACGTGAATTAACTAATAAATGCAAAACTTGTTATGCTACATTGTTGGATCTTCCTTTGATAAATATTTTCGCAAATTATTGTTATTATCTATTACAG
This sequence comes from Tegillarca granosa, assembly GCA_029721355.1. Lineage (NCBI taxonomy): Eukaryota > Metazoa > Mollusca > Bivalvia > Arcoida > Arcidae > Tegillarca > Tegillarca granosa. The sequence goes on from CM056609.1 coordinate 10,012,080, forward strand.
TTTTCAGGAAAATGGTCAAAAAAAGCGTAATGTCAGAAAAATCAATATTTCAGGGGCAACAACTTTTTAATAGATTAAAAAATAGATAAACAAAACTTACTACCATGTAAGATCTTGTCAAGCTGAACTTTTTGCAATTCTTTGTTATAATCTATCAATAACAATTTTCAAAACAGTGTCAAAAACTGCAAAATTTGCCAAAATTTCCATATTGTGGAACCACAACTCCAAAAGTTATTGTCTTACTATACTGAACATTTTAAACGTAAAATGTAAAACTCTTAAAACACCTCATTTTATTTCATTGCTTTAAAATTTAACAGGTATTTGTATTATATATGGTATTCTTTTTTGTTATAATCCACAATGACTAACCCTTTTCATACTATGTAATACATGCATGCATTTTACAACCCGTACATGTAATGCTTGATTGAGCATTACCTGTACAATAAATGGACTGTTTCTGTATATAAACTTATTAAATGGAAACGAGTCTAAATTTATATAATAATATTAATCATATCTGAAACAACGCAGTCGATTGTCAGATTTTAAGGAAAAATGTTGGACATGGAGGAGATACCCATCTCGTGTAAGTGTTAATTATTTCTTCACAAATTGAATATTTAAAATCTTTCAATAATATAGATTTGTTTTAAATATTTCGTTTCTAAAACGAAATTGTTACATAAATAAATATGAAAAAAGATTATAGAGTCATTTTCTTCATGTTCAGTATTTTATTGTTATTTAACTAAAGTTTACTAAATATTATTTATGTTCTCCTCTTTTTGAACTGGAATGTTGTACTTACTACTGACAAAAATATATTTTCAACTTTACATTTATTATTAAATATTGAATTAAGATTTTACTCTTCATGTATATTAATGACATATTAATGCTTTCGTGATTGTGTATATTTTACTATAAATCAATTAAGTTAAAACAATAGTAATTAAGTAATTTTTATCAAAAAAAAAAACAAAACATTTTTCTGTTAATCACAATTGACTGCAACCATATAATCGTAACTTGAAATACAATCATATATGTTGTTCGTTGCTTTTGTAACTGAATAATATGTAACCAAGTAACGTCCCTAACAACAGCGACAGTATATTTAAAAATTGTCTACGAACAAGGCCATTGAAAAAAAGTAAAAGAATAATATTTTATTATAGTCCTTGTGTCAAACGTAATAGTCCAATATGATTTAATCATATTAAAAATGACGACATGATATTGCTATAATGTCCTATTGTCTAAATGACGTTATCAAAAATTACGCTGTAACTATGTTTTTAATTTTACCATGTAAAACCTCTACAGGTAACGTGAAAATGCTAATACTTTACAAATATATATATATATATATATATATATATATATATATATATATATATATATATATATATATATATATATATATATATATATTTATATATAAAGAATTGCAGGTTGCACTTAAACTAAGGGTGAACTGTTTTAAATATTAACCTGTCATGAAGAAAGTTATTATGCACAAATTTAATCTACACACACGACGCTAATATGACATTTAAATCCACATTGATTTTGCACATTCAAGCAAAACTTTTAATTAAACATGGTCTGCTTGTATCTCATATCGATATTTTTAAATAATGCAACGACTATGTAAATAAGAATTTTTTTAAAACTTTAACTGATTTTGACGAACAAAAGACGTCGTTATCATGAGTTTAGACTTCTTTCATAATTTGTTCGACTCTTTGCAAATAATCAAAAATACCTTTTGTGAAGAAATTTAACATTATGTCATATATTTGATCACATCAATGGTGCGTATTATGTATTGATCTACACATTTAAATTTGTAAAAAAAAAAGATAAAATATTTTCTTGCATACTGCGTTTTAGCAGTTTATATTTTATCTGCAAATTTTGTTTTATTCAGAAAATTCAACGATTTTAAGTGCATTTAGTTTTCATTTGCGTTTCATAAGTAAAGACAAACATGAAATAAATAAATTTAAAAAAAACGAACAACAGAAATTTGTACATTGTAAGATTTAAAGCAGTTGCCTTCTTCTATTTTTTTTTTCAAAATGTATTTAATCTAAATGGATAAAAACATAACTTAAACTCCAAGCATTGTTTTACTTCAATCATAATTATGGATACTAAAACCTTATTAAGTAAATGTTTTTATTTGTAGCTTGTCATGCCCTCCCCCTAACCCCCGATGTCTGCTACCGCCTCAACATCTTTGTTCAGAGTTTTTGTAAAGACTTTTTTGAACATAAGGATTATTTATTTTTCTTTCTGTAGTGAAATAAAGTTGATTTAACCATCTTATTGTTAATTCTCATTCTCATAAATCAAAAACAAACCAAAACAACATTTGTATATTTGCCCAATGTATTTCAAATGGAGCAATTTCTAAAAAAATGTATCTCTACAAGCTAGTTACCTGATAGCATTCCGTGCCTTTCGGATATGCGTACGAGTCAAGGATATTTCAGACCAAGGCTAATCAAGGCCCTTACAAACAGTTTTGGTCGTCATGACAATATTGTTGATAAGTATGAAGTGGCTGTATTCCAACTTATACTGCATATGTTTGACTTTTCCTAGTTCCATGTTCCTTTATTGTCTTATTACCCCTTTCCATATCCACATGTAAATGTAAAGTATTAATGGAAGACTTTACCTGTTCTAATTTTTTTGCAACTAGTTGTTCGATAATATAAACTGTAATTTTTAAGTAAAAGTAAGGAATAGAATCTTTAAAATTCTTGTTGTTTTAGTATTTGTTGTAGAATACGTAAATGTCCTTCACCGTAGTGAGCTTAAAATAAATGATTAGACTGATTCACATGTTCTGTCTCATATTTGGACTTAACATATTCTATACTTTTGCAACTAGTGGCTCTAAAGAATAGACAATAATTATAAAGAAAAATCAAGGGATTTAATCAATAAATACTTATTCATTCGGTAATCGTTGTAGAATTCATGAATATTCTAGTAAGCTTAAAATAAAAGATACGACTTAATTCCTTTTTTGTTTCATTTTTGTATTTATTTCTCAATTTTAAAGCCATAAATAAAACACAAACATACCAGTCCATGTTCATATGACAAATGTAATAAATTCAATTTTTGTATTGTCAACTTTTCCTGTCAATTCAGCTATATTCCTGCGCCACGTGTGTATTGTGTATTTGTTATATAATTTATACGATATTGTAGAGCTCGTTCCCACAATCTATTTCCTAACAAACTTTCTACAAAGAAACAAGCTGTTTATAGATAAATTGTAAAAAGGGAATCATATAGATATAACCTTTTTTGTCCTATATGTTTTATGGCCGTTTTCACAATACTATATTTATTCTTATTTATTGAATTTGATTTCCAAATGTAACATGTTCCTTTCGTACTTAAATTTGATTTTGACAAGTGCTGATTGTTAGACATGAGGTGCTTGCACTTCAGAATAATTAAATTCAACTTTTCTGGCGGAGGTTTACGCATTTACAGAATCAACCACTTTTCAAATATTTTATTTTGCTTTCGGAACTGTCAATTGGAAATATACCGCTATGTTTGTGTTTTAACTTATCTTGATTGTAAGCATTGTTTGGTAATTTTTAGCATTCCATAATGTTAGATGAATTTCTTGTTTTCATCTTCATTGTTTAAGTTAAAGGACTCTTTTTGTACAAACTAATTAAAAGATTGATAGTCCATTTTAAAGTCAGACGGTCTCTATCTCAGCCATTTAATGGGACTTGATGAGGCTAGTAAAAATTGTTTTCATTAAGGAATCTGTGGATTGATTGACGTGTATTTGTCATCGAGAAACTGTTCGCAAGTACATATTCAAAACGATGAGTAATGAATCTTGTTCTTTTTAGAGCATCATGGGAAAACTATGATTGGATTTCTTTAACAATTATTACACCAAGTAAATAGAATACTTTATAATTAGATCTTTTGTTTTTTATCTATCAAACGTTTCAGTCCCTAGTGTTACTGATGAGGAATGGTTTATTAACTACCCCTGAGCAGGTACCGCTGCTTGTGAAGATAAACTCCTTGAGAGTAACCATAACTCAGTGAGCAGTACTTTGTATTATCAGAAAATGTTCCTTCAAGGAAAAATTTTCAGCCGTCTTACATTTTGTAATTAAATAAAACTAAGGTTTGTTCCCTCATGTAAAGCATTCCTTGGCTTTTTCAAATGCAGAGTGTATTTTGCACTTTCATCAACTAGCCTTAATTGTTGTGGTTTTCAGTAATCTGGTACTTGTGTTGTCTTCATTTGTTTCATCATGTAAGGCTTGATTTGAATAAATGCCTTTTTTCTTGTAGAGTTACCACCAAAATTATTTTAAAAGGATTTTATCAGAAAACATATATTTAATACATGTATGATATAAAATGGCGACAAATTATCCCACGAATGAAAATCGCACCAATTATGCTAGGCTATGTCGAGCCATCATCGATTTATCCACAGATGTCCTTCGGGATTTGCTTGAAAGCCAGTTGCTCCCAGCTGATATATTGACAGAGTTAAGAAAAATCCCAGAAACATCTAAGGTAATAAAGTGTGGACAGTGGGGTTTTATTAAAGATGCTTACTCACTCGGAACATATAAGAAGTTTGATATCAGCTTGTTAACTTTAATCTTAAGAATTTTAAGTGTAAGAGATGTAGCAAATACACTGCAGAAATCTATTCCATTGCAAACTCTACAGACGTCTGTACAGCACTGCCCAGCTCTCATGACTGACCCCAAAACGAAACTATCACAACAGGAGTTAAAGGATCTTCAAAACATAAAAACCACTAAATCTTATAGTAATGGACAAGATAAGTTGCTGTGGAAATTATATACTCTGTTATGTACAACAACCAATCAGAATCTTGTCCATCCGTCTGTAGCATGGGGAAGTACAGAAATGACAGATCCTGCACATACAACTGTTAGTGATGACATAGAACGATTGCGTCACATACGTAATCAAGCTTATGGCCATGTGCCTTCATCCGAAATCCCAATAAAAGAATACAATACTTGTTGGGATGTTTTGGAGAAGGTCATGACAAGAATGGATACGGTAATAACAGGTCGACATTACAAAGCTGCTTTAGACAGAATAAAAAATGTTTGTATGGATGCAGATTTAGAAAAAAAATACCTTGATAACATCAAAACTCTTTCAGAAGCCGAAAAAATCATGGAGGAAGAAATAAAAGCTATACAGAACGAATTTTCAGGAATGAAAGAAGACGTTATGAGAATGAAAAAAGATGTTTCAGAAATTAAAGATGACGTTATAGAAATAAATGAACAGGTTTTAAGAATTGAAATAGACTTTCCAAAAGTTAAAGATGACGTTGCAGAAATAAAGGAAGACATCATGGAAACTAAAGGAGACTTTTCACAAATTAAAGAAACCATTTCATATATTCAAGAAGACGTTACAGGTATAAAAAAAGACATTCCACAAATTAAAGATGACATTTTGGGAATAAAAGAAAATGTTTTAGAATTTAAAGAAGAGGTTTTAGGCATTAGAGTACACTCACAGCGAGTACAAGGTAATTGCTTTAAGTTGTCATAAATTTGAATCACATAGAAAGGCAAAAGGTACTTAATTTTTATTCAAATTTGAATCAATTGCTTATGAGGAAGAAACTAGATAAATATAAAATATTCATTAACTTTCTGAAAAAGTTTTAAATAAAGTAATTATATTACTTAATGGTTTGACAACCAGAATCCTGTACTTAAAAATAGATAAATCTAAAATTTTATAACAGTTCTAAATTGTTGCAATATATCGATTTCTTCATATACATATAAGTCCCTTTAAGAGAAGTGTCACATATATTTTATCAATAAGATACTCTTTAAAAATTGTTGTTTAATGGTCACATGTGGTATTTATCTAAGCTGATATTGGATCTTCCCTCGGCTGTTGGGGAAAAAACTAGGAGACATTAAAAATGTTATATTCATTACTATTCATTTATTTACTACCCCTGAGCGGGTACCACTGCTGGTGGAGTAGAACTCCCCGAGGGTATCCATAACTCAGTAGGCAGTAATTTGTGCTGTCAGAAAATATACAATTTAGCAAAATTTTCAGCCGTCTTAATTTTTGAAATTTTTTAAAACTAAGGTCTGTTACCTAATGCAAAGCATTCCTTAGCTGGATTTGGATTCATATAATTTTGAAAACTTTAGATTAATTATTTTTCAACTTTTTGGCTTATATTTTTTATCTATCAAACTTTTTGGTTCTTAGTTTCACTAATGAGGAATGATTTTCCGAAATGTGCACATATGGCATATCAAAATTAAGCAGGTATTTGTTATATATTATCTATTTTTTATTTATTTTTTTTTTGAAAATGCTAACAAAACAACAAAAGTTAAGAAATAACGAATAGAAAATAATAAAAATACAAGACAAAATAATGATAATAATAATAGATAAAAAGATAAATATATAAATTAAAATAAAAAACTTTTTTAATTTTTCCATTTATTGAACCATATCAATGCATGGCATTTTTTTCATTGTACTGTCCAGGTCCAAAAAATAAATCAAATCAAATAAAAATAACATGTATTCATCGTGTTTCTTTAGCCGATCCGGCGACCAATCTTACTTCAAACTACGAATAACAATTTTATTTTTCGAAACTTAGTGCAAGGCACAAACAGTGATAGCAAAAAGTGTGTTCAAACTGTAACGTTTGTCTGGGATAATTTAAAAACATTCATCAAAAGATTGCAGAATTAAAGTCAAGGTTCACGAGTTGAGGAGAGATAAAAAGTTTTTTTTTCTTTTTTCTGTTTCTTTCTTTCTTTCTTTTCTTTTTTCTTTTTCTTTTTTTTTTTTATTTATTTTTATTTTTGGTAATACGTTTAATGAACTTTCACTCCCAGAAGCATATTTTTATTTGGGCATTTAAATGTTATATAAATGAATGAAATACTATCGAAAGTTCATGAAAAATTCTTTCGTTTTTCTAAAAAAAATGCATCTTAAAAAATAACTGCTTAATCTTAATTTGCTATATGTGCACATTTCGAAAAGCCATTCCTAATAAGTGACAATAGCGGTCGAAAAAACCTAAACCTAAATATTATAAGTTAATTATTCCAAAATTTAAATGAATCTTAATTCTGCTAAGACATTTTTTGCATGAAAGATTGTTTGGAAAAAGTATTAACAATAGTGTTCATAATATTAAATGTATCAAATATTTAAAAACAAACACGTGAAAAGAAATATTTTTCTGAATTGTGCTTGTTTTATTACAGATTCAACAACACAAGAGATTGAGAGACATAAAAGAGACAGTACATTCGTTATTACTAGTGCGGTGAGTAAAGGTATAGACATACTTGATGAACATGGCATCTTGACTTATATTGGTCCCCCAGGCCAAGGAAAAACTAAAAACGCTCTAGAAGTAATGAAACAGTTACAAATTTCCCATCCAAATTGGAAATTTATTGAAATAGATAATGCAAGAGAATGGAGTCGTCTTATCGATTCGAACATTCCCTCAGTTGTGTTGTTAAATGATATGATAGGAAAAACTAACATTGATGTTGATCTTGTTAATGACGGCGATAGAATCTTTGCTCAGATTCTTTCTTCTGTAGAAGTCGGAAAGGTTAAGGTCATAATGACAATCAGAAACATATTATTGGACAAAAACATTACTAAGTTAGAAAAATACAAACTTTTTGACTTGACATATATCGTTGACTTGTCGTCTGAGGAATTTCAGCTGGACGAAGACACTAAGAAAACCATTCTACTGAGACATTGTGAAAACAATGGTATAGAAATAACAAATGTAGGAAACTTTTCCGGTGTTGATATGAATGATCAAACGCTTGTTGTGAAACTAGAAGAGTCGGTTGTTAATGTTATAGTTAAAACTGACCCCGTCATTGGGTTTCCTTTAGCTTGTTACCTTTTCTGTTGTAAAAGAAAATACACACAGTTAGGAGCAAAATTTTTCAACAAACCAACTCAGCATATTTTAGATGAAATCAGTAGCTTGATAAACTCGGAGGCATCTTCTATAGAAAAAGTTCAGTATTGCCTTATGGTGTATATGCTGTTGAAAAATGGTAAATTAGATGGCAAGATTGATGAAGAAATGTTCAATAGAATCACACAATCTGTTAAATTACAAGAATTACCAACAAAAAGAGACAGAAAAGAAGGTATTGAGAAATTACTTAATATATATATTTTAAGAGATTTTAATTCCGAATATGTTTTCAAGCATCAAACAATATTTGAGAGTGTGGCTGTTTGTTTTTGTAATAATGACCCTGATTTGTTGTTAGAGTTATGTACTAAAGAGTTTATTCAAGATTTTGTAAGACCCCAGACCTTTCAAGAAACAGCGGGTGAAGTAGTATGCAAGATAGGCAGAGAGGTTTACAATACAGTTTCAAAACGGTTTTTGTGTTGTTTTGAATCTGATCAAAATCAAACAGAAAGTTATAATTGGTGGATATGTCATCCATTATTAAAGGATAATTTATTTGTGGATTATCTAATAAAAACAATTGAGACCAGAGAAAATGACCAAAAGTTCAACATGTTGTTTAGGTCAAAAGTTGTAGGATTTTTTTATCATGTTTGTAGATCGGGTACTACATATTTTTTAAAAAAGGTATACACTCGACTAACATCTGCAGATGTAGAAAAAATTACATGTGAATTTGAAAAAAATAAATTTCCATTTAAAAACGATTGTTTCCCAATCCATAACTTAGTATGGTTGCTAGATCACGATTTATTAGGCGATAATGCCATTGGTGCGCATATGGGTACCCCGAACGTTTCTCTGATAAACCATTCACGAGTTAGCTTAGAACATGTAATAAAACATATAAGAAAGTTATGTTCGAGTTGTGATGAAAGTATTATTAAGGCTATATTGAGAAGGTGGTCAGCCCTTGAATACTGTCATGTCTTAAAAATGTTTAATAGTATTATCCTTTTTGATAGGCCCGTGAGTTGTATGTCAGCTTTAATTGAATGTAGGCCAGATATTGTTTCAGATAAAACTATGAAAAAAGTCTTTTCTATTGCTTGTGCAAAGAATAACACTGAAATGACAAAATATCTGCTTAATTTTAAGCATGACAATTTGGAGAACCAGACAATCCACATCACTGACAATCATGAAAATCTAACAAACCTTCATATTGCAGCCTTCTATGGTAGCTTTGATGTCTGCAAAAAATTAGTTGAACTTGGTTTACAAAATGACAGAACGGTACATGGAGTAAGTGTATTACAAATGGCCATACTTTGTTATTGCTTTAGGTCGTATGGAATCCATGAAGCAGTAAAAGTTATCAAACACTTAAGTAGTGCAATTCTTTTTGTCATACTAGCACTATCAAATTATATTACTAATCAACTAGAAATTTTAAAATACGCACAGCTCATTGAATTTATTTGGAAAACTTTGACTGTAAAAGTGTCTGATTTTGATCTTGCTGTTGATATACATGGCAGTAAATTGGTTCATTACTGTGTGTTTCAGGATGATTTGACACTAATTGAGTTATTATATAATATAAACAAAACATCTATCCATGTTACAAATAATGACAACATGTCTGGAATACACATAGCCGCTTTGTTTGGAAGGTTGAAAATATTCATGAAAATGGTTGAATTCGGTGTCTCTATTTCCGGCAAAACATCTACTAAAAGCTTGAGTGTTTTGCAGTTAGCAATGAAAGGTTTAAGCAAAGAGAGTGACAATTATCCTCTTCCCCTTGTATTAGTTAAAAGAAGCGAAGACGAGAACAGTCACACAAAGTGTACTAGTTATGATTATTGTACCAGCAATTTTAAATGTTATGAGAAAATAATATTATTTTTGTTACAACATGAAACTTTTCTTGAAACAGATTTGGATATGGCCCTTGATAAGTTTGGGAGTTCTTTCATTCATTACTTTGTGTTATTTGATCATTTATCACTGATAGAAATGTTATATACAATAAACAAAAGTTTGGTTAATGACACAAATAATGATGGCATGTCAGGGATTCACATTGCTGCTTTTTTTGGTAGATCTGAGATATTTATGAAATTGTTGGAATTTGGTGTTCGTATTTCTGGAAAAACGACTAGTTCAGACCTGAGTGTGATGCAGTTAGCAGTGATTGGTTTTGTCCATACGGATGTTTTCGATATTTATTCCAATGTATTTTTTAAAGAATTGTTTCTCAAGAGCCCTGTGATAGAACATTATAAACAAAGTTTGTTTTTGGATCAGTTGTCAATCAAATCAAAAAGTTTTGAACAGATAATAACCTTTTTGCTAGAACATGGTGAATACACCCTATCAGACTTAGAAATGAAAGTTGATATTTTTGGTAACTCGTTCATTCCTTACTGTATTGTAAATAACTCTCTGCCAATCATTAAGCTATTATGTAAAAATCACCCAGAACTGTTATCTGTAGAAATAGTAAACAAAAATAAAGCATACACTGATGCTCAGAACAATTACAAAATTGAATTCAACCCTTTACCATATAGCACTCCATTAAACATCAAGAGGTTACCTTTAGCATTATCTGTAATCTTAGGACGAAGTGATATATCAAAGTATCTTTTGTCATGTACTGATGTTTCGAATGAAGAAATCAACAATTTGATTCAGTTAGTGTACGAAGGAAAGCAATTACTAGATTATGGTTTTAGTACACTTAGTCCAAATATTTCAGATTATCTGTACTTTGTTTCAGAACGTTGGTTCAGTCCTGCATTAGGTACTAAATTCGAATTTAAAACAATATATAAAACACTTCAGAAACAAGCATCAATGTGTTAATTCAAATTATTACCAAAAACCTGAATGATGCATAGAAAATAAGCTCTAAGCGTCAATTTTAAGATTAATTTATTTAGTAAATTTCAAATTTAATATATTTTTGTGTGTCTGTGTTTTGTTCTTAATTGTTGTTTTTGTTGTTAATTGATTTTACCTGGACTGTTCGATATTTAATATGTATTGTACCACAGCGCGATAGCGCTTTGTAACATTCTAATGATGATGATACGCTTGAATAGGTCTATTCAATATTTTTCCAACAGTTTAAAAACGTATCTTTAGCTCGAAATAGTTTTAAAATTATAACATTTCAATAGAGTCAATTGTTGACCACTGTTTTTAAAATGGTTACAAAATGGGTTGAGAATATTGAAGGAATTGGAGCTTATATAAAAGTTCGCGCAAAACTTGGTCATTTGGTAATTCCGATGTTACTGATTTAGGGGGCATTTGGTTCTGATAAGGTATCGTATCAAACAGTCAAAGATGTGGCAAAACCTGGCCGACCTTTCACTTTAACAGGCAGGGCAAATGTCTCAAACGTCAGGGGAATGATAAGAATTGATGGCAAATGTACGATTCGTGATATTGCCAGAGCTGTTGGCATATCGCTATCGCGGGTGCGTTTCATTTTGAAGCGCATTTTGAAAGTCCCAATGATTTCTCCCAGATGGATTCCGCATATAAATGACCACAAAGGAGGACATGTACAAACCACTTAGCAATTGCTCAAAATGCTTCCCAGATTTAAAAAAAAAGACAATTTAAAAACATTGTAACTGTTAACAGTATTATTAAAATTAGAATCAAAAGATAGTTAACTACACAAGGTAAAAGGTAGTTGTCAAAAGAAGTATAAGCAAAAAGAACTTTCTTTTTGGATATTCTTCTTATGTGATGGTACAGCCGTAAAAATTCCTCTGCCGAAGGGCGAAAGTGTAATAATTCGGTATTTTCGAGTTGTTATACTAAACGCAAGAAATAGTATCTTAAACGACACTTTGTGTCAGTTTTTATTCGTCTTCATGATAATCGTTAAAGAAGGAAAAGTTTAGCGTCTTGTAATACCCACCATACTCTCCAGATGTAGCCCATGCGACTTTTCTAATTTCCAAAACTTAAAATCTTTTGAACTGGTAATCATTACAAGTCCCGCAAGCCATTGGCTCAGGCATCAGTCAGTGCCTCAGAAATCATTTAAGTCAGCGTAACTTCAGGTGTTCCAGAAATAGATTCGGAGATTTAAATTATTTATTTGGAGAATTCTTTGTAGGGAAGTAATGTTCATTTCACTATTATAGTTGAATGCTTTTAAAAAATTGTATAATATTAATTAATTTCCGAAATGTGCACATCTGGCACATCAAAATTCAACTGGTATTTGTGTTATATATATACGTTACATTTTGAACAATCCTCGTGACACATTATTCAATTTTTTTATCAATTGGTTGTACCTGTGCTATATTGATTGCAATATTTATTTTATATATTTCTTTTATTTTAACTTATATTATAATTTGTTCTTAATGATTTTGTGATGATAATCTTAATTACCATTTAATGATAATTATATTAAAATGTCAAAGGAACCTTTAGCATCATTGTTGTGTTATTTGTTATTTCCAGATTAATATATTAAAAATGTCAATTAAACCCAATTATTCGTTGCTGTGGTTTTCACTATTTTCAAAATTTTAACAAGTTAACTGAATGGTCACATTTCACAGATACTCACGAATAAAAGGAAATGAAAAATTCTTCACTGCAATACCAACTAAAGAGAAAACGATTCTCGTTTAAATTCATCTTAAAATATAACAGGTCATCCATTTCGTGAGAAATGCAAATACGATTTGGGCACATGAAACCCCTTTTAATGTTTTGATATGTAGAATCATTTGTAAATGCTATGATTTCGGTAAACAATATTTACTATCTTATTGACGCCTTTATATATCTCAACCTGAGCTAAAATCCCGTAAAAACTATGAAAAATTCTGTTTGATAATAGTTTTGTTAAACCCGTAAACATGCGTTTGCATTTCCCTATACTCTTGAAAAAAACATTTTCATTTATTTTTTGTTTTGTTATATTTTCTTACCCATTTTTAAAAGAGAAGATCAATTTAAAACGAAAATTTCCAATCAACTAAATATTGATTATATATTATATAAAGGCATGTAGAAACAGTTTTATTGTTGTATAAACATAATTGTATGCATTATTTAACTACAAGTAACATTTTCTTTAAGGTAAATATATTCTTTGTAAGCGAATTAGTTCAGGTTTGGTGTTAGTAGATATTCCGTATTGCAAACCCCATTTGTTGAATTTTTTTCTTTTTTGCATTCGTATACATTTACGTGTATTTTGTATACGAAACGGTTCTTGTGAAATTACGTATAAGACCAGTTCTTCCACAAGCGCTTGAAATTTGACGATATGGCTTATGGCATACTCAACAAGTACAGAAACGATTTTGGTACATCAAACATTATGTAGACATGTTTTAAAAAATCGAAAAAAATCACTATATTATTTGCGTCTTTGTATATTTCAACCTAGGTAAATACGCATTTGTATACAGAAATGCTCAACCAATGTTATTGATCATGATGTCTTTCAGTTTTGAAAATGCATCCAGTGCTTAAGTATTTCTTTAAAACTAAAAAAAAAAACTTTTTTTTTTTTTTTTTTTAATCTTTTTCTAAAATATAAAAAAAATCTTAAACTGCTCTAAAAGAAAGTTTCTAGTCTCTTTTGGTTACAAAAATGTTTTGCCACACGAAATTGAAGATGTCAGTCTTACTTATTAGATTAACATCTTAATCTTAAATTAAGTAGTAGATGAAAAGTTTTTGATATATTTTGAAACAAGTTTTGATAAGCTTAATTGTCGATATTTTTTTCACCATATGATAATATCGAAAAATACAAACATATTAATTTAAGTCGTTAATGATTAATTAATTTGTTGTTGTTGTCGTTGTTGTTTGTTGGAGGTATTTTTGTTGTAATTATTTTAACGTCGCATCAGATATTTTAAGTATTTCGTGATTTGAACAATGTTATAAATCTCTTTTGACTAATCACAGATAAAATTCATATATATGACTGTGATGTGCGAGTATTTAGTAAAGACTGCTGTGTTTTGACATTAAGTCAGGGCGTCTTTTTGTAAGGTGATAGCTTACCAAGTCAGTATATCAGACATATGCATACCTCTTACCTAGTGCATTATGAATCTCCTTTTTGAACCAGTATAATTCTTTACCCTCTCAATAGAGAATACCAGGCAGGAAGCAATATAAAAAAATTAAAGACTGATGTATGATCCAGTTCTAACCCAAGACCTCCTGCTATCGAGAAGAACGCTCTACCATTGAGCCATGAAGGCGGTCTCATTATATGATGGTGAAGAGTATATAAGCACCAGTGAGTCTAAACTACATGGACAGGACATAATAGCCTATAAGCACATGCTTAAACTTGAGGTAGTTTTAGCAACCACCCTTATAATTATTAGAAATGCTCGTTTCAATACCTAAATTTGAACAGATTTTATGAATATATGGATATATCAAGTGCACGATATTGACATAATGATGATGTAACATTAACAACATTGGTAGATTAAACATATTAACACGAAAAGAATATTTTAAATTCAAATCATTATTATGTTGTTTGAATTCAAAATTAACACTTATGACAACAAATCAATAAGTAAATAGTAAATAACTACTGCTGTTATCATTTTGGCAACAGTCTGAACTGTCAGGCTAAAACATTTTGCAATATGTAAACAGGTATGAATATCAATTCTAATTATAACTCAGTAGGCAGTACTTTGTGCTGTCAGAAAAAATACCATTTAGCAAAATTTTCAGCCGTCTTAATTTTTCGAAATTCATTTAAAACTTAGGCATGTTCCCTCATGAAAAGCATTACTTAGGTGGATTTGGATTAATGTAATTTTGGAACTTCAGATTCACGAATTTTCACCTGTTTGGTTAATGTTTTTTATCTTTCAAATTTTTTGGTCCCTAGTGTCACCGACGAGGAATGATTTTTCGAAATTTGCACAAATGGCACATCAAAATTTAACATGTATATGTGTAATATATTTACAACATAAAATATAATATGGTAATAATGACAGCAATTTATTTTGGGTTAAGATTATTGTGTTATAAAATCGATGTTGCAGTAGTCTTTTACAACGGGTTTTAACGTGATATCTTGCCGCTTTTCTCTCCTTCTACTTATAGATATAAAAAATAAAACAAATATACCAGTCCTTGTCCATATCACAATCCCAAAAACAAAGTAAAAACTTCGCAAACTAGCAAAATATGTTAAACACGTGAACTTCCATCAAGGAAGTGAGGCCGGGTAAGTATGATTTCACATCTTTTAATGTCCAACAAGATAAAAATTTAAAAAACCAAAGTTTTGATAATAAAACAGTATTTTATAACTTTTAATAGTCTTCCTTCATGTAGACATAGGGCACATTAAATTAAACAGGTATTATTGTAAGATATTTGGTCCAAAATATCAGTTTATACATCAAATAGACAGTAATGATACCTTTTAGACAAAGGTGAGAAGAAATGCATTATACATAAAAACAAAAAACAACATATTTAACAGTTTTACAAAACACAAAAAACTTTTTGAATTAGAAGGTTTAAAATTACAAATCTCGTAAAACGGTTCCGTCTAAAGAGACATTTTGTAGAAACACAATTAAAACGGTCTTTCCGGGATTTAAACCCAAAAAAGGATAACATCCATAGGGATAATTTTGTTTGCCACCCCCCCCCCCCGGATTTTATGTCGACATAGTATACATCCATTTAAATATTTTGTGTGACTTTTAATGTCTCATTTTAAATAAATTGGGCGGTTTTCAACGTAAACTCATATAAACAATGATTGATTTTTTGCTCAGATGTAATTATACATGATTGGATTTTACAAGGATAATCAAACATGTGAGTAATACGTATAAAATCGAAAACGGATGTTGTAGTCAGGTTTGTAACGAATACTAGAAGGATAATACGGTTTGTATTCTCTCTCTCTCTCTCTCTCTCTCTCTCTCTCTCTCTCTCTCTCTCTCTCTTTCACACACACACACACACACCTATAAACATTTTACTTGTAAGTAAACTTTCGACATGTGCTCTTATGCCACATCAAACTAGAACAAGTATTATTGTAGATGTTTGGACAAAAATACATTTTTCTTATCATAGATGGATTGCAATGATTTCTTTTAGAGGAAGATGAGAATAAATTGTATTGTTAATAAAAGCGTAAAGTAACTTCATTGGCAATTTTACACACACACACACACACACACACACACACACACACACAAAATTGTTTTTGATTTAAAAGTTACAAAACATTTAATTAACAGCCTCACAAAGAAATGCTAACGTCCGTTGCATCAGGTACCGCTTTTTTTTTTTTTTTTTGTTTTAAAATTCGCCCTAATTGAAAACAAACTTATAAATATTATTTGCTACTCTTTACACAATTAAGTATTCCAATCATTTGGATAACCATGCGAGCAAGCAAAATAGTCACACACTTATAAAATAGTGGACATATGCACAACAAAATAATATTAATGTGCCCTTTTTTCTCTCGACAACATATTTGATGAACTATCTGCTTCTACTTGTCTGCCTGCGCATGCGTGCGTAAATAATGTAAAAGTTTAAAAAATCTTGGCCAAATTTTAGCTCGTTTGACGAGAGGTGCTATTAGTTCGAGTATAGTAAAATTGTGTTCATTATATTCAGGCGAAATCCGAGATGAACATCCTGGGCATATATAACGAGTGTTTTTGAATTTTTCATTGATCAAACTTTCAAGGATTATGAAATCGAGATGTTCATTACGTCTATGTCAAAAATGTTTTCTTGAGCCTTTACGCCATTCAGGACCAATATACTTGATTAATGAGGGTTGAAAATTTTAATTTGCATGGATTTCCAAAACTAACATGACCAGTCGTTACTGTAAATGTAAAGCAAACACATACACAGGCGCACGCGCGCATACACACACACACACACACACATACACACACTTAATTTTAAAGAGCGTTTTTCTTCCCAAAAATATTTGAGATAGAGACACCAAAGATGTTTTCTTTAATAGAAAGTAAAGAACATGTTGTGTTCTTTAATGACACATAGTTGTGAATTGTTCCATTGTGTTGTTTAACAGTTCTAACAAAAAATGGTTACCTTTAGTGAAAGATAAGTTTTCCCTATTTTTCTTGTATCGTGCAATAGTTATTATGCGGACAAAAGTATTGAAAATTGAATCCCAGTTTTTTAACAGGCGTTGCACACTAAGCACATTGCAAAAGTCCTTTATGTAGAGCTGCTTACGTCTCAATTTCAGTGAAATATTTTTGGATCGGACGCAAAACGCATTGAGTCAATCTTGCAATCTTGCTCAAACGTCTTAAAAGCAAAGATTGTAAAATATAACTTTGAAGCTTAAATGATAAAGGTCTCTATTTTTTAATTACTGAAGGACAATGGAAAAATGATGTTAGGTCCATGTCAAGACAATTGCACTTATATCAAGGCGGTGAGTTTTAGGATAGTAGATGAAACCTGTTGTGAAACCAATTTAACAAAAAGCTGTCCATCTCGTTTTGATTAAGATTTTTTGAACGTCTTTACAATTACAGGTTAACAAGATCTGATTTCAAAATAAAAACATTTGTTTGTTTGTCTTTTTGACGATATTGAGTATTTCGAGTTGAATCAAAAACACCTTATGGTAAATTCAAAATGTATAAAATTAAAAGGACTTGCTCCCCTTAGAACAAGGTTAGAAAAATACGATTTCAATATTGTAACCTCAATTTATAATTTTTTGTTTCAGGACTGAAGACGGAAATAAAGTTATCTTTTAAACCTTTTTCAAACATCTAAAAAATACGCCGAACTAGGCCCTAGTTTCTCAATTATTGCTTAAAGCTGCATTAAGTTTTCCAAAGAAAAAATTAAAACGGTACAAATCTAACTAATGATGTTCCTAATGAACAATGTTACATTTAGTTCAACGATAAAAGCTCGAATAAATGCAGAAATTACAGTATTTACCCAGCGAGATGCAGCATTTAGGAACTAATATTAGAACAAGGTTACGTCATCAAAATCCTGGTCATTTAAACACAACTTTCAAAACGGTGAAATACGAGAAATTAAACACAGAACTTCGTTGAATTTGTCATTTGTGACTTATTAAGGGATACATAACACCATTTCAAATACATCTGGATATTAATGAAAGACAATTAATGCAATCTGTCATTTTTCACTTTCGATTCTAGGCTTTTCCGTACATCCGTGCGCATGCTTCAAAAGCTCATAATTACCAACCTGACCAACCGGACGGAGGATTCCGTTTATTTACAGCTAAAAGAAATGAAATTTTAGAAAATGAATGTCACGGATCGTGGTTAGAAGATATCTATTTTTAAAAAAATATATTTTTAGAAAATCAAAAAAAATTTGAGAAAATTAATAACCTTAATCCAGCTTAAAGTTAGATCTTAAATAATAATTTAAGTTAAGAAAATAAATAGTTACGGTTGTCAAAATGGAGTCTGAATTTGGAGAATATTTGAATAAATAAACTTTTGTCACACTTTATTAAAAAGGAAACTTTTTTTTCAAAAATCTAATCAAATACGCAGCGTCATACTTTTATTAAACTGTATTGAATTGTAATCATGCGGTAACAAACATGCAAAAATATATGAGTTATTTTAACTCATTTAATGTATTGATTTTTGTTCATTACTCTTCTGTTTCTCTTTGGATAATACCAGCCATAACGTCTTATTTAAAAAAAAAAACTCTTAATTAAACACATTTGATAATTTTTTCAGAAGAGTAAATTTCAAAACAAATATTTAACCATAGAACAGCATAGCTATGGCAGTTATTGGATTATAAATGACATAGCTTTGCCCGGCAAACTGAATAACGCGCACTAGCGCTTATGATTGGTTTGCCTGGCAAAGCTATGACATTTATAATCCAATAACCGCCATAGCTATGCTTTTCAAATGTTATATTTACATTATATTTATTATTAATTTTTTTGAATTTTTGTCACATCAATTTGAATTTTCCCGCCTTCAACGAGAAGCGGGGTCAATTATTGGAACAGCGTAACAATGTAAAAAAATACAGTACAACATGAAAAAACACGGAACTCACAAAAATATGAAATATTTTATTAACCATCACATCGTTTTGCACATTCTATATAAAACATCAATCAAGTCACTTTCATAATTTTACGAAATTATTTTAAAAAAAAACGAATTTCCTAAGGCGGATGACGAACAAAAGAACAAGTTATCGAAAAATTGACTCGAAAATGATGTCTCTCTCTCTCGCTGTCATTTTTGGAAATTTAAAAGTGCAGTGCGAGAAATTGGAATCTACGAAGAAACCAGAAGTGAATTAAATGGATGACGGAAATGTAATTTGCTTTGGAAAGTCATAGTTTCTGTCATTATTATTCGTAGAACTTGTGGAACTGACCACATGATGCGAACCGAATTGTGACCCATTTAGGCGCGGTACAACAGCTGATTCAGTGTTTAAATTTTTTGCAGGGTGAGTTAATTCTGACAATTAGTTACTATGACATTTTTTTCTGTTGTGTTGAGACAGTTCTGTTGTAAGATTGGGGGAAACTTCTCATTTATGGTTGGACATAAACAAATTTGTGCCGAGCTTCGTACCCCAGGTCACTGATGCTGAATGGCCGTCACCCGCAAACAGCGAGGAGTGTATTTAGTTTCAACTTTTGCAGCATGACATACGTCGGATAAAAACGGGCAAATGTGCGTTTTAAAAGTGGTTTGAAAATGAACCATATATCAGACTCTTCAGGACCAGTCATGGCTTTTTATTATATTGATTGAACAAACTTTGGGATTTTTTTCAGTTTTATCGGAGCACTGGAAACAGCGGTTTAACATTTTTACAGGACAGTCGACCGTCTCAGTTGCATATATATTCTTTTTTAACATCTGCTATTTTCGTCTGTATGAGATATCTCCCCTCTGAAAATTTTTTGGTTGTATTTCGTGTTTTTAAGTTATATATTCTCCAGACTCGTCAATGTGAAACTCAATTATGATTGTGCTTTTAACTGGTGGTAAAATTCCATAGCTTGATAAATAAAATTTATAGAACAGATGGTACCATACACTTTTTCAGTTTTATGGGAGAAATTAGGGTACTCTTTAGATGATTGGAAATTTTTCGTTGTGTATTTAATTCAATGTATATTCTAAAATTAATAAATATTTTTTCTCGAGCTGTGTTGTTGTTTTTGTTATGAAACTTCTTAAGAAATAGTCCAGAGAGTGAAATATTTATACGCATAGTCTAATGATCATGTGATCAATGTCAGGTATTGTACCGTACTTGCCACATGTCTCAAACATGTTTATATAGTAAAGTTGCAAAGCAAATGCAAATATTTTCATATAACAGATATTCAAAATTAAAACAAATTATTTAACATAGGAATAATGTTTTAAATAAATGAAAAATCCATAATTATATTATTTTATATTTATATTTAGAATTATATATACACAGAACATTTACTCTTTAATTGCTATACATTACACTCCGGTTTTTAATGTTATATAGATTAATGACATGTCAAAGGAAGTTTATTTAAATATGATAAGAGGGATAATTGATATAAACATTTAAGGTATATGTTGGTACCCATGAAGTGGTTCGAGCAGAAATTAAGTTTTCTAAAAGACTTTTTAATCGTGTTTTGTATCGTATCGCTTATCGTTTGTACGCATTAAAGCAAATATATCTTAAACAAAATTACAACTGCACGTGTAACATTATGAAAAGAAACATTATAATCGTTTAAACTCCGAGTTTAATTTTATTTCTCACTGAGGTTTATCACTTTTGTTATTTTTTATTTTTGTTTTTGATATGTCGTTTAAGTCTTTTCCTATTTTATAATTATGTTATGTTAGCTACATTTTTTCTATTTATAATCTAGATTCTGACGCCGAGAATACCAGATTTTTCGATACGCAAAGACGACAACCAGGAGCTGCATTAGACAACAGCTGTACCAAACAGAACGGACCAAATAAGGAATACATTAAACTTCTTAATTAGTATTTTTGTTTTGTTTCTTTAGTCACTGAAATCGTTGTCCTATAGGAGCCAAAGCAAAGCATCGGAATAAAGACATTATTGACAAGGAATTTGATACTATAACCGACATTTCTAGCTGAAAAACGTACGTGCTTGAATTGCGGGCTAGCTTTACTCTTGTTTATATCGAAATAAAAAAAAATAAAATTAATTAATTTCGAATGACAATTTTCATTTATTCACAGAAATCAAACAATTACTCCTATTTTTTGCATTTTCCAGAATATACGAAACTTTATGCTAAATTCGATTACTTTTGTAGGTCTTTGTGGCATATAAAATTTCATTGCATTTAAGATCTAAACCATGACGCCATAGCTACATATGTGAATCACGTTTTTAGGTTCAAGTAAGTTGATACAAAATAATAAAAATATTGAATTAAAATCCATTAGTCCATCCGCCCAATACATGGAATGCTTGTAAATAGCATTTACAAATCATCTTTATATAAACTTTCGAACAGACTTTTTAATATTGTACTGTTTGCTAAAAAAAAAAAGAAAAAAAAGAAAAAGTTTTTCCCCTTTAAAAGCAAATTGATAGCTGGATTTTGATTATTTGAATAATCATCTATTTATCCATTTTCGACCCCCTACTGTTACTGATAAGGAATATATTTCCGAAATATGCACATTTGGCATATCAAAAGTAAACAGAAATTAATGTTAAATATTTTGTTTGTATAAATTGAAGTTTACGAAATTCAAGAGGCAACCGTATTTGCAATTTTATTTCACGTGAAATTATAAGTCTAAGATCTCGATGAATAGTCACATATTTAGATATAGTGGCATATCAAAAACGAAATGCCTAATAAATATACTTTTCCTAATATCATAAAATGTTTACTTTATTTGATTAAAGACTCTGTGTGCCATTTTCCACCAATTCTGATCAAGACTTGGCAATTCGACGGAAATTTTGCAAAATCAGATTTACAACGGACAAAATGTCTTTAACATTCAAGGATGAAAGATCACTGGAAATTTTCCTGTGAAAGGATCGATAAAGATGGAGAAAATTATAACATTTTAATGATGTAATTTGTTTGTATTTCTTATATATATCATAATATAAAAATAAGTTTTTTATTCTAAAAATTTGCCTCTGCGACAGCTAATGCAGCTGACTACACAAAACAAGGCAGTCGTCTGTACTTGGATGTGGTTATGGTACTAGAAGACGACCCCTAAACATAAACTTTTTTACAACCAGTAGACCATGAACACGCAAATATTGGCCTAATTTTTTTTTATTTAAAACTAGGGTTTGTTTCCTCATGTAGAGCATTTCTTGGCTGATTTGGTTTCATGTAATTTGGAACTTTGAATTCATTAATTTTCAGCTGTTTTTCATATAATTTTTTATCTGTCGGGTTTTTCGGTCCCTGGTGTCGCTGATGGGGGTGGTTTTCCGCGGTGTGCGCGTCTGGCACATTGACGTTTGATGTGTGTTTGTGTTATATTTTCATTTGCCTTGTGAAATTCCCATAGCTGCAAGCTTGAGAGCCGTTGTAATTATTACTGACAATGAATGCCAAAAAATTTTGTCACTCCGTGTATGAATACATATAAAATGCAATACACAATCCGGAACTACATTATCGTAGGTAAACAAACATGACTGTCATGTCACATTTGTTTACATTCGAGATGAGACTGAAAAACACATTTACGAGATATTACAAAGTAAAATCAAAGAAACTGATAAAATAATATTTTGATAACATAAATAGGCATCTGACTGATATTCACCGTAATATTGACATTGTGAGAGACAGAGTGGTGTTTTTGATGGCCTGTTGAAAGAACAGACAACAACAAATCAGTCAAAACTATCAAACCACAAAAAAAATTTGAACAATCGTATCTTTAAAAAATTCTTCCTACCTTGACAAAGCTGCTATATACCCTATTATTTTGAGACAATGTGTAATGGTACAACTTGTCAATCAATTTTGTGTCTCGCGGGATGTAAATTTCAAGTGATGTAAATTTCAAATGGAATTAGATTCACGCATGTATGCCACATCCAGTGAAAATTGTCCGTTTCACATGCTGTGTTTGTTGATAGGAAAAACTGAAAAATCATCTACATGCTTTTAATAAATTTACAAGGAATACAATAGGAACTCCTCAAAAGTACAATAATGGTTTAAGTACTACACAACTCCTTGCTAACCTTAAAACGGCAATTTTCTAAACTTTGAGAGATATTAGCACCACACCAGGCGTAAAGAATAAGTATACTTCTCACTGCTTTGCTGTCTACATTTGAATGATACCGATTATGAAGCTCGGCACATTATGTAAGAGTGAATCTCAACCTAACAATGTGAACATTCCAGAAAAAATCTCTCGGTAAATCCCTGTCTACTTACATATCACAGATTCGAAACCCACATACTTGGCCATTGAAAATTATCCTCAGCTACAGTACCCCCCTTCCCGTTTCAGATTCACAAATTTCACTTCCGACATTTAGCCAGCAATCTTTTACTCCAAACGTCTTTGCAAATTGAAATTGGGCCACGCAGGTGCACCTGATTTTCGACTGAAATATAGTCCACAAATAACAACGCATTTATCGTTGATATTCATTTTTTATACATATTATTTATATCCAATATTCTAAAAAAAATCATTATGTTAATGAAAACTCGAGAAAATACCATCAAAATACCTGATAACACTATAATTTTTAAAACCAAAACTCCCCATTGTTACCCCAGATTAAAAATATTGCGGATTAATAATGTGTCGTTATCGGTCTTAAATTCAGCTGTTGCGTCTACTGGACTCCCCCGATGTGCATGTGTTATAGATGGGAATTTTTTTTTTCTTAAAATAAATGAAGAATTTTTTTTAAAAATATTTAACGAAAATATAACAATTGAACTGTTTTAAAATGGTATTCATTGTCAGTATGAAGGCAACAACTTTGCAAACAAACTTGTCATAACGCGCTAATGCGCGTTATTCCGTTTGCTTGCAAAGTTGTTGCCTTCATATTGACAATGAATACCATTTTAAAACAGTTCAATTGTTAAATATATTTATTCTCCTAATCGGGTACCGTGCTGGTAGAATAAAACTCCCCAAGGGTATCCATAACCCAATAGGCATTGTGTCTTTTACCTTGTGCTGTCAGAAAATGTACCATTAAGCAAAATTTTCAGCCGCCTCATTTTTGAAATTTATTTAAAACAAGGGTTTTTTTCTTAATGTACAGCAATCCTTGGCTGGATTTGGATTAAAGTAATTTTGAATTCATTAATTAACAGCTGTTTGGCATATATTTTTATCTGTTGGGATTTTCGACCCCTGATGTCGCTGATGGGATAAGTTTCAGGGGTGGGCGCGTCTGGCGCATTCAAGTTTGATGGGTGTTTGTGTTATTTATTTATAAAACAGTAAACGTAAAAAAGTTATCTATAAAATACCGACAACGTTATGAATATTATTATAATTCTAAGGGTATTTGTTTTTTTTTCTAAAAATAAAACACAAACATACCAGTCCATGTCAACATCACCCCCACAAAAAAAAAAGGAAAAAGAAAAACAAAACAATAAATAAATAAATAAATAAATAAATAAATAAATAAAAAACAAAGTAAAAACTTCGAAACCTTGGAAATGTAATTATACACGTGAACTTCCTTAAAGGAGTAAGGCAAAACGGCATCTATATATCTGTATATGAAGTTGAATGAGTTGGTGGGTCTTCTGTCCGTATTTGACAAGGTTCTGTAAAATTATGTTTCATGTGAATAAAAAAAATCAGCAATCAAAGGTAACAATATTGGCCATTGATTAACCGATTTTTTCTTTCTTTTCTTTTCTTTTTCTTTTTTTTTTTTTTTTTTTTTTGAAAATTATATTGCCAAACACAACAAATACATTGGCTAGCAAAATCTCTAAAACACTTTGTTGATGGTATCTTCAGTATATTTTTGTTTGCAGTCTGTATGGTGTTTTATAAAATAACAGATACTCTGTAGTGCTAGATATATATATCTGGGTTTACCGTTTTTGTAAAAGAATAACAAATGAATGACTTATTCCAGACGTTCTTTTAATTTAGAATTACAGATAGTGGTGTAATGTGAAGACAAATAAAAAATTATATACTTTTTACCGAAGATAAAAGTATTTGAAACAAGATGTTTAACTAGGTTTTTAAAATTCTTGCAAAACTACATTTTGTTAATTCAAATAAACATTTTCTGAATAAGTCAGAGGAATCAGCTATATATCCTAACATAGAATAAAATTCAAACGCAAAGCAGAAAAAAAAACTTGAATTTGTTATTTTGAATATAAGCAAAAACACTTTTAGCTGGAGAATGACATACAATACCATTATAAAATCAAACACTAACGCAACAACATAAATTTACTACAGGCCTACCTAACTCGACCTTCAAAAATTACTTCATTAGGTCAGTGAGTAACAGTACTTATCATTTAATTGATTTGTAAGTAGTAATATCTAAAATGCTTATAAAATTTAAATTAAACAGGAGATTTATTACATTTTAAACATTCCAGACAATACATCAGACAAATAAGCCATAAAACAATTAATCAGTATTGTTCAATTTATGCTTATTCTTTTTTTTTTCTTTTCTTTTTTTTTCATTGTCCAGTTTGTATGTTTTATCATTCTCTTGTATTTTTTTGTGTTTTTGGTTGCGTGAAGCAATGCCATGGTCTTTTATTTAACTTTGCTACTAGTAAAAATAATATTTAATTTTAAATTAATTTGTTGTTTTTCTTATGTATCAGAAGTATCTTATATATATTACAAACTGCAATTACAAATTACGCTACGGAACTGCTTTTCAGGCAACCTAGAAAAAATGGTTGTCTTATAAACAAAGCTAGAAGTATTATATAACAGGCATAAGAAAGACTTAAGAGAAAAATATTGACTGAGCAACATCCTATAAAGCTTTATTTTGTGTCTACCATACGTCTTATTAATCATATTACGTTTTGAAATGAACTTTCAAAGAGAATAAAGTTATATATATTGTTATTTTCAACTTTGTTAATTTTGTTTTGTCAACATCAAACGAATTTCATGTTTTAATCTCAGTATAATTTTGTTAAATATTAATATCAAACTATGTCGATGAACTTTCCGCATAAGAATTTCAAATACATACATATTTTTTTTCTTCTTGACCGCTTATGACTCCCAGAAAAAGCGGGTTGTTGTGTTTAAATACTACACCAAACGGTTCACAGATGTTAGTAAAGCGCATGAATTGTAAGTAGCAAGTAAATATGGGTAGAAAAACTAAAACTAAACAACGAAAAAGTGAAGTATTATACAGCAGATAAAACACCATAGTTTAGACTTTCAACGGACAAGGATATAAAATATAAAAAGGTTCTTAAAGTTGTTGTACACCTACTTGTTATAAGGCAATAACTAAGGTGAGTTCACGATAAGAACTAATTGTTAACAAACTGCGGTAAATATATTCGTAGCTAACAAACATGCCAGTTATTTTTTAAACAGCGAAAAAAAAACTGAAAACAGCAAAATTTCAGCAAAATGACTGTACAACGATTTTTCTTAAATGCCTCGATTGCTCAGTAGTAGAACGTCTACCACGGAAGCGGGAGGTAGTGGATTCAAACATCAGCCACGTCATATACAGAGAGCCCTCTTTAGAACGACCGTCGTAACAACGACATTCACACCTACCGACAAAAATTTTGAGGGAACAAAACAACGGAATATACACCTTCCGACATCGACAGGTAATTTTGGGTACAACGGTACAATTTACCTATAAAAACATTTCGTTACAACGACACCATTTCAATGACAAATTTAACGACCAAGTTCATTTAACTGTGAAAAAAGAGTGCTGAAGTGTACAAGATGATTACCTGTGAATCGGTCAATTAACATCGTCACACACCTGTGTCGTTAAGTGATTAAAGATCATGTTTGTTTTATTATTATTACATAACTTGGCATTTAATAAAATGTCAAGAAGATTATATAGAACTGAATAGGTGATCGGCAGTCGGCAAATCATTTCATGAATATAAGAAACCATTGATGCTATAAAAATAAAAAAATAAAACAACTGTTTGAGTAGTTTATTTTGAGATTTTTTAGTAAATAATAATTTGTAAAATTAAGAGTTTTCACATTCAAAATCTATTCTCAATCTGTTAACATGTCGCAACCACCTGCTAAACAACGTCGTACACAACTGACGATTTCGGAGAAAAAAGAAATTCTTACTTTTAAATATTCGCATCCAAAATCAACTCAAGATGAAATTGCCACTCACTTTTTCCAAGATATGAGACAAATTGGTTGGACGATCTACAATTAGTGACATTATCAGAGCTAAATTCAAATTGTTAAATACGAATGATTCAAATGTAATTCGTCAACGTGCCGGTAAACATGAGAAACTTGAGGAAGCATTGTACATGTGGTTTTCTGATGTCCGCGCCGATGACCGAAATGCATTTATTACTGATCAGATGTTAATAGAAAAAGCCAAAGTGTTCGGTCAAGATTTAAACGTGGACAATGACTTTTCTTATTCATCGGGATGGCTGTATAAATTTAAACGACGACATAATATATCTCAATTCATCGCACATGGAGAATCCGGAAGTGCAAATATGACTGTTGTTACTGAGGGCCGTACTCATTTGTAAGGGGTGTTGTCCGATTATGATAAAAAGGATATTTATAATTTTTATGAAACCAGGTTATTTTATAGACTTCAGCCGAATTCTACATTGGCAACCGGGCCTGTTTGTGGTCAGAAGCGTGTAAAAGATAGAATTACAGTTGCTTTGTGTACCGATGGAAGTGACAAGCTTAAACCTATTGTTATTACAAAATCGGCTCGTCCAAGATGTTTCGAAAAAACGTACGATCCAAATGTGTATGTGAAATATTACAACAATAAAAAAAGCCTGGATGACTTTTGCGGTGTTTCAGGACTGGTTATGTTCATTTAATCGTAAAATGCAGCTTGAAAGACGACATGTGATTTTATTAGTAGACAATGCAGCTAGCCATTCTGCTGATGGATTGTTTTTATCAAATGTAACTGTGAAATTTTTGCCACCTAACACAACTGCTCATATTCAGCCCATGGATGCTGGCATTATTCAGAACTTCAAAGTTAACTACAAACGTCGCTTGGTGAAATATTTTCTCGAGTGTATTGAACAGAAAGTAGAACAAACTGTGTCTGTGCGTCTAGCAACAACATTTATGAAGGAAGCATGGAATGATGTTAACCAATCGACAATTGAGAATTGTTGGAGGCACACTTCAATTCTGCCACAAGATGATGATACCGACTTCGACCCAGAGGATGACGTGCCACTCAGAGACTTACAATGTTTAACGAGACAATTGCCAACTGAAAATCTTATGGATGTTAATGATTATGTCACTGCCAATTCAAATATTCAGCACATGGACACACTGACCGACAACGCTATAGTGGATATATTGTTAGTGACTCTAATTATGAATGCAACAGTGATAGTGACAATAGTGATGATGAGACATTATTTACAAGTCATGCTGTCGCAAAACAGGGACAATATTATTAGATACTTCTAACAGTATCCAACACTTGGGAGTGGTCATCTAGAACATCTATGGAAAGCCATGATAGACTTGGAAACATTTGCCAGTTCCAAACAAACCAAGGACTTTTTCAAGCTTGTTATTATTGATTATAATGCTCACTTTTGATTTTGATTAACTTTATTATACAAATGTACATTGTGAAATACATTCAGACTTATAGTGCATATGGAAAGTTATCTCTGGTGCTTTTCTCATAATTTAAGTTAATGTCTCTTACTGCTTGTTACTGCTTGCACTTTGGATAATGATTTGATAATGTGTGTTTACAAAATGAATACAGTAAATTTTTGGATCAATCAAAAAATTTAATAATTTACATTAAGACTTCCAACACATATGAATTATTATCTCCAATCTAGTGCCTTTACCATTATAATATTTTAGTGCTTCAAACTTTGTATAATAACGTATAATAATTTGTTATGTATGTTTATATTGTGAACTTGATACATGTTGTATAAATATTTAAGAGAATAAAATATTTGCTATTGCACTTATTTTTTTATTTGATAATAACCAGTATGGCTCGATGAAATGTGGTCTAATAATAATATTCTAGTCAAGAATATTTCACTTATGTTGAGATTCTGAAATCAACACATTAAGAATATTTCATTTATAGAAGGATAAGAATTTTCAAATGTAGTGTGTTTAAGTTCCGGTCAAAATAATTGGAGTTAAATAAAGGATTTAGTTTTGTTTAACAATTATTTCTTAACTTAAATTTCTTTAATTAACTTATTCAAATTTGACTTAATAGTATAATAAAAAATTAACATTTAAGTTAAATATAATATTAATTTTTAAGTACATTTGTTAAAACAAGTAAAAAAAGCATGGGTTAAGTAGAGGACTATATTATTTAATAATCATTGTGAAACAAAATCATAATCTGTCAAGGGGATAACGACAAAATCACCTGGGAACAAACTTGGTTGTTATAAAGAGGGTTGACT
This sequence comes from Tegillarca granosa, assembly GCA_029721355.1. NCBI lineage: Eukaryota > Metazoa > Mollusca > Bivalvia > Arcoida > Arcidae > Tegillarca > Tegillarca granosa. Next base: position 10,041,863 of record CM056609.1, read on the forward strand.
GTATATTGAACAAAATACATGATTTATTAAATTTTGCTGTGCCATATGTACACATTTCAATTGCAGAAATTCATTCCTTATAAGTGACACTACGGGCCGAAAAAGTTGATAGGTATAAAAAAAAAATCCAAAACATTTCAAAATTAATGAATCATTAGTTTCAAAATTATATGAATACAAATCCAGCTAAGGAATGTCTTACATGATGGAACAAACCTTAGTTTAGAATGAATTTTAAAAATTGGGATGACTGAATATTTTGTCTCAAGTTAGCTTTTCCGACAGCGCAAAGTACTGCCTTCTTAGTTATGGATACCCTCGAGGAAGCGACTACCGCTCATCACAGGTAGTAAATATGAAACAAAAATACGTTTTAAGATTATCTGTGCCGTATGTGCACATTTTGGCAATTCATTCCTCATCATTCTATGTTCCTCGTGGCCGAAAAGGTGATAGATAAGTAAATGAATTTGAGATATTGCTCTTTGCCTAATTCTCGTTATTAGGAGGACAAAGTATCAACTTGTTCACCCAGAGACAGGATAATGTGATTTTGGTAGTGGTATGCTTATGTACAACATACTAACTCGGTAGAGAGCGACTATGATACAACTATGTTACTTCTTCATATCCAGCAGTTTATTATAGGGTGGATTTTAAAGACACATCATAGAGATAAATAACAAAAATAACTGTTTAATTTTGATGTGCCATATGTACACATTTCGGAAAAACATTCCTCATCAGTGATCTGATAAAATCTTTCTTTTAACTTTTATAATACCACTTTATCTGTAATGCTATAAGGTATCTTGTTACATCTGTAGATTGAAAGACACTGCTACATTAAAGACCTTTTTGCTCGCTAGATGTGCAAACAGGCGCTAAAAATCTTATTTTATCGGTAAATCCCATGTTAAAACAAAAAAATGGATATATTTTCAAATTTTAAATAGTAAGAAAAAGAAATTTTTCCTTAGTTTTCATGTCAATAATAATGATAATAATAATATAATAAAATATAACTTTTGGACAAAATTATAAAATTAAAATTGACGACCAGAATAGTCTATTTAAAACATGTTTATTGATAACTTACAGCATTTGATTTTATTAGATTTTAGTGTTCACTTTTCCTTGGGCATACATTTAGCTGTGATATTTTTAAAATGTATATACAAATCTATAAAATTATTATTATTATTATTATTATCTCGTTTTTTCAAATGGTCTTATTCTAAAATCCATATTATTTCATTTTAAACAATTATAATATATTTCGCGTAAAATAATTGGAGATGGAATATCTTGGCTTTTTAAGTACCCCAGCAATAATTAGCCATCGGATCGTTGAAAAGAACAATGTTACAAACTTTGTGGGAACATCTTTCAATTATCGAGGAAATGTGATGTCGCAAGAATACTTAAAACGTTTTCTACATCTCGGTCATTTTATTTCAAGTGTCAATAAACATTGCACAAAAGATCATAGGCGATTTGGTTTTTATATACATGCATTGATGTTTAGCCTGTGCCACTGTCATGTGCTGATTTTGAATTTTTGTTGAAATAATGAAAAAAAAAAAAAAAAAAAAAAAAAAAAAAAAAAAAAAAAAAAAAACATTAGAAAAACGTGTGTTGCGATAATTGGAAAATCCATATTTGATTGGTTGTTTTGAATGCCGAGTGCTTGCCGAAAGAACAGTCACTACCTATTTTGAGGTCTAGGTCGAATACGACTTTCCACATATGAAGCGAACACTCTATCAACCAGCTTACGTATTTATTGTGATATACAAAGTTTCTAAGGTTGAATTTGATTGTTAAAAAAATCTACAAAGCGGTTTTGTTTTTCACTTCTCCATACTTCTGTGTCTATTTATCTTTGTAATAATGGTGATTTTATTAAAATTGATAAAGTACAAAATTCAAAATTATCGAAGCAGTTCGTAATCATGACACCTGTTTCGCTTTGCATTGCGCACCTTGATTGCAATTAAATTAATTATTTCATGACGTCACAATGATGACTCCAACACGTCATTTTATTGACGTCATCGGCATCGCTTTCAAATCGCCGTGGCATTCAGAGGCGGGTATGTCGAAAAATTCCGTGACACTCAAAGGGTTAATAGAAATTCAAAATCAACGCATGACACCACAGTAAGTTCCATTATATTCATCCGGTTGTCTGTCCAGTCCCATTTGATATTTAATTCATTTTAAAATGTATTTTGACAAGTTAAAACTACTCGCGTATTTTTTGTAATAGCTATGCAACTTATCGCAATTCTCCAGTCTGTCCAATCGACTTAATAAAAGTGAAAGATATCAATAATTTTCGTGTTATTGACAAGTTAACACTCGTCACGTATTTTTCAACAGCTATGCAACCAAATTCAGTCACAATTCTCTAGTAGGTCGGGACTCGACTCAATATGTTCATCAGATTCGTCCGTTTCTGGTTCGAATAAATCATGGCTATACTGACTCCAAATTCATCGCTTATAAGATTGTCTACAGCTTCCCCAAATACTGACGAACTATTTGACATAATTAGGTACATATGAGAGTCGTTACTTTCTTCTACGTACGTCAATATATCATCATTGTTACTACTGTCTATTATTTTGGACACTACTTCTAATACTGCAATAATATTGCAATACTGCAATACTACTGAAATACGATAAATAGATAAAATTGCATAAGATATTATTATTATTATTATTATTATTATTATTATTATCAATTTATTTTTAACCAGTAGTTCATGCTTCCTGTATTAAACTTACAAACACCAGAAGGATCCATTTCAATTTAGCCTATGGGACTTTTAATTCCATTATATCCATTCTTTTAAAAACAATTTAAAACGCTGGTCGCCAGTGAAAAGCTTAAATTTCCACAGACATTAACTGGTCCAGTTTATTATGTATGTTTAATTTATATTTACAATAGCACCCACTTTCCGCCCATGAAAGCTATTTCTCAACATTATCGAAAATTTGCTTCATACGGCTATGAAAACGTATGTTTGACCTTTTTGAACTGATCCAACAGTACCGCGTAATCACCAATACATTACGTCACAGACCCTTACACGACAAGTAAGTTCCCACACTTCTGGTGTATTTTCTAATTCTTCTTTTTCAAACTATACTTTTAATTTAACTATGCAAATGTAGCTGTTAAATATTGTCAAAATTTAATCGTTTAATTCTGTCATTAAAACAACTGTATTCCATTTAACGGATTAGTTTTTTTTTTTACATCAATGGAAGTAGGCGGGGTCACCTGTCATCCCACTTATCAATGACGTCATCCCACTCATCAATGACGTCATCCTTTATGGCGATGCGATAGACGGGTTCCACGATGCACTCAAACAAATGGAGGTAGTAAATTAACAAAAATGAAATGCAGTAATAGTTTTAAGTCTACATAGCAGATAAGATGTAAGAAATTAATTGTAAATATAAGAAATGACATTGTTTTTGGGGCACTTCATGCTAGTATGAAACCGGGTGTTCCTGGTACAAATTTTACATGAAGAGCTTCGCTCTTCATCCAATTTGTACCCGGAACACCCGGTTTCATACTAGAATGAAGTGCCCCCAAAACAATGTCATTTCTTATGTGAAAAGTGTTCTTGTTTTAAATGCAAATCATTATTGGTTGTTTCTGTTATAGCTTTCATTTGGATGATGTAAAAAAGACACCGTTCAAATCGGTAAACTACAATAACTACAGAATTAAAAAAAAACAAGACTAGGAACATGCAAATTTAAATGGAAAAAACTGTAACACAGAACTCAGTTTTACCAGTGAGAAGTGTTCCATTTTCGAGTAAGCTTTTTACATAGGTCAATACTGCAGAAGAAGTTGTAACAAAAAACGTGGTACCCTTGATTGAAGAGATTACAACTTTTGATAAGCTTTAAGACAACATTTGTCCCTTGCAATTGTCTGGGAGTATTGGGCTCGAATTCCTTTCCTCTGTATATATGCATTTGCAAAATGTAACCAGAAATCGCCTCTGTTAAAATCCAAAACTTTATTCCAAATTTGCCATTTTAGATGAAATGTACTGTGTCATGACGCTTTTTTCTTTACATTCAGCGAGTGTTTCCCGTTTTGTCTGACGAAATATGGAAATCTAGTGTGGATGTAATCGAGGAGAGGTTTAAATCGAGCGGCTGGGTCATATCCTGCATTTTAAAATGAATTTTTTCACAATTTATTTCATCATTATTACAAAATTATTATTATTATTATTATTATTATTATTATTATTATTATTATTTAGAGACTTTAGAAAACAAAATAATTTGTTTTCAACCATTCATAAAAATTCAGAAAAACGTTCTGTATAGTTAACTCAAGATATGTCAATATACATGTACATGTACATAAATGTGTTGTGAACACTGATGTTCTTTTAACACTTGTAGCACACGGCATTTCCAAGCGTTTGGATCTGATAACCTAAAGGACATTAAAATAAACCTAATAAAACAATAAACTTGCATGTAAAATCGTCGTTATAACAACGCAACACTTTACAAAGAAAGACATTACAATATTTTTCAAGGACGTCACTTTGGACGTTCCATTCATATTTCTAAGATTTGAATCAATCACACACACACACACACACACACACACACACACACACACACACATATATATATATATATTGATAATAATAATAATAACAATAATAATTCAATTACCTCTCTATTTGCAACTCTTTATAATAAGTGACATGTAAAAATTTAAGAATGTTTTGAAATTTATTTCTTAACATTATTCTCCTAAACCATGATGTTTCTTGACTTGAGTTTTTGGACCAGTGCTCTGCCAATGACGCTTTCTTGATTAAACCAATGTTAAAAACGATAGCCAGAATTTTTTTCAACTCACAGATGCTAAGATTTTCCTTTACTAAATCTGGCAAATCTTAAAACTTAATAAATTTTTTTAATGGAATTAACCGTTGTACCACGTGATAATTCATAGCGTTTGTGCGGTACAATAATTCTACTGACAACGGAATCGCATAGAGTTACGTTTTGCGTAATAACGACGTTTTTTCAGGAATATTTGACGTAGACGTTATCCATTTCTTTCCGCACAAATGTTAAAAGGTATTGATCACGTGGTATGCTGGCGAATTCCATTGTGAGATATTTAGAAATGAAATGTATCATTTTATATATCACTTCAAGCTTTGAACATCTGTATTTTGTTTTATCACAAATGTTTATATGTAACTCAGAAATAGATTGGAAAAATTTACTAAAATTAGGCTAAGGAAAATCTTAGTTAAGAAATGATTGTGAAACCGGGGCTTGGATTGTTTAAAAATTTAATTATTTAAGGAATGATTGTAATTTTTTTTCGGTCTATTTTTCATGTTTTATGTGTTGCAATGTAAACAAATCTGTGTACATATGTATACAATGTTTACAAAAAGTAGTTCCGACTTCACAACCGCAGGCAAATCACTTGACGTTATGCAAAAATAACCGAACAAATTATATCCTTATTATCCAGTCCAATTGCTTAATGTTATTGAAATAAAATTATTTTAAAATGTGCTTGTTTTTCTCGAATATTAAACGGATAATAAGTGAGATGATTGGTACTATAGTACTATAACCTCACCATTACACTCTTACTTCTTTATTGTCTTTATTTAAATGATTATTTAAACCTAAAGTGATTGATAAAAAAAGCTGAATTATAATGTCTTACGCAAACTGGAACTGCAATCTTTTTATAGTACGTGTTTCTATAATATCAGAAATATTTTAAACGGTTATATTTCCACATCCTGCGAAGTTATGAAGTGCATTGTTATCTACATAAAAATAATCAGTGTTTCACTTTTTGAAAGATAACACAGATTAAAACTGAAACCGGCGTGTTATATTAAATACTTTTTGGTTTCTGAATGTTTTATTTTCAAACCTGAGTAAATCCGAATTTAAAATGTAATAAAAAATGATTTTAATGATTTTATATTGATTTAGAATAAGTCTTCACTTTGCACAAGGTATGTCATAAAATATATAAAGAGGTTTATAAACAAAATTATCTTTCCTCTAGACAATACATGTATAGGCAAGACATTTGTAAAGATAACCTTTGGACACAAAACACTGATTTGACCGAATATTGATTTCGACTCCGAGAAAAAAACGTCTTTCTCTTTATCGGAATTATGTGACATATTTATATTTTCGGTTCTCATTTGTATCAAGACTATAAATTTTCAAAACATATCATGAAATCAACATGTATAATATCTGCACATTGAAAAGGTGGAAAATTTCGTATTTTTGCAAAAAATGTCTTAAAAATTATTTGATCAGTAAGAGCAACGACGACAGAATAGTAAAGGTTTTTAATTATCAAACCCCAGACCAATGAAGCTTTGTACCCCTTCTCATAAGCTTTTTCTGGAACCTGTTTCAAGTTTTTTTTTCTTTTCCATGTAGAGACAACTTTGACTTTGAGTATGCTAGCAATTTTTGGGTCGACAAAACTACATACTAAGCTCTACGCAGGCATGAGCTTATTTTTAGTTTAATCCTTGAGAGTAAGAAGAAAATTTACATCGTCGCAATTAGCTAAATAATTGATTATTATGAAACGAAAAACAGTAAAGTAAATTATTTTCTTTAAAAAATTTTTATAAAACATTGTGTAATTGAAAAGTGTTCTGTAGAATCTGTGTGTAGTAATTATCGAGTAACCAAATGCTAATTCAACATTATTTTTTTATTTCCCGCTACGGCAGCCTGGTAAATAACTTAAATGAAAGGTTAAAATATTGATTGGGCTGACACTGGTTTAAAATCTACCGAGTACCTTCCCTTTAAACGTATATCTTGACCTCTATTTTTTACAAATAGATTATTTACCTTATCGTTGTGCACGCTATGACATAAACTTACGTAACATGTGTAAAAATTCCATATCATACATGTATATTGCGCATGTAACTACATCTGGATTTGCTAAAAATATACGTATATTGATTGAGTGACATTTAGTCCGAAAATCTGACGGTCTATCTCCAATCTCCAATCGTGCAGTAGACCGTCAGAACGGCAAGCGCCTGTTTTCTTGCATCTGTGCGGTGCCTCGAGGAACCGCATGCTATAATTGTAAAAGTTTTAATATAGAGCAGGTAACACCTATTTACCTTAATAATTATATGTTAAAACTCGACGTTGAAGCATATACAATAAAGTTCCTCATGTTTGTTTAAGTGTAACGAATCGATATTATTCCATCAAGCGTAGCAATCAATGAACTTTCAAAATGGCGGAATATAGTCTCGAAACCAAAGTTACTATGAGTTTGTTTTAAATTGTCATATCACGTGATTAATACATTAATTTATAGACAAACACGTGTGCGCTAATTGTATACATAAATCTCGGACGTGGACACAGTGATATTGACAGAATAAGATCCCCAGAATATGTAGTTATTTTTATAACATTAATTAAACATGTGTTATTCTAATAAAGTGTGCAATATATGGACTTTAATGTGTTTTATTCTTTTTAATGGGCAATTATGACCATGATCATCTGTTTCCCAATTGGGACAGAAATTGTCCATGCATACAGATACTCAGTAATTAGAATTAATGACATATCAATGATAACAATATGCTATTTCTGCCAATTCAAGTCTCATGTGTGTTTTGAAAAATACAAATCATATAATAATAATAATAATAATAATAATAATAATAATAATCATGGTGATGATATGATGATAATAAATAACAGTGATATGTAAAAATAAACTTTACAATTTAAATCTAAATTACTAATACATTACTTGATCAAGCATGAGAGGTGTAACAGTGTAGCACATGCTTTTTCCAAAACCAGTTGGCAAAACACAAAAAACATCTTTTCCTGCAATTAATTTCTGTACAACATTCTTTTGTTCCTCCTTTAAATCGGGAAGGTTATACTGATCTTTTATCCGTTCAAAAATCGCGATAAAATCGGGTTCCATTGTACTGGTCAGCTGTTTAAGACCGTCGGTTGTTTACATTGACGATATCAATGAATATATCACGTGATAAGTCAAATTTGCATAATTTTATAGTAACTTTGTTTCGAGATTATTTTTGTGACCTACTTCACTTCATTCAAAATGGCGGTGGGTTTAAATGGAAATAAGTGGTAACTGAAACAAATGGAGTAATTAAGTGTAGAAAATATTGGAATAGACGCCCGATATTTCGTATTATGGAAGATAAATGCTATGGGAATAAAATGTTGTGAAAATAATGGAGGATTATCACCTTAGGAGAGATATAAAACACCGTATGTCGTACTAGGGGTAAGATCGTCAAAATGAACGTTTTTCATATATACCCCGCTCGGTCTTTGATTTTTCCGCCAAGGCAAAAAAATTGAAAAGGATAAATCTAAAGACCGCAGAAATCTCGGTCTAAGTGACATTGCATTCTTTCCGCCCTGACTAACAAAAATGGCCGACATCTTCTTTCTTAATAATTTAGAGACTTTTGTTTCTGTATTTTAGGACCAGCCATAAAAAACCTACAGGTGAGAGCTTGTATATTTAATCTCAATATTTGTCTTGTTTTTATTTTATTGTAACGTTTAGATCTTTAACTCTTGTCTTGTAATTGTCCGACTTGTTTATGACCTAGTTTTTTACCCGGCATTTTCAGAAAATGAAATAACATTTTTAGTATTTGTTTTAAGTTAACAATGTCGTTTATTCGATTACGATTTGTCTACGTTTTGATTCGATTGTAAAAAGTAGCATAATTATTTTTTTATTTTTAAGATAAATAAGTACTTTTAATTTTAAAGTTTGATACGCGGAACTTAAAAGTCCCAGTTATCATTGTTTTTTATGTACATGTTATTAAGGAGAAAATATAAGAATTTTATATTTACCGGAAGTGTTACTATTATTCTCTACACATTCAAGTACATACTTGCTCCTCTTATTTCAGAACTTTAATTGTATGAGGTTAAATCTGAAACTATTTTGCAAGATAGAATAAGCAGTTGTAACCAAAAACAAAAAAAAAAAAAACAAAAAAAAAACAAAAAAAAAAAATAAATAAATAAATAAATAAAAAAATAAAAAAAATAAAACAAAAACAAAACAAAATCCTCTGGTGACGTTCGAAAATATTTTTTGTCAAATCAAATAAACAATTGTAGCTTATTTTGACACAACTTGGCTAAAACAACTAATTGATAGCGCGCAATACTTAATGGAACAAATACCTCGCCGCTAGAGGTACATTAATAGGAAAATATACGTTTTGACTACTGATTAAGAAAACGTAACATTTACTAGAAAATCTGAGAAAGGGAAATCATACGTTTTGAGTCTTTATTATCATGTTTAACGTGTTTTACTAAGCAAACACATAATTAACGTCACACTGTAATAAGATTGTGCAGTCCAGAGTAAATAATATATTTTTCATATAAAGGTAAGTGTTTCAAATATGTTAGCTGTGACTTACGGAAAGATATTTAGATATATGACCGAGTATTAAAAGGGTCAATATCTTTTGTGCAGAATAACATGGTGGGTGTTGACAAAAGTTGCTTTTCATCCAATCCGAAACACCCGGCCTCACTTCCTTGTTCGGAGTTCACGTGTGTAAATGTATTAGCCAGATTTATATTTATTTTACTTTGTTTCTGGGATTTTAATTTGGACATGAACCGAAATATTTGTATTTGATTACCTGAATGTTTATTGTCCGTTCACAATAAGGAAATTTTTTTATCATAGTTTAGCTTGTCTTAGCTTTTTTATTCCGTTCATTTGTATTCTTAATGCTTTGATAAGTAATTTATAACTAATACCTAGAAATGATTTTAAAACAGTTTTTCGTATTTTGTTTTAATTTTGATTTTTCATTTTAAGTGATAAAAGATGGCTTACAGAGCTGAGTTTGAAACTGAGCAGGACGATATCTGTTATAATTTTGATGTTGGCGATGAATACGACTTAAATCATTTTCTATCAGAACTGGCTAAAGAAATAACAGAAGAAGAATTAAAAGTTTTGAAATTTTATATTGGGGGTAAGAAATATTTCACGTCTATATGTATAAGGTATGCATGCTTTTAACACTTCAATGGAAATAAAAATTATAAAAAATTGTACAGAGTAATAAATTAGGGTCTTTGTAATTATTATTAGTAATGGGAAAACTCTATTTTAAGGGTATGTTCATTCTTAATTGTTTTTATCGAAGTTCATATTAGTATCACTCTTTATCTAACGGTGTCGCTAAAGCAACTACAATTTGAGTATCACAAAGATTATTGATTATAAAGTACCTTATACCGTTTGCAATTGTCAAAAATTGATTATTTTTTCGCAAAGTCTATGTGTGTAAATATCTAGAAATACTAATATTTTTTTTATTTGTTAATATTTTGTCAACTAATGTTATTTACTATTTAAGGACGTGGAGGCTCTGGAAAGGCAACATTAGAAGGCATTACTGATGCACTTGACTACTTTAATCATCTGCGTCAAAAGGACTTACTCTCTATGGAAAATATATGTATTCTCGAGGCATTCATTTGGCATTTAGGACGTAAGGATTTGTATAAGAAAATGGTTGATTTTGGACGACGGTTTGAGAAACAGACATTGTACTTTTACGCTCCAAGAGACACACCGGGTAATAAATGTATATCTGTATTGTTACAATTTGAGCTTCAACTATTTTATATTTCATGTCATGAGGCAATACTATTAGTATCCCTTTTCTGAATGAATGTCCTTTATTTAGTTTTGGTGGTTAAATAATCATGTTAATATTAAGACAGTATAGTTAATATCTTATTTTGTTGGGAAAAAAATTAATTATGTTCGTTGTCTGTTTCCCATGTCAGTATACATAGAAGATTAAAGATGACACAATTGCCATTACCCATTGCATGTCTTAGTTATGGGCCAGGGTTCGTTCTAGACCTATCACATACTGAGAGAACAAGACTATCTCAGCCACTTAATTTGCAGATTCTTTATATATATATAGGGATTTTCAGTGGTATCTTAGACTTACAAGATATATTTAAACGTAATAACCTTTCACAAACATCTTTACACTTGAACGTCTTGTTTTTCAGCTATTATTCAATTATATCATATTGATGTTCTGTTGCAGAGAATGGATATAAATACGTGAAGTTCCATGTTAAAGGGAAAGTCGGTCGAGCAAATGTTGAAAAAATTCACTTAGGTATAGCAAAGGTTTTACGTGTTCCAATCGAATTTGTCTCGATAGCAGGGATAGAGAAAACTAACAGTATTATAATAACATTGATGGTTCCTGAAGAATGTGTTATGACCTTGTCAACTTTAACTGAGAAAGAAAAATCAACACTAGACCAATTATGTATAGATAATTTTACTTTAGGTGAAACAAGGTATAGTGTTACAGGTAAGCTATAAAAGCTTTTAACTAGATTATTTATCTTTAATTTATTTACCTGCTTCGGTCACGAGGACTTAACATATATTGGAACAATCACTTTAGATCTGAATTCGAGAAACTGGTTTATAAATGAAACAAGTTTTTTTCTTGCACATATATTTTAAAATGCCCTGATTAGTTAATGTCCAAAAGACATCTTTTTGTAATTCTTTATTCTCAATTATTCCCAATTATTTGTACACGGGGGTACTTGCATCAGGATATCAAATCAACATCATTTGAGATTTGTTAGATATTTTTTTTCCATTGAGCGGGTACCGCTGCTAGTGAAGTAAAACTCCCAAAGGGTATCCTGAACTTAGTGGTTAGTACTTTCTGCTGACAGAAAATGTATACCATGAAGCAACATTTTTAGCTGTTTAGAAACATGTTTAGAACTAAGGTTTGTTACTTCATGCAAAACAGTCCTTGATTGGATTTGGATTCACATAATTTTTAAATTTTCGATTGATTAATGTTCACCTGTTTGGCTTATATTTTTATCTATCAACATTTTCGGCTCCTAGTGTCTGACGAGGAATCATAATGTTGCAGGTATCTTTGAAAAATATTCGACCTGAAAATTGTAAACTCTGAACTTGTAAGCAATGATGTCAAGACATTTAAAAGATTCATACTACTATCGACCTATCCATATACACTTTGTTTGTTTGATTTATTCTCATATTATCAAATGAAGCATTATTATATTCAGCTTTGTAAATAAAGACAACCATGCACACTTTGTTTGCCATATTTACGTTTCTTTTTAATACTCATTGTAAGCTTACGTCCTCTACCTATACAGTTTACAAGTTAGAAGAACTTTAGGATCGCTTTTTTTTGTTTTACATTTTGCTTACAAAACCTGCTCAATATGCATGGCAAGAAGTGTCTAATTGTGTTTTGTTTTCATGCACTTCAGAAGATACATTAGATTTGCCAAAAATTCCAAATTTTTAAAATTTTATGTACATTTGTCTCTACTAACATATCTTTTTGGATATAATCTATCATTTGGTATCTATAGATTGTAAGGCATTATTTCATTTTATTGTTATACCTAGGTATAGATATCGCTGAGGATATGGATGAAGTAGATGAAGAGATAATTGCAGTGCAGAAGTTAATAGAAAACGATGTCAAAATGAAAAAGGAACTTGACTCATGTCACGCCGCCAATAATATGTATAAAAGAAAAATAAAAGAGCTTTCTAAATTCAATGAACAGAAGGTTGCTGAAACGACAAAAACATATTTTCTTATGCATATGGCTATGGTTGCTTTCAAAAACGATCTTCTCAAACGAATAAGCGAAAACAAAATCCCTGCACCATTAATGCAACAAGCCAGTTTACAACACTTTGGAAGTCTGATGGAAAGAGCAAAAGAATTAGACATTGATCGTAGACTTCTCAATGAAATATTAGAATACAATGGAATTATTGTTAAAACGAGGGTAACGGTAGCATATCAAATGCTTATTCAGCAACAGCAATTGGAAATTGAAATGGCAAACGCCACAATTTTACAGTATCAATACATGATCCAAAGACTTTCCTTTCTTTAAAAAGGAACTTGAAAGAAACTGAAGGAAACTGGAATTCTGTTGAGTTTTTACAATATGTAGCTTTGCAAAAAGCATTACCCATCTTAAGTAATATTTGTAAGTACTTTAAATAACATATTTTAATCATTTTTATCTTACCAGTCTCCATTTAGTGAACTCAAATGATTTATATATCTTTATTATTCAAATTATAAATATCATGTTTATGTTAATGTCCATTGAACAGAGTCATCCAGAGGAAACATTATATGTTTGGTTAAATGTTTTCTTCATTCTCATTAAGTGCGCCCGCCTACATTATTTAACCGAATACTGTAATTTTTTTCTTTCATAACTCCTGAAACATGTCTGTACAGTTTGTTTTGCAAAATAAATCAGAACACTTAGTTAAACCCAACAGTCAAACATTTTACTAGATTTTCTGGGCAATGACTATACAGACTTTCGGTGAAAAATGAAATATTACATGACTATTTTGATCGGTTAACGTATGTTTAACCTAACAGAACAGCCACTATATTAAAAATATTTTTCAATCACTATCTTAAACCAAATGATGCATAAGAGATACAATTCTCAGCAAAAGAAATAACATTTGTTACTTTTTCATAATTGTCTTTTTTTGGATAAGATGGATTTTGTGTCAAAGTTGAAGTTCTGTTACACTTTAAGTGATAGCAGTATTATTCTGTATGGACAGACATGTTTTCGCATTCATTATCATTAGAATCAACAAAACTAACGAAAAGTAACTTGCATATTTTTTTTTAAAAAAAAAAGTTAAATGATGATAATTAACTTTTTTTCAAAACAATTATCATTTTTATTTGTATTTCCATTTACATGGAGAGAGAAGATAAAACAATTCGATAATTAAAGACAACGTATATCTTACTACTGTTTAATATTTTATTCAAATAAGGTATTAAAATAGTAGTTTTCACGACTTTTGTTTATTTTATAATTGTATACCATTCTCACATCAAGCAAGATTTTTATTGCTTTTGGCATTGATTTTTATTGATTTATGGTATTTATTTTTTGCTACATCAAATCAATCTTTTGTAGCAATTGAAATACCAACCATGCCAATTGATGACGAAACACTCAAAAGGATCTTGTTTGAGACATCAAAAGAATTAAAACAGGAAGAGAAAAATACACTATTAAAAAGTATTCAAATGGATCAAGAAGAGAAACAACGCTACAAGCAGGATAAAAATAAGTTGCTTGAAATAATTATGTTGAAAACTAGGAAACCCAATGTTCCTTTTAATGTGGGTAAGGAAATAAAGAACAAAAAAAATGACAATTTCACTATTTTATCTGAATACGAAAAACAAAACTAACAATAACGCGTTTAATTCTTTGTATGTTTCTTTTTAAAAAGGGACAGTTCATATGAGAAAAAATATTTAACAGATAAAACATAGAATATTATGTTGACGTTCTGGCAAGAAAATATAGTCAACGTTATCTTTTTGTTTTATACAAATTTTAAAACATTGTATACCAAAAAATGAAGCATTTTAATCTATTTTTAATTTTAGGTGAGTTTGTTTATCATAACCTTCAGAAAGTAAACAGACCAGATTTAATCAGGATTTTTCACAAAATCGTCAACGAAATGCAAGCTATGAATCAGCCTCAAACAGATGGAAATGATGGAAAAGATGACTTTTCAACAGCACATGAACAACCAAGAGAGAAGCAGACACACGAGTCTTACACAGAGCAATACTGCGATATCAACTCAAGATTACAGAAAATGGAAGAAATGATTGAAAAATTGGTCAAAATGTCGGCCTCGAATTACCAGTCCAAAATGTCTTGTTTGAATGACACGGAAAACAACAAATTAGCAGCACAATTATTTTTTTCACAAAGATATGCTCGAGGATTGCAATAAACACAACAATGTACACCTATAAAACATTTTGCAACTCTGAATCCCTTCCTTTGTCAATATCTCTTTTTTATAAAGACAATATGTTTATTTCACTATGTATACTAGAATTACAGCAATCTATGCGTTGATCCGAAATTATGTGACCTGAACTATTTTATCTCTAGAAATCCCGTAAGTTAATTGAATTAAACCCTTACACTAAAGTTATCTTACACAATGTGGTTAAGTGGCGAGCTACTTTAAGAATATCCTGTACTTGTGCAAAATTGACCAATATGCTTGGAACATTTGACGATGATTTTACATGATTGTTTATCTTCGATTGAGCTCAATATTTCATTTCAATTTTAAATTTTAAAGGAGGGTAAAAACTATTTCCGGTTTTTTTTATGTTCGATTCAACGAAGTCGGTTTCCAGTGCATTTGAACTAAAAAAAGTACCGGATGTGTTTTGTAGATACCATATCGATCAGTCTTGCAAAAGTAATTTCCCGATATTCTATTATCTTATGTTAAAGCTAAGAAGTCAGAAAAAACATGTGTTGTCATTTTTATTTATGGAGTAAAACTGGTAAATATTGCCGATAACCCAGCTTCATAACTGAATACCAGGAAAAAGTCAAAATCACATTAAATCATCGGGCATGCTAGTTTCTATTGAGATCGCAGTCGATATATATAGATCGTCAATTTGGGCATGACATAATCTCAACGTAACTGTAAATGTCATGATTTTTTGGAAAAGGGAAAAAACAATTATCAAAATATTTATTAATATAACATTTCAGCTTGTGAATATACAAAACACCAGTATGATTTACAGATGAAAAAAAATAAACACAAACAGATCAATATATGGTCAAGCATGTATCATGTCTTTATGCAACAAATGAAACAGATTGGGTATCGACAAGTTTATGAAATTTTGAGTTGTATAGGGACTTGTGAGTAGAAATGACAAAATGTCTTAAAATTAAGAGAGATGCAACAACCACGTCAACCCCTCACTTCTGCCATTTTCTGTTTAGCTATAATATAGAATGGTCCAAATATTACTTTTATGGACGGAGATGGACATTATTTATAAATTATATTGATAAATCTGTATCTGCATTTATAGATTATTTAAAATCAACCAGTTACTGAAAAATACTAATCTGTCTCAATTGTCATCCATTTTGTATGGGATGCAAGTTTGTACACTATTTATATTAAAATATTGACATGGTTTGTCAAAACTGTTTTATATTTCTTTGTAGATTAAAAGCTTACGATACTAACAAACTTTACTTCATGCGCAAAACACTGCCAAATAAAAAATTGTCTCTTTTTATACTTTACAATACCAACTCATCATTATCTGCCTTTATACAGTAAAGACACATAAAGAGCTAAAATATTACCTTAGAAACTGATAAACATAATACACAAATACCAGTTAAATTTTGATATGCCAGATGTGCACATTTCGGAAATTCATTCCTCATCAGTGACACTAAGACCAAAAAGTTTGATAGATAGAAACAGTTTTAAATTAATTAATCTAAAGTTTCAAAATTATATAAATCCAAATCCAGCTCAGGAATGCTTTGCATTAGGTAACAAACCTTAGTTTTCAATAAATTTCAAATTTAAGACTGTTGATAATTTTGCTAAATTGTAGTTTTCTTACAGCACAAAGTCCTGGCTTCTGAGTTATGGATACCCTCGGTGTAGTTTTACTCTACAAGCAGCGGTACTCGCTAAATAACAAAGTTAATGCTAGAAATATATTAATTTTAACGGCAATAAAAACACTTTGGAGTACGATGTTGACCTTACCAGAATAATCTATACTTTAATATTTTTTAAATATGCTAATCAAATAAAGGTTATATCAATAGATCTTTAAGAGTCTGATTGACAACAATAATTTTACATGTAAAAAAAAACAGTGTGTATATGTAAAAGCAGGTATACAAGAAGCTGTTTACATTGCTTACGGCTTTTCGATTGCAGAAGTTAGATACATAGCATTAAAACACCTTTTGTACCCAGAAGCTCTATTAGTAAGCGGCAGGTAAATGCCAAATTTGATTGTTTTAATTTTAATTAAATGATAAATACAAACATATTTAGAAATTTTATACATATCTCAATTACTAGGTAGTTAAAGAGAGCATAAGATGCTTAATACATGCAAATGTAATATTAAAAAAAAACAAGACAAAGTATCATAAAACCAGTGTAAAACAGGCATAGTCAAAAGACAAATACACACACACACACACACACACACACACACACACACATATATATATATATATATATATATATATATAATTATAATCGGATTTTCTCGTTATAAGAAAAAGTTGAAATGGTAATATATGGGCACAATTACAATAATTGGTTAGAAAGCGCATCAAATCTTGTCAAAGAGCCATTATTATTTGGATAACTAACACCTGTGACAGTTTTTATGTTAAATTTTGGGGAATACTGATTAAGAGTTGAACACTAAAAAAAATTTAAAACAAATCGGAGAAACGAAAACAAAGGTATAAAACTAATAAATTATCCGCAAGAATTAGCAAAATAACGTAAAACTTGATAATTGAATTTTACGTTGAAACCGATATTAGATATTTATTTTCGGCGTGAGTTTAAAAGGCATTAAAAAAAAATAAAAACCGTTGCCCTTGGCATTGACAATATCTTAAACAGAAACATTTGGAGTAATTAACAATTGCGTCAAATGACGTCACGCAATTTTCTTGTTACCAAACCTTTTTAAAAGCAGATACGCATGGACACAATGCAGAAAAAATTGCAAACCTTGATTTAAGTTTAGATTTTTTCTTTTAAATACAAAATATATGCATGTTTTTTTCATAAATGCAGAGTGCCTCCGGTAATAGTTTGTACTTCTACTTGAAAACTGTGTAAAGGAATATGTGTGCAAATCTAAAACTTTATTTTATTTATTGTTGTAAAGCGTAAGGTTCTAGAAAAGTTAAAATGGATAAATTAGTTAATTTTCAAGTATTTTAGTCTTGTACAGCGCGCCTTTTTTAAAATGTGCTGTATCAATGCAGAAAACCCTACACAACCATTTACCTTCACCTCTCTATAAATAAATATATATATATATATATATATATATATATATATATATATATATATATATATATATATATATATATATATATATATATATATATAGTTTTATATTTACAATTGTGCAACCCAAAAAATGTGATTTATAGTTTTATGTTAAATTCGAGGTAATATCTAAACCACGATTTTCATATCCAATAACATTTGCCATATTTTTCTCACTACCAGATTCTAATGGTGTAATTAGTCTATGGTATTTGGCCTAGAAATGACAACAGAAACAGGAAGAGACCTTAGAAAAACATTAATGAGAAAAGAAGAAAAGACTTCAATGATTAACAAAATGTTATGGAAAACTTTCGTTTTAGAAAATATTTTTAGAGCATTGCTTATGCCATGTAATTCAGAAATTGTCTTAAATACCTCTTGTGACCAAAGATGATAGGATTTGCTTTAATACTTTTCACATAACTAATCTCTTTCAAATTGAGCTGATGGTTAAAACGTGCATTCAGCTTAACAGAAACAGAAATGCTTTTAAAACAAAAGGTAACATCATGCGACTTGATGTTATTTTAGACAAGAAAAAGAAAAACATGTAAAAACACAGCTACAAATGATCAATATTCTCCATTTTGACCATGAAAGCAAATGCAATCGCTTTAGGTAATCAAATACGTTCAGTTTTTCCCACCGTTAATGGTCCTTTTGACAGATGTGTGAATACATGTATTTTAAATACAACATTCTTTTATTGTTTTGGAAAAAAGAAATCCAAAAACAAATTGTTATCGGGACCTCAAGTGAGATTAAAAATGTGATATTCGAACTATTTATCCATCAATAGTGAAGAGTGTAGCTAGCAAGACAGGAGGCGCTTTCGAAAAAACTGGAAAAACCTCAATTCTTTTATTGAAGTTCACATGTATAACTAAATTTGTCAGTTTTCAAAGCTTTTACCTTGTTTTTAGGGATTGTGATTTGGACATTAACTGGTACTTTTGTGAAGTAAGGTGTTAAACACATAGAAATAGAAATAAAACAAGTTAAAAAGTAGGATAATAGGATATAATAAAAACCATGACTTAAATGGGTTAATGTCACAATAATATATCAACTGCAATCTGAAGTCCATCTCACGATTATTATTGCGTGTATGTATGTATACACGTAATCTATCTATCTTTCTATCTATCAATCTATCTTTCTATATATATATATATATATATATATATATATATATATATATATATATATATATATATATATATATATATATATATATATATAAAGTAATTGATTATGCCATTTAAGTAAGAATATCACAGTAGAAAAGCTTTAAGGTAAGTTAGTATTTATGATTTTTTTTTTTGCGTGCCACTCTAAAAATAAATTATCGTTACAACTTTAATTACAGTTAAGATGCCATGTAGAGACTTGCTCTATATGTATAATGCTGTATATTAGGTTTTAATGTTTGATTACTTTTAGAAAACAATTGAGTTATTGGAAATGTAAGAAAAGCCTTTTTGTAAGTTATCTTGCCAAAAGTTTTTTCTCTGTCACTTGTTTTAAATACTGGTAAACAAGTACTAATACTAAAGAAACAAGAAACAAAAATTGATTTAAAACAATAACCGTTTAATATTACATTTAATTGAAAAATTAATTTACTTTGTTTTTAAAAATTGTCATCAGGAACAAAAAACTCAGAATGAGAAAACGGAGTATTTTCAAAGTATAAACCAAAAAGGAAAAACAAAAATTTAAAAGTTATCAGTCACCATTCTTAATTCTTTTGCATTTTTTTATGCTGATGGGTTTTTTTTTCTCAATTTAAATAAATTCCAGGACATTGAACATTGTATATATATGTGTGTGTGTGTGTGTGTGTGTGTGTGTGTGTGTATAATGTACACACTACTTGCTTGTAGGAAACTGATAATTCTTGGTCATTTTCGGCATTGCTTGTAAATTTTGGTTAAATAAATAATTACAAAAACTGTATTTATTTTTCTTAAAACTACCTTCTAATATTTGTTTGCTCCTATTGGTACATATAGATTAGGCAAAATTCCGTTATTTTTCCGGTAGTCCAAAATTGCTCTAACGTTTAAAATATAAAATACATCACGTTTTGTTATATGCACATAAAGAATAAAACACAAACAGACGAAGCAGACGGAAAACACTAATTTTTATTATAAAAGTTTGTATGATTATACTCCTTTTTGGTTCATATTCTCGTCTGCTGCAGTTTCATTATTTTATAATATCTTAAAAATATTAAAAATCACAATCGTAAAATACATAGTGCATAATCATAATCGTCTCCAAATGGAACTTTTAAAAAAAATTATAAAAAGATCTTTTCAGTGACTCTGAAAGTTATGTATAAACTAATAAAACAACAAAGTAAAATATTGCTTTATTATCTCACAATAATAAATTTCATTTTATTAAAATTTCTTTTCATTGTGATTTGTCTTTGAGAGGAATAAACACCAGATTCCCTTATATTAAATTCTCGATCCCCAATAATCTAACTTGGCAGACTTTCTTGTAATTGCACACACTCCATCATCTGTAGCCAAAAGAATAATACGTTACACAATCAAACAAATATGTTGGTTTTAATAATAGTTTTTAAGTATTAAGGTTACAGGTTAAATATAATTAGATAACTAAATGAGCTGGTGATAGCAAGTGCGTAAATTAATTTTATCTAAACAAGTAATGACCTGTTTTAAATTAGTAACAAAACAGTTTATAAAAGATTAATTTCAAATTGCTAGACTGGAGTTGAGTAATGGTGTTTTACCACCACCACCACCACCCCCCCCCCCCCCGTCAAGATTCTTTAACTTTTCGAGGCGGTCAGTTCTTAGATGGTGGAAGACAACGGAGTGCCTGGAGAAAACCAACGACCTTCGGCAAGCGAACTGAGTGGGATACGAACACAGGCAAGGAGAGGCACTGTGATCCGTAAGCGTGCGCTTTTCCAATTGCTAGAGGAGTAAAAATAATCTTATGATGAAAAAAAAAAGTATTTTTATTATCATTAAGAATGAGAGTTGTTTTGTCAGTGGTTTAAAAGCGCAAATATTCAATTTTCAGATTATGTAAGTCTGTTCAGTCCACTCTCTATCTACTATCGATATTTATATAATAATGTTTGAGATAACAAAATAGGTTCAATTTAATTTTTTATCTGTTTTCCAGCAATTATACGTGTAAATCCCAAAGGTGAGAGTTATTTACTCTCTCATTATCTTATCATTATTCGACTTAAACCACGTGTTTTTCTAGTAAAGCACAATAAACGTACTGATATAGACCTGGAACGAATTAATTTTATTCGGAAAGGGACCCTGTTTTACAGATTTATGACATGATTATTGATTCTTCAATTATATGTTTGTTAAATAATTAAATAATTTAATAAAAACAAATAAGGCTTGGTTTCTTAATGATAATAAATTTCGGTTAAAAAATTGAAAAAAAAATACTATCTCTAAAAAGAAATTTCGAACATGAGCACATTGGGAGCGGAGCCTTTGTTTTTTATTTAAAGTACTTATTTTTCCATTGTTTTATATTATTTAAAGTTAAAAAGTATTTATCGCAAAATTAACTCTTTATTTATAACCTTTAATACTAAAACGGCAATTTAAGTAACCTGTTATAAAAAATCAAATAAAATTAAGGACAATACTTTCGTCATCTTTCAAATACGTTTACAAAATTGACAATAAGTAGGGTTGAATTTTTCCGTTGTCAATCTGTGTCACTAGAAATTCAATCGACTAACATCAAAGTAATTGGAGGTAAAAACTTACTTTAAATTATCACTGTAAAGTTTTTCAAGATGTTAGAGGCATCGGGGCATTTACCCTTTGTGTTGATTGATACACGATCACTACAACGTCTAAAATGTAAAAAATGTCTTCAATAGAGCGACTCTAGTTTTAAAACAAATAAATTATTGTAAGCAAGACTTAAAAAATTATAAGTACTTCGAAGACGTGGTGTGTTTACATAAGGCAAAGTGAGATGTACAACTTGGTTGATGCATAAAGGGTAAATATGTAATGTATTTTTTTAGATTAAAAAGATTATTTTCAAAGTTAAAATTAGATAAAAGGAATCTTCTTATACTCGGGTAATTGATTATCAAAGAACCTCATTTAGAAATCAAAGTACTGAAAGTACTGAAATTCGCGAAAGACAAAGGACAAATGAATGTTGCACTGAATGTGAATTTTGCGTCCTGTTCAAGATTTTGTCATGTACAGTTGACAGCCTTTGTAGGTGTCGTGGTAGATATGTTCACTTTGCAGTGCAATGAAAGACAGCAGTGAGGCATGTTGTGTGCAATGTCCATTGGCTTTAATACTAATCTCCTCATTAAATGATCAAATACAAGTCTGCAGATCAATTAACATAAATTATTTAAATAACCATGCATCTTCAAATGATCATATCATTAACAGTGTAGCATTATATGGCCATATCATAATCAATGTTACAATAAATAGTCATATCATAAACTTTATTGCATTTCATAAACCAAGTGGCATAAACATACCATTCCATAATTAAACTATGTGTTAAAAAGACTACATTATGAACAATGTGGCATTAAATGACCATTTCAAAAACCATGTGTCACTTAATGGCCACATCATAAACAATTGGGTATTTATTGACATATCGTAAACTATGTGACACTTAATTACCATACCATAAACCATATGACACTAAATGACCATATCATAAAACACATGACACAAAATGACCATTTCATAAACCATGTACACTAAATAACATATAATATACCATGTGACACCTCATGGCCATATTATAATAAACATATATACCATGAGAGTCAAAACCTCTATATCATTATCAATGTAACTAAAATTAATCATATCAAATACCATGTGTCAATAAATGGCCATATCATAAACCATCTGACTGTAACTGACCATATCATACACCATGTGGCACAAAATGGCCATATCATAAACCATGTGACTTAAAATGACCATATCATAAACCATGTGAGAAAAATTATTATATCATATATGTTATGGCACTATTTGACCATACCATAAATCATGTACTCAAAATGACTATATTACTCATGTGACTCAAAAAACAACATAGTTTTAACAATGTGAATTAAAATAATAATTTAAAACCATGTGATATACCATGGCCATTTAATTCACCATGTGACTCAAAATTACAAAATCATAAGCCATATGACCCAAAATAATCTTATTTCACAATGCGACTAAAATAAAAAGATTAAAAACCATGTGGGGCAAAAAATGGCCATATCATAAAACATGTGACTAAACCTGACCATATCATAAATTGTGTCTCAAAATGGCCAGAAAATAAACCATGTGACTCAAATTAACCATATCATAAACCATGTGACTCAAAATAGCATAAGCCATGTGACTGAAAATGACCAAATCTGAACTAGGTGACTCAAAATGGCCATATCATGAACCATGTCACAAAAAAATAATCATATTATAAACCATGTGACTCAAATGGTCATATCATCAACCATGTGGCACTAAATGACTATATCATAAAGCATGTTGCACTAAATTACCATATCATAAACTGTGTGACTCAAATAAGTCATATCATAAAATACGTGGTACTAAATGACCAAATTAAAAACCACATGATGCTAAATGACAAAAATATAAACCATGTTGCACTTAATGACCATATCATAAACTGGGTGACTCAGAATGACCATGTTTCACTAAATGACCATATCATTAACTATGCTGCTTTAAATGACCATATCATGAACCATGTGGCACTAATTGACCATATAATAAACACGTGACTCAAAAATATCATATCATAAACAATGTGGCATAAATGACCATAATATAAACCACATTACACCAAATGACAATTTTATAAACGATGTTGCAAATGACCATTTCATAACCATTTGACACTCAATTACCATATCATAACCATTTGCACTAAAAAAACCAAATCATAAACCAAATGACACTAAATGACAATAATTTAAACCACTTAATGGCCATATTATAAACAATGTGACTCAAAAATGTCATATGATAAACCATGTTTCACTAAATGACCATATTATAAACCATGTGGCACTAAATGACCTAACTGTAAACCACATAGCACTAAATGACAATAATATAAACCATATGACACTAAATGACAATAACATAAACCTTGTTGCACTAAATGACCACATCATTACCCATATGGCACTAAATGACCATGTCATTGTGTGACTGACTGTGTGACTTAAAACCAACATATCAAAATCATGTGACTCAAAATGACCATATAGCACAAACTATATTTCAGTGAATCACAATATCATAAACCATGTGGCACTAAATGACCATATCATAAACCATGTGACACTAAATGACCATATCATAACCATTTTGCACTAAATAACCATATCATAAACCAAATGACACTAAATGACAATAATATAAACTATTTGACACTAAATGACTATATCATAAACCACATGACAATAAATGACAATAATCTAAACCAAAAATGTTATATCATAAACCATGTGACACTACATGACCATATCGTAAACCACATGACACTAAATGACAATAATGTAAACAATGTTTCATGAAATGACAACAACCTAATCCATGTTGCACTAAATGTCCACATCATTACCTGTGCGGCACTAAATGGCCACATCACAAACTGTGTGACTCAAATTAGCCATATCATAATCATGTTACTCAAATGACAAACTGGGCACATACCATGTTTTACTTACACCATGTGGCACTAAATGTCCATATCATAAACCATGTGGCACTAAATGACCA
This sequence comes from Tegillarca granosa, assembly GCA_029721355.1. Classification (NCBI taxonomy): domain Eukaryota; kingdom Metazoa; phylum Mollusca; class Bivalvia; order Arcoida; family Arcidae; genus Tegillarca; species Tegillarca granosa. Next base: position 10,066,852 of record CM056609.1, read on the forward strand.
TATCATAAACCAAATGACACTAAATTACTATATCAGAAACAACATGACATTAAAAGACAATATAAACAATGTTGCACTAAATGACCATATCATTAACCATGTTGCACTAAATGACCATATCATAAACCACATGACATTAAATGACAATAATGTAAACCATGTTGTACTAAATGACCACATCATTACCCATGAGGCACTATATGATCATATCATAAACTTTGTGACTCAAAATGGCCATATCATAATCACGTGACAAAATGACCATATAACACAAACCATGTTTCACTGAATGACCATATTATAAACCATGTGGTACTAAATGGCTATACCATTAACTATGCAACTCCAAATAAACAAATCATAAATTTTATGCAACATTAAATAAATGAACGCATATTTAGCGCCACTTTTTACCCATCAAGAGTACAAGTATTTATATTGGACGATATTTCACTGCATGTAAACAAATATAACAACCAGCAAATTGATCGCGTTAGAACGTTAAGTCATTTAATTTATCATATTATTTCGTTTGAAAACAAGTTACAATATTGACACCTGATCTTACCTCCCTGCTAATCATAATTAAACAAGTGACGATGTTTTTATTTGACTGAAAACGCGTGAAATTTTTACAGTAGTCGATTAACAAAATTAATATACAGATATCGTTAGATTACATGGTTATCTTTAAAGTTACTGTATGATATATATAACTTAATTCTGTGGAGTCAGGCTTTCGCGTGTAACACTGACATACGACAGGGATCTATTTAAAGATGCCTAATAAAACATAAGACCTAATTTGTACACTCATGTCGAAACCGAAAGTCATTAGATCGTTGTTTACATTGATTTCAAGCTTAAATTTCTAACCGTTTTTTAAGAATCATATTATTTAAGCCTCATATTTATAATATTTTTGTTTAAAATATAATGTAATGTAACTCGGGTACCCCGTGGAATTCAGTGGATATTAACATCTATGCTGGAGGATATAGACTTTGCGGATGATATCAGCCTTTTTAGTCACACTCTACAACAAATGCAGGAGAAAACAAACTTTCTAAAGGATGAAGCAGAAAAGATAGGATTAAAGATAAACCATAATAAGTCAAAGATTATGAGGATGCAGAATCAGAGTAACACCAGGGTAAAAGTAAATGGAGAAGATCTAGAGGAAGTTAAGTCATTTTGTTATCTGGGCAGTGTGGTCAGTAGTGATGGAGACATTAAGGAGGAGGTAAACATCAGGATTGGGAAAGCATCAGCAGCATTTAGAAAGCTTGGGAACATCTGGAAATCAAGGAAAATATCAAGAAAGACAAAGATAAAATTGTATAAGAGCAATGTAAGATCAGTGCTCCTGTATGCTGCAGAAACCTGGAGGACTAGCAAGGGGATAGAGAGCAGATTGAGGGGATTTGAAGGAAGATGTCTTAGAAGGATTTTAGGTGTAAGTTGGAAGGATAAGATCAGCAATAAGGAAGTGGCAGAAAGAACAGGTGTTAATGACATCAACCTGGAGATTAAAAGAAGGAGATGGAGATACCTTGGGCATGTGCTAAGGCTAGAGGAGGAGAATGTGGCAAGAAGAGCCTTAAGATGGACACCACCTGGAAAGAGGAAGGCTGGCAGACCAAAAGGAACATGGAGAAGAACAGTTGAGGCAGAGATGAAAGAGATTGGGGAGACCTGGAGCAGTTTAAGCAGAACAGCACAAGACAGAAGCCGATGGAGAAAACTTGTGGATGCCTCATGTGTAGACATATACGATGAGGATAGGTTAGGTTGTTTAAAATATTCGTATATTTTGTCATATTTACAAAAGTAAAGGTGATATTAGTTTGCACCTTTTGAACATTGATATCTGAAGTACTTTCAATTTGTCTTCGATTGACCTTTTGACCCCGATACTTCAATAAGGAAGAGCTCATTTGCATACAAGAGTTAATCAGAATATTTCCCTGAGATTACCTATAGTAAAGAAGACCCGATGATTTTTTTTTTAAAAATTGCGCTTTCCTTTAGGGGATTCAGTAATTAAAACAAACACTTATTTCATCTCTTGGATGCATGCGACGATTTATTAAGCAAGAAAACATATGACAGAGGTCTGTCGACAGGCGATCGGAGGGGGGGGGCACCATTTGATGTCATCAAAATATAGTCCGTCTTTTGATACAAAAAATGCCGCGTTCTCTTTCGATTCTCCAATTCATTTCTTATTAAATCAATGTCAATCAATGGACAGTCGTGATTTATCATGAAAATTTCATCACTGAATCAATAGATGCAAAAGCCGCCTAACTTTGGGTTATCTGTCCTTATTCAACTTTCATCAACGGACGAGAGAGAGCTCAACTTTGTAACGGACTCAAAAACGGGTAAAGAGTCAAGTGTTCACGCGTGTGATAGCTGATAGCTATATTCGAGAAAGCTTTGCTTTCGCGAATAAAAATTCTATTTGGATAGATCAGTGTACAATTGTGTAAACGTATTAAACCAAAAATGGAACTTGCTACTGCCAACAGATTTTTTTTCTTCGGAATTACAAGTACAAATGTATACAAATACATCTACATTTGAAATTTGAAAAACAACACAATCTTGAAATATTATGGTTTTACGGTATCCTATTTATTCCAATTTCAGTATACTTTTTCTTGTTAAAGCGTAGATCACTCTATTTCTTTTTGTTTATTAGACGGAGATAAGTGTCGGCATGCGTAACGATAAAATAAAACAGTTGAAAGACTTTATTATTAGCCAAATCTATTTTCTGGAATCTGTCTACCCGCTTTGTTTACTGTGTGGCCTTGGTAGAGGCGAGTGGGAATGCCAATCGCTGATAGGCTAACAGCGGTTATCGATATGTGTTTAACTTTGACCCGTTCAAAAGAAGATCTTCTCACAGCAGGTGAATTTTATCAGAACTGTTTAAATTACATGAAAGGGTCAATTTAAGCATGTTTAGTTGTCATATACAATAAGGAAAAAAAATTAAAAAAAACGTTTTTGCGAATATCCTAAAGATTTATGCGCAACACTGAAGCGGTTTTTAAACACGAAAAGTTTTGGCAGGAATTTGGAATAAAATGTCCCGTTTTTGGCGTGTTTAAACATAGATTGCAGTATGATCCATATTTTTGCCGAAAAGAAACCATGCTTAATTGCCAGGTCGCACCTGGTATAGAAATATCGTTCATCTAGTTTTTTCGTTCCATGACGCGACTATGTGTTGCTCTTTATTTCAACTTAGTGGTATTTATCATTCCATTTATGGCGATATGTTCCGAATGCATTCGAAATCTTTTTTAGAAATTTAATTATCCTTTTTCGAATATTATTTTTGATAAATATTAAAAAAATCATTATTATTATTTTAAAAGTATAACATTTTACTTTTATTGACTTTATGATTTTTAATAATTCTATCATTTGATGCGCTACTGCTTTTTTTTTACTTTCAGTGCTAATAAATATTTTCAACAAATAGTTATAATGCCACGTCGTAGAGTAAAAAAACTTGCTAAATCAAAACATCAGCAATTTACCTCAACAAGCGCTCCAGAGAGCATCATGTAGTAGAAGACGACGTGCAAGAAATATTGAAATAAATGACCGACCAGCAAGAAGACGTCGGATAGATCATGAGCTGGAACACCCGGTGACACATGACAAAAACGTGGAGACTCATTTAGGTAAGAGTAATAAAAATTCAATAAACTATTCATAGTTTCCATTTTAATGATGTTGACTTATTTTTAATACAAAATTCGACATACAAATAAAAGAAGTTTTATCAAGAATTGAAATATACTTAAAGAAAAGGAACCGTAGACCTGACCGATGGCATTTTGTGCTCGAGCCTTACCGCAGTAAGGAAAATTTTCAGGCGGTAATATGGTTCTTTAAAAAAAAACTCACCGTTTTTTAATTTTGAGTAGAGATGAACATAAAAATTTGAATTTTTTTAAATCAGTGGGATTTCCTGTATTCTGCAATTTATCCAGATACCTATTCCGATATACAATTAACAACAGATGGTGCTGATCTTTATGTTTTACGATTAATGTAAACGCTTGGAGCAATTTCACAATAATTAAAAAATTAGAAAAGATCATTTTATTTGATATGTCAAAAAAAACATTAAACTTTTTCCGAAGAAAAAAAGAACATTTTTTTTAATTGTTATATCGAAGATTTCGTTGCAATTAAAATTGGTAAACATCTAAAATTTATAAAAAAAAAAAAAAAAATACATCTTTTTTAGAATACACGTTTATTAGTCATTAGTTTTTAGTTCTACTTGAAAGCATTATACACTGTATATTACTCAAGAGAAGATTTGATGGGTAACCCTTTGTCACGAGTAAGAACGCAAAAGATTAAGCGGAAGCCGGGGAAAATTCTTGTCATATATTTCAGAAGTTCAAGCGTCTTTTGATATAAAGTTATCTCAATTGCTTATAGTTCGTCGGAAAACAAAATTACAGTTTTACTTATAACAATCATTCAAATGTTGTAATAGGTTGTAATATATTTTACACGAATTATTCGGGTTTTAAAAATGGATGGCCTCCGGTTTAAGTTTAAAACTGAAAATTAAACTGCAAATAATAATATCTTCTGTCTTTCAAACAATGATTTTTGATAGTAATACACTGTATTGATATAAAGATTTTAAACAGCTTTTAAAAGTTGTATATTTCCAGAAGTCTTATTCTGGTTTAAAACATGTTTATTGCTTGCAATTTGAATTTATAATGCTTCATTGGACAATTAAGTCTCACTTACGCGGCATTTTTCACGTAAGTAAAAATCATCAAAAATATTTTTGGTATTAGTATGTATGGCGTTTTATTGATTAAACAACAAACCAGTTATCTGTCTACATAAAACATTAAGAAACAGACCAAACTCCTACTAAGCATCTAATAAACAATTTCTTTAGTTTAGTGTAGTACTGTTTGCTTGTATGGCAGAAAAAAACTGTTAACAGTATCAAATGTTTTGGTCGCTGGTCGTCAACTCCATATTAACTTTTCGTCAGAATTTCTATGAATCAATAGATAATATGAATACTGACCTATCTTTTAATAAAATAAAGCCTTCAGGACACAAAAACACAATAAACTTAAAATTGTTTCTATCAATATGGGCTGAACTTTTTGGTTAGGATATCATTTTATGAATTGACTAATGGTTGATACTAAATAATACGTAGTAATGAGCAAGATCCTATAATATTTATTTATTTATTTATTTATTATCTATTTATTATTTTGTTTATATCGCTTAATAATTTTAGGGTGATTGTGAATTTAGTTGGTACTTCAATTTATAAGAATGTTTGTTGATTGCACTAGTCCTGAATTATTTTTTTATGTATTCTTTCTCACTTTTATCATTGTTGTTATATATACAGATATGCTGTTTCTGTTCAGTTTTATGTTGTACACTGGTTGTCCAGTCATGTAGCCAGGAGAGGCATATATATTGCTATACACTTTTTATAGTGTTATTTTTAAAATATCGAATCAAAATACCGCTCACCTTTGCATGACTTTATTTCATTTATCAATATTTGTAATATTTAATAATCCAATTAAAGCTTACTGAATCCATGAAGAAAAGTGCCAAAACTGAGATTGAGCTGTTGCTTCATTTCATTATTGTATTCAATGTTTTATATAAAATTAAAATAACGAGAATTTGCGTACAGTTTGTAACATCAAATTATGTTTTATTGTAATTATTAAATGTATTACAGGTTATGTCATGTCAATTTTAAAACATATATAAAATTTGTTGATAAAGTTTGTTTTGATTTCATTTAGTTGTAATCGTATAGATTAAAGACTTTGTTTTCTTTAGAAATATTTTGAAATGTGTACTAGAATGTTTAAAGAAATGGTGGCTTTAATACGCTGCTGATGAAAAGATGAAAAATATCCAGACAAATATGATTAATACTGTTGTAGAATCAACTACAACACATTCTGAAAGATACGTGTGCAAATTTTCAGGAAATCCTAATTTCGAGAAATTTTGCATCTTAGGTGTTGTAAACTACCTTCTTTATACTTCTGTTACTTTGATTTCTAAGTTTTTAGGACAGATGGCACAGCCGGGTCTATGGACAGGCAGGATAAAAGCGGTTATAATTTTCATATAGTAGATGATTTTCCGTTAAATAAATTTCTACTTGAATTAGCCGAGAACATAACAGAAGAAGAACTGACAAAATTGAATTTTTGATTGGGGGTAAGTACTATTTAATATTTAACAGCGATCATTGTTATTTTATCATGTACATTATATGCTGATTTCGTAATATTTAAAATGCATTAAATATACAATTAATTTGACCGAAGTTAAACTTGAATGCCTAAGAATATATTTGAGGTTACATTTGAGATTTTGTTTGTGTTACTTACAAGTAAAAAAAATACACCAGTCCATGTCAAAATCACAATCACCAAAACAGGGTAAAATATTTGCAAAATTCTGTTGAACATGCGGAAAGTGAGGCCGGGTGCTCCCAACGGATAAGCCCCTCCTGTCTAGCAAGTTTCGTCCACCACTGCAAAAAATTTTCAAATTGAAAAAAACAAAGAGCTTTGGAACTTTAGGATACCTAAGGGTTTAGAAACGTCATATCTGTCAACAATATCATAACGATTGACAAAAATCTTTTTGAGGAGCCTTATAAGCGTATCAGAGTCAAACAATTTATAATCAAGTAGCTTACTTTATTGTAAAAGGTTATTTAAGTGAGAACTAGCTCTACTATAACGTACTAACTGTGTGGAATAAATACACTTTCACGTGAGAAGTCAGAATATCATGGTATAGAAAAGGAACGTTGAATATAAATTTTTCATGGGTGTACAAATTAAGGAATAAATCCAAATATGAAAAAAGAACTTGAAGACTCAGTTGTATTGTTTTCTTCAATCACACTAGGATTGATGGTATACACATTCTCATAAATGTGGAATTATATAAGAGGTAGAAAGTCATCTATTTATCTGTTTGTAGATTTGAATGATTTCGCGACGGTGTTGTCTTCAGACTGTACAATGTTTTGCATAAATTTGGCTTCATATTTAAAAAGGAACATATTTGCAAGCAATAATGCACAATTTGTTCTCATTAATATCAATTATTTGTTAAAACTTATTTTGCAAAAAAGAAAAAATGTGTTATCTAATATGATATTTTCTTGATGTTATCTACAGTATATTTTTGTTTGCAGTCCACAAGGTGTTTTACAAAAAAAAAACTGATACCCTGTTAAGCACTAGATATTTATTTACGTTCTTCTACATCTTTGTAAGTAAATCATTAAATGTTAACGTTAATTATTTGTAATTGTTTTGTCGTCTGGTTGTTTCGATTTATTTCAGGGTCTGAAAAGGCAACACTAGAAAGAATTTCTAACCCAATGGACTTCTTCCTTCACCTTCGTGAAAAGAACCTACTTTCAATAGATAATATATGTAATCTACAGGCATTAATTTGGCATATAGGGCGAAAAGATTTATACAACAAAATGGTAAAATTCGCAAGACTACAGCAGGAAAGGCCATTACACTTTTACACTCCAAGAGAAACGCCGGGTAAATATTCAGTAATTCATTTACTTCAAGCAATAAGTATTCCTTATTAATGAAAGTTAATTATATTTAAAGCTGGGGCAAAATCAATAATTCGTTATTTACAATACATTATAATGGCCCCTGAAATTTATTAGTTCCAACATCTACACTTTAAACGATAAAGAGTTGAATTCTAAAAAGCAAACCAAAACCTACCTTTTTTAAGTCTTAGCAAGACCCAGCCTCGAATGTCAACCGCTTACTTACCTGACAGGTAATTTACCAGGTTAGCTGTCTTTCTGATAGAACTTGAAAGCATCAGTGTACTTTCAATAACTTTTAACGCAGCAAACCCATATCTATTGCTTGAATGTCTCGATTTTAAAATACATGTCACTACGTAATACTAAAACATTTTGTTCTTTCAGAGAAAGGAAATAAATATGTGTTTTTTCATGTACAAGGAAAAGTTGATCGAGACCATGTTAACAGGATCCATTCAGATATCGCTGATGTTTTGTGTGTTCCAAAACGTTTTGTTGTAATAGCAGGAATTGAGCGTTCTAACAGTGTTATTTTAACATTGATGGTTCCTAAAAAATGTGGAATGACATTAACATCTTTAACTGATAAGGAAAAATCAACACTTGAAGATTTATCCATAGATTATTTTATCATGGATGGAACAAAGTATACTGTTGCCGGTAAGAGGTTTTGTTGTTTTATGATTGATTATTCGATTTTGAGGTTGTTTAGAGCCCGTTTCAATTATATATTAATACAGATATTTCAGTTAAGATTTGTATTTCACTTAAAATCACGCATCAGAAATAAATAACCCACACTCATCAAGAAACAAGATATTTCTGACATTTTGATATGATCATGTTCATTTTAATGTTGGCGATTCAGATATTTTATGTATCTTAACTGAAAGTTATGAAGCTTTTTAATTGTTCTATTAAATCTAACGAAGAAATTAATTTCTCCTTTCCAATTCACATACAACATGTATGTCTAAATTACCTTGCCATATATCATAAAACGAAGCTTTAAAAATCCTATATAACAATAAAGAAAACACTTCCGAAAAACAAACATCATATCACACATATATAACAATGTAAATGTAAAACTTCTTGAAGCTTCTATAGTTCAAACATTATGTTTCAAATCGTGATGGAAAGGAAGACTATTTTGTTTAGATTCAAAGCTATGGTTTTTGCCTACGGAACATCTCTTAGGAAAAAAATCTTTAATGCACAATTGTTTTGAATATGCAATAAGTTTTTTTTTTTTTTTTACTTATTTTTCATGTTTCTGGTTATGATTATTCAGGAAGTTTGCATATTTTTATTCGTTTAAGTATAAATACTAGTTAACTGCATCTGCTTTAACAAGCTGTAAAATAATGACTTGAAACTTAAAAGAATTTTTTCTAAAGTTCTGAACTTACGTTTATATATTATCTGTATCTCTCAGACATTTTCTCGGAACAGAATTGATTTTAATTAAATGCATCTGCTTATACTGCTTCTGTTTTTTCTTAACCAACCTTGTGTAGCAGATGAAGATTAATGATTCCAATTGATGACGAAACACTTAGATCAATCTTGCAAGAAATATCAAAAGGATTAAAAAAGGAAGAGACAAAAATACTTTTAAAAAGTATTGAAATGGACTGAAAATGAAGCACAGCGCTACAAACACGACCAGAATACGTTGCTAGAAATAATTATGATGAAAACTAGAAAACAACTTGTTCCTTTTAATGAAGGTAACAAATACAGCAATAAATCATACGAACGAACTGGTGATTTGTTGCTAGAATTTTAACTCTTTCAGAAGAGTGTTTAATTGGGAATGTAGCTGAGGTTATTGAATGGTTTGAGAGAGAGAGAGAGAGAGAGAGAGAGAGAGAGAGATATTATTATACAGAATCAAGACATTACAAAGGAAATAGTACTAACAGCTCCATAGCTATGCTTTCCTCATTCAATTGATATTTAAACAATTGAGGTACTGTGTCATGTTAAACTTAGCTAACCTCACGGTAGAATTCTTTCAGTAAATAGTAAGCCAGATCTTACTTCAAATGTTAGAAGTGTTAGAAATTTTCAAAGTGGTAAATCATTCAAACGAATCGAGTCTGATTAAATATTGAAAAAAGCTTATGACTGGCTGTTCTTAAGTCAACCTTTAGGTAATAAAAAATAAAAAAAAGTCTTAAGGACGGGACCTAAATATATAAACTTAGGTCTTTTGTAATGTTGGCTATATCAATAAATAACCTCACTACACTAATGCCATCATCGCATAGAGAGTTGGGAATGGTTCAAAATATGAAACAAGAAATAAATATTCTTCAAATTAATAAAATGTATTAGGTATACACATAAAACTTCGGATGAATTAGTAAATTAGTCCAGCTAAGTTATTTCCTTTCTATTTGACTTTTCCACGCTGTTGTTATAAATATGTAACAGCATGCAAGTAATTTATCTATTTTTTTTTATTCTAGTGAAATTTATTCATGATTACCTCCAGAAAGTAAAGAGATTAGATTTAATGGTAATTTTAAATAGAATTGTACAGGAGAAGCGAGCCATAAACCAACCTTCAACCAGGGTAAAAGGTGGACAGGATCCGTTCATTAAAGCAAATAAACAACCAAAAAGAGAGAAGCCAGATGACTTTATGACAAAACTATCCCCAGATTATAATTCAAGATTTCAAAAAAGTGAAGTAATATTGAATTCGCTCCAAATTCTTACCTCAAAAAATCAAACTAAAATGCCTTACTTGAACGATAAAAAAGGCATAAATTTATCGGTTATTGTTTCACATTGAAAAATTAGGTAGGTTTAGGAATGGGATAGTCAAAAAAATCACTCATAAAACATTTGATCTTTTACCAACGTTTTAAATTAAAAACAATTAATTAAATATCACAGTATATACTTATGTATACAATAAATTATGATTCCTCAGAGTACCACGTGATAAATCATAGTGTCTTTTCATACCTACTGGATATGAATTCGAATGAATGAATGAATCATTACTAAGGCAGTCAATTTCTACATAATATTTAACAAAAATACATGTTTAAGTACGTTATAACCGACACAAAAATTGTGCATAAATATTATTTGACAACACACAGTTTGCTTGGTAACTACCTTTGAAATGTTCTCTGCCTGTTACAGATACTAGTATTTAACGTTAGTTTAATTTGCTAAAAGATATTGTATAATTTCTGTTTCATTTTTAATTTTGTTTTTATTTTTAAAGAACCTTTGTAATATATGCCTTAATGAAGTGTAGAGTCATGAATATTCGTTGAGTGAAAATATTGTGGTTTTTGCAATTTTATAAATTTTGTTTGGGAATAAAAATTAAAATAAATGCCATTACGGGGCCTTGGTAATTAAAGATATTCATTGACTTCATTCAGTTATGCACAAAAGCAATAAAATTTAATATCCTTCCGAACATTTGTGATTTTTTAGAATATATATATATATATATTACTCAATACCAAATCAGACAATTCCTATAGATGCAAATTATCAATCATTCTAGTTAAAATTTATAACGTGACACTAACATAATCAATATCCATGGATATCATAGGCTTTTATGTGTTTTAATGTCTGCAAGTTTGGAATGCAAGATAATAATGACATAAATTACCCTATGCTGGTGGCCATTACTATTAAGGTGTATGTTGGTCATACATACCTAATGCTGTCGATGTTTAAAAAAAAACTGAGTAATTGATAGATAAAGTGACGGTGATGATTTTGATCATCATTATTATTATTATTATTTTTATTATTATTATTATTATTATTATGCATTAAAGTTATTTTGTAAGTTTTTTTTTTTAAATCTGTTATTTAGAATAGTAAGCTGTTTTGTTACATCTTTGTTATACCAAAATTTTGACAATATTTACAATACAAGTAATTTCGATTTAATTAAATCTAACAAATTTTAATTCTTAATAAATTTGTAAATTGGTTAGATATTCAGAAAAATATTAAAGATCAATTCCACCTTGTAACATCTTTTTCTCACAAATATTTATTTTTAATTCAAAACCGGGACCTGTTCCTTGATATTGATATTGCGAAAACCGGGGCCTGTTCTTGATATTGCCGAAACCGGGACATATTCTTTGGTCATGATTGATTAAAATTGTATAACCAAAACACGGAGTAGTTATCAGAGCCAATTATTTTCAATATTGTTTAAGAGGGGGAGAAAAAGGATTGTATATGGGAATACTAGTTTTAAAAAATACCATCCACGGCCCCGGGAATCAAACCCAATTCAATCATTTTAAAAGCGAGCGCTTTATTTTTATCCTCAAATGCACCCAAAGAATAGAACAGAAGTAACACCTCTTAACCTGCATTAAGTATAAAGTAGATACTATAAAGTAGATACTATACCATGTAGCTGTACCTGTTGCACTTATAAATTCAGAGTGGAAACCGTTCACAAATCTATATACCATTTACACAAGATTTGAAAAGTTTCATTTGAACAACACGCTAAAATTTTAATTTCGGCGCAAAATTGGATGACTACACCCTTGTAAAATTTCGTAAATGGGTTAAAATGAACTTTTACTCATACTTGAAGGCGATTAAAAGACAGTAAAAACAGACATTAAATGGATATCATGTAACATACCGATTTCTTTCATATCTAGGTTTATACCGCCTATTTGTTGACTAAGGAAATCGCTGCTCTATATTATAGATTAGATTTTCTGAAAACTTGTTTGTTTTCGTTTTTCTGAAAAAGGTCATTTGTAAATTGTAAAATGCAAAAAGGTACAGAAAGGGAATAAAACTCGGTTTGATTATTCACAAATTATATAAGTGCAAATGAAAACAATTTCTTTTTCATCTTTGTGGTAAAAATTGTAATTTTATACACAATAAAATAATATAATATAAATAACATTACTTGTTCTGACTTTAATTGTAAACCAGTTAATGGATGTTATTTACTTCATCAATGCGTTATACCATAAACTGGGCGCGAACAACAAGCCCAAGACAAATACAGATTAATTTTAATTATCAATTGGAAATTGAAGGTCGGTGGTTTTCTCCGGTCACTCCGGTTTCCTCCACCATCCAATATCTGACCGCATCGAAATAAGTGAAAGGATCTTGACTGGGGTGTAAAACACAATTACTCCACTCCTCCCCTCCATGGGAAATTCATGAACACAACTAGCAAACAAATGCTAATTTGTACATGGAGGGGAGGAGTGGAGTAATGGTGTTTTACGCCCCGGTCAAGATTATTTCACTTATTTCGAGGCGGTTAGTTCTGGGATGGTGGAGGAAACCGGAGTGCCCTGAGAAAACCACCGACCTTCAGCTAGCGAACTGACAAACTTTCTCACCATAGGATCTGTCCCTACTGGGATTAAAACCCAGGCGGTGAGAGGCGCTGTGATCCGTAAGCGAGAGCTTTAGACCACTCGGATTTGTACATGAAAAATTTCGTCAAGACATAAGTGAATCTATCTTATAAAGCAACTTGCGTCACAAAAATTGAATTGACTAAGTTATATAAATTCCTTTCGGTGTTTTGTGTTTAGATATTTTACTCCTATAAATGTAGAAACGTCACTTCAGATGTTAATATTCCTAACTGAAATGGCTTGTTTTGTTGTGTCTATTTAATGTCTCAAAAATAAAACTTTGTAAAGCTCTATATGTCCCAAAGCTTGAAATTCAACCGATAGTTGTAAGATAAAAAAGGTTATCCTTTGTTTTGATTGGTGAAAAAAACCTTAAGTTGGACCTTTTTGAAATTTTAATGAGACAGATATTAACAACGTTGAAACAACATAATATGTATTTCAAATATATACATAAGTCAAAAAGAAAGAACTACCAAGGTATGCACAGAGGCAAAACTTAAAACAAAAATAAAATGAAATGAAAGAACACCGACAAAAGGCGGGAAAAAAATCAAATATAAATATGGGATAAATAACAAAAGAAACTGGTAATTTTATGTCACGTGAACATTGTGATTTGGCTATTTCAGCGTAGAAGAACAAAAGTAGTGATACGAAACCGCGCCTAATCCGAGACCAATTCTGTTCTCTGATGTCAAATCACGTGGAACACATTTATATCCGGGTAGAAAATCAATATTTTAAACGTATTTACAGATTCTGTAGCTATGTGACAAAAAAAATGCAAAGAAGTTGAACAGCAGCACAACAATCAAATTATAGAACGTAATTAGTAACATAATCAATAATCGCATTTTTCTATTTGAAGCCGTTACTGCATGCAAATTTGGTTTTACTTTATAATTCAGTGTCTTTTGTGACTGCGAATGATACAAAATTTTTAGAACTCCAATAGGTTTAAGAATGGTTTTTTATTGCTTACATAATTATACCTATTTGTCACTAAAATAGCTGTGCAAAATCAAGACATCTTGTGTCATTTTAGGTAACACGTTAAATTGATATAGTTTGCACCTCAAGTCATGCTTCGGTAACATATTAAGTCTTCCGAAGGTATCGTCTTGTCTTGTAAAATGTAAAATCATAGCACCGATAATTTACTATTACGAGAGTAATTCATTGGCGGATGCTCATAGTAATTTTCTTTTAAAAACTAGATTTACAAGTTAAAAATAATATCAAACTTTATTTGAGTTTTCTTTCGCTAAGTACCTGGCATTTAGAAATAAAGGTCACGGGGTCCTTATGATGAGACCTTAGGAAACGCTGTCCCGTGTCAAGGTCACGACTTGGGCAGACCCGGTCGGGGTTCGAACCCACGACCTTCGACTTACGGAGCGAGCACTCTACCAACTGAGTTATACGTAAGTATTTCTACAAATATCGACAGTATCAGGATTTGTTGTGTTTTGATGGAAACAAATTATTAACATCGATGTTTTAAAAAGATCAATAGGGAGATGTATGCGCATATGACCAACATTATCATATTTAACAAAAATATAAAGATCCGCTTTTTAAATATTTTCAAAATATTAACAAGCGGCTGTTTACAATTTTTGTTACCATGTAAAATAGTGGGGTTTTTTATATCTATTATCATTTGTAAAGATTGCAATTTGTTTTTAATTGGTCGCTTAGACATGAAGTGTTTAAAAAGGCAATTTGGCTAATCAAATAAACCTTGTAACGGTTCATGATCATTTTGCCCTAGTTCGTAGCTTGGTGATCAATTAAAAATATTATTTTTTAAAATCCCAAAATTAAAAACGTATGCACCATGAAATTTTACTGATTCACCCAATAACAACATCTTGGACCAGGCTTACTCGATATCAGTAGAGGAATTTTGATTTAAGCGTATCAAAACATCATTACTCCACATAACTTTGCTTGTAATTGATCCAAGAATAAATACATGCATGTAGTGCACATTCCGTTATTATCAGTCATTTAAAACTACAACTCGGTAGACTAACCTCTTTTGCTTCAGTAGTTGCGAGGTTTTTCATCTTTGTTCTGCGCATGTCTAACGACAAGAGAAAATGGAGAATCTAGATCTAGTATTTTTATTTGCAGTTTCAAGATGGACCAAATTATCAATTTAGTGCCATTTTGGTCAACAGAATGTGTGAAAGAGAAATAATACAGTCATTAAAGGTAAATTTTCTACCTGTAAACAGTATAAACGTATCTTATAATTGTATTTTGTTGTATCTGTTTATCAATATTCGAACGAGTAGTTATTTCTTTAAAAATCGATGATGCGAGTCAGCTGTTGGACGACATTGTATACATAGATGATTTCATTTTAAACATAAATTTATCATCCAGGTATATTGATGGTGACTCACATTTTATAAAATACGGGACCAACGCCCTATTTTAAACCGTAATCAATGGCTTTTTATTTGCTTGCATTATTAATCTGTTATATAATTGCTATTGTACTTATTTTGCCTTTTCTCATGCTGTAAATCCGCTTTTTAACTTTCTTGCCGCCTAGTAAACCTATGAAGTAGATAGCTAGGCGATTTTTCGCCTCAGTCGAG
>CM056609.1:10085025-10161939 GCA_029721355.1 Tegillarca granosa
GTCAACAGTATCTCACATTCATAACTTGCCTCGTGTTAAACAATAAACCGGTTTTTATATGATATCCTTAAAAATTTTAGAAATCTAGTATTTCAAAAGTATATGTTGTTTTCATATTTTTGTTATGCAATGCTTTTTAACTTTCAAGGTAAGATGGCGTAAATTAACTGATTTAAACCGGAAGTGATATTTCGTATGTAAATAATTCTTCAGAACTTTATCCGTATCATGGTCTCGTATAAATATTTGAATGGTATTTGGAGAATGCAAACAACCGTTTTTATAATCTTATCTCAATATTTATAATGCTTTGTTATTATAGAGCAAGCAAATACAGGTATTCTTACACCAAATACAGCGCCTAACTTGCAGCCAGTGCTGATAGATTATTCAAGACGAACAGAAACAGATACAGCTTCTAACTGGCAAGGACCAGTAACTGCCGATTATCCAAGGCAAACAACTACAGGTAAACTGACAGTATTGTATACCTGTGTATACCTGAGTGTACCTGAGTATAACAAATTAATCAAGACCTTTTGTAAAAGGTATTCTGAATCGCTTAGAGCAGACATGTATTTTATATAACGCAATCTCACTGTTGTTTTGCTATATAAATTATGGTGTAACAGAGGATTTAATCAAGATAAGGTAAGTGATTAGTTGGTTGGTTGTTATGCGAGTAAGCATCAATTTTTCGGGTATTCGCAGCAAAAGCAAGGTTTGAACCTCTGGTGACTATTCGTCACGGTATGCGTGAGATGTGCAGATTTATTTTGATCTGCCTTGTATAAAAAGTACAAATATTATTTATTTTAGTAAATTAGAACTTTTTTAACTGAAAATATACTTAAAATCACCAAACGTGACCACGACAATGAAACAGTGCATGTTAATGATACAAAAAAAATCGATGAAGTTGTTTTTTTTAATGATGGAGCACTGGCAATTTTCATTCATCTTTAGACATATATCTTTCTGATAGTGAAGTTCTCCCATTATCACTGTGGTAGCTCAGTCGGTAGAGTGCTTGATCCGTAAGTAGCAGGTCGTGGGTTCGAACCCCGATCGGGTCTGACCCAAGACTTTAAAGTGGGTGGTAACTGTTCTTTACACACCGAAGTCTTTGTCTTCGACAGGTTGGTATTCAACATGAACACCTACTAAACAATAGGCAGGTAGGTGTTCATGTTGGATACCAACCTTGTCACGCTTCAGTGATCCTATTGTGTAGAACAAAGGAATCTCCTAGAATACACGTGCGGCGTACACAATGAAATCAATGAACCGTGCAAAATCCTGAAAGGACTGAGCATTAATACATTAATACTTTTAAAACAAGAGAGAGAGTGGGGGACACTGAAACAAGTTTAAAATGATGGCATTTCTGGGATTTGGTGTAATTTTGTACATGATATTAAATTAATTTATTACTACTAATGATATTCAGATTCGATAGGCAGCTGCGTAGCTCAGTTGGTAGTGTTTCGTTAGAGCCCCCCCCACCACACAGCCAACCAACCACACCACCGACCCACCAACCTACACACACACACACACACATTAAATTTTCTGTCAAGTCTTTCCAACATAAAAATGTTACCAAAATTTCACTTAGAAACAACAAGAAAAGTTTACAAATTACCTTTTTCAAACTCATTTCGAACTGCTTTAATACAAGTTGGATATCCTTTGTTTCAAATTCCAGAAATGTCAACCGCTCTTTCTAGTATTTCCAAAATTTCTGATTTTTCTTCATCACGATAGACAATCTCCTTATAAGGAATAAGTTAATATAAACTCGTGCTTTCTATGAAAATGAATAGTATTAGTCGATCTTTCAAAGAACTTCGTATTCAGGGGTGATTCATAAGCAGTAATCGGGTATATTTATAAAATAAAACATTTTATTTCACAATTTTAAAACCAATGTTGAATAACATATACCTATATTTATGTAGATTAAATTATGTGAACAATCACAATTAAAAAATGTGAGAGTGCAATTACTTGGTGTGTAAGTCGGATATTGACCGAGTTGGAGGTGTGCATAGATTTAAGAAACCTGTCCTCGTGCTGCAACACCTCGAGCCCTCCGGGCTCTCGGTGTTACGTTCGCACGAGAACAGGTTTCTTAAATCCATGCACACCTCCAACTCGGTCAATATCCTATTCTTCTCAAATCACTCGACATTACGAAATGAAAGTCAAGGTTCTTTCAGATGGGAACTTAAAATAAATGAGGTACCGTGTCACGGTATACCTGGCTTGATAAAGATCCCTGCTGTATAATGCTATCATTGCAACGCATAGGCAAAATTTCTGCACTTTCGCCAATATCTGGCGACGTCTCGATATAAGTGAAAAATTCTTGATTAGGACGTTAACAACAATTACTGAACTCAATTTTAGAATCTAGATGCATAAAGAATGCTTAGTTTTGAATGAGATGTTGGTAAGTTTATGTTAACAAAAGAGAACTGATACCGATGTTATACATTATCAGTAACACGCCAGCATCGTTAAAACTAGAAAAACAAAGAAATTTAGTTAAAATTCAGTTATTGAGAATCATATTTATAACGATAAGTGTTCAAAATTGTGTAGAAAGTAGAAGCTTTATTTAAACGTGACAAAATATTTGGATGGATGATTATATGTTTCTTATCTAATCGTTATTGAATTTCATTAAATTGCATGTTTAATTGTCTTAGTTTAGACTATAAATCAAGACAAGTGTTCAATTGTAATGTTCTTCATACAAAGAAAAACTGTGCTTATGAAAAATATCTTCACATGATGCAATGACCGACCATAGTTTTTTTTCAGGAATACGACAACAGAATTTAAGGCCTATGACTGGCTAGAGTTATAAAGCATGATATACGTTTAGTTAAAAACTAGAATTATGTCTACGTTTCAGCATACATCTTGTTGTTATTCAAAATCTTTATTTTTTTATTTATTTTTTATGTCTGCGTATCAGCAGACATCTTTTTCTTACTCGAGACAGATTTTTTCAGAGGTATCTCCTCCTTCGTTTCTTATCCGATCAGGTTGAAATTTTGTCAACTGGCTAGGGATTGACCATGGGGAGGTCCCTTCCTCACTGTTTTTCGGAATTCGAAAGGACTTCGAAAAAATCCCATTAAAACCACGGAATTCCAAAGAGTTCTTTTTTTCTTTCTTGGAATATCCTCCGCTATTTGAAGTACCACTTTAGAGAGCTTATACGCAGACATATACGTGCTCGCAAGTATACATTCTAGTTTTACTTATTCTTCTCCGTCGTTTCTGCTGTATTTTTTCAAAGACATCTCCTCCTACGTTTCTTCGTCGATCAGGTTGAAATTTGTTAACTGGTAGGGATTGACCATGGGGAGGTCGCTTCCTCACCGTTTTTCGGAATTCGGAAGGACTTTCGAGAAATTTGGTTAAAGCACGGAATTCCAGAGAGCTTTTTTCTAGAGAGTTCTTTCTTTCTTTCTTTGAATTTCTTCTGCAATTTGGAGCACCACTTTAGAGAGCTGATGAGCAGATATATAACTGCTCGCAATTATACATTCTAGTTAAGTACTTGCAAATATATTTGACGTTTTTGTTTCATCAGTAATGTAATAAAGTTTTTGTAGGTATTCGCGGTAATGAACAGCAAGACATCGGTACAATAACCAATCAAGCTTCTGCTGAAACAGCAAGAAATGTAGTCCAACAACAAAGAGCGTCACAGTTTCCGGTTACAGGTCAGAAGTCACATTATCTCTTTTATTATATAAAAAGCACTTGCAACACGGCCTTGTAATAAAAAGGAATACATATAAGGCTGAGAAAAATGCAACAAATATTTTTGGCAGTTATAAATTTCAAATTCACATTTTTTTAACCAGGGAAGTCATCTTCACATCTTCATCTTTTTAACAAACTGCGAGTAATTGTTATAAATATATATATATATATATATATATATATATATATATATATATATATATATATATATATATATATATATATATCTTTTAGGTGGTGTTTACTAAGAACATGTTTATATAGTATCGAAAACTACATATGTGTGCGAATATTGATTTTAGAATCTACCTTGCGTTGCAATAGTTACTTTTTTATTTGTTTGTAACATTTAATTTTTCTTTACCTTTTTTTGGCCCTGGAAACGTTTCCTGCAAAATGAATAGTATCTTGTGCCTCCCCTCGTTTATTTTTAAATTTTTAGATAGTGAAACTATTGAACATTTATACAAGATAGACCAATTTGCGTACTACGCTTATAAACCTAATCGGACCCATTATCTAGTTGAGTTCAGTAATAGTTTTTTTACACCAAAGGCAAGATTTTTTCACTTATATAAAGGCGGTTATTTCTGGGATGGTTGAGAAATTTTGGGGTACCCAGAGTAGACACCCTACCTTCGGCAACTTGAGTGACAAATTTTCTCACAAAAAGGTCTTCTCGAAAAAGATTCGAACCTAGGCAATGTAGCCCGCCAGCGAGCTTTAGACTACTCGGCTATCAAGTCACCCGTTATTATGTCTGCGTATCAGCAGACATCTTGTTGTTACTCAAGGTTTTTTCAGAGGTATCTCCTCGTTCATTTCTTATCCGGCCCGGTTAAAACTTTGTCAACTGGTAGGGATTGACAATGGGTGGGGAGGTCGATTCCTCACCGTTTTTTTTTCAGAATTAGGGAGGACTTTGGAGAAATCCGGTTAAATCTACGGAATTCCAGAGAGTTCTTTCTAGAGAGTTCTTCCTTTCTTTCTTGGAATTTCTTCCGCTATTTTCAGCACCACTTTACAGAGCTAATACACAAGTATATATTGCACGCAAGTATACATTCTAGTTTAGGAAATATTATTGACAACGTGAATTACAAACTCGTACCTAGTTCTTTTTTAAACCTGTTTTTTTTTAAAGATTTTAAGTTTTTTGAGACAATGTTTTGTTTTGTTTAATAAACCTACGCTAAAGAATTTAAACATAACAGATATTCCAGTATTTGATTATGTGAAAACTATTTTCAATTTCAATAATCTTAACAATTTAAAAATAACATAATGATAAGATATTTAATTTTAACTGTGTAATATCTTAAATATATAAAAAAGAAAATACCTGCTAAATTTTGATGTGTTATATGGGCACATTGCGGAAAATCATTCCTCATCAGTGTCACTAGTGGCCGAAAAGTTTGACAGATAAAAAACATAAGCCAAACAGTTCAAAATTAATGAATCTAAAGTTACAAATTATATGAATTCAAATCCAGCTAAGGGTGAAACTGGGGTCTGATATTACTCTTGTGTCATGATTTTTCTAACATGGCTTAATTATATGGATTTTGTGAAAGATTATTAAAAATAATAAATATTGTTAATAGGAAGTAATTCTTTTAAAATACATAAAAAAATTAAAAAATAACAATTTAAAAAAAGAAGAAGAAAAAGTGGGTCGGGAAAGGGCTTAACCATTACAAATATCCCAATCAATACTAAACTTTATTATTTTGTTTTGTTTTGTGTAACAGATGAAATAGAAATCAGAGAAATGCAAAGACAATTGCAGGAACTGGAGGCTGAACTTGAGAGAAAAAGATCGGAAGAACACAAGAGAAATTTACAACAACACTTAAGTACTATTAGATCAGAGTTACAAAGATACAACAATGATAACAATTTAGGAATAGGTACAGCTACTCCTTTAGCCGAAAGTTCCTTATTACAATGTTCTGAAACGCGTGTCCGAACGTCAGCAGAATCGGATGTAGTTGAAGAAACTCAAGTGAAAATAGCATTTCGAGAAGAAGGTAATGCTGTTAACACTGTAATTCTCAAAAAAAAAAAAATTGAACTCAAAATATCAATTTTAATTTGAATTAAAAAGATAGCTCATTTGAGTGATTAATGAAATTATTTGATATGCCTTTCCCGATTCAAGGTTTTGTACTAACTTTTAAGCGTATATTCTGTTCTTCAGTGGCGGAAGAAAAGTACCTTTAAAAAGAAACATTCACTCCTTTAAAGTAATTTAGCGGTTTAAACTACATACAAAGTCACATGGGGCTAGATCAGTAGAATATAATGGATATGACAAGACGGTAACCTTCTCTTCACAAGCTCCGATATATGTGATGGAGCATTATTATGAAGTAGACAGACATGCCTTATCCTGACACAGGGCGTCGTTTAAGATAATATTTCTTGAGGTTTTTAGTAAAACATCTTGGTAATACCGACATGTAACACTTATACGCACCGGAATTAGTACGGCTTTACCATTATATGAGAAGAATATGCAGTAAAAAATCTTCCTTGTTTTATGCTTATTTTGGAAACTACGGCCATCCTATCTTGTTTAATTAGCTATATTTTGTTTCCGATATTCTCCTTTGTTTCAAAAAGTGAATCCATGCTTCATCGCCAGTGCCAATTGCAGTTTGAATAGAGGAAACATATTTAAGTAATTGCCTAGCTACGTGTCCTTTTTTTGTCAAACTCTCAATATATGCGAGATCCATTTTCAAACATCTTTTGTACTTACAAAATACGATTTAAATGAAATGCATTCGCGACGATACGGATATGCTAACATCGGTTTCTTAACATTGTTTACAGCAGTGGTCAAGGACTGACTCTATTGAAATGGCTATTATTTGAAAACTATATGGAGCTATAGACACCTGTTCATACTGTTGAAAAGATAATGATTAGCGCGTTTTAAGCGTATTATCATCAATTAAATGTTACAAAACGTTATCGCGCTGCGGAACAATACACATTACATATCGAACAGCCCACGTACGTAGTTTTATATATACAAAGTAAACAATAATGCAAAAAGTAAAAGATAAAAATGAAATGGGAAAATTGGAGATAATAAGCAATACAACTTTAGAACAAAGCAATGAACGAAATAGATAAACTTAGTTAAAGTGACATGAAGAAAAACTCTGGACTTATATTCTTACATTCAATCTAATTTATAAACAAATGTTTTATTGATAGAATGGGTGTGCGGCTTATGTACTTTGAGAAACCATACTTTAACCACTGTTTGCAGTGCATGTGAAAATCCAAGAGTAAACGAACCATCGAGAATACTGCCAGCCAGTACGCCAATAACATCTAATACCAGAGAAAACAGCGGTAAGCAAAACGCACTTTTCTTACAATTAATACTTTGAGCCGCTAATGTGAAATAATTTAATTTGATACACGTAGTTTGATAAACACATGTATATTATTAATACGCCATTGCAGTACTGCCTACTGAGCTATGAATACCCTCGGGGAATTTTACTCAACCAGCAGCGGTTCCCGCTCAGGGGTGGTAAACACATATCAAACACATATCAAATGACGTCAACTTAATTTTGCAACTGAAAATTATTATATTTATATAAAATAATTATTGCCTTCAAAATAGGAAATGCAATATGTTCATGCTTATATTTTTAATACACCGCTATTTATGATTAAAATGAATTTGTGAAATGTAATATAGGAATGTTCATGCCATGATTTAATCTATAATTTACTAAACAGCATTTACAAACTAAGTCATAATAGGGAAGAAGACTTCTGCGATGAGTACCACTCTAATTTGGCTTTAAAAGTATGATGATATTCTGGCATATGCTACTATTGAATGTAGTTTCCTTAAAAAGTAAAAAATTAAACACATAACATATAATTGAGGTATTATCTATTAAAGGAATAATTGTGATTTTTATGTCTATGGGGAAAAGTATTTTCTAAAAAATGTTTTGATCAATATTAATTGATTGTTATTACGATCTGTGCAATTCATTTTCTTAAGTTCACTCTTATTTGCCAATAACAAATAGAAATCCTTAAACTTTTGGACAACTCGATAAATGTTATTTAATAGCTTTGACCATGCGCGGAAGTTCTACTTGTATGTAAACAATGACCTCGACAAAAAGAAAACCCGTTCGTGCGAAAACAAATTCTGATAAAAAAGAACAATGGCCAACTGGGACAAACTGACTCTAAGGATTCAAATCGCCCACTCTCATATGGAAAATGGCTATAAAAAAGCAGTTATGCTTGAACACATGCTCTTCTGCTGTGTTTGTTGTCTCGTTTTCGATAAAGAATCACTTGATCAATATTCTAAAAATAAGATATTTGGTATAGCAAACTAGCAGTAGGTTTCCCCGAGAATTTCAACAATATCCACAGCCAAATAATTAAAGATAATTTAGGTGTCACAAAGAAATAGAATATGAAAATTTATTTTCTTAAAATTTGACGTCCAAAAGTTCCAAATCGTGGAATTTTTTATTCTTTAATAATAATTATAGAATGGATATGCCGTTTTTGTACACTAAAGAATTCAAACCGAGTGGTTATCTGTGATGTTTGTGAAAAACCACGACATGGACTATTAGAGGCAACTAGTGACAACATACCACGTGTGACTCTTCCACTAGATAGTGACGATACATCAACTATATCATGTGACAGTAAGTTTGGAATATAAATGTTTTATAGATATGTATATAAACTTTAAGGAAATAAAGTGACAATTTTCAATATTTGTTGCTTTATGTCATATACTTGAAAATAGCCAAACCTTTCAGAATATTCCAAAACAAACAAAAAATACATATATATATATATATATATATATATATATATATATATATATATATATATATATATATATATATATATATATATATATATATATATTAGCGGGTACCACTGCTGGTGGAGTAAATCTCCCCGAGGGTATCCATAACTCAGTAGGCAGTACTTTGTGCTGTCAGAAAATATAACCATTAAGCAAAATTTTCAGTCGTCTTAATTTTTGAAATTTATTTAAACTAAGGTCTGTTCCCTCCTGCAAGACTAATCTTAGCTGGATTTTGATTCACATATTTTTGGAAATTTAGATTCATTAATTTTCAACTGTTTGGCGTATGTTTTTTAATCTATCAACTTTTTCGGCCCCTAGTGTCACTAATGAGGAATGATTTTCTGAAATGTGCACATCTTGCACATCTAAATTTAGCAGGTATTTGTATTGACATTCAAGAAGGTTCTCAAAGATGAGTAGAGTA
The DNA here is from genome assembly GCA_029721355.1 of Tegillarca granosa. Classification (NCBI taxonomy): domain Eukaryota; kingdom Metazoa; phylum Mollusca; class Bivalvia; order Arcoida; family Arcidae; genus Tegillarca; species Tegillarca granosa. The sequence continues at coordinate 10,094,127 of CM056609.1, forward strand.
CAATGGAGAAACTCCAATTTTACGCCCCTGTTAAGTTTCTTTCGCTTATATCAAGGCGCTCGGTTTTCAGTGTTTGGATTGTTTAATAAATCGATGTACTTTGAGAAAAAAAAACGAACTTCGGCAAGCGAAAGTACAAATTTTCTATCATTTCCCTGGTAGAATTTGAATCTAAGCGGTTAAAGACACTGTGATCTTTGATCAGCATGGCTCCCGTAAAAGGACAGTTCAATTTTTTGAAAAAAAAAACTTAAAAGAAAAATAAAATACAAATAGGGCTTACAAGGTATATATGCAAAGTTTATTACCATATATTTTTAATTGAAGACACTAGCACCACATAATTTTGTTTGTGCTACACTCTGAGTTGGAGTAAAAAATGAATTCTCGTAAAAACTCCTCGTTTCTGTTTTTTTATTTTAATCCTTTTTCTCCCAAACATGTTCATTTGCTAGCTATTTATCTATATTTACGTATTTGTATATTTCATATACATTCAGCTACCTCTGTTGCAAGTGAAAATCTAGACATGTCACAGCTACAATGGGAGTTAGAAGACCTTGAACGTAGAATGGGTATGGCGCGAAGGAATCAAAATGATCCTAACACTTCATCAGTAAGAGGTGATATGCAATCCAGACTTCAAGACGTACGACGGCAGTTTGAGAGTAGTTTTGGAAATCAAAATAGTAATAGAAAAGTCCTTTATGCTATTTTTTTATTTAAACTCAAATATTGGTTATTTATTCGTAAGGTTAATACCACTCTGCCAATTATTTTTTCAATACAAGAAATTTGTTCATACAAAAGAGTTCTCGGTTTCCTAAAAGTCCTAATTGAATAAATCTTAACTTTGTCATCATAGTGGCATAAAATCATCTTATGTGTTTTATTTCATTTGATAATTTTTTGATATTTTGACAAGACCATACATAGCAACGAGAGGGGAACTTTTAAATCAGCAATAAAACACAAAAATACAATTCCATGTCCAAATCATAATCCTGAAAGATAAAAACTTTGAAAACTGGTCAATTCGGTTAAACACATGAACCTCCATAAAAGGAAGTGAGACCGGATGCCCCGGAAGGGTAAGCACCTCCTTTCTCGCTAGCTACACCCGACACGTGCAAAATCTTATTTGAGAATGGAAGGAACAGGGAACTATGGGAAGTCAAATATTATGCTATTTTACAAAGGTTTTAAAGTTGTGTTTGTTTGATATTATTATACAAAATTGTTTCTAATACTCATATTAAACACCACTGAATATGTCATTTAAGCCAGATACAAAATATAACCTCATCTTAGAGAATCGACCTAAAGTCATATCAACATTGTCTGAATGTTATATTTTAACCGCAACTGTTCTTGAATTCTTACAGATATTGGTCCACAGATGAGAAATAACAATGCCGATGTGGCTTCAAATAGTTTGAGAATAGTTCTAATTGGAGCAACTGGCTCGGGGAAAAGCTCGACTGGAAACACTATTCTTGGAAAAAACGAATTTGAAGCCAGGATGTCTGCTGAATCTATAACAAGGATTACAAAACTACGGATCTGCGTTTAGGTTTAACAGGGTGGTAAATGTTGCTGATACTCCGGGTATATGTGATACCGGTGAGGACCAAAAATACATTCAGAATGAGATATTAAAATGTATTGCTATGACAGCTCCTGGGCCACATGCCGTACTGTTGGTCGTGAATGTTGCCAATCGGTTTTCCGTCGAGAATAAAGAATCCGTAAGTTTCTTTGTAAGCCATTTTGGGAACGATTTGTATAAATATCTTATAGTTGTTTTTACAAGAAAAGATGAACTTGAAAGGAAAAATATGACATTAGAAGAATACTTGGAAAATATTCCTCGAGAGTTAGATAAAGTGCTTAATCGTTGTTATTACCGATATATTGCAATTGACAATGATGTTCATGGTAATGCAAAAGATCGACAAGTATCAGAGTTATTTGAATTAATCGATCATATGGTTCAACAAAATAATAACCAGTTTTATACCAATCAATTGTATTCGGAAACTGACAAACAACTGCGAAAACGGATGAAGAAGTTATACAATCAATTAGATCATCAACGGGCAGCAGAAATACGAGCTATTCGTCAAGAACAAGTTGTTCAGGATAGGGAAACCTTTCAGCGCCTTTTGTCAGAAAGACAACAAGCCATTGGGCGTACTCTTAATCAATCAGAAATGGCAGAACTGAGAGCCGCTGCAACTCGGGATGGGCAAAAAAGAACTCAAACAAGAATCGATCAGATTGATTTACGATACAGACCACTAATGACACAATCGGAGTTGCGAACCACAGCTACAAAGGGAAATAGAAGAGGAAAGACCTGGGGCATTGCAAAAAGTAGGAAGAGTAGCCTTCAAAGTTTTAAAAGGACTTGGAGGAGCGGCTTTGGGAATTGTAGCCTCTCCATTTGTTGCTGCTGGGGGATTATTAGCTACGGCGGCGTCACCTATTATCTTTGGAGCAACAATGGCACATACACCGGGGGAAGACAGCGACTAGTCACCATATAATTGTTATTTTTAATTATTATTGGTTTAGATTTGTACATATTTAGGAGGTATTTGAGAAAATTTATAGTGAATGAACTTTAGACAAATATATGCTAACTTCGGTCCGATCAATGTTGCTAATACCTTAGTATATGTTTACTGGTATCGACGAAAGTTTAATTAAGAATACGAAACTGAAGTGTATTGAATTAACTGCGTCTGTACAGTTAAATATAGATGTTAAAAGGACCGCTAATGACACGGTTTTCAAGGTGATTGGATTTGAAATTGTTTCTCCTATTGCAGTTTGGTGCCATGCTCAAGTTGACTCGGTGGAAGAGCACAAAACTTCTTTCAGAGAAAGACATTGACAAGCCATCAGTTCTATATCACTTATTCTAGATTAATCTTATGATGTTACTTGATTTAAACACTTCAAGACACAAATTATTTACATAAGAATGTGATGAACTAAATGCTAAATATACATTTTAGAGGTTAAATAGTTAAAACACTGGGTTGGTACATATTTTGACGGGTACTGAATTGTGCGATGAATGGTACCCAGCAGTACGTTTATATCACCAATAAAGCGCAGAGGCAAATTTATTATTTTACCAATGTGGCCCTTCTAACAGCGAGTTTTATCAATTTAAATATAAGCCTTATTTTTCCGACATGTGTATCTAACCTTAATTTAAATCACTTGAATCACAACTTCTTAAGTAAAGCCCCGGTCGGATCTGACTACGATTGTAACATAGGTAGTGACTGTTCTTTCGCCAGGCACAGGGTCCTTTGAAAGAGACCTTATAATCCAATGTTTCGTGACACGGCAGACATGGCAAGAACCCTACCTGCACAATGTACCAAGTGCACTGCAAAGGTAAAAATTCCTGCCATTCACCTATAAAAGGTGACGTCTCTAAATTAGACTGGGACGTAAAACCCTATTCAATCAACCAATCAATCAAATGTTATGTATTTGATCGTTCACAGAGTATTTAAACATTACAGTATGAGTATGTACGGTAATATAGTAAAAACAGTGTATACATGCATTTGGTTCAAAGATGCGTTTTATTGTACAGCTACAAAAGATGACCACAACTGGTACCAGTACATACCACTAGGCAATTGCTTAAAATGTTTCAATTACAATTAAAGACAATTTGCAAACATTTAAATATATCAATATTTCGAACCAGTTTGAAAAGCTGGAAACCAAATATGGTTGCCTAAACACGTTAGAAAACATGTAGTTGCCGCCATTAAAAGCATAAGCACAAAAAAAAATATTTTTTTAATTGCATTGTTCTCATGTGATGATACAGCTGTACAATTTCCGGTGACGAAGGGCTAAAGTGAAACAGGTCGGTAATACCGAGTTGTTATACTTAAAAGCTTAAGAAATATTATCTCAAACGACTCCCTGTTTCGGCATGTTTGTCTACTTCATGAGAATGCTCAATCACATACAAATGAGATTGTGAAGCAATGTTTGAAGTCGAAGAAGGTTACCGTCTTGCCACACCCCCATATCTCCAGATCTAGCCCCATGTGACTTTTCATATATCCAAAACTAAAACAGTTCTTATCTGGTTGTTAAAAGCCTAGACACACCATTGGCTAAGCCATAAGTCAGTGCCTCAGTGATCTACCTAATTCATCGTACCGACACGCATTTCAGAAATGAATTCAGAGATTGAACTTATGTATTTTAAACCGCGGGGAGTACTTTGAAGAGATTTAATGTCTATTACACTACTTGCAATCCATGCTTTTGAAATATCGTACAATGTGGTTAAGTTAAGTCTTTATAAGGCTAGACAGTTTGTCATTGAAAACGAATTAATATGGTCGTCTTACATGTGACAGTATGGTAAGTCAGAACATAAATTTAAATATGTTTAAGATTTTAGTCGTTATGCATTAAACTACAGGCAAGACACAAAAATAGATTATAATTATGCAAAATAGGATAACACTGCTAGTACACTTGCTCAAAAAAAAAAAAAAAAAAAAAAAAAAAAAAAAACATTGCAGACCACACAGTGCATTATACTGGTACCGAGGTAACCAGTTGATGCAAAACTGTCAATGTTAACTTACATCAAGGCGATCAGTTATTTTTTGGTTATGAAAACCGGTCTGACAGTAGAAAACTACCACCTGCACCATAAAAAAAGGAAAACTATCTTACATAACGCCCTGCCTAAGTGGCATTCGAACTTAGGCGGTGAAAGAAATCGTAATCAGTCAGCGCGTTCTTTAGACATGTCAGCTACCAAGACCAACAGCTTCTGTTTTAATCAAAACACTATTTTCATGCAGAAATTTACTCAATTTTGACAAATATTACGTTAAGTTGATTAGGACAAAGTCCTTTTCCTTATATCGAGAAAGTCAGTTCTGGGATTGTTGAGGAAACTGGAGTTCTCGTAGAAAAACCTCTAACCTTTGAAAAGCAAACGGGCAAATTTTCACAAACAAGGATCTGTTTTGAGTGGAATTCGAGCTAAGAGGCACTGTGAACGAAAAGCCAATCTAAAAAGTTTTGATTTTTTTAATTTTACAGTATGCACTGTCCCTAGCAGCAGGTTGTTTATGATCTAAACATGGCTGACATAAAAAAAAAAACATTTCAAAGCTTGAGTTACAGGTAATTTTGTTAGATTGAGTGTCGGATCCATTTGTTGTTTTTAGAAGGAAAAACGGATCTAAAATTTACTGAAAAAAGAAAATAAAAATAGACACTTTGTAAAATACAATTCCTTGTATTAGAGAAACACAACATAACATAAATATTGTGAGACTACTCAGCCATTTTCGTTGGGTTCTGTTTTATACAACAAGTGGCGTTTAAAAATGGACATACTAAATTTCGCGGATACAAGTACACATAAGTCAAACTGGCCGTCCTCGTTTTCAAGAACGTTAACTTTTTCGTTACCAAAGCTGCATACCCAACAATTTTCATCCGAATGAATTGAGAGACACCTGGATATATTTAAACCATCTGCTTTTAAAAGTAAACTGAATATAAATCCCATCTTCATCAATAAGGTGGATGGTAGAACACAAGGAATATTGTACAGGTAGGTAACTAATTTCAATATCCTGTTGGTTGGTTTTTAATGAGTTGTTCAGTTTAAAGTTTTTAAAACCAGGTTTGGACATGTATGAATCATATATTGCTCTTTTAGCTCTGTGATTTTGCTGTAAATCAAGAAACAGAAAAATTGAACCTTCGCCAAGTAAACAAATAATTTCTCCCGCACTTTTATTTGATAATTTCCTTTTGAATTTATGTACCTAATCGATTTTTTGTTATTCGCTTGTTACTGTTAAGATAATTTTAAAAGAGTGTAACAGGCTTTGCACTGCACGTCAATTGAGTGGCGAGATTTTTTAACCAATTTCTCATTTAAACATGCATGTCTAATATTTTAAGTCAAATTAAATGAATTTGTTTTTAGTTTTTTTAAACAAAGAAACTTTTCTATATCTTAACACTTCATATATAGAACATATTATCATATACTTTTTGGTTCATTCATATAGAATAGAAAGAACACGGAAAATAGCTCTGTTCAAAAAAACAAGAAAATAGTCATGGTCTGCATTTACATTAGCTACTATTAGTAGAAATTTATTAGTGAAGTTAGGCTGCTGATAACAGTAACAACGGCCGCCTTTTAAACTGTACAGTCTACACGTTAGTACTGTTGGTACGCGAGATTGTGGTTGACTAAGCGAATTACTCGTATATTTCGTATTGGATTTTCAACGAAAAATGACTTAATAAAATAAAATTACAAATCAAAATTTAGCAGGTTTTTGTTTTATGTTACTACCCCTGAGCGGGTACCGTTGCTTGTGGAGCAAAATTTTCAGCCATTTTTCATTTTAAAATTGATTTTAAACTAAGGTCTGTTTCCTAATGCAAAGCATTCCTTAGCTGGATTTGGATTTATATAATTTTGGAACTTTAGATTCATTAATATCCAAATGTTTGGGTTATGTTTTTTTATCTATCAAACTTTCAGGTCTTAGTGTCACTGATGAGGAATGGATTTCCGAAATGTGCACTTCTGGCACATCAAAATGTAACTGGTATTTGTTTTATATATTATATACAATTAATAACATAAGATGCATGGGAAAATATTAATAGTTAAAAAAAAAAAAACAAAAAAAACAAAAAAAAAACAAAAAAAAACCCAATTGATAATTTATTAGGTATTCTGGGATACGCAAAGTAAAAAAAGACGTTATGATAAAAAAAATATCTCAAGAGGGATTAAAATATCAATTTTTTAAAATACAAGTCAAAACTTTACGTCTGTCCTGGATATGTAGTTTTTTTAATGAACAGGTGCTAGATGGAAAACTGTTTTTTCGCATTTTTTCAGAAAATCAAATTATCAGATCAAAATGTAATTTTGATTTAAAATTGGATTTGCCAAAAATTTATATTGATCTGTTAAGTTATTGGCATGAATTTCGATCTTTGAAAATGTCAGTTATATCCCAATATATCTAAAGAAGTTATTTGGTTTAATGACAATGTAAAAGTTTCGAAGAAATCAGTGTTTTACCGAAAATAGTACCAAAAAGGTATTATGTACTTAACAGATTTAATAGACAATGATGGTAATATTTTATCTTTAGAAAACTTATCAAAACGATTTGGATTGCACATTAACTTTTTATAATATTGCAGTTTGGTACGGGCTATACCAAAAGAGTGGAAACTATATGTACAAAACAATTCAGTTCTAAATATAACAAATACAAACCTTACTTTGTACATCAATAATAAACATTGTCAAATTAAAACATTTACATGTAAAGAGTTTTATTGGTCCTTTGTAGATAATATAAGTATTGAAATATCAAGTATTAGAAATTCTTAATATCGATAAGGAAGATTGGGGCAACATTATTAGACTTTCATTTACTTGTGTTCTTGAAACGAAACTTCAAGCTTTTCAATTTAAAATACTACATAGATATTAGCCATAATTATCTTTCATTGAAAATGAATTTGTCAAACTCTCCAAATTGGATTTTATGTGTACACGAAGTTGATACATAAATTCTTCAATTGTAACTCACTCAAACCTTTCTTGCAAAATTTAAAAAATGGTGGAATGACTTGAATAATTCAAATATTTCTTTTACATCAAAAGATATAGTTTTTGGGATCTACAAAGAACAAAACAAAACAAAACTGCACTGAAATTCTGTATTTTAATTGCCAAATAATACATCTACTGCCTACAAAATACAAATAATACTGATTAAAAATCTTTTGAAACTTTCAAAAAGGTGTTTCAGAAAAAGAAAATTGATCTTAAAACATATTATGTATGGTAATCAACATTTCGATAAATTGGAAAGGCAATGAATACCACTCCTTACATAACTCTCGTGATTTATTTGTATATTTCACAAATTGTGTTTACACATGATTATTATATAAATGTATATCATTTTATGTTTATGGATCATTGTTTGTTGTAATTATGTATATAATTTAATGTTAAACTTAATTTAATTTAATGAGCCACAAAAATAAAATTAAAATTAATAAAAAAATGTAATTAAAGAAAACAAAGTGAAAATATAGTACTGGTAATAAAAAATGTTCATCATATAAAATTCTAATGTACATTAGAATGTGTAGACATGTGGATTATCTACATGTAAAACGGTGAATCGCCTAAAATCAGGTAAAAATTTACGCGTTATGTATTACAAGCAAATGTAAATTAACCATTAAGTTATCGTTGAAAAAGGCACAGAAAGAACACTTATGACATATTCCATCCTTTTTTTTCTTTTCCTTTTTTAATCTCATTTTACAGTATATACTAATACATGTACAGCGAAATTCATCAAGTTATTACTTATTGCTAATATCAATTGTTATAAACAGCTATGTCAATTGATTTGAATATCTTTAAAAAATACCAGTTAATTTTATGTGCCATAGGTGCACATCCCTTATGCCTAGGGGCCGAAAAATTTGATAGATACAAATACCAAATTCACAAAGTTGAAAATAATGGAAGTTCTATAATTATCTGAATCCCACCAAAGGAATGTTTTGCGCGAGTTAACAAGCCTTAGTTTAAACCATGTTTAAAAAATTAGACAACTAAAACGTTTGTTAAATTGTATATTTTGGCCAGCTCGAAGTACTTCTTACTAACTTACGAAAACCCTCGGGCAGTATACTTCACCAGCAAAGATACTCGCACAGAGGCGGCCAATATATAATTAAAAACACCAGTTAGTTTTGATTTGCCATGTGTCCACATTTTGGAATATCATTCCTCATCATGACACTAGGGGCAAAAAAAATTATAGATACATTTAACATAAGTCAAAAAGTTGAATATAATAAATCCAAAGTTCCAAAATTATATGAATCCAATTCTAGTTAAGAAATGCACTGCGCTATCGAAGAAACCTTAGTTTTAAACATGTTTTAAAATATTCCAAAACATTAGCAAGGGCAACTATGTTTTAATAATACTTTAGTAAAACAAAATCAAATTTAGCGTTTATCCCTCAAGTACTGAGGTCATAATGCGTTTATATGACTTTAAAGTCAATTAATAAAGAATAATCTCAACTGTGGTCCAAAATCATTCATTGCAGATCTGACCTCTGCTTAAGCCATTAAATAGCGAAAAGTTTGATAAATATGATGTTCGGTTTTTGGTTATCTTTTTTACCTTTTAACTTTTTTTGCCCCTAGTGCCTACGAAAGATGCGGTTATGGCACATCAAAATTCAACAGGTATTTTTGTTCAGTATATAATATAGAAGGTGACTAAATGTGACCAAAACATGATAAAAAAACACTTAAATATGTAACAACCTTGTTATTTAACCGTTGTACTGATATGAAAATAAATTTAAATCTAGTTCTATGATAACTTAATCGACAATCACAAAAATAAAATGCACATTGTTGATATTTAACTCAAACAAGTCATAAAAGGTCTCATTTTCCAGTGAATTAGAAAAGATTTTAAGGTAAGTAACCTTACATAGTTATAAAGTAAATGTGCAAAGAAATAGTAGTATAATGTGTCACTGATGAGTAACGATTTTCCGAAATGTGCACATATGGCACATCAAAATTTAGCAGGTATATGTTTTATATTACTACCCCTGAGCGGGTACCGTTGCTTGTGGGTACTCCCAGAGGGCATCCATAACTCAGTAGACAGTATTTTGTGCTGTCAAAAATATACCATTTAGCAAAATTTGCAGCCGTCTTAATTTTTAAAATTTATTTAAAACTATGGTCTGTTCCCTCATGCAAAGCATTCCTTAGCTAGATTTGGATTCATATCATATTGGAACTTTAAATTAATTATTTTCCAACTGTTTGGCTAATGTTTTTTATCTATCAAACTTTTCTGCCCCTAGTGAGGAATAAATTAACGAAATGTGCACATTTGGCACATCAAAATTTAGCAGGTATTTGTTATATATGTACAGGTCAAAACATATTTAAAACTGGAAAAAGAGAAGCTTTTTTTTTTGGCCTTGTTGATTAATTTCCAGACTTTGTTAGCGACTATGACAAATTTTAATGCAGTTGTCAAAGATGCTAATGTAGGGTTTCTAACCCTATTACTAATCAACCCAAAATATACATTTAAAATCAAATTATTACATTTAATAAAGTATATCGTTGTTCCGTATGGACTCCAAAAAATCTTTGGCATTAGTTTGTTATGTTCTAAGCAAAACATTAAATATCTTCTGCCTGACAGATTTCAGTTTTTGTTTTCGTAATACAATTTTTAAAAACATTTAAGGGTTTGAATCATTAAAATGAATTTTGCAAAATCTGTTTTGAATTGCACATATGGCGTATTCATTTATCAATTTAATATTTTTTATTTCTGTAGAGGTAGCGTGGTGGTTAAATGTTCTTTATGTAATTTCAGATTTTAGGGTTCCATATATGTCTTGATCACATTTTCACAACAAAAGGAGAGAATTAAGTACTTAGATTTTTTAAAAATTGGTATTGTAAATAACAAAATTGTCAGTTAGCGTGCTAAAAGCCTTGTCTCGGGTACTTTTAAAAACAATTTCTCTAGTATATGTTACTTAGTTACAGGCTTAAAAGAAAAAGACACGATTCAAAACAATGGAACAAAATCGTTTAACATAAATCAAAACATAAATTACATTGTTCAAGTGTTTGATACTATAAACAGAAACGAAACGTGTCCCAACCTTGTCAACCCAAACTAAAATCCGTATATATACTATGCAAAAGAATGATTAAAGGTCGACGTTTATGTTTTCTTTTTGTTTTTTGATTTTTATGGCTTGCAGGCTAAATATTCAGTTAGAATGTGTCTCTTTATATTAACTAATAATACGTCCAAAAAGAATAACGAAGAACCTGCTTTCTTATTTTGATGTATCATGCTTTAATTTTTTTCATGTTAATTCCATTTCAATATTTTCCTTATAATTTCTAAATACGATTTTATAAATCGTAATAAACGTAAGAGACTAATTTAATTTTCGTCTATGATTTAGGCCTACTGGTAACGAAATCTAGACTCACGTGATTAAATTCTCTTTGTATTTATGCAAAGAACTGATAAATTCTCTTGCATGATACATTGTTTTAAATTTGAAGTCTTTATTTAGTTCAATTTTATTTTTCTTTAAGCGGAAAAAAATTTACAGAAAAGTAAATAAAAAGGAATTATCGATAATCTAACTAGGTAAACTTCCTTTTTAATGCATGAATTCTTACTTGATACCAACTGGGTGTTACGTAACAACTTACCAAGTCGATTGAAAGGTATAATTTGGTAATACGATATAAACGTCCCTGTTATTAATTTATCATAGAGATGTAAGTTTGGTCAAATAATATAATTAAACGAATCGTTAATTGCGCTTAACATCAATTTCATTGGTAATAGATTTATTTAAAGGCATAAAAATTTATAAAATAATAATAAGTAGAAATAATAATAATAATAATTATTATTATTATTATTTTTATTATTATTATTAAAGAAATGATGTGAGAAATTATTCTGATCATATGAGGGGTAAGGTCCCTTGTAAAACAAACACAGATACTTATCTGATACGGTTTAATATCATAAAAGTAGTCCCATTTCTTTAATTTTATCAATTTTCCATTTCTCATTTCTATCCGCTAGATAAGATAACAATGACTTGCTCTTTATATTATCACTCTTTGGCGTAAATCTTCTTTCATGCTAAATAACATACTAATATGGATTAAAAAATTATTGGCTTTTTTTACAAAGTGAAAGGAAAGTGTTTATAAATTTATGTCATATCCATTTAATGTAACAAAATTTTATCGATTAAAAGTTATTCTTTTTATTTATATGTTTATCTACGTAAATGCTAAATTTTATCTTTATATACCTAAACAAAGATAACACTTGTAATTCATTGTATATATTTCATAGCAAAAAATATAAAATTATCGGATGTCTAGGAAGCTTAAGAACGTTTTAATATTTCTTAGGAAATTGAACCTCTTAAGACATATTATTACCGTAAAAGATGTATAATATAATAGTATAAGTAAGGAATTTGATGTCACTATAGGGAACAACATGTTTGGATATGACGAACCATAGTATATAATACCCGCGGATGCGCTTAGCGATTTTCCCTGAATAACAGCAAGTAATAAAATATCGAACTTTATTAATGTTTTTTTTTAAATTTGGCATACTTCCGTGTCACACACATTTTGACTCCAAAAAATACTAAGTTCCTCTTGAAACCTGTTTCAAAGACACTTAAATTTGTTTACAATTTACCACTGTCTTACAGGTAGGGTATAGTAATTGCATTTAATTGTTTAAGCATAACAAAGCAGTGACGTTAATAATTTATGGCTATCGGTTCATTGGTGCAAACATGGCACAATCAAATTCATTAGGTATTACATTTACTATACCTGAGTGGGAACCGTTGTGGAGTACAACTCCCGAAGGTTATTTCTAACTCGGTAGGCAGTACTTTGTGCTGTTAGAAAATTTACCACTTAGCAAAATTTTCAGTCGTCTTAATTTCTTAAAATTATTTAAAATAAGGTTCGTTCCCTCATGTAAAACATTCCTTAGCTGAATTTATATATAAAAAATAATTTATATGTAATTTAGGAACTTTAGATTCATTAATTTTCAACTGTGTTTTTATCTATAAAACTTTTCGGCCCCTAGTGTCACTGATGAGAAATAATTTACCGAAATGTGCACATACGGCACATTTATATGTAACAGGTATTTTTGTTATATATCTGATCCCGTTTGCATGTGGAGAAGGTTAAGCTTGACATAACGGCTATTTAACGATAGTTACTACTGAGTGTATTCTAAGCACATATTTAGCCTCATAGAGTAGAAATGATTAGGTAAATATCAATATCAGGATCTGTTTATATTGTGTTGTTAACATAGAAACAGTTTAATAATACCACTGTTTTAAATATAACAATTAGGAGGAGAGATATATGCGCATTATTCTTTTGATACAGTTCACAGCTTGATGACTAATTAAAAATTAACTATAATATTAATATTTTTCAAATCCCTAAATCAAAAACGTATATAAAACGAAACATTTTCCGGTTAACCAACATAACAGTATCTAAAACCTGGCTGACTAAATATCGGTAAATTTATCTTGACCTATGGGTAATAAAATGTCATTATTTCACATAACCTTGCTTGCCAGTGATTTAATTATTGCACATGTATGTACTGCACATAGTGTTAATATCAGAAATTTTATACTACAACTCGGTATACTAATCTCTTTTGCTTTAAAAGTTGAGGAGTTTTTCGGCTTTGTTCCGTGCATGTGTTAAACGCGACAAAATGTTTGGTGAATCTGCTATTTTTATTTGCAGTTTCAAGATGGATCACAAGATCAACGCCTAAGTTTAAACTGTAATCAATGACTGTGATGATAAAAATACCTTTTTTATTTGCATTGCCACTAGTTTATACGTTGGCTGTTGTGCGTTTTATTTCCTGACGGTTGACGAAATTTACATATGCCGTCGGAAGAAAAAAGAATTTCTGAGATATTCTTCCTTAAACTCGCGTCTTATATACAGACAAATAAAGTATGATAATAGTTAGTAAAATATGAAAATTTGTTTACTTAAACATTTGCGTCCACATATTTAAAAATCTTGTTTTATTTCTTTTGTATAGAGTGTCATTTAATTAACTGTCTCTGTGTTAGGTTTTAAATTTAATGATTAAATTAAGTTTTGTCTGAAGGAATTAAAAATTGATGTAGTTTAAAAAGTTTACAAGTAACAACGACATGTTTTTAAAAAATATATTGTACATGTACTTTATTTAGCGATTTTAATCTTATTGTCGTGTTAGACAAGTCGCAATAATTTATAATTACCGCAAATAAATGTTTACGATGCAGTGATTGAATTATACCCTTACCTGCTGAAATATGTAGTACTCGTTGACCAACAGTCTTGTACTTTCCGCAAAAGCCCATGCAATTTACGAATCCGCGTGATTTTCGCAGGTGGTTTTCAAGCTAAAATTTGGTTTTAAAAAAGCTTAGACTCGTGTAAAATTTGCATCCAAAATTTTCCAGAATCGTCGATTTTGTATATGATCCAAGGAAGTGGTTTTCGTCTATTTAAATATTTTGTTTCAGTTTGATGCATTTTATCCGTTTTAATTAACTTAGGTCAGATTTAATTAATTTTCATTCAAAAAATTTACGGCAAGTATCATAACAACAGAAATTCATCTACACGTTTGTTTTTTTTTTTTTTTTATCGTATTTATCAGATCATTAGCGTATTGCTGTATGTCTTCTAAAATTATAATCACAGGTAGAATTATCAATAAAAACAAACTGACAACTTCTAACACGTGTTGTGAATTTAGTTTAATTAACAATTAACATCAGCTTACATGACACTTTACTCAACCGACAGAGGAAAGAAACCGACCTTACCGCGTATGCAATCAGGATTTTGATTGGTCGACAGCGTCTTCTTGATCCAATCGATGATTTTTCCGCCTATCTGCCTATCCACAAAATTTGAATCTCATTAATTTTGTCAAGTCAAGATTATGTCAATGTCAAAACATATATCCATCAAAATTATCGGTATCACCATGTATGTCAAAGGTGCTGCTTCAAGATCGTTGAAAAAGGTATCAAAGCGCATAATAGCCGGATCAATGCACGTTAGACTTCCAAACAGTAGTTGATGTATAATACAAATACATGTACCAGTTGAATTTTGTTGTGCCAGATGTGCACATGTCGGAAAATCAGTGACACTAAGACCGATACTTTGATAGCTAAAAAACATAAGCCAAACAATCAACTATTAGCTAGTACGGTTTTTGTTGACGCGACCTTTTTTTCTTATTTCATCCGCTCTATCGTACTGATGTTAAATATGTGTATTTCAACAAAGTTCATTGTTTCAGCTTTTAATTTTACAAAAATGCAAATAATAATAATAATAATAATAATAATAATAATAGTAAAGAAGACGAAGAAGGACAAACATCAATGGAAGTTTTATTCATAAATATTATTTAAGAATGGACATGCCGTTTTTGTACACTTAAAAATTCAAATCAACTGGATATCTAAGATGTTTGTGAAAATCCACGACTTGCACTATAAGGAGCAACTGGTAAGAACGCCACACGTGTAACTCTTTCAAACGATAGTGCTGAAACGTCAACTATATCATGTGAGAGTAAGTGTTTGTTCGGTATATTGTAAATGATTTAGTTTTTAGCTCACCTGAGCTCAAAGCTGAAAGCTCAGATGAGCTATTGCTATCCATCTTCGTCCGTCGTCCGTCGTGCGTAAACTTAAATGAAACTTGTCTACCATCATGCCTGGGTGAAGCCCTTTCAGATTTGCACAAATGAAGGAGTTATGTTTCCTTGTGGCCCCATAACTTGGGAAATAGTGAAAAACTTTAAAAATCTTCTTTTCTGAATCTACAAGAGATATACCTTAGTTATTTCATTTATAACATCCTTAGGTCATCTTTTTCCAGATTTGCTTAAATGGTTCGGGAAATTGCTAAAAATCATATATTCGTCACTATATCTTGAAAACTATTAACTTTTTGTTTAGGCATGTATATTAGAATATTGTAGGTATTTACATGACAATCATATATGGCTCATGGTCATATATGTTCAAAGGTGGAGGACATAGCTGAATAAGTATACTGAAATTGATTAATGATTTAGAAATTATTTATTGCAATACAGTTTCTTCATGCATATTATATAAGCTACTTATAAATGAAATGTGAGTGGATATATTTCTGATTAAGTTTTGTGGGAGTTCTTAACTTGAGAAAACTTTTAAAGTTTCTGTACTTCATATATTGTCTATTGCACTTTGCAAACAATATTAGACATATATTCAGGTGAGCATTAAGGCCCATGTGCTTCTTGTTCTAAATAGATATATTAACCTAAATTAAAAACAAAATGAGATTTTTGTCATAACTAAAATATTTGCTACTAAATTTCGTATAATTTAAAATAGCTAAAAGCAGCGGAATATTCCAAAAACGAACAAAAACAAGATTTGTTTATATTTGTGAAATGAATATAACCTACAGATGAATATCACAAGCTTAAGTAATATATTGCCAAAATGATATTCAATAAGGTTCTTAGAGATGGGTAGAGTACAGTGGAGAAAAGTAATCATGTTATCATATTTTCGCCCCTGACAAGTTTTTTGTCACTTATATCAAGACTTTGAGAATACAAATGTTTACATTACAATTGCATTGTCTTATTTGAATCTCTTTGAAATGATTGCGTTAATTTTTCGATGGCAGCAGTGTGTCACGCGCACTGTGATAAAGCAATACGTTAGTTATATCTTCAGCCAATCCGCTTTCGATGTACAGCGAATGGCGGAGAAATACATACTACCAAGAAACTACTTATTCATTCATAATTTTCTACGGGTTCATTCATAAACTTACGAGCGGTAACAAACGTAGAAATTATATTTATAGTAATATCTTACCTAACAGATTATTGTTTAGTGAAAAAAGGAGAAATAGATTTTAATTTTCAAAAGTGTTTTACGGAACTATATTTTACGATCGCCAAGCAACAAAACAAATCAATATGGCTGTTCTCTTTATATGGTTTACAATAAGAGTTATTTCCCTTTAAGTGTTTCCAACCACATTAATACAGCTTTAACAATACCTTTTTGTAAGTAAAAATAATGTAAACATAAGGATTGAATGTCATTTTGAATGTTGTCATTGAGGTATGACAACATCAGACCACGTTCAAAGCTACACGAATCGCTTCGTGATTCACTTAATGCAAAATAAAAAAATAATAATAATAAATTAATTAAATTTAATAATTTTTTTTTTTAAAATTGAGGAATCAATCAATTTGTTATTCTTAAATATTAATTTAGAATGGACGTGCCGTTTTTGTACACTTAAAAATTCAAATCAACTGGATATCTGTGATGTTTGTGAAAATCCACGACATGGTCCATTGACGGAAACTGGTAAGAACGCCACACGTGTAACTCTTTCAAAAGATAGTGCCGATACGTCAACTATATCATGTGAGAGTAAGTTTTGTTCGGTATATTGTAAATGATTTAGTTTTCCTAAATAGATATATTAACTTAATTTAAAAACAAAATGAGATTTTTGTCATGACTCAAATGTTTGCTACTAAATTTCATACATTTGAAAATAACAAAAAATATAAGAATAATACAAAACAAACAATAAAAACAAGATATGAATATCTTTGTTAATTGAATATAACATACATATGAATAAAAAATTTGAGTAATATATTGGCAAACCGATATTCAAAAATGTTCTTAGGGATGAGTATAGTATAATGGAGAAAAGATATATTTTAAGCCCCTGTCAAGTTTTTCCCAATTATATCCGTGCTTTGGGGTGTTTTTTATTATTTTTGCACTAGATCCTAATTATTGACTTCTTTTAGAGCAATAGTTTTTCAAACCATTCAGCAATAATAGACCTTAATGGTGGGGTCGTAACTTTTTACTCATCTGATGAAAATCTTGTTCCCTCAGATCGACCTTTTTTCAGTGGTGAACCATCTCAAGACAAACAATATCATCCCAGTCATTTATGGCTACCCTCAGTCTTCAAGTTGTGACCAGTTTAAGTCAAACCTTGTACTGTTAAACTTAGGGCGGCTTCGTATATTAAGAAGGAACGTGTTCATCTAGGATAAGCACAGGTATCATGGATCTAAAGTTCGAACATGTGTTGATTTATTTATACTATTTAGTTATTGTTCTTCATAATTCATATTGTATGACTGTTATATTTCAACCGCAACTGTTCTTGAATTCTTTTCAGATATTAGTCCACAGACGAGTAATAACAATGTCGGTGTGGCTTCAAATAGTTTGAGGCTAGTTCTGATTGGAGCAACTGGCTCGGGGAAAAGCTCGACTGGAAACACTGTTCTTGGAAAAAACGAATTTGAAGCCAGGATGTCTGCTGAACCTATAACAAGGATTACAAAACTACGATCTGCGTTTAGTTTTAACCGGGTGGTAAATGTTGCTGATACTCCGGGTATATGTGATACCGGTGAGGACCAAAAGTACATTCAGAATGAGATATTAAAATGTATTGCTATGACAGCTCCTGGGCCACATGCCGTACTGTTGGTCGTGAATGTTGCCAATCGGTTTTCCGTCGAAAATAAGGAATCCGTAAGTTTCTTTGTAAGCCATTTTGGGAACGACTTGTATAAATATCTTATAGTTGTTTTACAAGAAAAGATGAACTTGAAAGGAAAAATATGACATTAGAAGAATACTTGGAAAATATTCCTCGAGAGTTAGACGATGTGCTTAATCGTTGTAACTACCGATATATTGCAATTGACAATGATGTTCATGGTGATGCAAAAGATCGACAAGTATTAGAGTTATTCCAAGTAATCGATAATATGGTTCAACAAAATAATAACCAGTTTTATACCAATGAATTGTATTCGGAAACTGACAAACAACTGCGAAAACGGATGAAAAAGTTATACAATCAATTAGATCATCAACGGGCAGCAGAAATACGAGCTATTCGTCAAGAACAAGTTGTTCAGGTTAGGGAAACCTTTCAGCGCCTTTTGTCAGAAAGACAACAAGCCATTGGGCGAACTCTTAATCAATCAGCAATGGCAGAACTAAGAGCCGTTGTAACTCGGGATCTGCAAAAAAGAACTCAAACAAAAATTGATCAGATTGATTTACGATACAGACCACGAATGACACAATCGGAGCTGCGAACCACAGCACAAAGGGAAATAGAAGAGGAAAGACCCGGGACAATGCAAAAAATTGGAAAGTAGCCTTTAAAGTTTTAAAAGGCATTGGAGGAGCGGCTTTGGTAATTGTAGCCTCTCCATTTCTTGCTCCTGGGGGAATATTAGCTACAGCGGCGTCACCTATAATCTTTGGAGCAACAATGGCACATTCACCGGGAGAAGACAGCGACTAATCACCATATAATTGTTATTTTTAATTAATATTTGTTAGATTTGTACATATTTGGAGGGTATTTGAGAAAATTTATAGTGAATCAACTTTAGACAAATATATGCTAATTCGGTCTGATCAGTGTTTCTAATACCTAGTATATGTTTACTGGTATCGATGAAGTTTAATTTAGAATATGAAACTGAAGTGTATTGAATTAACTGCATCTGTACAGTTGAAAGTAACGCTAATGACACGGTTTTCAAGGTGAATGGATTTGAAATTGTTTCTCCTATTGCAGTTTGGTGCGATGCTCAAGTTGTCTCGGCGGAAGAGCAACAAAACGTCTTTGACATTACTCGTATATAATTTCATTTAAACACTTCACGACACGAATTATGGAAATGAAAAGTGATACACCTAATGCTTATACAAGTTATACAAGGTAAAATGGTAAAAACACTGGGTTTGGTTCAAATTTTGACGGGTACTCGATTTTACGGTAAATGGTACCCCGCAGTATGTTTATATCACCAATAGAGTGCAAAAGCCACCGTTATTATTTTCACCAAGTGGTCCTTGTACCAGCGATTTTTATAAATTAAAATATGAACCTTATTTTATTATTCATGTGTATGCAGTTTTTAATTGAGATCACTTAAAAACTGAAGTTTTTGTGATTTGTCTAAATAAAGTTATCTGTACTAGTATCACCTCTTTTTTTATCAAAACTTAACTACTTTCATATACATTCTAAATTGTTAGTAGATTGAGATTGTGGAACGGTTGTGGAACTCGTTTATTAAGTAAATATTAGATTTCAAAAAATAAAGATGTACCGTATAGTCCATATATCAAAAAAATTACACGTGCAACCCTCGAACAAACCACATTGCAACTTCTTATGTAAAGCCACGGCTTGGTCTGACTGTTCTTTCGGCTTTTAGAAATGATATTCACGGGGTCCTTCGGAGGAGACCCTATTAAACTATGTCCAGTGACACAGCAGACATGGTATGCAAAAGAACCTACCCTGCACACTGCCATGAGCGCACTGTAAGGGTCAAACTTTCTGCAACCTCACCTATGGCTGGTGAAGTCTCGATATTATAAAACTGGAAAGTAAATCTCTATCAATCAATCAATCATATGTTAAGCATTTAATATTCCACAAAAGTCTTAAAACATAACAGTATAAGTATGTCAAATCAGTGTATGCTTGCATTTATTTCAATATGGTATAGAACTTGCTTTTGGTGCATGGCACAAAAAACAAAGTACTTCTTTACTGTTAAAACAAATTTTCGTCAAGAAAGTGAGATTTATTTACATTATAGTCCGACACATTTTTTAATTAAACATCTTCAGCTATTGTGATTTTGTTGCTGCAAGGCAAAGTTCTACTCTAAAACTTCAACATAAAAATTACCTACACGTCCATAACTATTCAATTACTACCAATAAAATGGTTGTCCCAACACCTAAGTATATATATATATATATATTAATATGCGTTTTGTCGCATTATTGTTATATTTTTGGATATAAGTGTCGTAAATCTGATCCTCATCCTAAAAAATATATTATTGTTCCTGCACAGTTATACATATAAACCTGTATATGTATATGACTAGAAAGTTATTGCAATGAAAATGATCCAGAAACATTTAGATATTTAGAAAACACCACTGATAACAAAAAACCCTAAAAGGCGCCGGTTTAAAAGTAGATATAAAACACTAATGGTACATTTATTTTCATAAAAACCGACTTGATTTTCTCTTAACTCTAGCCTTACACTTACAGTATGGTAAAGTCGGAAAATTAAAAAAAAAATAAAAATTTTTAAAAAGTTAAACATAAAACTACATGCAAGACAAAAACAGATAATGAAAATAAGTTTGCTTAGTAGGACCAAACTGCTAGTACACTTGCTCGAAGTGCACAAAAAATGGCAGACCACACAGTGCATTATACTGGTATCGAGTTAACCAGTAGATGCAAAAAGTGAAGTAGTGCCTCTATCAAGTGTGTCTTTCTTACATCGAGGCGGTCAGTTCTTATTGTGATGGAAACCGGTGTGACAGTAAAAAATCCACAACCTTTTCCAACAAAATAAGCAAACTATCTCACATGGCGACCTGCATATAGGCTTTAAGATGCACTGCAATCATTAAGCTTTTTAGACAAGTCGGCCACCGAGGACAATGGGTACCGTTTAAAGCAATACTCTTTTACCATGCAGACCT
Organism: Tegillarca granosa; assembly: GCA_029721355.1. Taxonomy (NCBI): domain Eukaryota; kingdom Metazoa; phylum Mollusca; class Bivalvia; order Arcoida; family Arcidae; genus Tegillarca; species Tegillarca granosa. Next base: position 10,115,497 of record CM056609.1, read on the forward strand.
TTTCTCAATCTTGACAAATATTAAGTTGAGTAAAGTAATGGTGTTTTACGCCCCAGTCAAAGTTCTTTTACTTACATCGAGACGGTCGGTTCTAGGGTGATGGAGGAAACTGGAGTTCTCGGAGAAAACCCCTTACCTTTGACAAGCCAACGGGCAAATTTTCTCAAACTAGGATATGTTTCGAGTGGGATTCAAGCCGAGAGGCACAGTGATCCGTAAGTCCGTCTCGAACATTTTCAAAATGTATGTAGCAGCAAGTTGTTTATGGTCTAAACGTGAGTGACATAAAAAATCATATTAAAGCTTGAGTTGTTCGATTGAGTGTCAGATCCATTTACTGTATTAAAACGAACAACAGTTCTAAAACTTATTTAAAAAATACAATTACTTGTATCGGACAAATACAACCCAGTAACATTAGATTACTCTACGTGAACAGCCATCTCTGAGTGAATACAGTCACTTATTCTTGGGTTCTCTTTTATACAATTAGCGAGATTTAAAACGGACGTTAAATATTTTGCTGATACAAGTACACATTAGTCAAACTGGTCTTCCTCGTATCTAAGAACGTAAACTTTTTCGTTACCAATGCTGCATACCCATAATTTTCCATCCGGATCAATTGAGAGACCCCTGGATATATTTAAGCCGTCTGCTTTTGACAAAATAAACTGGATGTAAATCCCATCTTCATCAAGAAGGTGAATGCCACAAGACGTGTCTCCAACAAGAATATTTCCGTAAATATCAGTTTCTACGTTCATTGGGTTAAATCTATGTCGCATTGGGTCATTTTGTGTTGGATACGTAAACTTGTGGTTTGAATCTTCGTCAACAACGATCAATTGGCGGAAATCGCCGGAAGTAGACGAATCAAGAATGCAAAGGTCTCCATTTACGGACTGTTTTACTCTAAACGGCGTCCGAAAATATGGCATTTGTGTGCCTTTTTTGTATCGAATTTCCTTTAAAGTCTTTCCTTCTGGTGACATCTTTCTTACCAAACCGGGAACACCTTGCAATGACAAACAAACAAATATTTCATTAAGACCGTTTACAGTTACCCCCCTTGTCTGAAATTCAGCCATATCAGCTACATCAACTACATCTCCTGCTTTTGTTAACTTCTTGACTTGGTGACCATTGTAAACTGTCATTAGTAACTCGCCATTATTGTCAACTGCAATATGATCTATCGCAAACTTTACATTTAATGATTTTAAAACTTCGCCTTGAGATGTCGCCATTTTTAGATAGGGACGTGTGTGATATCCAAACCAAGCAACGGAACTGTCTAGTGTCGCAACAAGAGTTACCGGATCATCAAGACTGAATGATGAAACAACAACTGTATCAAATGAACTGGGTTTAGCTTTAACCTGCTTTCTTGCACCACTCCATGACGCCATTTTTATATTTTTCTAACACTTATATTTCGCCTGATTCATTATCACCTGGAAAATAAAAAAAAAACAGAAAGCACAATAAGTATCTACCATCCATTTTCATAAGTCGGGAAGAGAAAGCTCTTTTATGGCGATTTTTTAAAAAAAAATAATAAAAGTTTTAATCAACTAGTTTCTGTACACTGACATTGTGATTAAATAATAACGTAATTTCAAACTTTCATGCTTAATTTGTTGGATGATGGGGAGGGGGCTGCGTGGTCAAGAAGTTTAAACCTTACGCTTACGGACAACATCTCTCACTTCTTCGGTTCCAATTATACCCCAACCCTATATATATATGTGTGTGTGTGTGTGTGTGTGTGTGTGTGTGTGTGTGTGTGTGTGTGTGTGTGAAATATCTATACTGGGATAACAACACCATTATTTCACCCCACTTCTTGAGTTCTCAATGAAAACTGTATTTACTACTAGTTTTCCAGAACCAGCATTTTCGAATTCTATTTAACAAGAGCGCACTAGTATAACACAGATGTGTTACTTAACCAAAAGTCACGCAACATGTAAACTTCTGTAGATTAAGACATAAGAATTTTAACAAGAGGCCCATGGGCCTTTACGCTCACCTGAGGATATGGCCAAAATCATTTGCAAAAATACATACAATATTCTTATATGCATGCCTATACAAAAAAGTTTAAAGTTTTCAAGATAATTAACAATTGTATCTATGACCTTGACCTTTAAATGTAAGTTCTTGAATCTTATATCAGAATGATTGCCATATCAATTCCTACAATATTTCATTATAAATGCCAATACAAAAAGTTAATAGTTTCCAAGATAATAAACAATTTCAGTCTTTTAATGTACCTATGAACTTGACCTTTGAGCGTATGACCTTGAGCCATATCTCAAAATGTATATCAAAATGTCGTCATGTCAATATGTACAATATTCTAATATATATGCCTTTGCAAAAAGTTAATAATTTTTAAGATAATTAACAATTTGAGCCTTCCTATGCATCTATGACCTTGGCCTTTGAACGTAAGACCTTGAATCATATATCAGAATGATCGCCAAACCAATCTCTACAATATTCCAATATACATGCCAATACAAAAAGTTAATAGTTTCCAAGATGATTACTAATTTCAGTCTTTTTGTGCACCTATGACCTTGACCTTTGAACGTATGACCTTGAGCCATATATCAAAATGATCGTCATGTCAATATCTACAATATTCTAATATATATGCTTATACAAAAAGTTAATAGTTTTCAAGCTAATGCACGATTTTAGTTTTCATAAGCAAAATATAACATAACATTTCAGGGGCAACAACTCCTACATGCATTAACATATAGTTACGAAACTTTGTATCTTTTTAAATTTTGTCATGCTGAACATTTTAACTTTTTTTGATATTATATATCTTTAAAATGTTGAAGAAAATAGATTAAAACTGCAAAATTACAAATTAAGTCATGACCGTGAACTTTGACCTTGACCTCATTTTGAAGTTATTTCAAGACAAAGTCAAAACTGAAACCCCATGTCAATATCTGTTCAAATAGTCAAGTTATAATTTGAAACCATTTTACAAAATTTTTTAAATGAAACGCAAAAATACATAACCCATTTTTCGACCGAAATGAACAAACTATAGGCTTCAGACCCTAGAGAAGCCAAATATCACATCGTATTTTTTCTCCCATCATTGGTTTCGGAGGAGAATATTTTAAAAGATCTTTGCACCCCTAGGTCACCATGACCTAGTTTTTGGTAGCCATGGCAACGCCACGAACAAATCTGAATTGCACCGACCCAGACATACTTCTGGCAAAGTCTCATTGAAATCTGTCCAGAGCGTTCGGAGGAAAAGTCGAAAATGTGTGCTAACGACGCGCACACGCACATACACACGCTACGCTATGCCATAAGCTCACATGACCTTTGGTCAGGTGAGCTAAAAATGTCTGGTCACAAAAGTTGAAATTTCTGAAGCGACGTAAACCAACAATTACCATAATCAAATAACCGTTCAGCATTTGCCCATCACTATATCTGTGTATCAAAATACAGTTTATGAGATACAATGACAAGGAAGATCGACAAAAATGCGAAAAGACAAGTAATAGATGTCAAAAGATTTTCTCTGTTAGAGTGGTCTAAGGCGTGCTTAAAAATCATAGGGCGGCCTCTCACGGTCTAAGTCCGAAACACCCTCAGCAAATCATAGCTCGATAGATAGATGGATTAAATAGGACTTTACGTCCCAGTCAAAAATAGTTCACTTATATGGAGACGTTATATATATATATATATATATATATATATGTGTGTGTGTGTGTGTGTGTGTGTGTGTGTGTGTGTGTGTGTGTGTGGTGACAGAAATTCAGAAATTTTACCTTTCAGTTTGTTCAGGGCAATTTGCAAAGGGGGATATTTAGCGTTTCACGCCAACCGTGACATGGGGCATCGGTTCATGAGGTACCCTCCAAAGGACCCCATGACTTTCATCTGAATGCTAAGTGCTTGGCGAAAGAACAGTCAATACTTATTCAAAGTCTTGTTTAGATCCGGTCGGGAGATCATAGATCGATAAAGTTGTCAGATCACTTATGTAACTCTGTTGTTTATTTCGGGCACATATGTTCCCCTACCGAAACTTTATATCGGTTAACCTGGACGTAAAAGACCCTTATCACCTACAAGTACCTCAAATTAGTTCGAATAGACACTCTATAATAAATAATCACATATGAGACAACAGATGTGTGTGTGTGTGTGTGTGTGTGTGTGAGAGAGAGAGAGAGAGAGAGAGAGAGAGAGAGAGAGAGAGAGAGTTTGTTTAAAACCTGTAATGTAAGATCTAGATTATACTTTCCGTAAAATCACGAGTATAATCATTTATAGTCAATTAGAAAATCGTTTTCTTTTTCGTGACCTTACTTCCTCGAGACCTTTTGGGTAAAATCACCAAGCAACAGAATAATATTTCAGTATATTCGCCGATTCGTTGATTGGATGTTGTTTTACGTCATATCAACAATTTTACAGCTTCTCAAGACGAGACAGTTTTTTTTTTAAATTTATCTTGAGGATTGTTCTTAACACAAGATCACGTGGTGAGTAAATGTGCGAGCGTTTCTGATCTACGCTATACTCATGTGTTCTTATGACAACCTTGAGGTTACTAGTAGACTTGCCCTCAATGTTGCAGAAACCACTGCGGTAGCTCAGTTGGTAGAGTGCTCGCTCCGTAAGTGGGAGGTCATGGATTCGAACCCCGACCGGGTCTGACCCAAGACTTGAAAGTTGGTAGTGGCTGTTCTTTAGCCAAGCACTCGGCATTACGAAATGAAATGAAATGAAAGAACTCTGCTGTACAATGCCATCAGCGCAAGCACAGGCAAAATTTCTGCACTTTCGCCTATAGCTGGCGACGTCTCGATATAAGTGAAATATTCTTGACTTGGACATTAAACACCATTACTCAACTCAACTCATCTCAATGTTGCAGATAAAGCATCGCAGACCACTTGATCCATTAAATAAGTACTGAGCCATCTAGCAAATGTCTACAGCAATGGTGGTCGATCGTGGTAGAACCCACAACGTTGAGGGGTCTCAAGTCTGAAGGCTAACACCTTTACCTCTTGGCGACAACGACGCTTTCATTAAGATCGGTTGTTTGTATATAATTAATTATGACAAACAAGCAATAAAATAATCCATTTATGTTTATCAACTTGCAATTATTTTGACATTTAAGCTTTGACAATCGAACTGTTTTGACAATAGGATTGGATTTGGTTTAAGCTGCATTAAGTTTTCTAAAGAAAAAATTAAAACGGTGCTAATCTAATAAGGATGTTTCTAATGAACAATGTTACATTTGGTTCAACGATAAAAGCTCGAATAATTACAGAAACAACAATAATTTCACAGCAAGATGTAGCATGTGGGATCTAATATTAGAACATGGTTACGTCATGAAAAACCTGGTCATTTAAACATAAATTTCAAAACGGTGAAATACGATAAATTAAACATAGAAATTCGTTGAATTTCAAATACATCTGGATATTAATGACGGACAATTTAATGCAATTTGTCATGCTTCACCTTCGAGTCATGGGTTTTTCCGTACATCCATGCGCATGCTCCAAGCTCATAATAATCATCGTTAAACATTGACCAACCGATTAAAGGATTCCGTTTATTTACAGCTAAAAGGAATGAAATTTTAGAAAATGAATCTTAAGGATCGTGATTAGAAGTTATCTATTTTTAAAAAAAATTATTTTTAGAATATCAAAAAAAAAAAAAAAAAAAAAAAAAAAAAAAAAAAAAAAAGAAAAAAAAAAAAAAAAAAAAAAAAATTCAGAAAAGTGAAAAACTTGACGCAGCTTTAATGTGTTAAAAGGTGACAATCATGTTTCTTTTATCTACATCAAGACGGAAAGTTTTGGGATAGTTGAGGAAACCATCGGCCTTCGACAAGCAAACTGACAAAATTTCTAACAAGAATCTACACGAGTGGGATTCGAACATAGGCCATGAGAGGCACTGTGATCCGTAAGCGCGCGCTCAAGACAACTCGGTCACAGAGATCCCTACCGAGGAAGAGGAAATTTAAAGGTGGATTTATCATTTCGGTTTGCTTTATGGTACATGTCTATATATCGCATAATAAGTCATGCTTATATATTAATTAAGCTTAGAACTGATTTTTATGATTTCATTCCAAAAGAGAAAAAAATGAAAATATTTCTACTGCTTTTAAATGTATTGTACACAAAATTTGATTGGGTTGGAATGCACGACATGATCATTTTTATGTTTAAGCCACTTATAAGAATTTTTATGCTTTTAATAGTCTTTGTTGATTTTTTCATAAAAAAATTTTCTTTCAAAATGTTTTAACTAAAATCGATTTTAAATAGTAATGTTATCATAATATAATCTATTTGGTGAAATCGACGTCATTTAATTACGTATAATAAAACACCAGTCCTTGTCCAAATCACAATCCTAAAAAACAAAGTAAAAACTTTGAAAGCTGGCAAATTTAGTAACACGTGTGAATTTCCATCAAGGAAGGAGGCCGGGTACTCCGGAAGGGTAAGCACCTCCTGTCTAGCTAGCTACACCCGTCACGTGCAAGTCAATTTTGAGAATGAAAGGAACAAATAACTATGGTACGTCGAATATACCCAGTATAAGTTTGGATACAGTGACTATATACTTATCAACAATACCGTGATGAGGGCCATAAAACTTTTTAAAGGCCTACATTAACCTAGGCTTGCAATATTTTTTGCGTCAACAATTTAATTGTAAGCAGTTTGCTTCGTTGTAGAAGTCTCCAAAGTGGGAACAAGCTCTACCATAACGTATTAACTGTGAAATAATACACCATACGCAAGAGAAGCAAGGACATTACTGCAAAGCAAAGGAAAGTTGACAATAGAAAAATTGAAGTCATCAAGTTTGTCGTATATTTTCAGATGTAACCTTTCGTGGGTGTTATAATTGAGGTTCAAGTCCAAATATGAAGCAGAACATGGAGAATCGGTCGTGTCTTTTATTTCAAGCTCACTTGGATATATGGCATTCACATATTCTCAAAATTTGGGATTATTTAGAGAAGAACGTCATCTATATATCTACATGTGTAGATTTTGCGACAGTCTTTTCTCCAGATTTGACAAAGTTGTGTATAAATTCTGAATCATATGAATAAAGAAACAAATCAGCAAGCAAATGTGCACAGTTTGTGTTCATTGGTATACCGATTGTTTGTTGAAAAACTATATTGCCAAACGCAACAAATATGTTGTCTATCAAAAAACTTAACATTTTGTTGACGGTATCTTCAGTATATTTTTGTTTGTAGTCTAAAAGGTGTTTTTATATGATATTTCGTCTCACTGTTGCAATTATCAGAAAAAGCAAATAGGACATAAAGATTCGTGTAAAATATATAGCTGTTTCTTTAAATATCGAGCAAGTATTTGCTTACACACCCTGAATTCCAATACGTTAAATATCAGTACGTTAAATATTAGTATTATACTGTGGGCCGATGAGACAGGTCAAACTAGTTTAACTTACCCTTCGTGTTTGAAGCTATACCTGTTGTGGTGAAAATACCTATGTTTCGTTAAATTCTAAAGCTGTAAAATAAGGCAGTTAATATTTCAAATACTTCCGGGTACATGTAAAAGCAGGCATGGCTAAATGCACAGTTATTAACACACCCCTTTTATCATTGGTGGGTTTACACATCTGCAGTCAATAAATATCGTACCTTGCTTAAAACAACCCATACATTTTGTATCAGTTTTAAGATCGTGAAAAAAGTCTCTAGGCCGTTCATAAAGAGCAAAAATAATTAAGAGTAAAAAATCTTATCACTCTCTTCATGTAACCTTAAAGCTGTGTTGATACAACTAGTGCAAGTTTACAATATTTATAACTGATCACATTTCATGTGTGTTGACAAGCAGGGGACTATTAATTTAGATGTTCTTGTGTGTTCTCAAACACTGCCTCCCAGAGTTTGAGAGCACTCAAGAACACTTCACCTGCTTAATTTCTTGAATAATGAGCCCTCGTGGTTAACATTATCATTTTATCAAAGTTTAGGCTAGTAAACAAGTAATATGATAAGTATGTAATCTGTTTACTAAGCATGAAAAAATATAGTGACTCTAATACGCATATATCTGACAGCTGTGTGAAGGTCAGAACAATTTCTAAATAAAAACCCGGGATTTTTCGATACCAGCTGATGTTGGAAGGTGCGTCGCCTCATTTCGCTTCAGAATAAAAATATTTATAAATGTTAGTAGAACTTTAGTAAGGTCACAAAGTTCAATTAATAGGCCAATGATTTGTCTTCTAAAATATTAAAATATTTCAAGATGTTATCGCCGCTAGTTTGAGATCAGTTTCTTTGGTGATGCGATGTTTGCCGGCATCGTCTTCCATTTTCAAAACAAGAATTTTTGGCCTCGCTAAACTCTCTTATTTAAATATTTTGGAAGAAAAATCACTCAACTGTCGATCGAAGTTGGCAATTTTTCTACTGTTCTACTAATATTTTCAGTCTGAAGCGAAATGAGGCGGGCACATTCCTACACGAGTAATTATCGGAAAATCCCGGGGTTTTGATATAATGATGGTTCTGACCCCACACACAGCCGTCGGACATAAAGTGTGCTACGGTCAGAAAATATCAGACTTATAAAAACTATATGTACATATTGATGGTGTCAGATACAGAAAAAAACACATGCATGTTAAATACGATTCAAAAATCAAGTTGAAGAAATAAAATTACACATTTGAGTAACTTGTATGTCACTTTGATAAATTTACAGCAAGCGTGGGTATAGATATACGTGTGCGAAGCTCAGCATGTTTAAAGGCTTTTGAAAGTGTTAGAAACATTCCGTAGATTATCAACAATGCAATTTGAATCCAGTCGAAATAGTATCTTCGATATAAAATTATTCCTCTTCATCGTCGTCAAAATTAGTGAATTTAATTGTGGTTAAAATTTTGGCTAGACTTATTTGTTATAAATGTTATCATAAATAATAAGGAATAAATATTCTTAAGTACTAAGCCATATCCATTTTTATCACTAAAACCCCGTTTCTTAAGGATTGTTGCCACGCTGAATGTAATTTCATAATTTATTTGGGTTACAATGTTTTATATGGAGATGATGACCTAATGTACAATGTCAGTCTCTGCTCAAAATCTTAATTAAAAAAGTCTGCATACTGAAAAATTTACAAGTTTACTTCAAACTGAAAAGTTCTATGTCCAACAACTCCGCCATTTTATATCAATAACTGAAAGGACTTCCAATTAAAAAAATATATCCGATGCCAACAAAGTATTCAATTTGGGCTTTACATCACGTCATTCTAACTTGTATACTCGGAAACTCCTGGATTTTGAACGAGTTTTCAATTACAATTATTTCTTCAAAATATTGGATGTTATTAAGAAACATTTTTTTTAAAATAAATGTGATCATGCAAGCCAAATTTGGGCTAAAAGCGTTCGATTACAAAAAGATAATCTTGACTTGCTGCATTCCTACTAGCTATATAGCACGATACTTCGGCCATATTTAAACGATCTGTGAAAAACAAATGATGAGTTAGGGGCAATACGAAGTTCCGTAAAACATGCTCTATCGACCACCTCTATAGAAAATTCATCTATCGATTAAGAGCAATTAAAAGGTTCCACTGTTTCATATTTCAAAAAAAGAAAAAATTAATATCATAAAGATCACTTCTATGAAATCCGTAATTCTTTTAAGTCTGACAGGTAATCTTGACAGACATGTGTCTGTTTCGACCACGGAGATCAAAACCTCAAATTCTGTTGAAACTGGAGAAAAAAAAAATGAAAGCAGACAACTCTCAAATAGCAAGTTTTAAATGACAAACCAATGAATTTTTCTCCAACTGTGAGTTACTAAGTTACCATGCATATAATAAATAAATAAAACACAAACATACCTGTCCATGTCCAAATCAGCCCCCCCCCCCCCCCCCCGAAAAGGTTTTTATATAATTTGACCCAGTGACCTACTTATTAACCCAACATAGCCCATATACGAACTCGAACTAGCTTTTGTCAAGAGCATCATTCTGACTAAGTTTGATGAAGATTGGACTAAAATTGGGGCCTCAGGAGTGTTAACAAGGTTTCTATATAATTTCACCTAGTGACCTTCTTATTGACCCAACATGATCCATATAAGACCTTCAGCCAGCTTTTGTCAAGAGGATCATTCTGACTAAGTTTGATGAAGATTGCACTCAAATTAGGGCCTCGGGAGTGTTAACAAGGTTTTTCTATTATTTGACCTAGTGACCTACTTATTGACCCAACATGGCCAATATACGAACTTGAGCTAGCTTTTGTCAAGAGAATCATTCTGAGAAAGTTTGATGAAGATTGCACTCAAATTGTGGCCTCCGGAGTGTTAACAATCAAAAGTTGACACACGATGCACGAAGTACAATGACCCATCACAATAGCTCACTTGAGCTCTTTGTGCTCAGGTGAGCTAAAAATTGAAAACTGGCCAATTCAGTTACACACGTGAATTTCCACTAGAGAAGCAAGGCTGTGTGCTCCAGAAGGGTAAACACCTGTCAAGCTACCTACATCCACCATGTGCAAAATCAAATTTGAGAATGAAAGGAATATGGAACTAAGGGACATCCTGATATATATCCAGTATAAATTTGGATGTAGCAACTTCATACTATAAATAATATTGTGATAGCGGTCATAAAACTTTTTTATTTTAGAGTTTTGGTTATCTTAGGCTTGCAATATCCCAGACTCAACAATTAACTTCAAAGCTGCTTGCTTCCTTGTAGAAACTACCCAGTGGGAACAAGCTCTACCGTTAAATTAAAACATTTATCAATTGTCCAATATTGGCTATTGTGAGAAAGTTTGTTCCAAACAGATAGTTGGTGTCTTTCTCAAGAAAACCCCTATGTAAATGATAGGAGCATCTACTCTGCCAATGCTCTCTAAAGAATATCACTAAAAAGAGTTTATTATTGTAGCCAGTCAGGCTGACATATACTTGACCTACCTTTGGGGTGAGGCCATTCAGTGCCTCTCGTTGTCTAGGTTGCAATCTCATCTTGGCAAATTCTAGGGATGATAAAGTTTGTCAGTTCACTTGCCAAAGGCAAGTCTTTCTCCAGGATTTCTAGGTTTCCTCCATCATCCCTAAGCTGACCTTCTTGATACAAGTAAAAGAATCTTGACTGGGGCATATAATACCATTACTCCAAGCTAATTCATTATTATATCCTTAATATCTGTTGATATAGACAATTTTGAATCATTAAAATTAATTTTTCCAGAGCTACTGATTGTCTTCTACTGAAACTAAGTTTTTATTGGAACAACTTCCATTTTTTACTTCGTGAAATGAACTAAAAACAAAACACAAAAGAACTTTTTTTACTTTATTTTTTTTACATTTAAGCAATAGAACTTGCATTAGATGCTATTCTTGGCCAGAGATCTGCACACTCTTTAGCAACTGGTCCTGTGATAGCTGACCCTATAACATAAGATTAAGATTACAACAATTAATTATGTGCAAAAATTAAACAAAAGAGTCAATAAAGCCTGTCAAAAAACAGTCACAGGTCTCAAGTTGTACACCTTTGGAAAGTAGCCCAAAATTAGGTAAACTCTACTTGGATGTTTGGTTATCCTTATTCAAGGATGCAAGGATTTTCTGTAGTTAAACTGGAATATAATTAACATCATTCAACAAGAGGCTCAGAAGGCTGAGCCTTTAACACTCACCTGGGCCAGGTAATCTTAGTAGAAGATGTTTAAATCATTCCTGAAAAGTTTGCTTTAATTTAAACCAGTAGCTTCAGAGGAGATAGTCAAAATATGCTTATCCCATAGGGTCCAATGTTAAGCTAGATCCTATGCTGGTGTCCAAGTTTTTTGGCAGATTCAAAAAAAATTTCGGCAATCTATGGAAAGGACCTTTCATACATCATTCCTGCATAGTTTGATTCAATTTGTTTAAGTAGCTTCAGAGCAGATAGCCAATATAAGCTTTTTCCCATAGGGATCCAATGTTACACTATGTCCTGCACTGGCAGCCATGTTTTTTGGTGGATCCAGAAAATTTCAACAATCTTAGTAAAGGACCATCCAAAAGTTTGGTTACAAATTGGTCCAGTGGTTTCAGAGGAGATAGTCAAAATTTGAAAAGTTTACGGACTGGATGATGACGGACGCCAAGTGATGGCAAAAGCTCACCATGGCCTTTGGCCAGGTGAGCTTAAAAATCAAGAAGAAAAAAAATAGTGTGTGTGTGTGTACATGTGCACATCGTGTGCGTGCTTGGAACAAGTCATCAACGTTCTTCCAGTTTTAGCACAGAATTCTAACAATCCAATTAATTAAGAAAACTAGTATTAATCGATATTAATGATTATGTGCTAGATAAAAAAGGGCAGCAAGCAAGTTCTATCAGAGATTTAAAATAAATGTATATTATGCATGACAAAGATTCTTCCCCCATCCCCACTAAATGCCCAACAATGGCTCCATGTTCTGGCATCACATGATTTTTCCTGTCTCTATTTTTCCAGTTTTAACTGTTACTTGTCCCACTGATGCATTAAAAAAATCCATATTCACAAATTCTGTATCTTTAGTTATGGACCAGTAAATGTCAATAGGGTAATGGTCTATGTCTATTGAATCAAAAATATTTTTAAGCTCTTGGACAACATGGAACAAAAATAAATAATTATAATAAAATGATAGTACCTTTCATTTCTCCTTTATTGTTTACAATTACTCCAGCATTGTCTTCAAAATATATAAAAACTCCATCCTTTCTTCTGACCGGCTTTCTTTGTCTAATAACCACTGCAGGCATAACTGTAAATATAAATACATAAAATTGTTATTAATGCCAACCTTAGAAAAGTCTTAAAACATAAACTTGTAACCTTCTAAAACAGAATAATGGATTTTATCCAAATTTAAAAAGGGTTAGGCATAAGGTTTCAAAACAGCTACCAACAGAGCGGAGTGGAGTGGAGTAAAGGTGTTTTAAGCCCCATTCAAGATTCTTTCACTTATTTCAAGGTGGTCAGTTCTGGGATGGTGGACAAAACTGAGTGCCTGGAGAAAACCACTGACTTTTGGCAAGTGAATTGACAAACTTTTTCACACTAGGATCTGTCCGGACTGGGATTCAAACCTAGGCGATGAGAGGCGCTGTGATCTGTAGGTGTGCGCTTTAGACCACTCAGCCACCGAGGCCCCTATCTACCAATAGAAGAATTTTAATAGTACATTCAAGAAATTATTAACAATGGATTTTAACTGGTGCATTCTTAAAAACTAGAAAAGATGAGTGGATTTATCGTGTTTAAACCTCAGTCAAGATTCTATACCTTAATCTAGGCGGTCAGTTCTAGGATAGTGGAGGAAGCAGGAGTTCCAAGAGAAAATTATTGACCTTCAGCAAGCCAATTGGCAAACTTTCCTGCACTAAAATCTGCTCAAGTTGGATTCAAGGAGTTGGGAGGCACAATGAATTCTACATCTGTGTTCTTTATACCTCTCAGCCACTCACTGACACTAGAAAAGCATGGTCATGAACGTTTGTCGAGATTCAGCATGGGATGACGATTGCCATTCTAACTGTGAAATGGCATTTGATACAAGGGACGGTCTCCATTTAACTTGTGTTTTAAAGTTTAGAGACAGTGACGGAAGTTCCGAAATGCACCATTTTGTAGAGCAATGCTTGAAGGTTTGAGAGATATTCATTTATTATTTTCATTGTCCACCAATAAATAGAAAAAAAAAAGACCGACCGAACCAAGGTAGGTCAAAAATTAGGATAGCGAAAGTTGAACACCTTGTCTTATGTTAAGGTCAAGGGGTTTTATTTCTTTAAAATATCGAAACAAGCACCTGTGCCCTGCAGGTAAAATTGTTATTATAAAAAAAAGTTATTATGTTAAGTGGCAAAGATATTTTTTTTAGAAAGTAAAATGTGTCTATATATAACATAAGATTCCAAAACCCGATCATTGAAAATTTGCCACTAATATCAACTGTGTGGATATAAAAATAGCCACCACGCGCAAGTGCTCAAAAACTAGATGATAGCTAGACAACCCATGCTGCTGCAAACTGAATCAACCATCTCTCATTTAAGAAAATTAAAATACATTGGCCCTGCACACTTCAAGTATGTGTTCAAACATTGTATCAAATATAAATTAAGGAAGCTCTTTGATAAACAAGAATTCCAAGGATTTAAATGTCTCGCTCGGTTAGTTATTGATCTAGTCAAAAAATACATTACTTTAACATGAACTTTCGCATTTTGATATAACCCCACCACCGCCATCGACGACACTGGAAAAGTAACACCTAAGTCTCACCTTATGGAGATGCCAGGCTCGACAAAAACTAAAACTTACGGTGAACATAGAAGCACAATGCATGAATCCATATCTGGTCTGCAAACTGAACTAGTTCAACTATCACTTCTTTTATAATCATTTCATTACAAATCAAAAACCTATGGTCCCGAATCTGTCCGTCTGTTATTTGAAGAATATTTCATTAAATATCAAAATCATTTGGCCCTGCACACCTCCATAATTAATTCAAACATCTGATCAATATTAATTAAGTAGTTCAAAAACTAAAGTTAAAGATAACCAGAAAAGTAAAGCTTCCCTGTATCACCAACAACCCAAGTTTAGCTATTTTTCATTTTGGAAATATTTCACAAAAACTGAAATCCTTTATTCCTGCAATAACAAAAACAATTTGATTAGGGACAGTTGCCTGTTGTAAAGGTAAAGAGTGATTCAAATGTGTAAAGGCGTAAACCAGGCCTAGCATAGTCTGAAGTCCAACCTATAGGCTCATCAGGCCACTGCTTACCTCTGTCACGAAGTGATCAAGAGTACAAACTCCTTCCTTGAATAAGATATCAGTTTAAACCAATCAAATTAACAAAAAATTTTCATTTGATGACTTAACAGATTGGTCAAATATTTTGCTTAAACTTTCCACACACCCTATCTTGAGTTTGTGCCTATAACCCAAGAATCATGATCCCGAGACCTTAACAATGTGTCTATGTCTCCACCGGCCTAGTAAATGGTAATCTTGTTTTCTTACCTCTTTTTCTGAGTTCGGGTTTTCCCTTTTTGACAGTAGCTACAAACATGTCACCTGCTCCGGCTGCTGGCATTCTGTTTAATCTACCTTTGATACCACTGACAGCAATTACATATAAATTTTTGGCTCCTAAAATAAAGAAGAAGGGGTAAAAATTTGATGTTGCTAAATTTTTATATAAAACCATTATCATTAAATTCAGCATAAGTAAGTAGCAAGTTATTTGTAAAGTTTCTTAATTTTCTTCCACTTGTGGTTTTCTGAATTTTTGCAGAAAAAAAGTAGCCATGCTACAAGATTTCTTGTTAATGTGGATGTCAGAAAAATAATAGCCATGCCACAAGATTTCTTATTTATGTGGATGTCAGAAAAAAAGTACATTTTATTAAAGCTGCATTAAGTTTACCAAATTTCTAAAAAATTTTTGATTTTCTAAAAATATATTTTTTTTAAAGTAGATATCTTCTAACCACAATCCGTGACATTCATTTTCTAAAATTTCATTTCTTTTAGCTGTAAATAAACGGAATCCTCTGACCGGTTGGTCAGTGTTCTATGATGGTAATTATGAGCTTGGAGCATGCGCACGGATGTACGGAAAAGCCTAGAATCGAAAGTGAAACATGACAGATTCCATTAATTGTCGTTCATTAATATCCAGATGTATTTGAAATGGTGTTATTTTTCCCTTACTAAGTCATAAATGACAAATTCAACAAAGTTCTGTGTTTAATTTATCAGTATCTCAACATTTTGAAAGTTGTGTTTAAATGACCCGGGTTTTGATGACGTAACCATGTTCTAATATTAGATCCCAAATGCTGCATCTCGCTGGGTTAATACTGTAATTTCTGTATTGATTCGAGCTTTTATCGTTGAACCAAATGTAACATTGTTCATTAGGAACATCATTTATTAGATTAGCAGCGTTTTATTTTTTGTCTTTGGAAAACTTAATTCAGCTTTAAGGTTGCCCAATAACACAACAATAGACATGGATGCTATAGGCAAGTCAAAACTCTTTTGAAATTGTTTCAGATGGGCTAAAATCCCATAAAAATTACATGAGAAACATCTGAATATGGAAAACGTGAAAAATAAGAAGTTTGTTTAGGTGTAATAGTTCAACATTTCTATTTTTCTGGCAACATAATTTCAAAGACCTATAAAATAGTGGCAAAGTTTCATTTTTTCCCCTCACCTTTACATTTAACAGACAAACCTCTTGTGTGTTTGACTTATTTAACCGTGTTTTGTTTCATATCAAGACATCACAAGCTACAGGTGAAGTTGGAGAAATGTTTACCATTGCAGTGCACTCAGGTCAATGTGCAAAAACACAAACACAGGCACAGCAAGACCTGTATGCCAAGATTACCTGAAGTGATCTTGATGCTATGTATTTTTTTGTTTTTTGTTATTTTGGTCAAAAATATGATTTATTGATTTAATGGAGTTTTATGTCCGAGTCAAGAATATTTCACTTTTATAGAGACATCACCAGCTACAGGTGAAGTTGCAGAAATGTTTACAGTTGCAGTGCACTCAGGGTAATGTGCAGAATAGAGAATCAGTTTTCAGGGTTTCCTCCAGACCATGTCACTTTCATTGCAAGAAGCCGACAGCTTGGCGAAAAATAAGTCACTACTTATTTTCAATTTTTGATCAGATGTGTCAAGGTTTAAACCCCAAACCTCCCACATAGCAATCTTCTTACCTGTGTTGTCAGCACAGTTTATTACTGCACCAACTGGCAAAGCCAGTGAAATACGGAATTTTCCTCCTGCAGAACCTCCTCTTCCTGTTCAAAAGTAAAAAAAAAAATTACACATATAAAATATGTTTTTTTAGACAATCAATGGAACTCCCCAGAGCTTCAATACCTCTTAATTTTTGTGTGGAATAAGATAAATAACATTTACGTCAAATATTTCCAGAAAAAGTCATTATTACGGGAAAACGTCCCTTTATGCAATTCCATTGCAAACAGATTTGTTCTGCACAAATGCCTTTAAGGTACCACGAGCAGCTCTGGAGAATTCCATTTAGTATATACCTATATACAAAATATTCTAATAGTAGAAGACAATTTTATCTTCTTTTCAGAAAACCCATATCCTATTGGAACAAATGGGTTTTATTGGTTACTTGTCAGGCAAGTTTATCAAATCTTGCTAAAAAACATTTCCAACTACCACAGGGGCATGAAATTTGGCTGATAAGCATGCAAGGAAGTAGCATCAGCAAGTGTGGTTAGTTTCAAAAGATGCACATCGATACTGGACTTATGACCAATTTCTATTTATGGCATGCTCATTGTCACATATGTGCAATTTATATAGAATACTGTTTCCCACATTTTGAGTACAAATTTTGGTCCATTGTTATTGTGAAAATTGTTTTTAATATACAAGTTTAAATGAACTAAAATAAAAAAAATGGATTCTTGTTTTTGCTATAAATCATTTTTAAAACAATTTGTGTACAAAAGATTGATTGTATCAGTGATCATAACTTATATTTGAAATTCTGTTTTAGTGTAAAGCTGCAAAAATCCTTCATATGACAGCGAGTAACCAGAAACAAAGCTCGACTGGTTTAAACCACGCCAATTAAAAGTAATTCAATGAAAAATTGGTAAAAACACTTCCATTTTATGCACAAAGCTTGATCACAGGCAGATAAAGAACAGTAAATGTGTAGGAAAATGATAATCTTTACAATTTAATAACAATGTTCCGATATTGACTATTGTTTAATTGACAATAGTGTATGCACTGAATTCTGACTTGTTACTGGAAGCCATCTCATCCGACAGATACAATTTAATGATGGTCAGCTTTCTTTGACCCTTAGTCTAAAGACTTTTCAATCTATCATGAAGCTGTTGAACATACACACTTAACCCTAAAGCACATGCCTATGCTCACAAGTGAACAGATACAACACAAACTTGATTCTTCTAAAATCAACGACTATGAACAAGAAAATCAAAGTTTAAGACGGAACAAACCACCAAATCTCGAAGATTTCTATCCTACAATCTGGCGTCAATGTGTAAGAAGCACACTCCCTGAAATAACATGCCAGTTAGAGACCTAAACATATCTCGAGATTATACACTGGGGAAGGGGGAACTAGAAATATTGTTTCCTTGAGAAAATCAAGCAATTAGATGGAAAATTTGAACGGCAACGTTATAAAAGATAGCAAATAAAAGTTTATTTCACTTCAGCTTTTTACATTAAAAGACAGATGTTTCGATGTAGACCGATTTAATCCATATATATGTGTTCATTACCTCGCTTAGACATTTTGGAAGGTAAAAGGAAGTATCAAGGTAATATCAAACTTGAAAACGGATATGACAATGAAATCCGAACAAGAATATACTCCGATGTTACCAGCATTCCCGGCTTATTCATTTGTATTTATTTATTTATTTATTTATTTATTTATTTATTTATTTATTTATTTATTTATTTATTTATTTATTTTTCTTATTTCAAAGGAAAAAAGATGCTTTCTCAATAATAAACTTATCTGCAGAAAGTGACGAACGGTAAAGAAGTCCAACTTTTTTTCTTGTAAAGTTAAAATATAAGTCATGTGCTACTTTTGAATTTTTATATTTGGGAATTTCAATTTTTCACATAAATTATACATATTCCTTTTTCAGTGAAAGTTATCAAGATGAAGTTTAGATTGATTTCTGTTGAAAATACCGACACTTCCTGATGACACTGATTATTAAGAAACTTGCTCGTAATAATTAAGAAGGGTAATTAATTAATTTTATAGACAATACCATAGTATAAAACATACATTTATACCATACCTTACCATTGCTTAAGTAGGTATTTCGAAACGAAAATTTGCTGTAATGTTTTCTACTTGCAACGCAAAAAAAAAAAAAAAAAAAAGAAAAAGAAAAAGAAAAAAAAAATTGACCAAAATTGACAAGATATAAAATTTCACGAACCAGTTGGTTAAGCCAAACCAGCTTCAAACAACCAGGTCTCCAACATAAAAACATATCTTCTGCTGTATCAACACACAACACACACACACACACACACACACACACACACACACACTGTGACACACACACACACACACATACACACACACACTGTGACACACACACACACACACTGTGACAAACACACACACACACACACACACACACACACACACACACACACACACATTTGGTTTTATTCCAATTATCGGGAGGCATATATGATGAAAGGATCATAAATATTTAATCGTCGTCAAATGCTATCATTAAAAATAACGCTATTTCATTCTTTCTGCAAACTTGGACGGAAATCACTTTTCTTAAAGCTGCATTTAGTTTTCCAAAGAAAAATTAAAACGGTGCTAATCTAATTAATGATGTTCCTAATGAACAATGTTACATTTGGTTCAACGATTAAAGCTCGAATAAATACAGAAATTACAGTATTTACCCAGCGAGTTGCACTGAGCATTTGGGATCTAATATTAGAACATGGTTACGTCATCAAAACACAGGTCATTCAAACACAACTTTCAAAACGGTGAAATACGATAAATTAAACACAGAACTTCGTTGAATTTGTCATTTGTGACTTAGTAAGGTATACATAACACCATTTCAAATACATCTGGATATTAATGAAGGACAATTAATACAATCTCTCATGTTTCACCTTCGATTCTAGGGTTTTTCCGTACATCCGTGCGCATGCTCTAAGCTCATAATTACCATCGTAAAACACTGACCAACCGGTCAGAAGATTCCGTTTATTTACAGCTAAAAGAAATGAAATTTTAGAAAATGAATGTCACGGATCGTGGTTAGAGGATATCTATTTTTAAAAAAATATAGTTTTAGAAAATTTAAAAAAATTCAGAAAATTGAAAAACTTAATGCAGCTTTAATCTGGCTAGAATTCGCTCTTTTATGTGCATTACGCTCGCGGTAAGCTCATCTTTAAAACTTAAAACAAATCAATCCTGACGTCATCAGAAATTGGACAAATTGAGAACACACACAAACGCAGACATATTTAGAACTTATTTGATATTTATATCGCAATATTAAATCAAGCAACATAAAACAAATGCATGAATTAAATGAACATTATGTAATGCGTATATAATTATAAATTATTATATCAGTTATTATTAGAACATATACATGTAATTGTAAGATTATCTGAATACGCTTAAGTTATAAGATATACATCGCTATAAAATCTGAACAATAATTGGTTGGCTATAATGTTATTCAACGTCGCATCAGCAATTTTCCACTTTGTTGCAACAATACCAAGTGTATTTATCTCCAAGGTTTAATCTAGAAACAAGCTTATATATGCGTTAGACGTGTGAGTGTTTGTCATGATCTGTCAGGCACTAAAGGCGTCTTTTTTGTAAGGTGCTAGCTCCCCGACTCGGTATATACCGACTAGCACCGGGTGAATCATTCGATACTCTGCCTTCTTAATGCCGAGCGCCAAATGAAGAAGTAACTCAAATGTTTTTAGTTTTATGTATGACCAGGCCCGGGTTTGAACTCACGATCTCCAGCTTTTTAGATGGACACTGAGCTCAGTCACGGACTGGGAGGGTTCAATCGCGTCTGCAAGTCTTGCCCTTTGACCGGCGTGAATTTACGATTTCCGGATACAAGAAAAATCATCTTCAATTACGTCAACCATTACGGTAGATTAGTTTATAGAATGGTCGCTTCGTATGTGGGAGATCGAAGTTCGAGCCAGAGTCGGTCGGGTCCGAACAAGACTTAAAAACAAGTAGTCACTGTTCTTTCACCAAGCTCTCGGCATTCAGAAATGAAAGTCATGAGGTCCTTCGTTGAATCTCAAAAACTGATGTCCGGCGTTGTCACGGCAGGCGTTGCATGCTAAACAATCCTTCCTACACATTGACCTGAACGCACTGCAAGGCAAAAATTTCTGCCACTTCACTTATAGCTTGTGAAGTCTTGATGTAAGTTAAATATTATTGACTGGGATGTAAAACCCCATTCAAACAAACAATCAATATCGTTAATCATCAGTATGCCATCGTTTCAATTCGTTCCCTCTAACGAAAGGTCACGCAGTCATGGTAAGACATGAGCATGTGTCTCGCATGACGTCAAATCCATCCTGTCTCATGATTGATTGATTAAATGGGGTTTTACGTCCCAGTCAAGAATATTTTACCAGCTATAGATGAAGTGAAAGAAATTTTGAACTTTGCAGTACGCTTAAGGCAATGTGCAAAAAGAGTTTTTTTTAGCGTGCTTTGACTTTCGTTACTTAATGCCGAGTGATTGGCAAAAGAATTGTCACTACCTATTTTTGAGTATTTTCAGACCCGACTTAGGTTCCGACGAACCTCGACCTCTGAAGCACTAATCTCATATGAAAAGATTGAAACTCCAGACCTACCCTACAAAGATTCATGCATTGGATTCCTTAAAGGGTACCTGTAACCAAAAATTTTTTTATCACAGTTGTTTTATATATTATTTAAATATAACAATATTGAAAACCGCATCAAAATTGGTGACAAAATAAAAAAGTTATAGCGGTTTGAAATCCACATTTTATAACTTTCTCTTTATCGAAAAGTGAAACGCCTCGTTTTGAGTTATAAACCTGTGACGTCATTGCAGTATTAGAAGTAGTGTCTAACATAATAGACAGTAGTAACGATGATGATATGTTGACGTTTGTAGAAGAAAGTAAAGACACTGACATGTACATATTTATGTCAAATAGTTCGTCATTATTTCGGGAAGCAGTAGACAATCTTATAAGTGATGAATTTGGAGTAAAACCGTTATTTATTCGAACCAGAAACGGACGAATCTGATGAACCTATTGAGTCGAGTCCCGACCTGCATTTGGTTGCATAGCTGTTGGAAAATACTTGACGAGTGTTAACTTGTCAATAACACGAAAAATGATTATATCTGTGACTTAAGAAAATAAATTATTTTATGAAGTCGGACTGGACAGACTCGGGGAATTATGATAAGTTGCATAGCTATTACAAAAAATACGCGATTAGTTTTAACTAGTCAAATACACGAAAAATTAATTTTATCGTCGACAATTTAAAATGAATTAAATATCAAGTCGGACTGCACAGACTACCGGATGAATATTATGGAACTTACTGTGGTGTCATGTGCTGATTTTGAATTTCTATTAAAATAATGCATTCAAAATTTTGAATTTGGAATGCATTATTTTAATAAAAATTCGAAATCAGCACATGACAGTGGCACCGGGTAAAAATCAATACATAAAAAACCAATCGCCTATGTTCTTTTGTGCAATGTGTATTGACAGTTGAAATTAAATGACCGTGATGAAGAAAACTTTTAAGTAGTCTAGCGGCATCACATTTCCTCGATAATTGGAAAATGTTCACACAATTAAAGTTTGTAACATAGTTCTTTTCAACTGTCCGATGGTTAATTAAAGCTGGGATAATAAAAAAGAAAAAAAAAGGTATTCCATCTCAAATTATTTTACGCGAATATATTATAATTATTTAAAATGAAATGACACGGATTTTAGAATGAGACCAATAATAATAATAATAATGAATTTGTATATATAGAATAAAGAATTTAAGAATATCACAGCTAAATGTATGCCCAAGGAAAAGTGAAAACTAAAATCTAATGAAATCAAATGCTGTAAGGAGATCAATAAACATGTTTTAAATAGACTAGTCTGGTCGTCAATTTTTAATTTTTGATTTTGCCTGAAAGTGGTATTTTATAATAATAATATTTATTATTATTATTATTACTATTATTATTATTGACATGAAAACTAAGAAAGAATTCTTTTTCTTACTTTTTAAAATTTAAAAATGAAATATTCATTTTTTCCGGAGTGAAATCTTATACTGTATATGACAAATAACGTTTACCAAATAAAATTATTTTACTTTACTCGAACTGTAAATATATTATTGTATATTACCGGTCGTAAGATAACTTTATCAACCTGCAAATCAATTTTGCAAATTATAAGTAGCATCCTGTTAATTACAGGTGTGGGTCTAAATCTAAGGAATGTGTCTAATAAACAAAAGGATTAATAATAATCTTAATTATCGGTACATGTCAAACGAATGTTAATTCCACTTCGTTAAATAGTTTTCCCGTAAAATAATCATAGAAAGTTAAACTACGAGTTCGTATTTGACTTATTTTAGTAGTTGGTAAATAATATTCTGTGTAGGCATGTTACTGGTATGACGTCACAACACGGGAGCCTCGATATCGACTTTTTTGATTTGGATTTCTAGAGATGTATTAGAAAATCGCCGATATCTACCTTATTATGGAATGAAATTTTATGGAATTTTCGCTACAGTCATATTTAAGTACGACGAATAAAATATGTCAAAACTGAAAATCGTTACAGGTACCCTTTAAATACTAGGAAAGCGATGTTTTTAATTGTCATTTAAGTTTTTGAAGAAGCGGTAAACTAATTTTCAAATTAATTCGACCCCGCAGAAGTTTTAAAATTCTCCGTTCAATGTTGACCAAGTCGTAGTAGTTTAGATAGTAACTAAATTGAAATATGGTACGATTGTACTTCTTTTGTTTTCGACCAATGAAATCGCTCGTTACAAAAACCCGTGCGTGTTTAATGAGTGTCTACTATTGGTATATTAATGGAAGTGTCACGTCAACTTTGATCGATTTGTAATTTACTCCGTGCAATTAAACATTAAAATAATCGTTAATCTGATACTCAAAAACATATAATTTTGCAGTATAATGAAATAATTTTAAAAAGAATATTCACGAATTTTTCATTTTTGTTGATCGTAAAAAAAATTTGCTGAAGATGCTCTTCTAGAACTTTTGGGATATGCAATCGTTTAAAGTGCTCGTAGGACGGAAAATCGCGCACTTCCGTGACCTAGAATAATCTAAATATCCTGAATCTTCGATTGGATTTAATATTTAACCTTAAGAATATTCAGATACTGGATAGCATTAAGTGAAAGTGGATTAATTTCGCGTAAAAATGAGCAAAAAATGTGCAAAGTGTGAGAAGACGGTTTATCCAACCGAAGAACTGAAGTGCTTAGACAAGGTAAAACCCGAGTTACTCCTCGGATGGGTGGCAGATTTACAACCTGCTACTGATTGCAGTTTTATCACATAGATTAATAAGATTTTCTTTGATTTTAATGTTTGCTTGTCATGTATATGTTTATGAATTTGTGCTTTTTCAGTAAAGTTAAGATATATCTTAAATTTGATTTACTTTATTGTCTAAAATAATGAAAATATTTAGAGAATTTCTAGTAACTCCTGAAAAATGGGCGAGACTGATCAGCTTGTTCAGTGTAATGTTTCAAGAAAATACATTGACATTTCGGTTTTAATTTTGGTTTGCAAATCCGTTTTTATCTAAATTGAATCTCTCATTTATAAGAAAAGGTCATTAAATATATCTGAAGAATGTTTGTTAACATGTGCATGTAATTAATAATTTTAATCTTTCTGCATATATATATATATATATATATATATATATATATATATATATAGAAAATGTGTACGTGTTGAGAAGTGGGTACCCTCCCTGTGTTTATATTCATCTGTTGTCTAATAAGGCTATAAGTGTGTCTTGATGTTATAGAATGTTAATAAGTGTTTATGAAACTGACACGACCTTGTGAATGTAAGCACTACACTGTGCATTTATATGCAGCATTATTATATATTACCTTTGTAACTGATATTAAGAATTCTTTAACTTTTGCATTTTCTAAATCATAGTTATCATGATGAACAGTGATAATAAAGGGTTCAAAATTAATTAATTTATTTATTTAATTATTATTTTTATTATTATTATTATTATTTTAATTATTTGTACATGCAACTTCTTGTGCATCATTTTAAATTAAAGATACATATTGAATGATAAATATATGAAATCAGTAAATTTCAATAATTGGTGCAACAATTGAGAATTTGGCAGATTTTGAATTGGAAAATATTCAAAACAGTATCATATTTTGTATTTATGTTGCAATCAAAATTGAGGTCATTAATGGGTATGGTCTATATTGTTCCCACATATATTGTGAAATCTATCATGCTAGAATGTGTTTAAAGGTCTAGATATCATTTTAATCATCATTATTATTAGTGTAAGGTGTATAAATGGGTTATAAATAAACATTTCCTTGTAAACATGTTTTAAACTAGATTTATTGATTTCAGTGTGTGATTGATGTGTATCAAGATTTGCCCTAATCTAGTTAGGAGGTCAGTGGTCCTACACTTGATAATAAATTACCAATAATTCATATATATATACATGACATGTGAATCTTGCATGAATAATCTTTGATACTATATTTGAAATTGTTATTTTTTCAGCAACTTTCAAAATATAAAAATGAGTCAGTAATCAAATCCGGTAAATGAAAAGATTGTCTAACATATTCATTATTATTGATAACAGCATTGATCTAAATCGTCTTTAACAAGTAACATTAATAATCCTAATGTAATAAATTAAAGCATAATGCTGTTAGTCATTTGTGAATGTTGGAGAATAGGATATCGGTAACTCAAAGCTAATGTCCATAAATAATAAAGATGTTTAGTATTGATGATTGTTCAGGTAGCTTTAGTAGTGGAAGGAGAGATTAATGTCAGATAGAATAGAGATGGAGAGAGAGAGGCAAAGAAGAGAGAGAGAGAAAGAAGAAGAAGAGATGTAAAGTATTGATAAACAGCTGTATATTGTAGACTGCTTATTAATAAAGAGCAGCTGTTTCACTATAGGGGCCATCTCAGAAGATACAACATACAATTAACAAATTATATAAATAATTAAATTCATATGCATGTATAGACTGAAATTTGGTTACATTATCTATTAAAATGTTTCTGTAGAAGTGAAATATTGTTATTGAATGAATCCAACTTCTGTAGGTATTGAATTCATGTTTATCAAAAGTACGAGATACACCAATATGCAAATAAAACACTACATTGTCGCTTCTTCATCTATAGCCAATGACATCTTGATGTTTATAAAGTATTTTTGTTGTAATGTTGTTTAACATAACATCAGCAATTTTTCAGCTATTCTTGACACGAACATGGTTAATAATTTGTATGGATTAATCAACAAGTTTGTGTATGTTTGAGATGTGCAAGTGTCTATTATGGTCTGCTGTTTACTAGCATACCCTTATGATGACTTTTTTGTTAAGGTGTTAGCTCACTGAGTTGAGTGGAGTGGAGTAATGGTGTTTTACGCCCCAGTCAAGAATCTTTCACTTATTTCGAGGCGTTCGGTTCTGGGATGGTGGAGGAAACCGGAGTGCCTGGAGAAAATCACCGGCCTTCGGCAAGTGAACTGACAAACTTTCTCGCACCAGGATCTGTCCCGAATGGGATTCGAACCCAGGCGGTGAGAGGCACTGTGATCCATAAGCGTGTGCTTTTGGCCACCGTGGCCCCCCTAGCTCACTGAGTCAGTATGCTGCAGACAAGCATACCACTGTGACGCTGTCCTAGTCCTTTGTCCTGGCATCAACTGCCGTCTTAATGCTGAGTGCCAGGTAAGGAAGCAACATTTCAAATTTTAAAGTATAATATATGGCCCAGTCAGGGTTTGAAGCAATCACTTCTTACTCTTTTTCTTATTTATTGAGGTTTCAACATGGCGTGCTTGAAAACAAATTGTAAATTTCATAAGGGTAGGATGTAAACGATGTGCACTGCCACATATGCACAAATATACACACATTACTGGGATTTATAAAATCTTTATCAATAAGTTATTATGGTTCTTCAGATGGTGAGCGGGCCTTGGTGGCCAATTGGTCGAGGTGTACACTTACACAAAACTGGCCTCCTTGAAGTAAGTGAAAGAACCTAATTTGGGTAATAAACACCATAACTTTACTTCACTCCTTCAGATAAGCCACTACGGTAGCTCAGTTGGTGCTTGCTCTGTAAGTGGGAGGCCATTTGTTCGAACCCCGGCCGGGTCTGACCCAAGACTTGAAAGTAGGTAGTGACTGTTCTTTGGCCAAGCGCTTGGCATTACGAAATGAAAGTCACAGTTCTTTTGGATGGGAACTTAAAATAAATGACAGGCATGACACGATAAAGAACCCTGCTGTATAATGCCATCAGCGCAACGCACAGGCAAAATTTTTGCACTTTCACCTATAGCTGGCGACGTCTCAATATATGTGAAAAATTCTTGACTGTGACGTTAAGCACCATTACTCAACTCAACTCAACTCCTTAAGATTTATAAGATTTTCAAAAAATGTTTTTAATATTGTATGTGTAGGCATGACCCTTAAAACTCTTCACTGCCTAAATTAGAGTACATGTTAATCTGATACTGGCGAGATGACTGATACACTTATCTCATTATAATATATGTAAAATCATGTCAAATGGAAAATAAAACACACTTAATATTTCTCTTCATGATTTTAAAATAGTCTTGTTTGATGCACAAGACTGCCAATAAAACTTTAAAAATTACAAATCTATACCCTTCATGCCTTTGTAACCATAAAGTACTGTTCGGAATCTTGAGGAGAGTTAAATGTATATATACAAATATGTATTTTATGTAAGACACAATGGCATGTTGTTTAATGTTGACTCATGCATGATGATTTACGAAACACTTGTAGCTAAGATGTTATGTAAGGCAAATATTTAGTGTTCAGGGATTTTTCTGGCCACTCACAGGGTCCGGTAAAGGGACCCATTCCCAATGACAAAAAGCATACATTTTTCTCAATTTTGTAGGTAAAAATTCCCAAATGATCCTGCTTTGAGAAACTTAAGAAAAAGTGAAAAAACTCTATATTTTTGGTGTAGCTTGTATATCTTTATAATAACCTGTATTTATGCACATTTTGATTTATACTCAATGAGGATCTGGTAGAATGGGAGCAACTCATGAAACAACTTTCTCAGATGTTTGTATTGAAGCCAGTCTATGAAGATATTGTGTTAATGTCTGAGTGATTTGGTACAAATGAGTGACTACCAGCATGTATCAAAATAGTAAATATTCCAGACAAAATATTTGATGTGCTGACAATGTGAAAATTTTTAAAAGTTTAATGAAAAATTTTCCCAAAATGTCGATTTTGTCAATGATTTTCCCAATTTCATCCCAATGTCCCTTTCCCAAAATGGCCAGAAAAATCCCTGGTGTTGTTGGTTATAAATGTATATCTCGAACAATATCAATTAGTCCAAATTAGGGGTTTCATTAGACCTTTGAAATTATGATTTAAATCTTTGGAAATTGAATTTGATTCCTGAACAAAAAAAAAAGTTTATAAATATGATACAACTTTTAATTGTTCCAATTATTATAAATTAATGATCATCAATTGTTTGTAACCACTGCGGTAGCTCAGTTGTTAGAGTGGTTCCTCCAAAAGTGGGAGGTCATGGGTTCAAACCCCAACCGGGTCTGACCCAAGACTTAAAAGTGGGTAGTGACTGTTCTTTCGCCAAGCACTCAGAAAATAAACGTCATGGTTCTTTTTCTTGGGTGTTCAAGTGGCGCAGTGGTTAGCGCTCCCGCCTATCACCAATGCGACCGGGGTTCGATTCCCAGCGTCGTATGTGATAAGGTATGAGGTCACCTGCTTGAGCACGTGGGTTTTTCTCCGGGTTCTCCGGTTTTCCTCCCACAATAAGACCTCACGCGCGCTACAATTCGGGCCAACGAGCTAGATTAATATAAGTTGCACAACTTGTTTCTAAATCGTTGTAAAAGAAATAAAGTTTAAATTTTAAAATAAACGAGGTCCTGTGTCATGGCAGACGTGGCACAATAAAGAACCCTGCTGTATAATAAAATCAACGCAAGGCACAGGCAAAATTTCTGCACTTTCAAGTTTCGCCTATAGCTGACGACGTCTTGATATAAGTGAAATATTTTTGATCGGGACATTAAACACCATTACTCAACTCAATTGTTTGTATGTAAGCCATGATCAATAATGGCATATTTTCCGTTTCCTGTTAATACAATGTTGGCAAATTGAAATACTAGTTCCTTTGGTAATCTTCATTCTTGATTTCCTGTTAAGAATGTTCTCACACTCATAAGGTTATTATTTATTCACAAATTTGTATGTTTTAAATATAAATTAATGCTCTATTTAATAATTTAAAGATCATGATTAACAGGCTTGTCATGTTACTCTCCCAACTTGTATAAAACACAAATTTACTTTAAGGGTGATAATTGGACCATGATAAGGTCATGTAAAATAATTCTGAGTTTCTTGTTCCCATATTTAAAAAAACCACATAGGTTGATTGATTGATTAATTGATTGATTGATTGGATGGTGTTTTACGTTTGAGTCGAGAATATCACTTCCATCATCAGCTGTTCATTGTAGGTGAAGTGGCAGAATTTTTTACCTTTGCAGTGTGCTCAGGGCAATGTGCAGCGAGGGTAACCTGGTTCTTTAACATGACATACCTACTGTAACACCTACTGTAACACAGGGCATTGGCTCTTAAGGTCTCCTCCAAAAGACCTCATTACTTACATTTCTAAATGCAGAGACACTGCTTGGTGAAAAAACAGTCACTACCTGTTTACGAGTCTTACTCAGACACAGGCGGGGTTTGAGCCCCAACCTCTCACACATGCACATAGGAATTCATCTCTTAACAAAAAAAAAGGATAGGTTTAGGCTTTTTTTAAAAATATATTTATTTATTTTTTTTTTTTTTTTGGGGTGGGGGGGGGGGTTTGTTTGGTTTTTTTTTAACAAGGTACACATTTTAGTTTTGATTTTACTTGAAGCAGGATGTATTGTAAGTGTTACACATAGTGCTTTTCCAAAATTAGTGAAAAATACTCTTCAATTTTGTATGTTTGAATCGTATTTATCTGCAACTTGTAAATTGTTATAGTGATGAAACAGTTCTGTGTGATACATTCCTTTGTGATACAACTTTCTCAAAGATTATTTTTCCTCTCATGTTATGACATGATGCTTTATATTACTATACCTTTAAACTCCTTAAAATGTAAATAATAACCTAATAATAAAAATAATAATAATAATGATAATAATAATAACCAGCTGTTTCATTTTTCCTTGGTAGCTTTAAGTGCTTATCTGACACATGTTGAGTACCGGTATTTAATATTTAAAAAAAAAAGTTGATTTCTCAAAAATGTTCTAAAACTTTGTATGAAGTTTCAAAATCTTTTTTTTTCTTAAAAAAAAACCTGTAAATTTATAACACCATAAATTTCTTTTTTGTATGGTATTGAAAGACTGAAAAGTGGCCTTAAAATGTGTTATGCAACATCATATAATGATGTAGGTATATCATTTCAGCCCTATTTGGAAGTAGATTTCAGAGACTTTCTTAGATTCGAATCCCACTTGGGCTGATCTTAGTGCAAGAAAGTTTGTCAATTTGCCTGCCTAAGGTCATTGGCTTTCTCAGCCACTGTGGTAGCTCAGTTTGTAGAGTGTTCGCGCTGTAAGTGGAAGGTTGTGGGTTCGAACCCCAGCCGGGTCTGACCCAAGACTTGAAAGTGGGTAGTGACTGTTCTTTCGCCAAGCACTCGGCATTACGAAATGAAAGTCATGGTTCTTTCAGATGGGAACTTAAAATAAATGAGGTCCTGTGTCATGGCAGGCATGGCACAATAAAGAACCCTGCTGTATAATGCCATCAGTGCAACGCACAGGCAAAATTTCTGCACTTTCGCCTATAGCTGACGACATCTCGATATAAGTAGAATGTTCTTGACTGGGACATTAAACACCATTACTCAAGTCATTGGCTTTCTCAGGGCACTGCAGATTCCCCATCAATGTCAGACTGCCACAAAATTAGTGAAAGAATCTTGGCTAGGGCATAAAACACTATTTCTCCACTATACTAAGAGTCTTTCTGGAAATGTAACCGGGAAACTGATATTTTCTTTGCTTGCTTTGTCTAAATCTTATGTTGCATATATGTGTTAAGTGTTGTTAAACAGGAATAAAGATAAGTTTATCTGTAAAATAATCTTAATAGCCTGGTAAAATTGTACCTCTGACAGAATCTTAGGCTATAATTAGGTTAATACATGGAAGATCTTAGCACACACTAAAAGATAATTCACTGACCAGTACAGATGTTACCTGTGGACACAAAATGACTTATTTGGTAGTTATCTCTATAAAACCACTATGGTAGTTCAGTTGGTAGAGTGCTTGCTTTGCAATTGTATGTTGAGGTCGAGGTTTTTGAACTCAGACTTGGTCTGATCAAGACTTGAAAATTGGTAGTGACTGTTCTTTCGCCAAACACTCGGCAGTAAAAAATAAAAGTCGCAGGGTTCTTCATATGAGACCTTAAAAACTGATGCCCATTGTCATGGCAGGCATAGCACGTTAAAGAACCCTCCCTACACACTCACTTCAGATCAATCAAGAACCTTGCTACACAGTGATGGAGCTTAGATTTGACAGACATACAGGGATCTCATTTAAAAGTTGGTGATTCTTGTGTCCTTGAAATAAAGGTAAAAGGAGAAAAAAAATACAGATCCTTTTGTGAGAGAGTTTGTCATTTCCCTTGGGCCTAACTTAAAAAATTCTTTGTTTGCTGTTTTCCGACGCATGCTATCCACATGTGGGTAGGTAGGTAGGAAAATTTTTTTATTTTATTTATATTATTATGATTCCCCACCCAAAGGTGGGGAATCATATTGTTTTCGTTCTGTTTCTTCTTCTTATTATGATTCCCCACCCAAAGGTGGGGAATCATATTGTTTTTGTTCTGTTTCTTCTTCTTATTATGATTCCCCACCCAAAGGTGGGGAATCATATTGTTTTCGTTCTGTTTCTTCTTATTATTATTATTATTATTATTATTTTTATAATTTTTTTTCTTCCTTAAAATTGTCCGGTGCAGAACTCGGAAACGGTATGATGGGTTTCGATGAAATTTGGTACCAACAATCTGCTATCTTGGTAGATATGGTTAAATGATCAAATTTTTTTCTATCTCGACGGCTCAGCGGTCGGTGCGTGTAAATTGCGTAATTTAATTCCAAACATCTTTCTGTCCAATACGTACAAAGAGAGATAACTCTTATAGAATCTTCTTCTTTCTTATTCAGTTTCTCAGATATATGAGCGCCCGAAAAAAATGGGTAATCTGAATTAATGTATACAGTTAAGCACTAAACAAAAATGATTGAATGTTAATGTTAATTAAGTGACTAACCTCTTTCTCACATACATAATTTGTTCTTAATAAATTCTCAGTTACTATGTATTAAATTGTTAAAAATATATCAAATTTTTATCAGCACTGCCAAACAAGTTAAACGCATCATTCATTCTCGTTCAAAATTTTAGGATAGGTTCCTGCACCATTAAAGTTTTACATCCATGGGTATTTATTGGGTGAGGGACAGGAAGATGGGGTCTTAAAAACAAAAATCACCAATTTTTCCTTAAACACTTTGCGGTGTGCTATAAAACCATATATAGGGCTTTGTCATAACTCATAAACTAATGAGATCCCCATCCCTAAAGTATATATTTTCTGGTTCCTAATGATAAAATAAAAAGAATGACACTAATCAAAGACACCTAAGGTCCTTTCCCACTGAAGGGTAGGGCTTGGTGGTGCTAAGTTAATTTTAAACTATTGAAATCCCCACCCCTAATTTATGTATTTTCTGGTTCCTTATGAAAAGTTGAATAGAGTGATATTAATAAAGGGCACCTAAGGTCATTTCCCACTGTGGGTGGTGCTATGTACATGTATAGCTTTAATAAATCCTTTCCACTCATCTGTATGTTTTCTTGTTCATTATGGACTTTTGAAAAGAGTGATAAAAACCTCCAGGAAATCATTTTCAAGAAAGGGTAGGGGTGGGAAGCCAGAATTCTTAACACCCACCCTCAGTCAAGAAACATTATCTTATGGCATACTTGATTTCATTTCTTAAGGCAAGTTTACAGGATTAAATTCCTATTCAAAGAATTGAAAACAAATTCAATAGCATTATTACATGTTTTGATATGGATAATTGCTTTAATCTCTTTGTCAATTATCCATTAATATGTAGGTTATGGCTACTTCACAGTCATGACACATGTCAATCAAATTTGTTGGTTAAACACCTCACAGTTTGTGAAATAGATTTGCTATCAATCAAAGTTGAATACCTGTCCAATCAAAATACACCAGCTAATAGAATTGCCAATTTAATGGATAGGACCTATGTCAGAAGACAGAACGCATGATTCTGATCTATTAAACTTGTATAATTTACATACATTTCGAATTATAAATTTATACATGCAGATTCGGACTCCCGTGATCAATTGGTTTCTTTTAACAAAAAACATTGTTGCAACAATGGGGTAT
Source organism: Tegillarca granosa (assembly GCA_029721355.1). Taxonomy (NCBI): domain Eukaryota; kingdom Metazoa; phylum Mollusca; class Bivalvia; order Arcoida; family Arcidae; genus Tegillarca; species Tegillarca granosa. Next base: position 10,149,130 of record CM056609.1, read on the forward strand.
GAGGGAATGAAAATATATATTAAAATGAATACTACTCGAATTATAATTGTACAATTCGATGTTAACTTTAAATTTACTTGTCTTCCACCCTTTCTCTTAGTCCGCTTTCGATTACTAGTAATGGATACTATCAATCCATCTCGAGATCAGTCCATCAGCAGGTGTATATTTTAGACAATATATAGATTATGGATGGTGGGGAATCATACGTAACTGGTATCCCAGTTACAATCTCTAGTTATTATTATTATTTTTATAATTTTTTTTTTTCCTTAAAATCGTCCGGTGCAGAACTAAAATTGTCCGGTGCAGAACTCGAAAACGGTATGATGGGTTTCGATGAAATTTGGTACCAACAATCTGCTATCTTGGTAGATATGGATAGATGATCAAATTTTTTTCTATCTCGACGGCTCAGCGGTCGGTGCGTGTTAATTGCATAATTTAATACCAAACATCTTTCTGTCCAATACGTACAAAGAGAGATAACTCTTATAGAATCTTCTTCTTTCTTATTCAGTTTCTCAGATATATGAGCGCCCGATAAAAATGGGTAATCTGAATTAATGTATGAAGTTAAGCACTAAACAAAAATGATTGAATGTTAATGAACTACATGTTAATTAAGTGACCAACCTCTTTCTCACATACAGAATTTGTTCTTAATAAATTCTCAGTTACTAGGTATTAAATTGTTAAAAATATATCAAATTTTTATCAGCACTGCCAAACAAGTTAAACGCATCATTCAATCTTGTTCAAAATTTTAGGATAGGTTCCTGCACCATTAAAATTTTTACATCCATGGGTATTTATTGGGGGAGGTACAGGAAGATGGGGTCTTAAAAACAAAAATCACTAATTTTTCCTTAAACACTTTGCGGTGTGCTATAAAACCATATATAGGGCTTTGTCATAACTTTTAAACTGTTGAAAATATGGCTTTGTGATAACTTTTACTGTTGATATCCCCACCCCTAAAGTATATATTTTCTGGTTCTTAATGATAAAATGAAAAGAATGACACTAATCAAAGACACCTAAGGTCCTTTCCCACTGAAGGGTAGGGCTGGGTGGTGCTAAGTTAATTTTAAACTATTGAAATCCCCACCCCTAATTTATGTATTTTCTGGTTCCTTAAGAAAAGTTGAATAGAGTGATATTAATAAAGAGCATCTAAGGTCATTTCCCACTGTGGGTGGTGCTATGTACATGTATAGCTTTTAAATAGTTAAAATCCCTTCCACTCATCTGTATATTTTCTTGTTCATTATGGACTTTTGAAAAGAGTGATAAAAACCTCCAGGAAATCATTTTCAAGAGAGGGTAGGGGTGGGAAGCCAGAATTCTTAACACCCACCCTCAGTCAAGAAACACTATCTTATGGCATACTTGATTTCATTTCTTAAGGCAATTTTACAGGATTAAATTCCTATTCAAAGAATTGTAAACAAATTTAATAGCATTATTACATGTTTTGATATGTATAATTGCTTTAATCTCTTTGTCAATTATCCATTAAATTAAATATGTAGGTTATGGCTACTTCACAGACATGACACATGTCAATCAAATTTGTTGGTTAAACACCTCACAGTTTGTGAAATAGATTTGCTATCAATCAAAGTTGAATACTTGTCCAATCAAAATACACCAGCTAATTGTAATTGCCAAATTAATGGATAGGGTCTATGTTAGAAGACAGAACGCATGATTCCGATCTATTGAACTTGTAAAATTTACATACATTTAAAAAAAATTATAAATTTAAACATGCAGATTCGGACTCCCGTGATCAATTGGTTTCTTTTAACAAAAAATGTTGTTGCAACAATGGGGTATGAGGGAATGAAAATATATATAAAAATGAATACTACTCGAATTATAATTGTACAATTCGATGTTAACTTTAAATTTACTTGTCTTCCGCCCTTTCTCTTAGTTAGCTTTCGATTACTAATAATGGATACTATCGATCCATCTCGAGATCAGTCCATCAGCAGGTGTATATTTTAGACAGTATATAGATTATGGATGGTGGGGAATCATACGTGACTGGTATCCCAGTTACAATCTCTAGTTATTATTATTATTATTATTATTATTTTTATAATTTTTTTTCTTCCTTAAAATTGTCCGGTGCAGAACTCGGAAACGGTATGATGGGTTTCGATGAAATTTGGTACCAACAATCTGCTATCTTGGTAGATATGGTTAAATGATCAAATTTTTTTCTATCTTGACGGCTCGGCGGTCGGTGCGTGTAAATTGCGTAATTTAATTCCAAACATCTTTCTGTCCAATACGTACAAAGAGAGATAACTCTTATAGAATCTTCTTCTTTCTTATTCAGTTTCTCAGATATATGAGCGCCTGAAAAAAATGGGTAATCTGAATTAATGTATACAGTTAAGCACTAAACAAAAATGATTGAATGTTAATGTTAATTAAGTGACTAACCTCTTTCTCACATACATAATTTGTTCTTAATAAATACTCAGTTACTATGTATTAAATTGTTAAAAATATATCAAATTTTTATCAGCACTGCCAAACAAGTTAAACGCATCATTCATTCTCGTTCAAAATTTTAGGATAGGTTCCTGCACCATTAAAGTTTTACATCCATGGGTATTTATTGGGTGAGGGACAGGAAGATGGGGTCTTAAAAACAAAAATCACCAATTTTTCCTTAAACACTTTGCGGTGTGCTATAAAACCATATATAGGGCTTTGTCATAACTCATAAACTAATGAGATCCCCATCCCTAAAGTATATATTTTCTGGTTCCTAATGATAAAATAAAAAGAATGACACTAATCAAAGACACCTAAGGTACTTTCCCACTGAAGGGTAGGGCTGGGTGGTGCTAAGTTAATTTTAAACTATTGAAATCCCCACCCCTAATTTATGTATTTTCTGGTTCCTTAAGAAAAGTTGAATAGAGTGATATTAATAAAGAGCATCTAAGGTCATTTCCCACTGTGGGTGGTGCTATGTACATGTATAGCTTTTAAATAGTTAAAATCCCTTCCACTCATCTGTATATTTTCTTGTTCATTATGGACTTTTGAAAAGAGTGATAAAAACCTCCAGGAAATCATTTTCAAGAGAGGGTAGGGGTGGGAAGCCAGAATTCTTAACACCCACCCTCAGTCAAGAAACACTATCTTATGGCATACTTATTTCATTTCTTAAGGCAATTTTACAGGATTAAATTCCTATTCAAAGAATTGTAAACAAATTCAATAGCATTATTACACAGTTCGTGAAATAGATTTGCTATCAATCAAAGTTGAATACCTGTCCAATCAAAATACACCAGCTAATAGAATTGCCAATTTAATGGATAGGACCTATGTCAGAAGACAGAACGCATGATTCTGATCAATTAAACTTGTATGATTTACATACATTTCGAATTATAAATTTATACATGCAGATTCGGACTCCCGTGATCAATTGGTTTCTTTTAACAAAAAACATTGTTGCAACAATGGGGTATGAGGGAATGAAAATGTATATTAAAATGAATACTGCTCGAATTATAATTGTACAATTCGATGTTAACTTTAAATTTACTTGTCTTCCGCCCTTTCTCTTAGTCAGCTTTTGATTACTAGTAATGGATACTATCAATCCATCTCAAGATCAGTCCATCAGCAGGTGTATATTTTAGACAATATATAGATTATGGATGGTGGGGAATCATACGTAACTGGTATCCCAGTTACAATCTCTAGTTATTATTATTATTATTATTTTTTTTTTTAAAACTTAAACTATTACACTTTTGAAAAAGTTTAAACTGCTGACTAAAGTTTTTTTTTTCCTCCTTTTATTTTCTCCCATGGAGAAACACAGCGGAATTTCCTTACTACTGTATAAACCTGCTCACAGGTAATACTATTTCTTATGTTGCATTATGTATGAAAAGTAAAAAAAAAAACTTGTTGCTATTGATGGCAATAAAATCTTTTGGGTAGGGGCATTTCAAGTGGGTCGGGCGGTCAACAGCAAACAAAGTTAATTTTATTTTAGGCCTTGCTGGTTGGGTGATTTTCTCCTGGCACTCTGGTTTCCTCTATTGAGTATATAACAGATCTATAGAATGATAAGATGTCATGATATAAATGAAAAAATTTTGTTTGAGGTATAACACACTATTAAAACTAATAACTTCAGTATATTCAAATGTTGGTTACTTGTTGTAGCCTTATTAGACATGTATCTGTTTGATCTTTTTCTCACTTCCTTTAACATAAGTACTACCATAGTACATCTACTACAGTACATTTTTAAGTATTCATCTTTTAAGGACCAGTCATAACAGGGAAGAGAAATGTTTTGGTCTTCATTAAAGTACCTGTACTTATTACTAAATTTAGGATTCATTTTGACCATGACAATTTTTTTTTTTTTTTTTTTTACAAGCTAATCTAGCCTCTGTCAGTTTCCTAGCATGACTCAGTCCTAGTTTGTTGGTATATATTATACAGTGTTAAAATATCACAGTTTTTGTTTGTGTTATGGATTATAAAATATTTGTGTATACTATTTGACATACCAGATATACCATTTATCCCAGGTGTTTGATTTTATCATTTAAACAGTAGGCGAGAGTTTGGCAAGTTTGAGCTGGCTATAATTGACTTCTTTCCTGGCCTCAACAGTCTTAGGTACAATGCTTATAAAATACATGCTAATGAGGACTATGTTTATCCCATTTTCTTGGCATGAAGTGATTTTTAAAACTAAAAAATTGTTCCGTTGGGTCAAACTTTCTGATAGAACACTTCCCTAGGTGATTTACATTGTCATATGATTGGTTGGTTGTTAGTTATGATGCTGTTAACATCACATCGGCATTTTTCAACTATAAGCTTTAAGAGTTGAGTTCCCTTAACATTCTCACTGTCGATCTTACAGTCAACAAGGGTCAAACCCAGAAAGGTGAAATGCCTTTGGTTTGAAGTTGTATACCTTAACCACCATTCTGCCCCCATAGTCCCCATGGTTACTCCCATGGCTTCTATAAAATTAGTTACTGATGCTACATTGTAATTTAGGAAATTTGAATTCATTCATGACGTCAAAAATGATGCTTTTTCCTTAATTTGAATTTTTTTGTTTTGTTTCATTTCAAATTTCATCTTAATCACACAGGAGAAGGGTCCTAATTGTGTTATAAAATATGATTAAATGAATAACTGTTCTTTATTAAGATTAAATGTAAAAATTTGTAACTGGTATCAAATTATCGAAAACTTGATTTCTTTATTCATCATTTTCACATTTTCAAATATATACAACATGTATTTTTATTGTTTAAAAGCTGAATATTCCTAAATTAAAGGAACATAGTGGCATATATATTCAACAAAGCTTTTTTTCAATGGATGATCTTGAAAAGCTTCTCAATGAGAGGTCAATCTAACCAGGTCAGACTAGTTGACCTACAAAAAATGACAGGTGTTATTATCTGGTATATCTGATTCAGTGATTGTAGATAACACCTTTTGTCATGTTTGTCATTATGACCCTGAGGCCATGTTAGGAGACTTGTTGTTTTCACTTACAAGAGTCAACCCGGAAGTTTATTACTATTTTGTATGCATGTATACATACAAGTATATAGGTATTAAAGATAGGTATATTACCTGGTGACATGTACATGTAAGTCAGTTATGATTAAATACCTGACTTCTTGATCACTACAACGAAATTCAAATATTATATACATGTAAATTTAATTTTTCCTTTTTCCTTTCAATACACCACCCTGTAGTTTTAAGAGTGTTTTTTTCTTTTTAGATGGTTCAAGTATGAGAATTTTTTTTCTTAAAACACTTATCATGTCATGTACTTCTTGCTCATTGGTTGCTCAAAATTAAAAGGACAGGGTATTTACTGTTTCCCTAACCAACAACCAACCAACCTTCAAAACACACACACACACACACACACACACACACACACATACACACACTATTACAGTGAGAGAGAAATGGGAGGGGGGGGGGGGGTGTATTTGAAATCCAGGCATTTCTGACCCATGCTTTAACAATATATATATCATTATATATATATATATATATATATATATATATATATACTAGTATATATATCCACACAATATGAATATAGAATCCATCATTATCATGATGATGAGGTAGACATTTGGTCAATATATACAGGCTAGTATTGATTGTTAGTGTATAATAAATACCAGACATTTCTTATCTCATTATTTAAGAGATGTCTGTCTGCTAACATTCAAACTCTTATGTTTGCTGTTTACATGTAGAAGACAACAGACTTACAAACGAAGTGAAGAAAGGAGAAGCAGGGTCTGAAATTCCACTCTTAATTAACCGTAACTGAAAGTCTGTAGATATGTGATTATAGTCCATTTCAAAAATCTAAAGATTTCAAATTTGAATACAGGAATAATAAAATAGGTGTGAAGTCATGGTCAAGTGGTGATCAGATCCACAAAAACACAAATGAAACAACAAATTGCCATTTTAAAATTATAAAGCTGATTACTGTAGTTGTGATTATAGTCCAATTCCAAAATGTAAAGATTTTGGTGAAATGAATATTGTAATAACAAAGCGTGATTGTATGGTTGTGGATTCTTGATCAGGTGGCAATCAGATCCACAATTACACATATCAAAAACAATTGCAAGTTGTCAACGTCAGCGCTCCAGAAATGCCGGCAGTGTCAACCGGCGATTTTAGAAAATCAGTAAAACAAGATTTTTAATGCCAATATTTGCGTCCTTGATAACAACTCCCCCCCTCTCTCTCTCTCTCTCCTTCCCAACCGTTGCGCGATTTCGTCTGTGTAATGTCAGTTTCTTTAATTGTTTAATATTTGATAGTTTACCGTTATAGGAAGCCTTGAATAATATGATTACTGTAAATCAGGAAATTAATGCGTCATGAAATTAATGCGAATTGCCGATTTTGAAGTAAAATGCGTATTGAAATTAATGCGAATTTTTAAATTTCAATTTTTAAAATTTTTGCCTATCTTTTATCTTATAATTATAAACATTAAATTATGGAATCAGAAATTATTATATTATGTCTTCCTTCATTTATAAACACGTTATAAACAAACTTTCCATAGACATTATTAAAATAAACAGTGAGGTGTGCAGAGGGTAAAATTTATGTGCCGATGACCCATTGTTTTAAATTAACCAGGGTGGTAAAGGATTATCAGAACAAGGAAACGCATGGTTTAAAAAAACAAACAAACATACTCAAATATAACACTAGGAGTTTTTATTAAAATAAAGCATTCAAAATTAGGATGTCCATGTCGGCGTGTGTACAACTTATCTTCGTCTTCAACTCACGAGTTTAGAATATTAGATTACTTATAATCACAGTACTTTCAATTTGAGGTTCCAGTCAAGGTTCAAAATGATGTATCAGTCACGATTCCACTCGTAGCAAAATTCCCAGTAGGAAAGAAATAGCAACAAATTACCGCTAAATGATAATCAGTTATGATAACAACTTCCGGTTAAGGGAGGTAACTCAGTTTACAATAAATATACACAATACAGAAATCGAAAATGAATATCGGAAATAAATGCGACAAGAAATTAATGCGATTAAACGGGCCTCGCATTTTTCGCATTAATTTCTTGCTCGCATTAATTTCCTGATTTACAGTATCTATAACCTAATGTATAATGAACATTTCAAGTCATCAACTTTATATAATAAAGATCAGAGACAACTTAATGGTGGTCTTACGTCATTTCTGGTTGATTTTCTTTTTTGTGGTATCTATCCTTCAATGATCAGAGCAACATCATATGATATAAAACTGTTTAGGTAGACATTAATTATTGAGTAAATAAATAAATAAAAATTTTAAAAAAAAAAAACGTACTACTTTTGTTTGTCATTTTCCGGCGAACCTCGTTACTTTCCCAGCATCGATGGCATGCTAATGAGAGGCTTAGCATAGGGTGAATTGTTATTCTTTTTCTAAATAAACATTAATAAAAAAATATTAAATTTAAAACCTGTTTCAGACCCTCATTGGTCTCATCAGTCGGTGATAATAAACAATACAAATGTATTGTCATGGTCATTCAAGCCATGTAACACGTGTCCTGGCTAACGATGCGTGTATATTGATCACATAATTATGGGTAATAAACGGATTAAGATAAGTATCTATCTATCGGAGTATAAGCCAATAATTCTGTTACGTGATTGATATTCATCTCAATTATTAAGGGTGCAGTAATAATTTATTTTTCGCCGGTTGGATGTTTTCACAACCGACATTTTTGCTTGCAAACCGGCATTTTTTTCCCGAAAAAGTGACGTTTCTAGAGGCCTGGTCAACATAAAAGTTGTTCTAAACCTGATCAGTTGCAGTAGTGATTATAGTCCAATTGTAAAATGTAAAGATTTGCTGAAATGAATATGGTAACAACAAAATATGTGATTGTAGAACTGTGGATTCTTGGTCAGGTGGCAATCAGATCCACAATTACACATGTCAAAAATCAAGTTGTCAACTTAAAAGTAAAAACTAAAACTGATCGGTCACAGCTGTGATTATAGTTTGTTTCAGAAATGTTAAGATTTGCTGAAACGATTACAAAACATGATTGTGTCACTGTAGATTCTTGGCCAATGGTTGGTTGGTTGTAATTTTGTTCGACATTACATCAGCAATTTTCCAGCTTTTTACGACAAAAGCAAATTTATTAATCTCAAATGATAAATCTATAAGAACAATTGTCTTTATGTATGAGATGGGTGATTGTGTATTATGGTCTGGTTTGTGCAAGTTGCAAAGTTGGGGCAATCTTTTTGCTAGGTAACGGGCTAGCTCAGCAAGTCATTATGCCATAGAAAAGAAACCACTCCCAAATTCCTATTTTCCTGGCACCGAAGGAACTGATCAATAGTCTTTCGCCTTAATGCCAAGCACCAGGGGAGAATTCAGTATCTCAGAGTCTTATGTTTGGCTCCCCTGACCTCATACTTTTGAGGTAATGTTCTACTATTGAGCATCAAGGTGGTCTCGGCAAGTGTTGATTAGATCTACAGTTATACAATTTAAAATTAAAACCTGATAAACAAGATGTTGAAACCCCTTAAATGTCTGGGTATAAGCATTGCAGTTGATCTGAATGAATTTGGACAGAAAATCTCATCTTTTCTAAAAAATTTTGATTTAAATATTTCTTGTATTCAGAAAAGTAGGATTTTTCATTCTTGGTATCCATAAGCACCACTGGCTATTAATTTTTTTTATAAACGAAAACTAGCACTCTCTCATGGTTGACATCGACATTAATATTGGCAATAGTGACCTTTTTGTCTATATCGCTGCTTATTAAATTATTGTGCACCTCCACTAACTGTTGAGTGTCTGCTATATTTGCCCCGTACCATGCCCGTAATTCTTTTGGACCACTGGCGAGAAGCAAAATTAAGAAGACCATGCTCTTTCTGTAACATGTATAAAGCTACTTTAAATTTCAACCTCACACTTCCGGTTTTTTCAGAAGTGCTTTAAACCCTTTTCTGAAATGCCACAGACTCAACATAACTCTGGAACAGACATTAAATGCGCCCAGGATGGGAAACGAAAATGAAATGACTTGGGGTGGCACATTTTCAGTGGGGCGGGCGGGGATGAGAATCTACTAATTAAGTTGAATTGACTTAACTTAATTAGACTTTATTTAATTTTTGAAATTTGGCTACTAATAATTTGAATATTGTAGAAACCTAGAATTAAGTATATTTGTATTCTGTAAATAAAAATTTGTCTTTATTTATAATTTTTGCAAATTGTTGATCAATTATGAGATTAAAAGCAGATAGTGATATATATATATATATATATATATATATATATGTATATATATATATATATATATATATATAAGGAGAATTCTTAAAAATTACAAAACAAAATTTTGACAATTTCCCTTTTATTCAATCAAAAAGTGAAAAATCTTTAGATGCATGTACTTAGAAAGAAGGAAACATTCTTATAATAAAATTTAAATTAAAGTTTAGAAAGAGATTTTAAAAATTTAATACTTAAAAGGAGTGGTATTTAAGTTTCTGAAGGAAAGTACAAATGTTACCCGGTACTGAACGATAAATCCAATTTTGATTGGTCAAATTATTTTGACTTAGTCACATAAAGTAACTTTGATTTAATTTGTTGGTTCCAAAGGAATAATCCAGTGGTTGATTAATTGATTAATTTAATTGGGTTTTACATCCTAGTCAAGAATATTTCACTTATGTCGAGATCATCATCTCCAGCTATAGGTGAAGTGGCAGAAATTTTGACCTTTTCAGTGCGCTTAGGGCACTGTGCAGGGAGAGTTCTTTAACATGCCACACCTGCTGTGACACGGGGTATCAGTTTTTAAGGTCTCCTCTTAAGGACCCTGTCACTATTATTTCTAAATGACAAGTTCTTGGCGAAAGACCATTAACTACCAATTTTTCAGTTTTGGCAGACCCGGCCAGGGCTTGAACCCTTGGCCTACCACATTGCTTTTTACTGCAAGCCAACCTATTTTGTTGATTAGTAAAAAGTAAAACTGAGAATTTATTTTTCTTGGCCTGAATCAGAATTTTAAGACACAATAATTGTCTACTGGTAATTCTAAACCGATTCCTATGAACAAAAATGGCATGATTCTTTTAATTTCAAGACAAATGATGAAAAACATAACAGGAATTTAAAGATCATCCCACAAGTTTACAATACATACAGGGAGTGATTGCGGATTTACTAGCCGACTCCATAACTGAAATTACTGCCAGATGATTGGGAGTACAAAAATAGTAACTTAGTAGTACCAGTATACATGATTTGTAATTTTAGAGAGAAAAATTAGTAGTTTTACAATTAGTGATGAACAAGACTGACTTAAAACAAATCTTAGACTAAGCAGACTAATTTTAGAAACTGACTGCTCAGGTACATGTATTTTCCGGTTTTAGAACGTAAAGCTTATATATATATATATAGGATTTGAATATAAACAATGACAGTTATACATTCTTCTCTGATATATCACAGCTGATCAATGTGGTTATACAGAAGAGAACAGTTATAATGTAATTGTACCACAATCATATATGATGAATATCACTTGGTATTTCTAATTATAAGTTGGTAGAAAACTCTGCCTTCTGAATTTTTTTTTTTTTTTCATGGTAGTTTTCATTTAGGGTTAGATTCCTTGCCCCAGTATTTCATAATATTTTGTATATAATATTCAGCAAAAGTATTGATAATATTTTTTTGTTTTTGCAGTTTCTTTTTCTAAGCAGTAGTTTAATTAGGAATGGTAGTAAAATGTGATTCTTGGAAGAAAAATATAAAACTGATGCCCTGTTTTAAGGCTGGTGTGGCATGAAAATAAAACTTTGTGCAATTTTTTTGCAACTTGGTTTGTATCTGGGTATAGGTAACAGCCATAATTTTGACTGTGAATTTTAGTCCATTTTGAGAGCGATTTCTCTTTCCTTCTATGAATTCAGGCCTCGATAGCAAAGTGGTATAAAAGCCAATGGTTACGGGTCACAGCGTCACTTAATGCGTAGAATCGAACCCCACTCTGACAGATCAAAGGGTGAACAAAATTTTCGTTTCCATTGCCAAAAGTTGATGTTTACTGAGGTAATTGCCAACATCCCAGAATTGACTTTCTTGATATTAAAGAAAGAATCTTGATTCCATTCCTTTATTCCTCTCACTATCATGTCTTCCCTCATCTCTCCATCTCTGTCTAGATCATGTGGTGACATGTAGGTATTGGTAAAGGTAATTTGTCATCATGTTTATTGATGTCACAAGTTGCAACTAGTACTTAACTTGTCATATGTGTATTAATTACTTAGTGATTTATTACTTATAAAATATACTGTATATATATGTTAGTGCAACTCTCTCTCTCTCTCTCTCTCTCTCTCTCTCTCTCTCTCTCTCTCTCTCTCGTAAGACTCTTTCTTTCTGTGTGTGTGTGTGTGTGTGTGTGTGTGTGTGTGTGTGTGTGTGTGTGTGTTGGGATAATCCTAGTATAAAAAGTTACTTGAGAAGTCAGTGGCTTTCACCACCATTCCAGAACTGACAACATTGATATAAATGATAAATATATAAAGATTCTATACTTGGATCTCTCTCTCTCTCTCTCTCTCTCTCTCTCTCTCTCTCTCTCTCTCTCTCTCTCTCACATAATCATAAATATGATGACAAGACATTATTAATTATTAAGTATTAATTACTTAGGGATTTATTACTTAGGCCTAAAATAAAATTAACTTTGTTTGCCGTTGACCATCTGACCCACTTGAAATGCCCCCACCCAAAAAATTTTATTGCCATCAATTCCTCTTTTTTTTTTTTTTTTTTTTTTTTTTTTGGCTTTGCAAACAAAGTAAAAAACAGTATGAAAGGACAATAACCCTAGCAAACAACCTGTGAGCAGGTTTACACAATAATGAGGAAATCATACTCCCATACTCCATGGGAGGAAACACAAGGAGGAACAAAGAAGACTTTAGCTAGCAAAAAAAATTGTAAAATGTGTTTTAAAAGAGATACGAAACCAATTTAAACTTTTTTCAAAAGGGTAATAGATTAAGTTTTCAAAAAATGAGATATAAATTTTTTCCTACCTACCTATCCACATGTGGATAGCATGGGTTGGAAAACAGCAAACAAAGAATTTTTTAAGTTAGGCCTTATAAAATATACTTTAATGTATATATATGTAAGTGCAACTC